>OZ010586.1:114660223-114957723 GCA_963932145.1 Acanthosepion lycidas
AACAAAATAATCCAGTATTCAAATTGCCACTTACATCTGAGTTAAATTTCTCCCTTTCTGCATAAATATTCCTTAATAGATATGACATCATATTTTTGCTAAATTTTTGTCTACTGTGTGAAGAGCTGCTGTTAAATGAAATTGTTGTGATTGTAAATTACATAATGACACCTTGAAATATTTTAGCCTAATTTTTGTAATTGACTTAAATTTTATTCAATATTAAAATATCTAGAAATATTACCAGAAGTTATATTTACGATCATCATCATCATCATCATCATCATCATCATCATCATCATCATCATCATCATCAATTTTTTCTTGTATTTCTTTCATTTTATTGTTATTGCTTTTAATTGCAACTCTTAGCCCGTAATTCTACAGTGATCAGTAAGCAGTACAGACAATTGAAAATAAAGAATAAACCCACTTTTTCTTCTGTTTATCATAATTGATGATTTAATTTTTAATTGACATTGTAATTTTAGATATACTCAAGCTCAATTTAGTCTCTCAAAAGCACCGTGCACAATACAAAGAATTCAGAAGGTAAAAAACTTTAGTTATTAACTGTTCAATATTGATAAGTTAATTCCTTCTTTTCATTTGACTTTTTCAGGTTTTCATAGTAAAATGTAAGATCTTAAATAGGTTTAAGAGAAAATTTCAATATACAAAATTTTATTCATTATTTTGTTGAAAGAAAAAACACAGATACTACACTATGGTGTTCAGTAGTTTGTTAGTTAAAAGGTCAAGAAAAGAATTTTACATAAACTTTTATCACAATGACTTTTGTCCACATTTATTATTTCATCATAGAATAAACACTTTCTTAAATGTAAATTAAAATAAAATTCTCTCTTTTGATAATACTGAGTGAATGTATAACTTTACTCTAATATGCAAGAAACCAAAATGCCTAAGTAAAATTTCATGTCGAGGATTAAAATTCATTTAAAGGAAAAAATGAAAAATTAGAAAACGAAAAATTTTAAAACAATTATTTCTGAAAAGCATTTTTGAAAAAAATTAATTTAATTAGCAGATCATTAATAAGACAGCTTTTAATAAAAAAATTTCAAAATAAATTTATTCTCAGATCAGAATACATTTCTGTTAAACTATAAAATCCCACCTTTCTAATAATGTCTGGCTGCTATTCATGTAAAAAAAAAAAATTCAACTTAAATGATAAGAACAAACATAAAAATAGAGAAGGAAAAAACCTACTTATCTCTATATATTCGTATATCCCAATTTTTTAAAATAATTTTTTTATGGTGTATTAAATTCCTTAGGGAGAAACCATAATTTTTTTCATTAATATTTTCTGAATTTGCTTTTTTATTTTAAATTTCTTGGATTGTAAACTTGCACTGAATAATCATTCATTTTGTAAGTTCCTATTGGCTTGGAGACATTTTTCTTTTTAATAAATCTCCGCCTTAAAATTTACCCTAAGAACTTTCTTATACATTATTGTTTAGTTTAGTAATGAAGAAAATATTCGGCACTGGTTTCTTTTGGTGGTTCAGAATAAAAGCTTAACATTATTTACTTTTGAATTTTAAAATCTAATCTCACAACAACTAAAGCTCATAATCTTAGCTTATTAAATATCTTATTATTGTTTTTTTATTACCTATTTTATAATCATTCATTTCAATTGTATAAAATGTTGGCTTGCACTCTAGATTCTTTCCATCTATCTTGTAGATAGATATAAAGAACATAATCACTTTATCAAAAGTATTATAAATACTGAGAAATTAACATTGTAACAAGCAGTAATCATAAGAAATTGCTATGATAGATTTTGAAAAACTTAGGGTGACACTGAACTTTAAAATATAATATTTCATAGCAAAAAAGTTACATCGTCTCTAGAAAAGAGAAATGTTTGATGTGAATCTAGAAAAAATTAAGATTTTAAATAATCTGTTTAGCAGTTTAAAAAATTATGAGTAGCTTGGATAAAAAAAAAAGGATTTTTTTTGTTTAACTTTTGTAAAAACAAAAATTCAGTTTTTATATAGCATTATTTTTCTGTAAAGGACCCAGTTAAAAAATCCATTATTTAATTTTGCTTGCATTTTGGGGATCAAATTACATATAAATGTTCATTGCTTTTGAACCGCTGAACTTGATCTGTATAAAATTTTTATTTGATTTTAACATAGGAAAATTTTAAATAATCTCTTATTTTGAGAAGATATGAACAATCCTTTTAGTCATATTATTGCTGATACTATACAATTATGTTGTTATAGAATATTGCAGAAATATTAGATAGTATTACATTTTAATTGTTAGTATAGTTTTGTGATTAAATATCACATCCACTTATGAAAGTCATAGATTGTTTTTCAACTTGACTGATATTCATATTGATTAAATACTATTGTTTCTTAAGTCATCTATTTTCACATACATAAAGATAATTTGATTCTTAGAAATCTGTTAATGATTGACAGCATTTGGGCCATATGTGGCTAATTGCAATATGATAGAATTCAGCCAACTTCTATTTTTATTGTAACTTTTAGTTGGTTATAACTTTTTAGGTTCATGTCTTTCATAATGGCATACCTGTCATGTGATACAAATAGATATATTGCAGTATTTATTACAGATAATATAATAAGTAAGCAATTAGCTACAATTAATATAACAAATAAACCTAAAATTTAAAACTGCAATTTATTTAGATTTTTACAACAAAGTTTTTTTTTTTTATATATATATAATGGTGTAAACTTATTTTTGTGGATGTATCTTTTTATAGTAAGCAGTCTTATTATTACAAAATGCTTGTAGTAATGCACATGATATAAAGAAAGTTCATACATTTTAGTAAATGTCTTTAATTATAGTTTTCAAGAGAAAAGAAAGTGCAAGCATATTGATTTCAAGAAACTGTCATCTAGTTTCAATTGTTAATTAATCTTTTGATCCCTAAAAAAAACTTTGCTTATCTCTTTAATGATAGGAAATTACTTGGTATATATTTGTATAAATAAGCTGGTATTTTTAGTTGACTATGACTTGTTGCAGAGTCTCATATTTATCTGTTTTTAGTGGAAACAAACTCATAGGTTTTTGAATATACTCAAGCCAACAGTGATTGGTTGAAATTTCTCTTTTTTTTCCAAAGGTTTTAAATCTTATTTTAGATTTTATTTTTGAAAGCATCTTTTGCTTGGAACCTATTGTTTATTTTGATCTTCATTTTCATATGCTTTTGAAATCTTTGATAGTTCATTTAATTATTAAATTATGAATATTACTACAGAGTTACCATTCTTAAAATTTTAAAGGTTATATTTGGAGGGGTATAGCTCAACCCACATTTTTTAATTAAAAATTTTCATAAGCAATAATTAATTAAAATAATTGGTGATTAGTTCTAAAATGCTATGGGTTATATTTTAATAGAGCTGGACTTTTAAGCCCATGGTTTCATTCACATGAGAATCACTGCTTCACATTCAGTTAATAAATCTCATTTTATATCAGAGCAGAGATCTTCTAACAGTCATATATTCTTATAGAATATATGACAGCCATGTCTTATCAATAACCTTTTATCAATTTCTTAGTACTAAAATTTTTCTCATCTATTAAATTAATTACTGTTCAGTCAGTAAATAAGAGATCTATACTGACACATGTCACATAAATATTGTAAATTTGAAATGTACAAGAACATTCTGCTATTTTTGTAGTAAAACTGACTTTTGCTTCATTTCTACAGGCAGAGAATTGAATACAAATCATTTATTTTTGTCACCAAATGAAGATTATTGATTTTAACTTTATCTCTTTGTAAAATGCTTAACATTATATTTCTCAATTATATAGCAATAAATATATTGAATTTAAAATGAAATTAAAAAATTGGGATTGGATATTATTCAATGAATAAGGAGATAGGTGACCTGATATTGAAATAATTAGCTCTTTTGTTTGGTCAAAAGCAATGAATGACTATTTGAAAATTCTCAATATTAATAGAGAAATTCTAAAACATCACAAAATAATAAACCCCTATCGTCTCCAGCTGTTGTGTGCTTAACTCAAGTCTTATTAGAGAGAGCTGAAAGCTGAGTGAATTCATGTTCCAAGTCTTTGGTTTGTTAGACTCTTTTATATGAGAAATGACTCTTATTTCAACATTACAATGGTGAATGTATTGTTCATGCAAGCAATGGATTGTGAATTCGATTTTCACTGAGTGCTTTACAAATGTAGCTTTGTAAAAGACAAAGTTAGCCTAAGCAAATAAAAATTTATTTTTAGGCACCTTCGTATAGTGAGATTAGTCTGGTTACTGTTAAGTAGTCTCCCATATAAAATTCAACAAGGGTTGTTCATATGTAAAATCAACCTAACTTAACCTAACAAGCAAAACTGATTTTAAATTGGGATGTAGTGGCTTTTTCTTAATGGCCAATATAAAATTGACAAAAGATATTTTATTCAGTGTTATGAATATCATCTTCTAATCAGAACAAGTAGACTTCTGGTCTAGAGGAAGAAAAGAATGGAAACTAAGAGCTTTGATATTTCATTCTAAGTGCTATACTGGTTGAACTTCTTACCACAAAAAAGAAAAATCTTACTGAACTGAGGAAAATTATATACTTTGCTTCCAAGTAGTCAGTCTAGTTGTAATATGTATTCAAAATCTTTGTGATATCAATTTTCAATTATAATATCATTTCTCATACTTACTTTGCATATTATCACAAACTAGCTACAGTGTATATTCCGTACTTAACAAATTAATTCCCTGTCAACTCACAGTCATCTATTTTCTTTAAGCATGATAATAATTTGACAATATCAGTATTCAATAAGGAAAGCACATTTCATTTATCCTAAACACTTAATGAAATTGACAAAATGAGCAAGTTTTCATTCAGCCAATATTATTTGCTATCGAATGTTAATCTTTCCATTAGGAATTCTTTAATTCACTCTGGAGAAACACTTGAGAAATGGAAATTTTGTGTGACCAAAATATAAATGAATTGATTTTTTCCCAGTACTAAAAATGAGTGTTTTACTTTTTACCAAAACATTTTTAATACTTTAATGGTGTTTTTTTGTTTTTTTTAATGGAAGTTGTATAAAAACTGTGCATAAAATCTACATTTTGGATCTTAAATCAATTTCATTATATTTGGTTAATTCATACACACACACATATATACACACACACACAGATACATACAAATATGTTTCATTAAAAATGAAAAAGTACTTCTGTTAAGTTTTTGTTATTTCTCTTGTGTGAAAACATGACTTAGAGTATATAGAATTCTCTAAATGATTGTTCATTCTGAGCACTGTCATCTAATCTAGTAGCCATTTTCAAGGATTTTGGTTGTGCTATTGATAAGGGTCAGTAAGTTGCTGAAAGATAGACATATTTTTCATTTCCATATATGTCCAGTACATTAAGCTT
This sequence comes from Acanthosepion lycidas, assembly GCA_963932145.1. NCBI lineage: Eukaryota > Metazoa > Mollusca > Cephalopoda > Sepiida > Sepiidae > Acanthosepion > Acanthosepion lycidas. Next base: position 114,665,700 of record OZ010586.1, read on the forward strand.
TTATCAATAATGTCTGTATCATATTTTTTTAGTGTATTATCACTTTTACCTTTTTTCAAATATTATATTTTCATCCATCATGTTCGTTTTTGAAATTATTGCTTCTTCATGTGTTGGCTTCTTGTGTTTTGTCATTTGAACTTTTTTGTTTTCTTTTTTTTTCACTTATGAAATATATTTAGTATGTTTCTTCATTAATTTGATAAAATTTTATTGATTTTTGTTTTTCTTTAATTTAATTCTGCTAATATTTGTAGTCATTTTTACAGTTTATATGACAGTGTATTTTTGTGTATTGATAAAGATTTTTGTTTTCGTTGTTAGTGATATGCAATTAATTGAACTAATGGATAAATGGCAAATTAATTACCATAATAATGTTGCGGTTTTATAACCAATGTATTTGTTATTTGAATTATTATTATTATTATTATTATTAGAGAGATTCTTCAAGTGGGAAAGGAAATCCATAGGCAACATTGGTTTGTGATTTTGTTGTATCATCAATAGTGACCATGCTGTGGATATTTTTTTTTTTTTAGTTTTTTTTAGGAAGTAATGATTTTAATTTGTTTGTTTTTGTCAATAGGTGATATATATCAATATATTAAGTTTCACATATTTTTGTCTCTTTGTGGTTATTGTGTAGTTGGTTTCTATAGAATAGTATAATTGTATTTTTTACATCATCATTATTATTTGTATTATTGTTCATTGTTATTTTTTATAAAGTTAGTTTAATTTATCTATCAATTATGTGGTTAGGGAAATTATTGTTAATTAATGTTTGTTTTATGTTTTTGAGTTCATTATAGAATATTGTGCATGAAGAGAGTATTAAATTGTGCTCTAATTATTAAATTATCTATGATGGCTATTTTGTACCCGTATGGGCATTCACTTTTATAGTTGAGGAGTTATGGGTTTAAATTGGTTGTTTTTTTATAGACAGGTTTTAAAGATGTCCTTATCCAAGTCAATTAGTACCTCCAAAAAGGAAATTATGTTATGAATGTCAAGTTCATATGTGATTTTAAAGACAGAGTTATTTTAAAAGGTTGTTTTCAGATGTTTTACTTCATCCAAGATCCTAGTTAGTATATATTATCAATATAGCAGATGTAAATTTTTAGGTTAGGGTATTTTAAAAAAAATAATTTTATAAGATTGGTATGTAAAATTCTGAGTGTTGGTATGATAGGTGAACCCATGGAGACAACATTTGTGTGTATATATATGTTTCATAAGGGGTCATAAAAGAGAACTTGTGTGATTCAGGTTAGTAAGTTTTTGAGAACTGTTGCCATTATTTTTGGAGATGAAACTGATGGATGTTTATAGACATTTTTTTATGTCTATTGTTTCATTGATAAGTACATTAGTGAATAAATTTTTCATATCCAATGATGTTAATATGTCATGGTTTAATTTAAGGTTTTTGAGGATTTAGATGAAATGAAACATGGAGTTAATGCTGTATTTAGAGGGTAGATATGATTTGATGAGTTGGTTGTTTTGGAGATATTTTTGTAGATAGATGTAAGAACTTGTGACATTATTGGTCTTACAAGGATTCCACGTTTTTATTTTTTTATATAAATATCCTGGTTTGTATTTACCAATGATTTTTCAAGTTTCAGAGATCTATTTCTGTATTATTAGCAGTGATAAGTCTACTTGTGTTTTGTAAGGTTATCAATAGGTCTTCTATGTAGTTAATATAAATTTTGTTTTGTCATTTAAAATTACAAGTTTTATTCATAGTCTTTTTTGTTTAATAGGACATAGGTGTTATTTTTGTTGGTGAGTCTAATTATAATATTGTCAATTTTACTTAGTTCTTTAGTTGCATTTATTAATCTCTTAGTTAGTGGTGAGTTTTGTTTGTAGTATTTGTATCAGTTCTTTATACATTTTAGCTTTTAGTAGATTTAGTAAGTTTGTGTGCATTTGAAGTTTGGTTCTTGATTGGTAGAGTTTGAAGTTTTTTGTATAGGAGTTTGGGTCATATTTTCAACAAAACAAACTGATGTGCGAAGACATAATACTTTAATATCATGATGCATAAAGATGTAATATTTGAAAAATGATAAAACTGATATAACATATAAAATACAATTCATAGAAAAACTCTTTGATAATGGCTTAGGAAAGCCAAAAGCACTCACACATTGGATAATTTATAGTCACATTTTAAAGTCAAAGTAACTCTGAGCAAACATTGTGTGTATGTGCCCACGCATGCGTGTGTGTAATAATATTAACAGTATTTTCTCTTGGAATCATTGCCTGAATTACAGTTTTTTTTATGGATATATATTTTATTAAATCCAGAGATTGTCCAATCAAAACAATCATAATACATTAAATTCATATTCAACTTAAGTGTATGTTTTATCATGAATATTTTAGCAATCTATTGATACTTATTTTTAACTCAAAATTATTAGTGACATTATTATTTCAACAAACTATAACATTGTTTTAGATTGAAAAATAACTTATTAAATAAAAGATTATGATTTCAACTCATATTAGGCTATTTCCTTACAAAAGATTTCATTTGTAATTTAAATTTTTATTATTTTAATTCTTGTATCAAAACTAACTCATTTTTCTGTTTTATCTTGTATATGATAATACAATAGGTTACGTATAGAAAAATTACACTATTTTCTTTATTGACTAATGCTCTACAGAGGCTGTATATAACATTAGTAATATGAATTTAAAGGTTACTCCTCTTATGATGAGAAAATTACCATTTTGATCACTAAACTGTAGTGATTTTGATGATCACTATATTTTTTATTCATTTCAATCACAAAAATAATTAAGTTTTAAGAAAAGCAAAAAAGGTAAGAAAATAGGTAACTAACATTTATAAAGCTAAAAAATATAGGAAAAGTGACATAAAAAGAATATTAAAAAGCAAAAAATACATTTTCTGACAGATGAGTGAAAGGGCTAATGAATTGTTGTACATCGTGACAAACTGCTGCTGAAGTGTTGAATTTGAAAATGATACAAAATAAACATTCACTTAATTGTTGACAAAGAATGTAATGGAAAGGTCATTAAGGAAATCAGTATTAGGTATTATCAAAAGTAATAATATACAGTAAATTATTTAGAAAATCTATTAGTATTTTGTAACTTATTTTTAACTGCATTTATTAAAAAATTAAAAAACTGAAGGAATTTATGAATATTTTCTCACACTTATTTCATTGAGAGCATGTGGATGTTTCTATGTGATAAATGTTATTACTAAAAGAAAATAAGTTTGTCTGTAAGTGGCCTTTCCATTCACTTGCATTTCATTGCAAACATCTTTTGTGAGAACATGGCAAGAACTTCTCTTCCAATCATCACATACATGATAAATTCAAGAAAAATTGATGACAATTGACACTATTTGTGGAGAGGATTAATGACATTGTTGTCTCTGAGCGTGCAACTTGAGATTGGTTCCTTACCACTGTACCTTTGTTTGGTTGCTCTTTGAAAAATGACCCTTAACAGGCAGACAGGCTGACAGCCAAGCAGATAGAAAGGCATTAATCATTCATATGAGCAGCATCAATTACTTCTTGAGGATTTCATATTTTAGCATCTGGCTAAAAGAAAAATGTATAGCACAAGGTTTGTTTGTTTTTGATTGTGTATCCATGTGTGCATGTAAAACCATCAATATAATTGTGTACACGCACACATGCATATATGTGTGTGTGTATGTGTGCGTGTGTAATCTGTGCAAAACTATACTCCAAATCAGTCTTGTTTGCATCATGTATTTTATCTTAAAATCTTTCAACAGTTTTGTGATTACAAAAATTTTTGAAATTCAGAACTAGAATTATATATCACAAAAATTTGTCTGTCTGTGTGTCTCCATAAACTATTCAAAACAATTGTCCCACACATTATCCCACGAAGAAGAAATATGGTATATTTAACAAAACAGTTATTAATAAATACGCATATGCTGTCTTTCTCAGTTTTTTAAATTTATTTTCCTTTGTTGAAAATCTGTTAAGCAAAGCATAATTTTCTTATAAAGAATAATTGCAAGCTTAATAGTTTCCTTAGAGTAATGATAAAAGTTATTAGCACAAGCACATTTATATTTAGACTGTGTCTGATTTTATTATGCAAACCAATGTTTTCATGATAAAATAGGTAAATTTTTTAATATATATTTATAACAGCAATATATTGTGTAAGTTTCATCTTATAATATCTATCGTTATTAAAAATATTCATAATAATTTGTTTGGGGATTGACAGGTTTTACTTAGAGAAATGTTTAATCCTTCCTAGAGATCTTTTGTGCTTGTATATTATTTTCCATTCTTATATATATCTCTTTTAATATTGTCACCATAATACCTCACTATTTCTTGCTTTCCAGCTTGTTGTAAGTTCCTGTCTTTAAGAACTGTGGGGAACCATCTGACCCCTTGAATTAGCACCCTATTAGTCTCTTACCTCTTTTTGGCAAAGTATTATAGGCTCTAATTAATTCTGAATTGGTTATGATTCTTACTTCACACAATCTCCTTTCGGATAAAGAATAAGGTTTCTGTTTCTCCAGGTCTACTGTGAATGTGTTAATGACCATCACTGAATTTATCTATCAAACTTTAAATAAGAACAGTGAAGCTCAGGCTGTGGCCCTAGATACCTCAAACATTTGTCAGGATTTGGCACACAGTGTCTGTGAACAAATATTTGACCTAATTCAATCATTCCAAACAAATAATGTAATGAAGGTTATGTTTAATGGACACTCTCATTTCATATTAATGCAGGCATTCTCCAGGGCTCTCAAACCTATGCTGTTTCTGATCTTCATCAATAATCTTCATGCTGTCATCAGTTCCCAACTAGGTATCTATGCAGATGACACAATCATTTACTCCTGTCTTAGTAGTAAGTCTGATAGATACAACAAAATAAAACTGGCAATTGCTCTCAAAAATGAAACTTCAATCAATGGGGCAAAGAATGGCTTGTAAATTTTGATACCTGCAAACAAAACTTCTTTCATTTAATCACCACAGAGAATCTTTCTGCTTGCCATCAGTATAGCTGATATTAAACTCCAGGAGAGTAACACTTTATATCTTCTTGGGATCACTTTTTCCACTGACATGAAGTGAAGCGATTATATTGAATCAATTAGTAGGTCTACCACTAGGAAATTTGGTTTATTGTGCCAGATAATTCTTCTCATCAGAATCTTTCTTGCACATTTATAAATCTACCATTTATCCATGCAATGAATACTACTGTCATATACATATATATATTTATATATATATTTATATATATATATATATACACACACGTTCATGACAAAATTCAAAGAAGGGTCTGTAATGTAATCCATCTTGACTTTCTCACCATGTGGATGTGGCTTCTTTTTGTCTTTTCTACAAGTATTTTCAATGCAATTGTTCTGATGAGCTGTTCTCCTTAGTGCTTCAACTACATGAATTTAAGTGTGCTACTAGATTGGCAACTAGGTCTCACCATTTTACTGTTGAGCTAGCTAGATGTAACTGCATGTTCTATTCTAATAGTTTCTTTTGTTGCACTTTTCACCTGTGAAACTCCCTTCCAATTTCTTGCTTCTCTGCCACCTGCACTCTTCAAAAATTTAGATGCAATGTCAGTCACCATCTTCTATCTTCCTGAATCCTGTTGCTTTATTGTCCTTTTCCACACTTCTCTTCACTTAAAGTCTTCTCATTCTGTTTTATTCCATGTAACCCTCTGCATCCTAGTAACATTATTGCTTTGCTTGGAATGAAATCATTTAAAAAAATGTATTTGTATATATATTTGGTTGTATTTTCTTTAACTTTTCATGTCACCACTACAATGGAGATAACTAAGTTTAGGCATACTATTTTTTTTGTATATAAGCATAGTTGCATGCATGATTGAACACTTTATTAAACACTAAAATTTCCTAACATTTCAAGTAATATTAAATTTCCTTTGTCTTTATTCTGTCCATCTGTCTTGCCTCTCTTTCTATCACTGTAAATATATATTTCAAATGATTTATAATTTTTGATGATCAACAGAATGAAATATAAATATGAGATTTTGTCTTTAAGCATCATGATTCACAATTTATAAGGAGTCACAAAAGCAACGGAATAAATTTTTGACCTTGGATATTTTGCTTGTGCATGCAAGCGCATGTGTGTGTGTGTGTGTGTGTGGGTATGTAATGAAAATCTTGAGTTGGGTTAGATGTTTTTGATTTGTTAGTCAATGGATCTGGGTAGAAGCATCTTAATGGAATCGAATTTTATCTTAAACTCTGAGAAAAGTTACCCAAATGGTTCTGAATTACAATAACGACTGTTCAGTAAATTAAGTTAAATGAAAAGAAAAAGATACAAGAGAATATTATGAAATAACCTGCACATATGCACTGAAATCAGTAGCTCAAAATAAATGAAATAAGCTAGACTACATAAATTCTAAAAAGGAAAAATCTTCACGCATATGAATCTAATAAGAGCCAAACATCTCTTGAGTAACAAAATGTGCCATTAACTTTTACATCACAAAATGATAAACTGGATAGATTAATAATGCTTTAGATCCACTCATTTTGATTCCTCAAACCATTTGAGCAGAGGTTTTGATCTTTAGAGTCAGCTGAATAAACACAGACATTAATCCTTCAAAATCTCTGAGCCAAAAATAAGCAATTCGGAAGAGTCTATTTACTTAATCTAACACAGCAGAAAATGTATACTGGTTAAGCTCAAGATTGCAGGCTGAATATAATACAGACTTTTAAAATGTCATCTAATCAGCCAACCACGACAAGGACACAGGCAGAAAGGAAATTGAATTAGAAAGACCACAAGACAAATCAAGCAAATGTTTTTTTTTTTTCAATAAATAACCAGTAATAAATATATATTATTGTTAGTGTGGGCATGCATATATGAATTTATATTAGGTTGTGCGTCTATATGCTTGTGCATGCAATGAAATTGTGTACTTATATGAGTATTTTCATGTGTATTTGTATGTATCTGTGCTTCATTGTGTGTATGTGTAAGTGTATGTATGTATGTATGTATGTATATATATATATATATATATATATATATGCATGCATGCATGCATACATACATACATACATATATATTTAGAGAGAGAGAGACACACACACACACGCACACACACATAGTGGAAAATTTGGTTACCTGGAAAATATTCTAATTGGATGCTTTTCACTTATAAAGCATAAAGTAGAAGTAGGATGCACATGCACACACACACGATCATATGTATGTATGTGTGTGTTTAGCTAGAAAATATTCTAACTAAATGGTTTCCACTTTCATTTATTAAGAATAAAATAGCAGAGTATATATAAAAGTGTGCATTTAGATGTAAGAAATAGAAAATATTGCAATAGAATGATTTTAATATAACATGAATGCTTCACTGTGTTTATATGCACAAAATATAGGTACCTCCACGAAAATGTAAACAAACAGAGATAGCATGATGAAAAAGACGCCAAACTTGATGAAAACAAGTTTTTATTGTCTAATGTTCATATTATTGTTAAAGAGGAAAGATCAAAGTATTTTGGGGGTATTTTTTTACATTTTTTAATCGTTCCTAGCACGTCCAAAATTTTCGTTAAAAATCTAGTTTTTTTTTTTGTCAAAAATAAGGACAGATAATCAATCATTTTCAATCATTTTCAATCATTTGATAAAAAAGATGAAAATCTGACTTTGATATTCTTTTAAAAATCAATTATCATTTTTTCAAAACTGATTTTAATAAAATCAGAAATTATAATGTTTATTTAAAATATTTTGAACCAAGCTTAACTTAGCTTCTGCGCCGAAAAAATGTAATTTGAAAATAAAACAAAGCAGGTCATAACCTTTCGCTTGCTTGACAGGTGACGAAAGACACATTCATGACGTTTAGATAACTTACGGGAGGATAATTCTTTCTATGGATGGAAGGAAGTGAAATTATTTAGATTTAAGTGAACAAATTATTTACCTCGTTACTTTTAAGGAAAACTTTCAGCGCTCTAATTTTCCATTTTTTTTTTTTGTACTTAGCTTTCATCTTTACGTTTACGATGCTTTATGGAAAAAAATAAAGGCTGTTAAGAGCGAGATTAAATTTCATAAGAAAAAGGTATCTAATTAATTTATAGGTACCTTTCTTATGAAATTTTATCAGAAGTGTACATAAAATACTATAATTTTATGTACATTTATTACATTTTAATGTGTTATTTGTATTTCCATTCATTTTATTATTAATTTTGATATTTCATTTATGGAAAAATGTCATAACTGAAATTAATATAAAAATAAGATCATATAAATTAAAGTTTAGCAGTAGTTAAATTTCATAAGATGATACTGATACTTATAGGTACCCTTCTCAGTTGAAATTGAAAAATCAAATTAACTTCTCCATACGTGTTTCGCAAAAGAAAAAGGCCTTAACAGCGGAGAACAATGCTGAACTCAAATAATGCAACTAAATTGTATTCTGGTTGGTCTTCCGTACTTTATAATTACCGCCCGATTATAAGCACAAAATTACATTTTTTAATTACCATGGCTCTTCTGATTGGTCCAAACGATACAATTTTCAAAGCGCTAAACAATGACAATCTCATATGGACACTTTGAAAGGTTGATGGTGCTTTTAACTAATGTTATAATATTTTTAAAAACTTAATGTAAAAATCTATTATAATTAAAGAAATAACAAATAATTGTATTAAAAATTCAATTTTCATTGGAAAAATTTTTTGCTTTCAGAAAATATTGTCCATATTCATAAAAACAACTAAAAACAAATAAAAACATTTGAACTTAAATAATATATTTGTTTTATTGAGTTTTGTATGTTACAATTCAGAGCTGATTTTCAGGTACGTTGGCTCCAATTAAAAAAAAAAAAAACATGATTTGCATTCTTCAAAGCCTTGTGCTTTTAACTATTGTAATCACTAAGGTTGATGGGCTTGAATTTCTGGAGTTTTTCATAAAATTAGTTATGGGGGTGTTAATAAATATAAAAAAAAAATATTTCTGCCATGACTTTAATAAAAAAAAACATATTTATAATAATTTTGATAATCTGTGAATAGTTTCTGAAAGTTTCATTAACATCTGACAATTATTTTTATTTTTGCAAGATTTTCCAAATTAATGTGTGTAATACAAAAAAAATGCGCTAAAAATTATCTATGTTATTTACTACCCCTTGTTGCAACAAAGAGAAACAAGGTTTTTAAATCAAAATTTAGAATATTCTAAAAAGATGGAAAAATTTTTTAAAAATAATTAAAAAAAAATTTGGTCTATCCTCTTCATAAAAACATAAGTATTTAGACGATAAAATTTTGTTTTCATAAAGTTTGGCGTCTTTTTCATCAGACTATGCTCTATTTTTTTAGCGATTTCGTGGAGGTACCTAACAAAATATGTTAACAAAGATAATAAAATAGACAGTGGAAGAACTCTTACTGCAGTCATTGTCATATTTGTGTATTAACCTGCGATAAATGTTATCCCTTAATGTCTAATTTGTTTTCATCCTGAAGTCAAAATGACCTGCCATTAATCTGATCAGCTAACAAACTCTGCACAAAGATACTACTTACAAATTGATAATGAATTTTTTATTTAATGATATATAAAAAAAATATTAATTTATTTCACTTGCCGTTAACTGTTTCTATGATGCATATCTACTTATAAGTTAAAGAAAAATAAAAAAAAAAATTCTGTTTACCATTGACTTGTATTATTTTTTCTTTTTTACTTCATAAAATCATAGGCTCAAATTTCCAATCATCTTAACTTTGTTTCAAAATAGAAAATAAGGGTGATGCTGTATAAATCTCTACACAACAGTAGTTTCAATCTTTAAAGTTAATATACATTATATTCACCAATGGATGACATCATATAAATGTAGCTTAGATGTGGCACAAGGCCAAAAGCAAGGAGCACCAAGTGAGGTTCAAACACACTACTCAGTTGTAATTGACTTAGCAAGACAAGCTTGTTAACCATGTCGAAGTGCCCAAAATAGGGATTTACTAAGCACAGTTTAGATGTGGCACAAGGCCAAGATTAAGGTGGACCTAGTTAGGATCAAACATACTACACTGTCATAACTGATAAAACAAAACAAATTTGCTAAAAATGACACTACAGCAAAGTACTCTTAAATAATATAATGATTTACTAAGCATAGCTTAGATGTGGCACAAGGCCATAAGTATATGGCACCTAGGGAGAATCAAACTCATTACACAGTTGTAAATGATCCCGCAAGGCAACCTTGCTAACCATTACACTGCACGAAAGTGCTTTGGATGACATCTTATAATCCAACATAGCAATCAAAGTGTGATAAGATTTTCAACAAAGCCAATTTAGTTACTATTTTTACTACAACAACACTATTAAAATAGTCTGTATGTTGTTTATATTTATTTCTTACTATCTATTAAATGATATTGATTTAAGAATTAAAAAATATTTATGCAGAATATGAAACCAAAAAAAGATTTTGATAACCTAAATTGCATAATAAACTGGTAGGTATATTAGTGTTTTATTATAATAATAAAAAACCTAGTCATTAAGAGAAGAGACAGTGTGGAAGAAATTTATGTTTGTATTATTAGATGAAAAAGCTGTTAACAGAGTGAAGATTATTGAGGTCTGAGAAATTAAATTGTTTTATTCAATGTTGAAGCTATGATATCAAACAGAAAGATTCATACTATAAACACTGATTAGTTATAGAACCTGAATCTAATAAATTTGCTTTCTGAAAGCAAAAGCTTATAGACTTTATTTTAAAAATGGAAACCAAATTTAAAATGTAGTCTTCAAAATAGCTTCTCTTAGAAACTGATAAGTAAAAACTGAATCTATCTATCTATCTATCTATCTATATATATATATATATATATATATATAAATATATATATAATTTATTACTTCAAATATTATTTTTAGTAAATACCTGTATTTGAGTAGACACTTCACTTTTTAAAAAGTGTTTATTTCATCTACTAGCCTGTGCATGTGAGAAAACTTAGTAAAGAACATGTGTCATTTGACACTGAGGCAAATAAATCCTTGCTTGACTGTGATACCCTCCATAGCTGAGCAGTCAAAACATTGCAAGATCAGATGGTGGTTTCTCCTGCAAAGGGGGATGCAGGTTCAAATTCTGCCAGAGGACACAATTTCTTTACTAAGTTTTCTCTAGTGTGAAGGCCAATATGAAATAAGCACTGTTTAAAAAAACAATGTATTTACTCAAATACAGGTCTACACTAAAAATAACAGTTGAAGTAATAAAAATAAATCAGATGAAAAAAAAATCTGTTAATTCTTTATTTATATATATATATATATATATATATATATATATATATATATATATATATATGTAGAATTAATATATGTGATAGGTTTGTCACTTAGCTGATTAATGTTACATTCAGAATCCAGAGTTTTGTAGATGGACCCTCCAAAAATTACACCATCCACTCTTCAGGTGGGTGTCAGCAATTGGCTATGTATGCATGTATGTATGTGTGCTGACATGCTTGCTGCACTCCTGTGAAACATGGATTATGTACTGCAAACAATTAGACATTCTAGAGAGATTCTACCAATGATTTTTAACATTGATTCTTGGTATCCACTAGGTATCTCACATGCCAGACACTGTGATCAAGGTGAATACAATCAACATTGACATGCACATTCATTGCTACAAGCTTTATGGGACAGACCGTGTCAATTGCATTGATGATAGCAGAGTACTGAAACAAATACTCTGTGGTGTATTGTTCTATGGCACTCAATCTGAGCATGAACAAAGGAAGTGCTTCAAGAACTGTTTAAAAGAGTCTCTTGCAGTCTGCAATGTAGGTGATCCTGAATGGGGAAACTGCTGTCTGTGATTGATAGAAGTGGAGGCATACAATTCATGAAGGCACTAAGATCATCCAAGAATATGCAGTGAATTAAGCAAATGTTAACTGTGAAGCTAGAAAAGGAGAAATCATTGATCCAGGAATCCATCAATTTATGTATGATGAATGTGGCAGTATTTAGCTCTCCAATGCAGGCCTTGTAATATTCATTATAAGTTATATTGGTAGACTTTTCACAAATTATGATGAGTATCATGCTGGAAATAAAATGCAGGGTGTGTCAGAAAACCTGTAGAAACCATTTTGGTATCACCCATCACATGAAAACTTATGAGCAGGCAAAACAGACCCTGTACAAAACCATTCAGTTTGCTACAGCTGCAATAAGCATTCAAGTCACTTGCAAATTGACAACCATCATGTATGTATGTATGTATTGCAGATTACGTAGCTAATATATTCAACAAAAGCCTTGTCTTCTGTATAACTGCCTATTAAATATTACTTTTATTCATTTAAATTTATGGTCAAGCAAGATTTTTCATAATATAAAGATATTTAGATGCATGTACACATATGAAGATGCATACGAACACACATATACTTACACATAGAATAATATAACCACATAAACATGAACACACATACACAAATGTATATGTACATTAACAGACCTTCAATAATAGAAAATGAAAAAAAATCATATATCATTGTAAACGAAAAAAGTTACAATTGGTTCAATTATCATTAAATGAAATTCTATATCAACCAGAAAATTTGTGGCTGTTCAATCATTTTCAGTGTCTTGTGATAAACACCTAAAGCAATTTATTGTGTGTATACTTAAGCTCACATATAAATCTTTGAATATATATATGAGGGGGTTGCAAAAAGTTCTTGAACCAATCCACTTCCCAAAATCTGATCAAATGATAAAACATCAGAATTTTGTGGGAGGAAAAGCTTCTTGGTCTGGTTAAGAACTTTTCAGCATCTTCCCTAATATAAAGCTATCAATGTGTGCTAATAAAAATAAATTTATCAAATGTCTCCATTCCCCAATATTACCTAGAACAAAAAGGCTTTTATAAGTCTCAGTTTACATTAATATTTGTTCAGTCATATATGTTCTGTTGCCAGCAGTCAGATAGCTACATACACTGACCAGTAAAACTTTGAAATGTAATTTAGTAATTGCTGAATACAAGTTTACCTACACCATAAAAAATGGCAATATATAAGTAATTTTACAAAGGCACTGTAATCTAGGATTTTTATCGAAATTCAATTGTCATATATAAAAAGAATTTTCTTCTAAATCATTAAAAGTAAAAAGATCTAAAGTTAGCATAAAGCAAAAAAAATAAAAAATAATATATTAGAAACCTTTTTTCTTGGTTTCACATTCACCTATCATTTTGTTTACACTTCTCCCCAGTCTTTTGAACAAGAGTAGAGGTTTATCCTTTGTTCCTTGTTTAGGATTGAGCTTCCAGTTCCTTCTAAAGTTTTCTCATTTTCTTTCACTCCAAGTAGCCCCTTTCATCTTAGTGACATTATTACCTTGCTTGGGATAAATTGATAAAAAAAAAAAAATTTCTAGATCTGTAGCTAGGAAAGTTGGTTCACTGTGTTGTGTCAAACAATTTTTTCACCAGAATTCATCTAGCATGTTTATAAATCTATTCATCCATGCATTGAATATTGCTGCCACATTTGTTCTAGTGCCGCAAAATGCAAAGAAGAATCTTTAAAGTTATCAGTCCTAACTTGGCATCTTGGCTTCAGTCACTTTCCCACCGCCATAATGTAGCTCTCCTGTAACTTTTTATAAATATTTTCATAGCAATTGTTCTGATGAACTTTCTTCTTTGATACCTTGACATCAGAAATTTAAGAGTAGTACTAGATTGAGGTGGAGTAATGGATAGCAGCTCGGATTGAGGAATCAGAGAGCCAAGTTTGAATTCCAGTTGAATCCATTACATTCACTTACATGCTAATACCCTTAGGAAAGGTAGGAATCCTCTTCTTGCCTCCCCACCAGACATGGGTAAATAGCAGGATAGGCTGGGTTCTATAGACTTGGATGGCAACTGGTCTACCACAGAAAGAAATGGCAACCTACTGCGGGAAAAAATCTGCCCCGTCAGTCATGTATCGAAAGATACATGATCGCCTAAGCGTGTATCATGAAATGACACAAAACTGACTGACTAGATTGGCAATTAGGTCTCATCATTTTACTATTGAAATAGCTAGATGTAATTGTAAGTTCTTTTGTAATAGGTTTTCTTTTCACTAACATTTTCTCATTTTCTTTCACTCTTAGTAACCCCTTGAATCTTAGTGGTACTGTCACCTTTCTTGTGATGAAATGATAAAAAAAATATGAAAATATCCAAATTTTGGTTCAAACAATTATTGTCATATGAACATCTATTTGAATATTTTTTGATAGCATAATGTACAAGTGATATAATCAACCATATGTTTGACATAGCAATTAATAACACAGTTTACAGCAATTCTTTTAAAATTAAATTGTGGAGCCACATAAAATTTTATACTATTCTAAAAACTTATAATTGATATTTGGCACCTATTTTGACTTAGAGAATTCTCTATGTCTTAGATTAAAATTAGAAAATTCATTAAAAAATTCATGAAATGCAACTTCAGTCTTCTTAGACATTTACAGTAAATCTACTAAAACAAGATTTGCTATAACTAGACAATTAATTATTCATTGATTAAAAGAAAATTTTTTCTTGAATTGTCTTCTACTTGGAATAAGTAAGTAGCAAAGTTAATGACTATGTTTGGCTGTATAATACATGAAGGTGATGTGGGCAAGGAACTGCCAAGGGTTGGTAAATGTGGACAATGCAGTTATTTAAGAAATAAAAATAGAAAGCTGCAGAGAGATCACTTCAAGAAGGGTCATTTTCATTAAGTATAGTGTGGAAACAGCTGTAAAAAATAACAATTGTTATTGTGAAGACTTGGAGGAAAAGGTAAAGAAAGAAAGGGAAAACAAGACAGTGGAGATAAGAACAAAAGCCAAACCAATAAAGTGTGGATAAGAGAGAAGACAGAAAAATATAGAGCAAGAAAGAGAGAGTATGAACAAACTGGTAGATAAAAAAAACGTTTAAAAAAGAAAGAATTGTAAAGAGGGAGGAGATAAAAAAAGAGAGAGAAAAAGAATTACCTGAAAGAGACAATCAGTAAAATGAAAATTAGCCAGAATAACTAGAGAAAATTTGAGACCAGATTTTGTTTTGTGTCCAAATTAGAGTGTATCTCATTGAAACTAATTCATTTGTCCCAATGCAACCATTTCTGGTAATCATTTTAAAATTCCAACAGCTAAATACATTTGAGAATGTCTTCTTTGTATTTTGTTTAATTTATTTGGAGATTAAATGTATTGTCACCAAAAATATTCCATTGAACTAATATTGTTTAAACCTAACAAATTTTATGAGATTTTTTTTTGATTTTTTTACTAATCCCCCTCACATGCATTGGTTTCTGATCAACAATATTATTCTTAACAAGTCCCAAGTAATAGATTCCTGGATTGAGCCAATCATGGTAAATTATAGCTGTGGGTATCATTTAAGTCTTGTTGGTCCCTAAATGAGGAACTCTTCCCATTTATGAGCCATTATTGAAGCTTGAGTAATTGGAAAATGCAAATTAGCATTGGTTTGGAATTTCTTGTTTCAGGAGCAGAAAGGATGCTGACAAGTGAGGAAATCTCAATTTCATCAGGGATTCTGTAAAGGCAATTCAATCACATGGTTATAATCTTTGGAATTGAATTCACTGGAGCAATAGTGAAAAAACAGAATAAAATCAGGATATTCCAGAGATTATGTTAATAAAATATATTTAATACCCACTTTTTTCACCACTGGAATTGAGGTATTTAAATGCAAATTATATATTTCCTCTTTCATTTGCTGGATAGCATGAGAGATTCATTGATTCTCTTTCAACTTTATTATGACCATTTGCTGAAAATCATAGACATTTCCTTCTTGAGGAAATTCTATTTTAGAAAAAATTTAAAAGCTGCAAATACAGCAAAATGACAGTGGATTTTGTTATTTGATCACAGAAATTTGTATAAAAATGTTAGGTTATAGTTTATAAGCCCAGAAGTTAGTTTTATTTCTTTAAACAGAAAATGAATAATGGAAATGAAAATTCATAATAGAGAATAGGAAAAGCATTCAAGAATGAACACATACATGTATATATATATATATATATATATATATATATATATATATATATATATATGTACAGTTGCAGCCAAAATGTTCAGAACGGCATTGTTTCTGTCAGAAAAGTAAGTATAAGTTTTTATCAAAGTTGTTTTATATTCTATAATTTTCACAAACAATAAATACAATATTTATTGTTATTGTCTGAGATTTTGGTGTAATTTGAGAGGATAACACAAAAGTTATGCATGATTTAGTGTCAGCATCATCAACAAACAACTAATCACAAATAATTTGTGTACAAAGGTCGGTCTTGGCTTTGAAACGCTGATGATTGAAGAGACCACCAGTTGTTCGAAACTGAAACTTGACACCATTCTCTGTGTCTGTGAATGCATATTTCAGCATCATGGAGAAGAAAAGGGGAAAAAGGACAGGGGCCATGACACACCCTTGCTTGGTGCCGTTTGTGACATCAAAAGATTCTGACATCATGCCATCAGACACGATATTAGTTTTCATTCCTTTATGAAAGGAGATGATGACCTTTAGCATGTTTTCTGGGATGGTGAGTTTCCTCAAGACTTGCCAAAGAGCCTCTCGATTCACAGTGTCAAAGGCCGTCATAGTCCACAAACGCCATGTACAACTCCTGGTTTTTCTTGCGAACATTCTCTTTAACTTGACTAAGAGAAAATATCATGTCAATGGTGCCACGACCCGACCAAAAACCACACTGCAATTCAGGATAGATGTTGTCAACAAGGTGTATAATGATTCTGTTTAGAATCAGTCTATCTAGGATTTTGCCTGCAATTGAAAATAATGATATCCCCCGATGATTATCACAGACACACCTGGAACCCTTGTTTTTGTAGAGGTATTTAATAGAGGTGTCTTTATAATCCTGAGGGACACAGCCTGCCTTCCATATCTCCATGAAAAGGAGATGTAACTTTTCTACCAAGTTTTGGTCACCATCCTTATACACTTTGGGTAGAATAGAATCCTTAGGAGTAGGTGGTTTTCCAGATGAGATTTGCTTGATTGAGTCACTTACCTCTTGAAAGGCAGGATCAAAAGACAACTCCAGAATTTCTGGATTTTGCTCAATTGATGTAATGGCTTCCACATCAGTAACCGAAGTGGTGTTTAACAGTTTTGAAATGGTCTTTCCAGTGAATGTTGCAGACGAAGTAGACAATAGACCTCAGGCTTTTCGTGTAAGAGTTTTCCATTTCCTAGACCAGTCATGTTCTATAACACTAAAGAGCTTGGTTAGCCTTGTAGGCACTATTTGCCCATAGCTGGTACCTTAACAGGTGCTACTACCCCGGGTCAGGGCAGACCTGGGAACAACAGCAATTAAAAGGTGGTTCCACGCTCCTCAAATCCTCCAATCTCCCGATGGGAAGACTTGCTGCCGGATGTAGTTTATCGTCATACCCAGGATATATATATATATATATATATATGGGCACCTCGAGGCTGTGTAATGGTTAGCAAGCTTGTCTCGCTAGAACAATTACAACTGAGTCGTGAGTTCAATGCTTACTGGGTGCCCCATACTTTCAGCCACATCTAAGCTACACTTGGAATATCGGCTCCCAAATTAAGGTCGAGCACTCTGAACCTTTATTTTTAAAATAACATCTTTAAAAATATGGAAAAAGTAAATTTTGGAATTTCTCTGAAGAACATTCCACACACTAACAAACGGAATTATTTTGTTAAACTTTTACAAAAATCAGAGGAATTAATGAGAAGAATGAGATGGAAAGAATTCTTCTCCTTTCGAGGGAATAACTCAACAAATAAAGAACACAAAGTTTACGGCTTTAAAAGTAAAAAAGTTGCACCATTCAACAAAAAGCTATATGAATTTGGAAAAGACTTACTCAGCATTATCAATAACATCTCCTTTCAAAAAAAGAAAAGCCACTTCCAAAAACATCTAGACCAAATAGTTAAAAGCAACAATGATTGTGATAAAATACTAGTTAAGTCTGACAAAACTGGCAACTTCTATAAATTGACAGCAGATGACTACAACAACTTAATTAAAAAAAATTTAACTAGGACTTATAAAAAAGCTTACAACAACAACATAAATATGGTTGATAGCATTAACAGAACTAGTAAAAAAATTACTGATAAATTAAAAATTAGCAATAGAGTAGGCAAACCCTACTACAAGAATGATTAACCCTACCCGACCCGACATCGGTAAGATAAGCAAAAGAATCCTAGAAAGAGTTACTTGGCAAATTAAAAACCACCTTGGATTAAAATTATGGATTAATACCAAAGATGTCATCAATTGGTTTACCAATATTAATAATAAACCTGATTGCACCT
This sequence comes from Acanthosepion lycidas, assembly GCA_963932145.1. Taxonomy (NCBI): domain Eukaryota; kingdom Metazoa; phylum Mollusca; class Cephalopoda; order Sepiida; family Sepiidae; genus Acanthosepion; species Acanthosepion lycidas. The sequence goes on from OZ010586.1 coordinate 114,684,294, forward strand.
TATTACAATTCGATAATGTGGATTACTACCTGTCAATATCGAAGGATCTGTTCATGACTGCCCTGGAGTTTGCTGCTGTGTATTCTGACCTGACAAAGGAAGAAATAAATATAATTCTCAGTGCAAAAAAATATGTCCTCATTCATAATGGAGACCAATGGATTAAAAACAATAATGACCATTTTGACATCACTATGGGATCTTTAGACTCTGCAGGGTCTTCTGACCTTGTCGGTCTTTTAATACTGTACAACCTGACTGCGTAACGTGAATTAGATATTAAGAACATCGGGCTGTACAGAGATGATGGGCTCATGGTAGTGAGGAGTTCAACTAATTTTAAAATAGAGAAAATTAGAAAGATTATATATAGTGAATTTAGAAATCTAAATTTAAAAACAACAGATACCTACGATATAGAAAACCTAATACACCCTAAGTCAAACCACCCTCCATCCATAATTAAACATATATCAATAGAGAATAGAATCAGCATTAACTCTGCTAATAAAGAAATATTCCAACAACACAGTAATTTTTATAACGCAGCCCTAAAAAATAGTGGATACAAAAATGCTAACATCAATTATAGAAACAATTGTACTAACCAGAAGAAAAACAGGAAAAGAAAAATCATTTGGTATACCCCTCCGTTCAACCAAATGGTTAGTATTAAGCTAGGACATAAATTCCTAGCTTTAATTGAAAAAACACTTTCCTACTAATAGTAGACTTAGTAAAATATTTAATAAAAACACCCGAAAATTAAGTTACAGTTGCACTGAAAATCTAGAAAGTATTATAAAAAAACACAATAATAAAATCCTGAATAAACCCCCATGCCAGAATAGTATTAATAAAAACCCTACACTTAAATTAGACAAAAATAGTAAAAAATTATGTGATTGTAGAAACCCAGAAGACTGCCTATTGGGAAATATATGCTGCGTAAAATCTGTGGTATACCAATGTACTATCTCATCCATTGAGAGCCCTAATACTAATATGATATACATTGGGTCTATGAAGAATGAATTTAAAACCAGCTGGAGGCAGCATAAGTGCTCCTTCAACAATATTAATAAAAGAAATCAGACATCTCTATCTAAATATTTTTGTCATTTGAAGGAAATGAATAAAACACCAAAAGTAAAATGGAAAATTATAAACAAAACTAGAACTTGTAAAACTTGGGATGACCCATGCCCATTATGCCTACATGAAAAACTACACATTATCAAGTTTCTAAATAATAAAAATTTATTAAACAATAGACATAAGTTAATGGTTTTTTCTCGACATCATCAAATTTTCGCTTTGAATAATTAGCATAAAAACAAACAAACAATAAAATAATAAATACAAATTTTAAACTCTATAGTCTAAATAAAAAGTCAATAAAAAAAAAAAGAAAAAAACCCTTTATGAAGGTGTCAAAAAAACAAATGTTAGCAAATTATGACAGTTTTTTTTTATATACACAAAACCCTTTCAGGAAAAAAAAAAAATTAAATAAAAAAATAAATAAATCTCCATAGACACTTAACCAGACTAGATGATATCATCTTCCACTTTGAACTTAGACACCCCAACCTTACCCTGACTTGACCTCTTTGAATGTAACTGAGATATTGATACAAATTATTAACCCTCATGCCCCTTTTTTTTTAAATAATTGCTCTAGCCATTACCATAGTAATTTTAATTTTAATAATGAATATGCTTATAAAATGCGTAAATTTCAGGAATTAGTTATGCCCCCAAAAATTTTGCTTGAAGATGGAACAGAGCTTGGTAGTTTAATTCAATTTAATTCAAATAATTATATTGAAGTTTTTGACTCTTGTTTTAAAACATGAGAACTCTTATGTAGCGATGGAATCATATTTTTAAATAAATAATTATATATATATATATATCTACAATTGTGGATAGAATTATTCACCCCCACTGAATATTTGTATATTTTCTAAGGAAATGCGAATATTTGCAAGCAATTACTGAATTTACCATAAATAGTCTATTCCATATTTAGTTTTGAATTATTTGTGAAATTTTTAGAAGTTTTGATTTATTATATTCATAGTTGTAGATTTTTCTAAAAATTGGTGCAGTCCAAAATCATTCATCCATTGTTATGGAAATAATTAAATAATACTCTCCCAATTGTAATTTTTGCTTCTTAATTTAACATTTAATACAAACACTGTTAGAAAATGAAATAGTATTGACCTGATTCTATAACATTCTAAAAGGTAATGAAGAAGACAATATGTGAGTACCATGTACTGCGATAACTCATTCATTTTGCAACAATAGCAAAGATGGCTAAACTTGACAAGAAGCTCTGAATAAAGATAGTTGATGCATACAAACAAGATGATGGATATACAACACTTTTCAAGTATTTAAATGTTTCTACACTGACAATTCATTCTGCAACCATGACAACGACTGCTGTATTGGACAAGAAGCTTCCATTACATACACTAAGATGATGGATATACAACACTTTTCAAGTATTTAAATGTTCCTACACTGGCAATTTGTAGCATTATCAAAAAGTACAATGAGACTCATTGCGTTGAGAATAAATCAAGGACTAGCAGAAAACAGTTAATTTCTGAAAGAATGGAAAAGGAAATTATTAGAAATATCTCAAAGAATCCTAATTTAATGACAAAGGACATTGTCAATGATGTAATAACATCAGGCTTGAATGTATCAATTAAGACAATCACTAGTTACTTTCATAGAGCAGGACTTTGAGCTTGTTGCGCAAGGAAATTTCCTTGCTTAAGGTTAAACACCTAAACTTTTTTTTATTTTTGAAGTTATGTTTTTGTTATAACCCATGTAAATCTTTATATATATGAAATTATGTATATTTATATACAATATAATGAGTAACCCTTGAGTTACATCATAAATTCTTACTAATAAAAAAATTCTGTTGAATGAATATAACTAGTTTGATTTTTTTAACCAAATCAGTTATACCCTTAAATTATGGTATTATTTTTCCAATTTACATGACTTCATCTTCAAAAATAAAATCTTATTGTGGAATAAAAGCATATACATTGAAATTCATATGGTATATTTATCCTATAAATTTAAGTATTTTACCAATATCAGTTAATACAAACTTTATTATGTAAACATTGACTTGCACAATAAATCTGACACAGTCTAACTTGTCATGGTAAATTCTGGTGATAAGGATAAAAAATGAAGCAACAATCACTGATGTATTTTAATGTTAACTGTATTTGTACTCAGTATGCATAGGCAATGTTTTGGATTTGTGTTATTGCTCACTGACTTTACTACTACTCCATCATTCTCCTTTACTCTAGGCTTTTTCTGCATTAACAAATAAAATATTTCTTGTGGTGGTGATTAAGCAACAAATTTTTATTTAAAATTTGTTTTAAAAGAAAATTATTTTTTTGAAGCAGTCTTTGGAGAAAGTATCTTTTTAATCCAAGTAAATACTAAATAGTTATTTCAAACAATGCAAGTATTGATTGAAGTTATAAAGAGTTTTGGATTTGCTTTATATAATACTGAATTTAAATTGTTAACTGCAAATTAAATTATCTACATGTGAATTAGAAGACAGAAATATGTGCCAAATATATAAAATGCAAAAAATGCTTCAAATTTTTAACTCTATTTGTCATTTACTTTGGCCAAGAATTCTATTTTTACCATTTTCTTACTTATTAAAGATTAGGATTTTCATTTTTTTTATTTACAAGAACATTATCTTATATTTAATTTTGAATTCTATTTTTAATTCAATGTAATCTCCACATAAAAATACATTTGCTTAATTCCAGTTTTGCCTTAGGTTTGATAGAGATTAATTTTAAAGGGAAAATGAAGCAATGAAGAAAAATTTATTTAAATAATATATCAACCCAGACATTTGATAAAATTTTCATATACATTCCTGAGCTTCTACAAAAAGCTACCCTGGTGATTTTATCATACTCTGTTGCCAGTTTTGTTATAATAAAAAATACATTAATATAAAATAAAATAATATAAATAAAATAAAATTGTCTTATGAAAGCATTTCTGATAAAATTAATGCTTATATTGATGATAATAATGCTAATTATGGTGATAAAAGATAAAGATAATAAAATAAGTCTTCTTAAAAAAGTAATAAAATAATTTTAAAAGACAATATCTTGATAATAAAATTAATAGAAAATAATATTGATGTTAGTAATAATAATGCAAATGATGATAATTATACTAACAAGGATAATAATGCTAAAATTTCTGATGTTTTTGTTATAAATATAATGATTCTTTATACTATTTGCATTTATATTTTATATTTGACAAATAAAAATCATTATAATTAAGTAATAAAACAAGCAGCAATTTGATGTATTGGCTCTTGAAACTAGAAAATAATTACTAAGGAAATAAAGAGAGGTTGGCAGAGACATTTAACTTTGTGAGAATTTCATTTGTTAAAAAAAAAAGACACAAGAAAACATGTAAAATGCTAATAAAGCCAAAACATCATTAAGCATTTACATTAATGTTCGCCTTAATAAATCAAAAGGGGGAAGAAAAAAAATGAACAGAATGCTATTTCCTTCGATACTTTTACTTTCAATTTATCTCTTAATTCAAGAAGAAATTACAGAATTGGACAGATTTGCTAATTGTCATTGGTTTTTATTTTATTTGAAGAATTTTTTATAAATTAACCATGGAGATCATTAACTAGAATATTTTAAAGAAATCAAGCTGGAGTTCAAATATTCCAATTTCATTGCTCTTTATTATCACTTGATCAAAAATTAATTATAACAAACAACTATTTAGATGATAAAGATATATTCAAAATTCCAGAAGGAAATATGGAATAACGTTTTTTAATCATTTGAGTAAGGGAGTAAAGCTTACCATAATTTCCAAGCTTTAAACTGGGACAGTTTTCTATTTTCATTATTGGTTGAGCTTCTTGTATAATAAAGTGTTTTCTTGACCCAACATCCCTTAAGTTTCAGAGCTGACATAAAAAGAGTGAATACTTATAGCTTATATCTCTAGGACAGACCCAGCAACCTAGATGTCTCTCTGCCTAAACTCTGAAATTTTATTTAATTTTATTTTTCCTCAATAGGAGTTGATAGGTCTACCTATTGTCTGGTTCATACTCTTCCCTGGTCTTTTGAACAGGAGTAGAGGTTTTTACTTTGTTTCCTGTTTAGGATTTGGTTTCTGGTTCTTTCTAAAGGTTTTTTTCATTCTCTTTCACTCTCAGTTGCCCCTTTCATCTTAGTGGTATTATTGCCTTGCCTGGGGTGAATTGATTAAAAAAACAAAAAATGAAAAAATAAAGTGTAACACCAAAACAAGAAAGTAAACTTCAGCAAAATATAAATGTAAATTTGGTTGCTAATAGAGGACAGATTTTTGTGGTGTTAATCCTCCAATGTCAAAATGGCTTATTTTTAATTGAATATCCTATATAAATTTCAGACAATAAAAGCTAATTTTCTTGACAAACATCTTGTAAATACATTTCAATTGATACACCTATAAGCTGAACATACCGTAATTCTGATGGTCTCCAATATAAAAAAAATATTTCATTAAAGACTGTGTCATACAATTTCCCTCCAATAATATTTTTATTAATCAATGCACTGATTTTCAGGAAATATTTTGAATATCTTAAGCATTTCTTTAATGTCTGTAGAGCAATAAAATATCAAAGAGTGATAATTAAAAAAAAATGTATTCAGAAAGTGATATTCATTAGATTTCTTCTTTTTTTTTAATCATTTCACCCCAAGCAAGGTGATAATGCCACTAGAACGCAGAGAGTTACAAGGAGCAATACTGAAAGAGAATTAGAATGAGGAGGATTGTAGAAAGGACAAAAAGGAACAAGGTTCTAGAAAATGGAAGATACCAATTAATGTTGCACTTAAATTTTTGAAGATTGTAGTTATCAAGGAAGCAAGAAACTGGAAGGGAGTTCCACAGGCATGAATCCTCTTCTTTTCCCCCAGCTATGGATAAATAGCAGAACAGACCAGGTTCTATAGCCTTGGATGGCAATTGGTCTACCACAGAAAGAAATGGTAACCTACTGCAGGAAAAAACCTGCCTCATCAGTTATGTATCAAAAGATACATGATTGCCTAAGCATCTATCATACATGGCACACAACTGACTGACTAAACTGAAAAAGGCTTGGAATTATAACCTAGAACCTATGTGGTTAAAACTGTGAAACTTATAGTTGGAATTGATCAGTTTGTTGGATGAATATAACCAGTTTGATTTTTTTAACCAAATCAGTTATACCCTCAAATTATGGTATTATTTTTCTAATTTACATGACTTCATCTTCAAAAATAAAATCTTATATACCATTAAAACATTTTTAATTTGATTAATAATCTTCAAATAGACTTAACAATGCTTAGTATTGCTAACAGAGAAAATTCAACTATTTTTTTGTTTTTTTAATCATTTCATCCCAAAAAAGGCAAGAAAGCCACTAAAACACAAGGAGTTACTGAATGTGAAAGAATAAGAAAAAAAGGAATAAGAACAATAGCAGATGAATAATCAAGAAAACAGCACATAATGATTGACATTGCATTTAAGATCAAAGTTGGATAGAAAGCATGAAGCTCAAAGAGAGTTCCATATAGCAAGAAGTATGAGAAAAGAAACTGTTAGCATAGAACTTACAGTTACATGTAGCCAATTCAACTGTAAAATGGTGAGACCTTGCTGCCAATCTAGTACAGCACTTAAATTCATAAAGTCTAGGTACTATAGTAGAGAGGTAATCCAAATGATTACCATGAAAATATTTATAGAAAAGGCAAAGGGAAGCTACATTACAGGTGATGAGAAAGTGACTGAAGCCATGATGCCAAGTTAGGATCAATAATATTGCAGATTCTTAAAAAGTATAGAGGATCATAAAAAGATAAAATTTAGGAAATTTCCTTAGATTTTTCTTCATTGTTCATCATCCTACTCTTCAAAAAATATCAACATTTCAAAGCTAAATGGTGTTTTCTTTTTGGGTGGGTAGTTTCATAAAAATTAGTTTCTTACACTAAATATACTGATTTTTATATTATACATAATAAACAGTAACTTCTCTATTCACTGATGTTTTCTTTTTGCCATAGTTTTCTTCAGTGCTAATAATTAGTTTTCTTAAGTACAACTAATTAAATTGTGGGCCATTAGACTCTATTTAAGGAATGTAAAAATACTTGATTTTTCTGAAAGTCTTTTGAATACACAGCATTAAATATCTTCCTACATTTTTGTTAAAATGTAAAAATTTGAACTGGAGATGAGACAAAAGAGGTTAGCATTAAACTGACCTTGTCAAAAACAAACATAATATGTCATAATGACTATGAAATTTATTTACTATCTTTGCAAAAGTTAAAATTTTATTCTCCATTTACAATGTCATATTATGTTAAACAAGATGTGTATTGTATAAGTATATTTATGTGACTTTCTCATTCTAGTCCTACTAATCAGTCTATGTATATACATGTGTGTGTCTGTGTGAATATATATATACTCATCATATTCTCCTGTTTGTACTTTGACAATATGTATGTATACATTCTATACCAATGTTTTTCTATTTATACAATTTTACATTTTCATAGTTTCAAGACTTAATTCTCCATGGCAAAATAGTAATTCTTTTTTACAAAATAAATGTAATATTAAACATTTTAATTGTGAAACCTGGATTATGTAGTGAAGATTTTCAAGTTTAACTGAAATCATTTAGACATCTTAAAGAAGATACACACATGCATTGATTCTTGCAAGTATTGTAATAAATTAGTTGAGATAAGTTGTGTCTTGTTACTAATTAATATATTAGTCTTTATGCTCAAAATATTACTGTTAGTATTATGTCACTGATAGACTCAGTTTTCTCTTTTGTTTAAAATGCATTTTTCTCTTTTGTGAATTTATGGTTCAAAATTTATCAGAACCATATTTTTTAAATATTTTATATATTTTTAAAAAGTGTATAACTTAACTAATTATAAAAATTATATTAATATATAATTATTTTTTATGATATAAGTATAATTATATATGTAATTATATATACTTATAATCATTTTTATGATCTCTGACACTAAAATAAGCACAAAAACATGTTGGTAGCAGAACCATAATCTGCCATTTCCTTTAGAATGGAAGCCCTAATAGCCATAGTATTCATGAGTCAATTGCTATTACTATTACACAAGCCCAATGAAATAATGTGCAAATTGAGCTGGACCATTACCCCATTACCATCTTAATGGGAAATAAATTCATTGTTGTTATGGATTATGAAGAAATACTCAATGTCAATCAAAAAGAAATAAATAAATTGGAACAGTAAACTATACACAAGTGTTTTGTATGATATACATATGAAAAATATTTACAGAGGAAATATCTTGTGATAATTAAAATAAGAATATAAACAGTTGTATAATTGTAATAATAATGGCAAGGATTAATGAAATAATCTTTAGGCTGATAAAGTTGGTTTGGGTATATTTTGATTTTAAACATTATTCAATATTTTTAATATTATGGATGTTTAATGCATGGATTGCATATAAGTTTTGGTTGAAATTAATTCAGTCATCTTGGAAAAGAAAAACATATATACTCTGACATGCATATGTATATACAGGTGGAGGTATGCAAACAAATATTTTTACTCCCAAATATTGTACACCTGTGCTTTTATATATATATATATATATATATATATATATATATATATATATATATATATATATATATATACAGCTATATGTGTGCATGCAAACATTTAAAAACAATACTTTTAATAAAAATGTTTATTAAAATTAACTTGTTTTATACAATTCTGCATTATTATTGAGCATGTAATAAGATTTAGCAATGGTTTACAACATCAACTTACCACAAAAAATCAAAACAATAACTTTCTGAGACACTGCTTTATTGAATGTTATTACCAATTAACTGCAAGCAATTTCAGATATTAATCATTTTATTCATAACTAAAGTATTTCAACCAGTAGTTAAATTCATGTTCAGACAAGCAAATATTTAACCACTTAAGTGTGCTTATTATATGCTAGATCTTTCAGTTTTCTTAAAACAATGGATATATCACTGTCATAAAGTGTGGGCGTAACAAACAAACTCTCATTTGATGTCTAGGCTGTAGGTGGGCACAGAGTACACAAGTGGTTTTGTCACTTGACTTTTTTGTGAGATGAAAGCTTAAGATCTGAATACTGTTGACTTCAGCTATGTATTTCTTTACTAGCCAATATTACACATTAGTGAAAAAATGTGAGATAAATTATAAGTTATTGAACAGGGGACAGGAAGATGCCAACAAAGCAATTGTTTACCTCCTTTAGAAATGGGCAAGTAAGTAACGTTGCATAGATAGGTAAGTGTGTGTGTGTGTGTGTGTGATGCAAAAGTTAAAAAGAGGCTGATAACTAATTATGAATGCCATTTGTCATTTGTGATTGCAGGAAGTGTCTCCTTGAATCAAACAGTTAATTGTATAAATAAATATGGGGGAATGACTATGATTTAGTTCCAGTAGCAACAGCAACAGCAACAACTCCAGGCAGCGAGTACTGAGTGTCTAACTCCCTAATATCCAAAGCTTTTGACCAAATAAACTGCCTTTCTTTTGTTAAAGAGAATTCTATTCACCTGATCTTTATATATGAAAGAAACCTCTTACCTTTTATTTTTTCCTTACCTGAACTCTTCATCATTTTACACCTTCTATGTATTTATTTCCTTTCACTTATTAATCCTTTGTGATGGCTAAGTGAATAAAGAATGAAACTAGATGCCATGAGTGCTGTGGCTAAGCCACAGCTTATATAAAAGTTATAAAACTTTTGTCCTGAATTAAAATCAGAATATTACTTCTAGTTAGTACAAACTACTCATAACTAAGAAATTCCTAGCACTGCCTTTTTTGATAGCTAGAGAACAGAGTAGACAGTAGAAAATATATCTTAATAAAAAAATTCAGGAAACTTTTGCACGCATCTAATAAAACAAAATAAAATCTTCTTTCTTGTTTTACCACTAAGCCAACTGTTTTTGTTTTATTCCATCTTTATGTTAAAGGCAAGTATATAGCTATAGTATTGTGGTATGTAAATAAAAATAGAAATACAAGGCATTTTCAAGATTTTTCCTCAATATAGAAAACTGTAATGAAAAATATTTCTGGTAACTAACTGTAGTTTTCACAATTTCTAAGTTTGATAAAGCCTTGAGAAAAAAATTTACAACATTAATGTTAGTCACATAAGTAAAAAATAAAGCAGCAAGAATACTATCAGAGTCTGAAATCCATTTCCTAGCTAATCTCATAATTGTCCCCAAAGAACACATAAAAGAACTAAGCAAGTTAAATAATAGATACATTTTAAATTTTTTTTTTTTTTTTCACTTTGGTTACAATGATAAAAAATGAACACATTTTATCTGATTTACATCCTTTGGATATTAATGAAAATATTTTTGACAGGCTTAAATTAGAGCATAGGGAGCATACGTTTCTTTGTAAATTTTAACCGTCATAAAGTGACAGTTTTTGTTGGATATTTTCTACTTATATTAAAATTCACAAACAAATTTAATGATTTGGTTTGTAAAATTTAAATATATATATATATATATATATATATATATATATATATATATAAAACTGAGAAAAGGTTACTATTAATTAATCTTGTGTTATTTTAAAATCTCAGAACTTCATGTTTCTTATCTGAGACACAGAAAAGTATATATGTATATTGAAAATCAAGCCACAAGCCAAAAGACTTCATGTAAAGTTTCACTATCCAAATTTGACTTGTTTTTATATGTCCATTTATGTGTTTTGTAACACAAATATTTTTTATCTGCAGGAAATACTTTTATTTGCATATCATGTAAGAGAGTGAAGAACATTTTTACACCTATAAAAAGTCTTTTGAATCTCTTCAACTTTTGTCTAAGATTACCTTCTGTTTATCAGTGGTAAGCAATTATTCATTTTAGTTATCCACCACCCCACAACAACCAGTCCTGATTCCTTTTTAAATAATAGTTATTTGTTTTTTCTTTGTTAAGGTAAATAGAAGAATTTTAACAAATGAATCTATTTGGAAATATTATTTATGATTATGAAGTGTGTGGAATTTGTTCATTTGAATTAAATTTTAATTACAGATAAAACATTTATCATAAATTAATGGTTTTATGTAAAGACAAAGTAAAACATTTACACAGCATAAAATTTAGTTTTGGAAAGATTTAACAGTTACATAAATTTAATAGTAAAATTAATTGCATTATTAAAATTATTTAAATTCCATGAATTTGTTGACTTTTAATTATTTTTATAATTATTATTAATGTTTTTTGTTAGTATCTCTTTCATCTTAAACAAAATGGCAGCAGAAGAGACATTTGGGGGAAAATAAAGACTGAGTTAGATTTGACTTTATGTAGCCAGTTGGCTTTTATGATCATTGATAATTACTAACAACTAACCATATAAGGAGGTACTGAAATGTTCTCAGTCCTTCCAAAAAATTCTGATGCTAGATTTTGGTAAGGGGGTCAGGCCAAGAACTAAGATGAAAGAAATACCAGTAAAAAGTTAGTAATAATTAACAGTATTTCATTTGTTGAGTTTTGTTTTACAAATTTATTCAATTTGTTGAGAAAATAAAGAATAAAATTGAATTATATATTTCTTTTCTGAAGAGTTGTTTTTATTTGTTTTCATTGTTACCTTCCTGGATTATCTGTATATAACAGTGTCATAATATCATGGTACTAACATAAACATAATCTCTTATCCCAACTGCATCTATGGAAAGGATGTGCAGGTGGTGTAATGGATAGGAGCTCAAAGTAAGAAATTGGAAAGCCAAGTTCGAATTCCATTTGGATTTGTTAGATTCACTTACATATAAATGATCTTAATTGATTCTGTTAATTCACCCCAAAATAAAAAGAATTTATATTTACTAAAATTCACACCAATTTCTCCAAGAGCGAGGCTCTTCCATTGCACCTCATTTGGGATGACCTTTGTGATCACCTCAAATGTGGGCAACTTGGGTGCACTATTTTTAAGTGTGCATTCTCCATTTGCGTTCACCCTAATAAGCAAGTCAAAAACAAAATTTTCCTTTTTTTTAAATTGTAAAAATATTCCTTGTAAGTACCTTGAATATCATCTGCACTTACGAAAATAACTCCCTCATTTTTCCTAATTTTTCATTCTGAGGGTTGAAGTTGTTGTGAGACAAGGTAAACAAATTTTGATTTAAAATTTATAATTTCTTGGGTCAAATTAATATTTGTGATAAGTAACTTTAAATTATTTGGGGTGAATTCACAGAAAAGATTCCATGCAGATATCCTTGGGAAAGGTATGAATCTATCTACTCCCAGCAACTGTGGATTAAACAGTAGGACTTGTATCTGGAAAAATCATTGTTATTCTCAAAGAATTGTTAATGCAATATTCATTTGCAAATGTTGGAATTATTCTTACACTCCAAAATATGTTTCACCTTTAAATAATCCAGAAAGTATTGATAAGCCATAAAAAAAATCAATTAATCAACTTGTAGCTATGCAAATGAAGGCTTTAAGCATTCTCATACAATCATTTGTCAGTTTTTTGTATTAGTTAGCATATTTTATATAAGCATCTTTGGTTTGGGAATTTGGCAATACAGTTTTATATGAAATTTTTAAAAAGAATCTTTCATATAATTCACTTTATTTTCTAATGTTTATTATCAGGATATTTTTTAATACTATTGTTCACCTAATACAAGGTCTAAGAGCCACTCAAGCTAGAAGGTTACTGACTGAGGCTGTTGTAAGAGTATAAAGGGAGGAAATAAGTAGTGCATATTATGAAGATATGTAGGATAAATAATAGTTGACCTTAAACTTGAAGAGATTAAGATCATAGTGATCAAGGAAGTATCCTCTTGGGAATCTGTTCTACAAAGTAACTGTTCTGTACAAGAAACTTTCTGAATGAAACTTCCTTCTTGCCAAAGGAATACAAGGAGAATGGAGATGAGTTGACCTGTGGAAGTGGCATGGCAAGTCCTATCTATAAAAATCTGAACTGGCAGAAATAAGAAATGTAGCCTGTTTGAACATTTACCATGAAAATAGTGATAGAATAGCAAGAAGCTAGCAAGGAATCATTTTAAATATTTGAATATATAGTAAATAAAAATGACTTCACTGAATTAAAAAGAAAATATAAAAGTAAAGTCTATGTAAGTTTTTATTCTTATTTTCAAGAATAAAAATGCCTTTTAAAATTGATTCATAAAGTTTTAAAGTTATCAAAAGTTTTCAAAAAGTTATTGTCAGGCAATCCAAAATAGGACTTTAAAAGGTAAAACAAATGTTTAGTGAATAATTTCATCAAGCAAATATCAGATTGCAATTTAAATGTCCATTCACTAAATAAGTATTGAATACAGTAATGTTCTTTCTTCTTAATAGTGAGTGTTTAAATCTACCCTTTTCTCTGACCTTCCCTACACCTTAATTTGTTCACTCCTACTCCCTCTGAACAATTCACTGTTATTTCTGTAATCACTTTCAGCTGTTGTAATAATCAGAACCAAAAAAGTCTCTTTGATCAGGCAATAAAACATCTTCACTTATTTTTCTCCTTGCTCAATTAAATTGAGACACATGAATAACTTAAGCTTTTTTATACTGGAAATTCTTCATTGGTTTCATATATCCAGAAGAACATTTTTTAACTTTTCCATATTACAGACAGTCTAGCTGAGGTTGTTAAGAATAAAAAGAACATGAAATTAAAATACAAGTAGATATAAAAATGAAATACCTTTTAAAAGCAGATTGAAGATATTACAGAGACTTATGGAAGCAGAGTCAAATTATAGTTATATTTGTACATGACAATTTGCATTATGATAGCTGCTTTTATTTAAATCCTTGAAAAAAATTTATTTGTTATAGTTATAAGTATCAAAAAAAATTAATGGTTTTATGAGCATCTAAATATTTATGGAGCTGATTGCCTTAATCAAGCAAAGACACTGGTCTGTAGTATGTAAAAAAACACCTGTTAGTTTATTTGTAATACAATATATCAAAAACATTGGTTTATATCTATTGTTGGAAAGGTATCAGGTTGTAAATATATATATATATATATATATATATATATATATATATATGGTGTAATGGATAACGGCTTGGAATTGGCAATTGGAAAGCTGAGTTTCAATTCCAGTTGTGTTCATTATATTTACTTATGTGAAAATACCTATACCTTTGGGAAAGGTATGAATCCATCTCTTCTCTCTCTCCCATCTATGGGTCAGTGACACTTGTATCAGTAAATCATTATTATTTTCCCAAAATTATTATATTCTAAAAATATTTTCTGGCTTTAAATAACCTGAAAAAGGTTGATAAGCCATAAAACCCCCAAAATCAGTCAAGAATACACATCTCAACTCTACCCACCAATATATGCATGATAAACTGAGTGAAACTATTGTACACTTTTCATGCACGCATCCTTGCACATTTAAGAAAAAAAAATAAGAAATAATTTTTGACATGAAAGAAATTTAAAAAAATTACCTTTTATACAATTAGGAAATGTCTTCTCACTATGCTTTCTAACTGCTTTAGCCTTTTATGCTTTCATGCAGCAAACAAGTGTAATCCTATCTAAAACAAAAACAAAATGCACAAACATAAATAGAAAATGAAAATAGCATTGTATTCTGTGCATGTTGTGTAAAGAAAATGGAACTTTTTATGACAACCTTATTTGAACTATTTTACAAATGCTTTATGCATAATTGCTTCATTTGTGTCACAAGGTTGGAGCAAATTGCCAGGTATTAGCAGAATTAATGAAAACAATTATTAAATGAGAAAGGAATAACACAAGCTTGGAAAAACAAAGTGCTTGATTAATAATGTAGGTGGATTAACAAAAGTTCAGGAAATGATTCTACTTTACAAATAAAATGAAAAATAGAATAAAAAAATCATAAAATCAATTAAATAGATTTAAATGGACAAACAGTGCAACATCTCAGAATGGTTTTATGTTTGAATTATAATAATGAGAAGGAATAGATGATTCATTAGGGAACAAAAAATAAAAACAATCTGATAATTTTCAAAGGACTATGTGACATGAAATATAAATCATTAACAAGCGGATACAATCTTGAATAATTCCTGAAAACCAAATAATTAGGAATCTTTTCATAGAAAATTTAAAAAATATTATTGGATAACCACCAATATCATAGCATTTGTCATTATAAACTATGTAGATTGGGTCAGAAATTAACATTTATCTATTTATTTGGGATGAAATAAGCCTATACATTATATGATTTTTCTATGGTAAATGAAATGATGCCTGCCAAAAAAAAGTGGCTGTTATTTTTACTAGCACAAATGGAGACCTTTTGAAAATGGTAACATAGATCTGTCTATATTTCTGAGATGAGGTATTGTAACTATTTACACTATTTACATTTTTGGACTGTTGTCCTCATCTTTATTGTCATATTCAACACATTTTGGCCATTATACACTCCAGCCTTCTTCAGTTACTAAAGGGAATTAACTGAAACTGAGATATCCAGAAAAGGTATGGCATGTGGAACTAGAACAATCTACCACAGTGGACTCAGTTTGAAATTCCAACATATATCACCTGAAGAAGGCTGGAATGTACATCATGAATAAGATAATAAAGATGAGAACCACAGTTTGTACAAAGTAAATAGTGTAAATAGATCTGTGAATGCACATTTCTCCACAACCACTGGTTTATTTCTGTGGTAAGTTTTTTGAACAGGTAATTGAGATATGACTCTGTAATACTTGAATAGCTTTAATTGAAAATATAAGTTTTAAATATTGGTTTACCTAATTTCTTTATAATGTCTTTTTAGTATAGGAAATTCAAGAAACTACAAATAAAATTACTTAAAATATAGATTTATTTTCGCACTATTTCTCTCACTCACACAAAGACACGTATATATCCAACAGGGATCATATCTGAATTATTGATCAACTCTCATGTAATGTTATTTCCTCATTGAGGTATTTTATTATTAACATGATATCAGTAATTATGAATTATAATTCAAGAAAGATAGAAACAATGACAAATAAAACTGCATAAAATTGTCAGAAGAAAAGACTATTGAATAAGAACAAAAAAAAAGGAAGAAATAATAATAAAATGGATGGTAGAATTGTTCCTCTATGAAAATCACTTGGCAAAGGTACTCACTAGTTCCCCAGTGGATGTTTTTTTAAGCATTTAGCAGACAAAAAATTAATTTTTAGGCTATCTATTGTTATTTACTTCCCCATTTGTTTTGATATTTCTGTAACACTTTTAAACCTTATTAAATTTTAGGAAAACAATATTTTAAGAACACAAATATATGAAAAGTGATATATTTTCTGATTTTCAGTTTGATAAAACACTTACAGTTTACATTAATTCATATCTGTGGTAAGGCATTATTTGAATATCATACATAGGAATCATTCAAAGTCAAAAGTTGAAAAATTTTGACAACTTTAGTTTGGACTATATCACATCTTCATTATGGGTGTTATAATTAATGGTTCATATAAATGGAGTCAAATTGCACAAGGCTTCAAAGGAAGAAATTTAAATGCATTCTTCATTCATCAGATTTGTTAGGGAAGGTGAGAAATCATAGTGCAAATATTTCAACTTCTCCTTGGTATGATCTATTGGCACTTTAGTTTTGATTTTGTCTATATATATATATGTGTGTGTATATATATATATATATATATATATGAATTGGGATCAAATATGGACCACAATCCAAGAGAATGATATGATAAAGAATAAATAGGAAATGTTTAGCAATCTAACATGTTTCAGTTTTATTAAAGCTTCATCAAAGAATGAGATATGGAGAAAAAGAATAAAGACATTCTGGTATTTTTATTTTTGTGTTGTTTGATTTTTATTGGTTAATCAGGTTTCACATGCATTCAACTTGTTAAACAAATGTATAGCATTCCAAATTCAAGGATGGACAATGTGTCCCTTTGAAATTTCAAAAAATTAACGGATTTCAAAACTAGCTGAAAAACTGTAAATATTGCTTTATGTATATTTGTGTATAATAGTTCTAGTTTGTCTATTTGGGATTCAGATGATAATGTATATTCGTAAGTGTGTGTGTGTGTGGGGGTGTCTAGTAGACATTGTTTAGTTGTTTGTTCACATGCTCATTTGAGAAAATTTTTATGTACATACTGTTTATTTTAAATAATATAATCTCAAGATATTTTATTTTCAAAGGGTCCTTGTATTAAATGTCAAATTAAGATAAAAAAAAACACACTACAATTGTCATAGAGCAATATTATTTCACAATTTTCAAAAGAGGTGGGGGATGATTTTGGACTGCAACAATTTTTAGAAAAATCTATAACTATGAATATAATTGATCAAAACATCTAAAAAATTCAGAAATTGTTCAAAACTAAATATGGAATAAATCGTCTATAGCAAATTCAGTAAGTATTTTCACATATTTGCATTTCCTTAGAAAATATACAAATATTCAGTGTGGTTGATTAATTCTGACACCAAGTGTATATATATATATATATATATATATATATATATAGAGAGAGAGAGAGAGAGAGAGAGAGAGAGAGGCTGACATATATATACACAACCAAGAAGTTTGACTAAAAAGAACCAACAAGGTCTGTTTGTTTATTTTTTATTATATTTTTCTAATTTTTGTACAAGATGGTGAGTATTGTGTTCGAAGTTATGAATGAACTGATGAACTGTTCAAAGTTCATATTTTTGTTCAAGTATTTTTGACTTTCACAGTCATTATCAAGAACTGATGTGGTGTCTGTGTGGTAGTCATAATTCCTTTGTCTGCATCTTGGTATTCTTGGGAAGCTGGATGTTTGAAATGGTCTAGAGTGGTGTCATGTGTAATGGCTATTGGGAATTATTTATACATAGTTTATGAGTCCCTCTATTATTGGCACTAATTAAGTTAGATATATTAAACTTTTTATAGTAGATGAACAATCTTAGGTGTTTGTTAGGATCATTGAGTGATATGTACCAGTGAATTATGTTTTTAATTGCTTTTTCATCCTGTTTATAATCAGGGTGAACTTAGTTACAATAGAATAAATTAATGGTGTGTTTATTTTTGTTTGTGTCAAGGAGGGATCTGCCATCATTTTTTCAAAATTTCATTAAAGCTAATTTTATTTTTTTGTCAACTGTGATTAGAGAAATTATTTTTGATTAGGGTTTGTTTAACATTGCTAAGTTCCTTTATGTCCGAAGAAGAGATTACTTTGGCTCAGTAAATCGTGTTTTTTATAACAGCTATTTTGTATCTGCGTGGACATTCACTTTTATAGTTAAGGAGACACATGTTTCTGCTAGTGGGTTTTTTGGAAAGTGAGGTGGTAAAATTATGTCTATTGCATCAACTAATATATCAAAGAAAGGAATTTTATTGTTAATATTGAGTTTGTAAACAAAGTGTAGAACAAAGTTATTGTCAAAGCTTTATTTCAGTTTTTTATTTCTTCTAAGCTGTTTGCTAACATGAATATGTCATTGATATAGCATGTATATCTGGAGAGGCTTGGTGGAAATACTGAAGACTTTGTTTTCCACATGACACATGCAGAAATTGCATAGCGTTCGTACAAGGACTGAACACATCACTAAACCATCAGTTTCTGTAAAAATGTTGGCGTTCTTTCTTTTTATGTTCCATTTCCTTTTAGGACGTAGGCGATCATGGCTCTCAACCTTCCACTATCTGTTGCAGCTCTCAACAAGTTCCTTCCCTCTGATATTTCCCCCAGACCATATTCTGTCATCCACCTGTCCAAGCCTGTTGGGAATGTCACATACTGCTTTCCCATGTCTCTCTTTCCCTCTATTTGACCCATGAGTATCAGATTCTCAAGGCCCTCCTTCCTCATTATGCATCCCAAAAACTTCAGCTGCCTCTTCCTGATGTTAAGCATGAGCTTCCTCCTTGTCTGCATTCTCTCCAAGACCTTATCGTTGCTGACACGCTCAGTTCACAAAATCCTCAGCATCCTTCTGTAGAACCACATCTCCATCACCTTGAGTCTCTTCTTCATCCTTGAGGAAATTGTTCAGCATTTGCTGCTGTAAAGAAGGATAGTGGTTGTAAAATGGTACTTGTGTTGTACAGGATAGAAAAATTTTTTCACAGAATACTTGGTCTATTTTTAAGAAGTGGGATTTTATACATTCTCTAGGTCAATATCTATAGTTTCTTTCACTGGAACATTGTGAATAAGCTTTCTAAGTTTTGGGAGGCTAGGATGCCATTATTTGGCTTGTTAGACTGTAGTATGTCAAGAAATTCGCTAGTACTGGGTAAGTATGGTATTATCAGTTAGCTTAGGATAGGTACCTCCACTAATTCACTGATAAAAGAGCATGTTTTGATGAATAAATGTCCCAAACTTAATAAAAACTAAGTTCTGTCATCAAAATCTTTGCTACTATTAAGAAGAAAGTAGTTTTTGATTATTTAATTATATTTCTTAATTCTTTTTAAAATATTTGAAAATTTGGTTAAAAATCTTGTTTTTTTTTTTAAATTTTAATTAGAATAATTTATAAAATTTTTAAATCTTTTGAATTTTTCAATGGTATAAAGATTAGTACTTGTTATTAAGTAAAAACTATATTTACTAATCACAAATGGAAAAACTTATTACAATTTAAAGTCATCTAGTATTTTAAAAAGAATTTTAATTTTTTTTGTATATCTATAAATGTGCCATTTTTTTGTAGATACAGATGTTCATACACAATATTATCAGAAAATAAGAGTAACAACTATAATAAATTTAAAGCCAAAGAATCTAAAATTCAATAAAACATTACAGAGAATATTTTCCAAAATTTTTAAGATTACTGTGTACTTAAAGATCATATAAAAAAAAGACACTCACATTACATTTTCACTTATTTTTAACAGATATATCCGCTGTAGAATAACATTAGATAGTCATCCATCTGTCATAAAGTTGTTAGCATCTTAAATAAACAGATATCGGTGTGTTAAAAATCCAGTTTTGCGATATTTTAAAATTAAAATAATTAATATTTGTTTCAAATCTGATTAATTAAAGTTTAAATCAGTTAATGTTCCTTAAATAAAGTGCCAGAAAAGTATATTTTATTTTTGGAACATTTTTTAATAAATAGAATTGCATTGTAATAAACTGGAGCTTAAAATGGTGCTGAAATCAGTTTTTTAGAAAAAAAAATTAGTTTTGAATCTATTAGCTTGAAATTAAAAGATTAAAGAAAGATTTTTCATTTTTATAAATTCATTTTAAACCTCAGGTATCACAAATCTGTGGAGGTACTTAGTTTAGGATTTTTGCTAATTGATATACATGGGATTTGATTTTTGCTAATTGATATATATGGGATTTGTGAGATTATAGGACATAGCACAGTGTTAGGTTGGTGTGTTTTTACTTGCCCACATAAGTAACCAGGGTAATGCTCACCCACAATCTTGTGGAGTTTGATCTGATTTTTGTGTTGTTAGCTGTGATCATTTTTTAAATTTGTGTCTTGGAGGTGCTGTTTTTTAAATTTGTTTTTGTTGCTGAGAATGGAGTCAAGTTTTTTGTTGTAGTCAGTATTTGTCACTTATAATGGCCACACCTGCACCACAATCTCTTGCAGATTGACCTGTCATCTATTGAAACTCGATGCAATCCATGCACACATTGATCAGCACATCATGAATGCCCTGACGTATTGCTTGTCCTTCTCTTCATCCTTTCCTCCATCACGCCTCTTTACTCTCGCTCCCACCCCTTGCGTACTAGTTGCATCTTGCCTTGCCTGGGGGTGAAATGCTTAAAAAAAAAATTGTGACTATCACCAAAGGACAAATATTAGTAGATTTCTCTGAGGAAAAATTCAAATCTCTAGAAGCTGTTATTATAGTTGGATATGTTCTGTTGGAGTTTGCAAGGATCACTATTAAAATTGAACTTTAACATACACAGATTTTGTTGGATAAAAATTCATATATATAAAATATATATCTGTAAAGACAATATAAATAAAAAAGAAACCTTTCAATATCAATGAGGAACTTTATCAAGGTAAATGTGGAGATTTTATTTATATTTGAAGTAACATGAAGGAAAAATATCATTAAGTTGTCAAATTTGAGAATGCCCTAAAATATTCTTAAAGTTTGCTTAATAAGGAAAGGTAAAATAGGAAGGACAGCAAATTATGTGACTTATTGCCTAATCAATGAAAGTAAGTAAATGTTGAATTTTTATTGATGTAATTATTATTTATATGTATTTTATTATTCGTATATTAATTTATTTTACATATTTCAAGGTCTTGTGTTAATTCTTTTCAAATTAAAAAAAAACGACAGTTATATTGAAGTATGTTGGCTTGAGAAAGGAAACAACTAAGACCATCACACATGATCATATAAAATGTTTAAAAAATTAACTGCTACTTCTAATTATTATTGCTCTTGATAAAAAAAAATGTTTATAAAGATTAAAAAAAAAAAAATAATTTCCTTGAAGGAGTAATTTTCTATTTTTTGTTTGAAGTTTGGGAGTCAGTTGACCCCACAGGTAGATCGCTACAACCTGGGACTCCCGCAAAAGTAGGCGGGTTCCCAAGGACGACCTTTACCTGTACAAAAATTCCTCACAGATTGACTGTGGAACTAGGCATTACCCTAGTTCGTTATTTTCCTTACTCATTAGTTTAAGGCATAACTCGGAACAGCCTAGCGATTCAATATGTACAAAAGCCGTGTGGCAAAGTCGTGAAGTTAGTTGATCTCTATATGCTAATATAATTAAATACCTATTTAATATTTACAGTTAAAAATGCGTATGAACAAACAAAAATATAATTAGTACTCATTTGAAATGAATTAGATGTTCGTAAATTTTGATATTAATAAGAAAATATGTAATTATCGTATTTTGATGCGACTTTGAACAACATTAATTGGGTTATCGTTATATACGCAAAGAATAGTTTTACTTTTACTGTAAATATTTTTAAGAGCCATTTATTGCCTAAAATTTCAAATTATAAAATACAAATCAAAATAATAACTAAAATATTTATTATTTAATGAATTAATTAAAATATTAAATAAGAAAATAACTTTAACAAAAGGAAGCAGTAACCGGAAGCCATAGCTTAAAGGTGAAGGTCGTATTTGTTTTGCAACTGTTTCAAACCGACACAATTTAACAGAAAAGAAAAGTGTAATTGAAAAAATTCTATGAAAACATAATTGTCTTTTATTTATCATTCTATAATTCACTATTCACAAAGATGAAGAAGAAATAAAATCAAAGTTAAAAGTCTTAACTCCAACTCGATAAACACAGTTTGTTGTAAAAAAAATGATTGACAATGACAATGACTGTGTGAGAATGAGTGGTTTCGTAATTATTTTGCCATCAAAAAATTTATATATAAAATTTTTAAAAATCTTTGTAGACGAAAAGTAGAGACAAAAAAAGAAAAGTTCCTCTTAAATATGTTTCCAGTTTCGCTATTTCTTTTTTTTTTTTTTAAGTTAAAATCTGTCAGGCTCTAAGTCTCTCTAAGTGGTCGGTATTTTTTAAAGATTTTTAAAAAAGTAACTGGTTTACTAATTACTTTTTAAAATAATAATAAATTTATTTTTATGTAAATTTATATATTTTTATATTTAATCTACATTTGTCGTCATTTGCAAAAAAACACTTCTTAAATCAGTGACTGGAGTTTATGAATTTATTTTTTTAGTTCTATATGACTTCCGTTTGACAGGTAATGAATAATAAATTCTGGTTCTAATTTTACCCTGCATTGGTCTCTTTCCGTCGCGTAAGCGCGTGCGGGGTGGGGGGAGGGGTTGTAAAGACAGACAGATAAACCAACATGGACGGTATACACGTATAGTCCCACGTTCTGATGTTGTAGTTGGCAAAAGGTGATTTCCCAGATCACTACGACTAATGGCACTACTACTGCTTAAAGTTACGCTTCTTAGTAAATATCATCGACATACACTATAAAGCTGAATCATGTACTGATTTAGGTCCGAGTTAATTTTTGTTCACTCTGTTGCACCAGTATCTTCTTCACCCTTTTTTTCCTTAGGAGTCGGGACTTAACGGCCTTGTCTTGTCCTCGATCGAGTCACAACACCAATTAGTGTGCTCGGTCCCTGGAGATTCCAACTGTCATGCAGTACTACTACAATACTTAGGAGTACGTTTTTAGTCACTAAAGTAAACTTTAGTGTGTAAAACCCTGACGTTTGCGGCAGTAGTCGAGGGAATTGAACATACAAACCGAAACGTATGGGTTTTTCACATTTTTTAACCTTCATGTTAAGGCAAATAACATTTTAATAGGTAAATAATAAATCATGCAAAGATTTTTTATTTAAAAAATATTTTAAAGAATTATTGTTGTTGCTTGTACAAGTGCTACGTTTGCATTATTTGAGTAAGTGTTGAAAATTTACAAATCAACTGTTTTAAAAGCAGTTTTTAAATGGGCTCTTTTGCGGTCAGTCTGGAATTTGTCATTAATTACAAAATGTAAATACACAAGTAGAAGAGACAACTGATGAATATTGTAGTAATTTGAAAACATTTTGTTTCTTTTTTTTTTCTTTTTGCTTAAAAGTTCAGTACTTCGTAAATTTATACCCAAAATACACTTTCTTTTTTTTTTTTATACGCTTTTCTTCTTCTTCACAACTTTTCACAACTGTTAGTCAATTCGTGTGAACATGTGAGACTCTTTTTTTTTGTATTTATAACTCCTCTTTTTTTCTACTACTATTATTCACTCAGATGATGTTTGTACCTCATTTTTTAAAGCTCGGTTTATTTGTCTCTGTCACAAGAAATATTTGTTTCAACAAGCATTATGAAAAATACGAAATTAAATTTTAACGATTTCACTGAACTTGTTAGCATATTGTGAAATTGTGAGAAGTTCTCTAGTTTCTCTATCAGGCATTTTGCTGAAACTTTCACATTTATGGCCTTGTACCAAACTTGCTTCGTACGAACTTTTTTTGCTAAACAACAATTGTCGAAAAATATATATATTTATTTTGAAATGTTTTTAGTTTTTTCTTGGTTAATAAACAATTTAAAATTTTGTTGTCTTCATCATTTTTATTTATTTTTAAAAAGTAACGACCGTTAAGTAAAAAGAAAAAGTAAAAAAAGGCAATGGATCGGAAACGAAATTGTTTTCTGTAAATTGTGATTTGTGAGTTTGTTTCTCACATGGGCTGCGCCTTCCTTATCGAAAAAAAATTTCTGAAAGTTAAAAATTTCTCTGCTACTGAAATCAAAGCAAACTAAATCTCTTCTTATCTCGTTTCACTTTTCAGTAACAGTTGTCGGGTGGGGGTAGTAAAAAGTGTAAAACTTAGTTCGTTTAATTAATATACTTGTTTATCTTTGTGGCTAGATTCGTTAAAAATTCCTGCTTTTTTATTTTTTGCTTTATGATGATCACAGTAAAAACAAAACAAAGGAAACTACACCTTCTGACTATAAAAAATAACAATTTTTGAAGTTCTATTTACTTAGTGGGGAGTTATTCCATTGGGTACACACACATTGATCACGTATAAAACAAAACTGCTGAAGACAAGCAAGAGAACATTATCTTTGTTTACTATCTCCTGTTTTTCTTTACAAAATTTTAAAAATCCTATTATTTAATTTACCGTACCTAAAGCTTTTCGTATATTTATTTTGTTTTTATAAATGTAATAGCATTGTGGAAAGAGCACCTCCTTGACTCTTGTTTTTTTATACCACATTTATTTATTTTTGTAAACTTGATTATCAACCCAGCACCTGTGGTGCAAAAATCCCTCGTACCTTTCCCTAACACGAATCCTAAACCTTAAACATTTTACACTACACAGTAATCTGACTTTAATGCTCACCTCAATTGTATCTTAAATTCTAATTGATATAAATTATAAAATAAATATCCGTATCAGCAGAGACAATAGTGGGTTTGTTTTCATGTCTCACTCAAAAAAAAGAAAATATTAAATAATTGTAAAATATGTTGAGATGTTCATTTACACAATTTACATTACAGACTGTTTTTAATTTTTAGTGTTTTTTTGACTTTTATTTGATTATAATTCTTAAAAAAACATTATTTATCCGAATCCACTAAAAAAATAGCTGAGAAAAGTTTTGTTTTTTAAAATGATGTACAAAATATTTAAATAAAACAGCAGACGTCTATTCAGTTTTTTGGGGTTTTTTTTTTCAGGATAGTTGGCAAACTGAGGAAAAGCCACTGACAATATTTTTTAATCTAAGTTTGAGTTAAAAAGAAAAAAAAAAGTTGCGTGTTTCCCCCTTTAAAGCTGTATCTGCCCGTCGCCCCACCTTGAAAATCATTTCCTCTACAACCCCGTGAAAATGATGTGAACTAATTTTAGTGTGCAAATTCTTACTTGCGACCCCCAGGCTTAAAAAGCGCTCCCTTCAAAAAAATCTGCTGACGGGTCTGTTTCGGTTACGTCTAAAACGTTACAGTGTCAACAATCAATAGTTGAGAAAATACTAAAAGAAAAAAATAGAACCGTAAAAATGTTGTGACATTTACTTTACAAGCGCCTAAATAAAATAAAAAAAAACAAAAAAAAAACATGATTTGATTATTACACAGTCTATTATTGAGTGTATAGCTGATCAAGTCGCCTGTGTGTTGAATTTTACGCTACTTCATTTATATTTCAAAAGCTTTTTTCTTTTGTTTGACATATCTGAAATGGGTGACTTATTTTTAGTTTTTAGTTCTCTTTTCTTTCTTTTTTTTAATCGAATTCACCCCAAGCAAGGAAGTAAAGCCACTAAGATACAAGGGGTTACTGGGTGTGGAAGAATTACAAAACAGAAACATTACTAAGGAGTTTAAAATAAAGAAAGAGTAATCAGGAAGACAGTGATTGACATTGCATTAACATTTTTGAAGGTTAAAGTTAACTGGAAAACATGAAGCCAAAAGAGAGTTTCACAGGCGGGGAAATGTGAGAAAAGAAAGTGTTAGCGTAGAACTTATGGTTACATCTCTCCAACTCAACTGTAACCTGGTGAGACCTCATTGCCAGTCTGGTACTGCGCTTAAATGAAAAAAGTCTACGTATCATAGCGAAGAGCATATCCGAACAATTACCATGAAAGTATTTATAGAAAAAGCACCGGGAAGCAACTTAACAGCGGTGGAAAAGTAAGTGAAGCCGAGACGCCAGGTCAGGACTAATAATATTGCTGGTCCATCTTTGGATCTCTAAATATATAGCAGGAGCACTTGGCCATATATGGCAACAATATTCTAAGCATGGACGAACGGTAGACTTATAGATATGTAAGATAGATACTAGAGATAAAAAAAAATGTCTAGCACGATACAGCGAACCAACTTTCTTGATAGCTGACCTAGCGATGGATTCAATTTAATCTTTCTACTTCATGTCAGCCGGGAAGGCGCAATGAGTCATTCCCCTGGAAGTTAGCATCAGCCATTATGATGGAAGGCAGAAAGAGGTCTCCCAAATGATTAATAGAGAGTAGTTTTGTTTTTGAGGTGTTAAAATTAACAAGCCATTCTTTGTCCAGTTAAAAACAGACTGAAGGTTGTTTATGACTCAGCCGCTAATTTTGGCCTTATCGAACATCAGTTCGATAAGGCCAAATTAGCGGCTGAGTCATAAACGACCTAGGAGTAAATGGTTGTCTCATCAGCATAGATACCAAGTTGAGTGCTGATGCCATCGGGAAGGGCGTTAATGAAAATTAAAAAGAAGACGAAGGATAGAGTCCTGAGAGACACCTGCATTAGTACAAAAGAATCTAGAAGAATGGCCGTTCAGGGTAATTTTCATTTCACGATTTGATAAAAAAAAGAATGAATCATTTAAAAATTTGAAGCCTGATAGACCCTTTCCGAAATGATCGCCAATACATCAGCAGTTGACCTAGAGAAACGAAAGCCATATTGCTTGTCTGAAAGAAAGCCCTGCGCTGTGAGATGCGCTAATTCAGCATTGATCAGGGCCTCTAGTAGTTTACTAAAAAGAGGTAGAACGCCGATATTTGGAAGGGTCGGGCAGTTCACCTGAATTCTTAAAGATTAACTAGAACAGCAGATGAGGATTTCCGACAAGCAGAAAGCAAGGGGCGGCGAGGCATTTATTATACAGTTTAGAGGGAACAGGAGCCAGTTCGGGAACACTCTTCTTAAGAACTATTACATGGATACCATCAGGTCCACATGAGGGGGTCCAAATTAGAGATCATAGCAGAAACCATAGAAGGGGTTATATGCATATCACTCAACAGACTCAGTTCTAAGTGCAAAGTTAGGCAAGGATACTCCAGATGTGCCAAGAGTAGAGTTTAAGGAAAATCTATAGGCGAAACATTCGGTTTTATCAGCAAAAGATTGAAGAGTGGAGGAATAGAAAACTTACTATTATTTAATATACAATTACAGTGCCGCCTGTAATCACGAGAGCCAAAGTTGTTAATTTTAAACCTGAAGTATCGATTTTCTTTTTCTTAAAGTATCCTTTATATAAGTCTTAAATCCTAACTAAACCTTCTTTGTTTACCTTGAACATTGTTTATAAGATGTGGACATATGATTTCTTGGTTTAAGTTATTATAAAATTGATTTAAGAAAGAAAAGTACTTCTTTTTTTTTTCAAAATATTATTTTTTTTAAATTTTAATAGGAGGAAAAAGTACCCCAGGTCTAACACTGTTGAGAATCATCTAGCAACAAAAGCTGATTAGTAATCCTGACTAAACCTTCAGAAATTATATATCATCATTCACTCAACAAAGCGAAACATGCCAATTTGTTAAAAAAAAAAATTTATCCCCGGAAACGTTTAATAAGTAATTCATTTTCGATTTTTTAAAGTCAATTTGTCGATTAAGTACGCTAGAACATTTTTGTGGTAAACTGTAAAATTATTTTAAAAAAAGAATCGTTTTTTTTCTTTTGTTGTCATCATTTACAGTTGCACAAATCGCTTTGTATTTTTTATGCACTTAATGCCATCATGATCATCATGTATGACCACTTTTTAAGTTAGTAAACATTTTTTAATGCTTTGTTTAGAGATTTTGTTTATTGCGTGTGACGATATAAAAAGGTTCCTTGCTTGTGGTTTCTTTAAATACGTTTTGTAATAAAAGTTAATTTCTTCAAGAAACATTGGGCAGCAGTGAAATTACAATCTAGAATTTAACAGGAAATAAGGCAAATAATGAGTTCCAGGTGAGACTCGATCGTGCGACCTTTATCAGATGCCCGTTATTCACATATAATTGTTTTGTTTATGTCTGAGTTAACTTTAAATAAACTTTGATTTTTTTTTTGTCTTGATATTTCCTTTTTCCGCTTAGCGAAGCATTGTCTACGACGAGAAGTTTCTGAATTTATTAACACGCGACAACGAAGAAAAACATAAATAACGCGAATGTGAAGTAAAGAAAAAAAAAGAGGATCAATCAGAAAGTTTCTTTCTGCAAGGTTTTAGATTTGGGACAATATGGTGCTCTTTGTCGTTGCTACTTAAATTTTGCTCAATAATATCCGATCTTTATTTTTGGTAGTGCTTCAAAAACAAATCCGAATAGCATTAGAAACGGTATTGTTTAAAAATAAAATGAAGTTCGTTTATCAATCCTTATTTATGAAAGACAAATTAAAAATAATAATGATAATGAGTGGGGAATTTTATTTAGTCAAAATGATACTTATGTCTTTTCTAAAAAATTAGATACGTTTTTTTTTTTTTCATTTTTTTTTCCGAAGCGCCTGTTTTACTTTTATTCAGCTGACATGTCATCATACCATATCACGTGAAAGCATTAAAAATCGATTTTTTATATTGTTCACAGCTGAAAGAAAAACGGATTTAAAAGCGGAAGAAAAATATAAAAACAGCTTCAAATTCATGGAACAAAGTTATTTGTCAAAAAATTAATTTTATTTTTTGTGATGAAGTCTCGTAATATAATAACCACATTATTATTTATTTATTTATTTCCTTGAAGAAACTTTTCTAAATCTGTCTGAGAGCGCGAATAACAACGCTAATGCCTAATAGTAATATCGTTTTCCGTTTCAGGGGTTCGTAATTCTGAGCAAGACACCCTAGCCAAAAAATGCAAGCGATTTTGGAAAAACGAATCGGGGAGCGGTCTAAAAGACCGAACAAACTTCCTTTCTGCTGCTCTTTCAATAGTAGTCGTTCCTCTTGGAAGTTGGGGCGAGCAATAAGAATCTTGAATGCTATAACCAAAAAATATGACAAGTCCTTTTCGTGTAAACTGCCTTGCACTTTTGAGAAGTCTTTGGGAAATAAAAAAATAAGCTGGCCACCGGCGACGATTCGGTGTGTCAGTTACGGAGTAGAACTTGTCGTCATTTATTTATATGTGACCGTATAACTGGTAAGAGTTTTCTTGTAAACAGCGATGTTCAAATTTTCCTAATTCCTGCTACGAACGCAGATAGAGTGAAAGGAATTCGTTTCGGTATCTTGGCCTGCATACAAACAGATATTGAATGCCGGAAGACAACAACACACAAAACGAAGACTTCAGTAAAACATATATTGCCAAGTTCATTTTTATTAAAGAAAATACATAAACAAAAATGTTACAGTGCACAATACAAAAAATAACTCTGCAAGCTCATATAGAGGATGAGAATAGCGAAGTCCAGAGAAGGACAGTTTTGTAGTTGCTGGAGAGCGCAGTCCTGAGAAGCACAATTTATTGGATATCGTTGCTGCTGGCGAGGATGACTGGAGCGGGAAGCCTGTTGGAGGTAGCTGGAGCTGGAGGCCTACTGGAAATGGTTGGAACGACGGCCGATGGAAATGCTGATGGCTGGAACCGTGGGCTGATGGAACAGATACTACACTTTCATCCTTGTCATCTTGACCGCGGAACTCTTATTTACCCAAGTCTTCCTACTGAGACGGGATGTGACACAAAGTCAGGTTTTATGTGGGGAAGCCGAGTGCGTACAATTGGGCCAGGTACAAAATTGCCTCGCAACCGTCGGTATAATAGAAGGGGTTGCCGCTGTTTCCTGGGACCGGGTACCTCTCAGTATTTATTTTCCTTAGCTGCACCTGATGTTCTCAGACAGAGACACGACTGAGAGATGATAAGCAGGGCCGCGGAACGCTAGTATTTACCCAAGTCTTCCCACTGAAACCGGCCGAGTTTTATGTGGGAATCCCGAGCGCGTACATTTGGGCCACGTACAAAAATTTCCCAGTCCCCGCAACCGTCGGTTGCGCTGGCCTCGGTGCCGATCCCCCGCTCTAGTGCAATGAGAATGTGCAGCTTCGGTCAGCTGTTCCCCAGGACGGGGAACCTCAAAGTATTATTTTCTTCAGCTGCACCTCTGTCCGAGGATAGAGGCTACAATTGAGTCGTACTCTGTCCGAAGACAAAGACGCAACTGAGAGATGATACGCATCCCACTGCAGAGCAGCGGGTCGCATGTTAATATTTGACAGCCTTCCACGAGGGATGTATGTGGCACAAGGCCGAGTTTACCGTGGGTTCTCCGAGCCCGTAGGCTCGGCCAAAAATATTTCCTTACAACCCGCATAAACGGGTTCAGGTCCTGTCTACCTCCCCGGATGAAATGTTGCCCTTCGGGAAAGCCTCGTTCGGGTTCCTCTCTTTCGACAGATGAAAAATCGCTTGTTATTTATTTTTGCCTCTGAGGCTTCTTTTTATTCTGAATCAGTCTTACAATAACGCCGGTTAAGCTTTTCTTCTGGCTGTTTTTAAAATATGTGGGAGTGCCAACAGGATACAACAAGCTTACACGTAAGATCGTTAACAAAACTCTTACACAGTTTTATGGACGGAAATGTCTGTTTTTGAATGAATAGGCTTACATTGAGTTTTCATCCTCTTCTTTGTAATTTTGTACGTGGAAACACTATATTGGGTGTTGATTTTTTTTGTACAAATACGGTATTCCAATTGAAGATGTAATGTTTAATGGAGATCCCGAGGCTTCATATTAGATCGCCAGGTCATATTTCTTATATTGTTCCATTATTTCCCACAGTGGATAATGCGGATGATAATTTTTTGTAAGCTTCCAACCAGTGGCACCCATTTTTTTTTTCTTTTCTAAGAAATTGTCGCCTAAAGACACCAAATATACAGGGTGCGATGGATAAATTGTTGTATAAGCTACGCAAAAATGAAAATAAGACCTAAATCTCATTTTAACATATATATTTACCAAAATTACACAAAAATATCTTGAAATATTAAAGAGTAAATTTATTCAATAAAATCGCCATTTAGCTTCAATGACGGTCTCCAGACGACTTCGGAATCTCCTGCATCCCTTATGGACAGTCTTCTTATTTTTGGTGAATGCTGTCATAATTCTTGCGTTCATTTCTTTGCTGTTACAAGGCGTTTTGTTGGACCCTCGCTCAGCTGCACCTCACACATAATAATCAAGCGGGTTGCAGTCTGGGGAGTTAGCTGTAAAGGGTGATGTAGCCACAGAAATTGTCTGGCAGCCATGACTAGGTTCTCCTGCTTGTGCGGCCTGTTTCAATGTCCTGTTGCCAGACATAGGGTCTTCAAGCAGTCGCCCTCTAAATAACAGTACCTCCTCAAGACACTTGATGTAGACCTCCGTGTTGAGACTGAGGCCTTGTGGGAAAATGTAGGTATAACGTCGCTATCACTAGTGGTCACCCCAAACAACTTCGTAATCACTATTAAACTAATCTACCTCTTTCCGAATCTTCTGCACTGTCCTCATATTGACACCAAACACTCTAAACTGTTCACATTGTAGCTTCTGGTCCGAGTGTCTAGCAGTACAGAATGCTGTTTTCAAATTTTTGGCGGAGTGAATTTTGCCATGGTGCTCTTTTACTCACAGACGGTGCCCAACTGACCTACATGCGCGAAATTGAAAATATAAAATGGTGACAATTTACCCATCGCAACCTGTAGTACCTTTGAACGAGAGATCGTAGCAGCTTATTCGGCGATACAATATTTTCGCCAGTTATTAGATGGGCACACCTTCCGCATCGTGACTGAAACTCTTGCTAGACGCATTCCAATCAACTTCGAACAAATATTTCCTACGGGCGATACGACATTTGGATTATCTACTCAAGTTTACCTCAGATATCCGTTTTTATTAAAGGAGTGGAAAACATTCCTGTAGATACTATGTCTCAGCGCATCAATTCCTTTCTTTATGGTTTTTTTGTACGGAATACCAGCTAAATGTGGAAGAACGGGCGAAGGATCAACAAATACAATAATTTCTCTTGAATAGCCATTCGTCTTTGAAACTGACGAACATTAGTGTTCCTAACGGCAACCTGGAAATTGCCAGTGACTTTTTCTTCACACTTCATAACTTGTTTCGTCCTGGTGCTAGCATCTCCGTCTAGTTTGCTTGACCGCGCATGGTCAGATATTCAACTTTGAGCAAAGACTTGTGTTCAGTGTCAAAAAGCTAAAAGTTGCAAAACACATTCGCATAGCTGGCCCTTTTCCGTTACCGGATCTACATTACGGGATCCCTACCCTCTTATGAAGCATACACCTTTTTGTTTTTTTCCTGCTGGTGCGAAGAATTTCCCATAGTGAACATATACCACGACAAAAATATTTATCTTTGGATGTGTATCTCGTTTTGCTGTGGTTGCCAAGACAGGTGTCAGTAATTCAAATCATATTTATTCTGTCAGTTAATGAAACTTTTGGGTCGTAAGAGAATCCACGCCACCGCCTGAAATAAATGACACGGTGGGTGAGGAGCAAAAACAGATTAGAATTTAGCCTTAAGTTATCAAAGGCCGCCAACATGGTCAGCGGCAAGAACATTTCAAATTTTCAGTACCTCTAGATTGGCAGAAATCATCTTTGAAATAACAGAGAACCGTCTGTGTTACAAATGAAATAACTTTTCATCTTTTTTTAATGTCTACTGGGAAAATATCGATTCATTAATGGAGGAAAAATATTTATTACTTAGTTATTTTTTATTTGGGTCTGAAAAAATAAAACAACTACAGCAAAAACATTTTAACCTATGAAAACATTCTTTCACTTTCAGCATTTGTAACATGCACTAAGAGAATGAGTTTGATGAGGTTTAAGACTTCACTAATAATAATTCTTTGTACTGCACTTAGGGATCTCAACTTTTGAAATATTGTTGGAATATTTGCATTTGCTCTATCAATCTTCAATAAATTGGGTAAAAATTTGAGCTGGATATTCAGCAAGGAGATATCAACCGCCCGCCTCATACATTGAAACAAGAGAACTGTTATCAATTAACTTCTTAGGTAAATCGTTGTTTGGATTTTCTTCACCACGCAAAGCCTTCAAAAGAACATTTTGCATTGTTCCATATACTACAAAGTCAGATTAGTCAAACCTGTCAGTAATAAATGTTGTCAGAAAATCGTATGCTTCGAAGAACTTTGTTTTGTGCATTTCTTTTACTGAGAGAAAGTTCTTCTCATTTGCTTGCACATAGCCAAAGAAATCAATCAGACGATTTGGATGTTTCCGTTTTCTTAGAAGTTCTGCATCATTGATGTCGAATTCTCTCTTTTTAGAAACATATTCCCAAAACAAATTGAATGATGTCTTATTCCTTTCTTGCTGCACACTTTGTATCACGACTTCGGCTAACTGGTGGACTTCAACCACTGAAAACTCAGATTGAATCGTCCGATTAGAATTATGTCTGCATTAATATTTTCTCGCCAAGTAGACAACCGAAAAGAAATGAAAACTTTCTCATATTCGTCTGCGTATCAGTGATTCTGCCTTTCATCTCATTTTCTTTTTTTATTAAAAGAGATTACTCCCATAACGACATCAACTCATTATGATTGGAAATGATGGAAGAGAGAGTGGGACCACGCACTGTCCATCATGTTTAGAAAAGGGCGTGGACGCTTTTTTCTTCATTTCTGATTTCAAGTCTCAATGTTCTCTTTTCGGGGACTTTTCACCAACTTACAAATCTGCTTTGCAGTATCAAAAGTGTCTTTCAAACATTGAATTTTTGTACAAGCAGCTTTGATAGATAGATTGAGTGCATGCCCATAGCAATTGGGGTACAAACACTTTGATTTAAAGGATTTGATTTGAGTGGTCACACCAGATTTCTCGCCTGCCATTACTGCAGCACCATCATGACATTGTCCTCTTGCATTTTCCAATTTTAGATTCATTTGAGTAAGCGCGTCCTTTATCACTTGAACAAGCATATCAGCGGTACAACGTTCCACGGCTTTCATGGCAACAAATACTTCTCGCGGTATCAAGGTATCCTCATCAATAAATCTCATGCATATCATTACCTGCTCTTGATTCGACATGTCTACTGTTTCATCGGTCATAATCATAAAATCTATGACTGATACTATGACTTGTATTTGTCTAGAGATATTATGAAGGATCCCAAGTGTTATTACCTCAATCATCTAATTTGTCTATTCTTCAACTCAACCAATTTGCTTAGCATTTCGTCATCTTCGCATCTTAGTAAAAGCAGCTGGTGAAAGTTAGAATCAACCTCGCTTCTTGATTTGTTACTCCAACTGCCTCAAAGAGGCAGGGACTGTCGAGTTAGGTATCTAATATTTGTGAGAATCTATCGGTTTTGACTTTGTTTAATGGCGGCCTCAGACAAGATCATGTTTACAACATTGTTTGCTTTGGCAGTTGTAATATTTCCATAACGTTCCCTGGCTTCTTGATGAGCGTTTGAGGTTTGGTGTTTTTCGAACCCTTTCGATTTTTCACGGGCACTTTTCCAATTAGAAAATCCTGTCTTTGTAAAGGCATCTCCTTGAACCAAGGACTGAACTGAGAGAGATATAGCTTCTGCAGCTTTTAGACAGATAAAACAAAATGCGGATTCTCTTTCTTTGCCATAATGCAAGCGGGGGTAACTGTCAAACCAATTGGATTGAAAAGATCTTTTATGATATTTTGGCCCACGATTTGGGAAGTCTTTTTTTCCATGATTGATTTAGAGTACTTACATGACAAAAATCTATGACAACATTTTTCACGCGATTTCCTTTTGATAACTTTACTGAGTAATTCAGGGCTTAATGAGTTCGATATCGATTGGAGTTGGTCGCTGAAAGTGATAGATTCATGGAATCGTAAAAAGGGTTGCTTACATTAAATTTTTAATAAACAAACTGTTTTGAAGTAGTGATCACCAATTTGTAGCGCTAATTTCAACACAGCAGGGTAGAAAAACCTACAATATTTACATAAATTTTAATTTTACTGTGAGAAACTTGATTTTATTCGCAAGAATATGGATTGGCAAAAATTCTGATATAAAATTATTTTCTTACGTTGAGTATGGCTGATTGTATTTGTCTAAAGATACAAAAATATAAGCATTTTAAATATTTGTTTTAGGTACCTCCAAAAATTCGTGATACCTAAGGTTTAAAACGAATTTTATAAATGAAAAATCGTTTTTGAATCTTTTTTCTTAGTTTAAATTTCAAGTTAACATATTAAATTTAATATTTCCACTAATCAAAATACCCGAAAAGAACTGGAAGAAATTCGTTTGTTTTGTTTGTTTGTTTTTTCTAAAAAAAAAATTGAATTTACCGCCTTTTTTTTTTGTCTGCTTTATCTAACGGTAATTTTCTTTAGTCTTTATTTTAAAAATCTTCCAAAAATAAAATATATTCTTCTGAAAATTTATTTGAGGAATATCAGCTGATTTAAAGTACAATTATTCTGATTTGAAACATCTATTACTTTAAGTATAAAATATTGTAGAAATGCATTTTTTTTAACCCAACAGTAGCTGTATATTTAAGGAGTTAATATTATAACGGCGTGATGGAAGACCTGTCGCCCAACACCCTCCCTGGTCATCCAAGACTTCCAATACCGCGGCTGATCGATGATGATCGTTTCGATCTCAGACCTGCCCTATCCCACGTTGTGATTTAAGTTTGATCATAAGGAGGTCAAGATCGAATCGCCGCATGTATCTTTGTGCAGGAAAAAAAATAACACTTGAATAAATTGAACAAAAAGTAAATACTGTTTTTATATCAGTCCTTCGTACATTAATTGGTTATATCAGAGTTCGCATGCAATTAATTATCAGCCCAACCCGCGTCTAAATCGGAAGAGATATTGTTGTTGACTTGGTAAAGTTTGTTTTGGTAAAGTTCGGCACAAGGCTGAAGTCGGAGGTTCTTTTCGGCAGATAATCACGTGGGGTCTATCACGACTGATGCCTGGAACGTCTCCGTTTGATGAATTCGCTTCGCGCATTCATATTTATTTACATTGGCTCAAACTGGCGCGAGTCAAGGCGCATAGGGGGATTTCGGTAAATCCCCTTTTATTGTCAGTTTACTTCATAATTTCGGGGTATTTCCTTCTCCCACTCTCTCTTATTATTACCTCTCACTAAATCTCCTCAGTGAGCGTGTGTGGCTCATCCACCCAATCCTAGTATTTCAACTCAACTTTCGACCAGGAGAGATCAACTCTAAATTCGTTGTTTACAAAAATGAAGTTTCTGCTTTACAGCTTGCATTTTCAGCTGCGTAAGACACATGTCAATCATCATTGCCCTCTGACTCTGGGTCATTTTCCACTGTACAAACCCTCGACGCACAATTTCAGGTGTCGCCTATATATGAATTAAATCGTCAATCTTTCCCATGAATTTTATGTATTAATCCTTCTTCCAAAATCTTTCAGTATATCGTTCTTTCTACCCATAAGAAAACTTTCCTATTGTTTAACAAAACTTTCTTATGTTTTACCGCGGTAACAACAAATAGTATCACAGACCTAATATTTTCTACGGAGACCAAAACTTAAATGAAGAAAATTAAGTCAGCGGCTTCTTTTATATAATATTTAAGTATTCAGTAATCTTTAAAAATTAAGGAAATTATTCTCTTTAATCTAACATTTGTCGATATTAATAAATTTTGGCTTTAAA
Organism: Acanthosepion lycidas; assembly: GCA_963932145.1. Lineage (NCBI taxonomy): Eukaryota > Metazoa > Mollusca > Cephalopoda > Sepiida > Sepiidae > Acanthosepion > Acanthosepion lycidas. Next base: position 114,721,630 of record OZ010586.1, read on the forward strand.
TTTACTACATTTATAGATTTTATTTCTTGATAATATCGTCTATGATCTACCATATTCATGGCTGTTTATACTCAAAAAATTTCAAGTTCTTTTTTAAAAGAGTTGGAATTGGTGGCGTACTAAGTTTTTCAACTTATGATTAGTGAATATAATTCTCATTTAATATTATCATCTATGAAGAACAAATAATTATAGAATTTTAAAAGATTAAAAAATAATAATTTATTCTATTTAAAATGTAAATAAAAATGAAAACAAATCTTGTAAAATTCATTATTCATCGAATTTTTTTCTTAAGAAAATAGTGTCCTTAATATATATATTATTGATAAAAGCAATTAAAATCTTTTCTAATTAAATAATTTCTTAGTTTTATTGCATTTTCATGCCTCACGATTTTCGGTAAAGGATGCATCTATTTTACAAAAAAAAAAATGAAAAAAAAATGAAAAGAAATGATGATTTCCGTTCTCCAAGGTCACCAATTAAGTAAGGGGGTATCGTGTAAAAAAAAATATTTTTAGCAAGTTAATAAAAAAATTCTAAACAATTTCATTCATTTGTGAATAAGTCCTGAAACAAACAGACTATTAATTATTAATTCAATTTTAATAAATTTTTGCATAAATATTCAAAAAATATTTTATATATATATATATATATATATATATATATATAAGGTAGAATGTGGGTGTGTAACGAATGTACGGCCGCAATTTTCGACGGATTTGCACCAAAATTTCCATGCTCATGCTCCAAGTTAGCGGGAAGGCCAAGACCGACCTTGCATTTCCCAACTCCCATCGATAGTGGAAATAATCGATTTGTTCATGCTTCTACGGCAGTTTTCATGTAGTTTGCGGCCATTTTGTACTGACCAGAGTGAGACCCAATAGCTGGCTGCCACGAATAGGCAGGAAGATTCTATTGGCCAGCGTGAGTGCCAACAGCTGACTGGCACGAATGTTAACTAGCATGCAAAAAAAATCGAGAGCTGCATTCGTCACAAGTGGGAAAAATTTAAATCTGCATGGCACTTTACTCGAATTGGCTCATTCGCTTGCTTAAACTCAACGTTGATTCTGATTCCGCAGAACTGGGTTGGATGTGAAAAAGTATTTGTTGTTAACATTCATTTTTCATTCGGTTTTTCCAGTTACGGGTCCTTTTTTAAAGCTGATCGTTTTGTGTTCATTTTGTTTAGTTCTTTTTTCGTACAGAGTACGAGGGCCGGCGTAGGACCAGTGTAGCAGTATACGAGGTCCCTCCTCAGGTTATCGGAGAGCAGCTGGCGGTATTCTTGTCCCAGTACGGCGAGATTCTGGGTGCTTCTTGTGATAGCCTGACCGGGGGATGGAGCTTTGAGATGATGCTCGATTATAAAGCCTTCGGTTCTATCCCAAACTGTCTTGACGTCGGTGACCTGAAGCTGCCGGTCATCGTGACCGGCCGTAAACCAGTTTGCTGGAAGTGTGGAGTGACTGGTCATCTCTCCTCTTCCTGCCCAGAGAAGAAGGCCTCTGGATCTCAGGTCCCAATCGACCAAATCCCCCTCTGAACGAGTCTTCTAAATCCGCGACGCCTGTAATGGGCACGCCGGCCACCAGGACCGGAGCGGTTGTACCACCGGTTGGGTCGTCATCAAAACCCCCATTCCCCGAAGAGCCTTCTTCCACTGCAAGTGTGGTTGAGGAGAAGGAAAAGGGGGAATGGCAGGTAGTCGGTAGGGCCAGAGGGAAGCGTCAGACAGCGGGACCTCAGTCCCCTGAAGCCTCGGGGACTAAAGACACAGCCCCACTCCCTCTGGCAACGGTAAGGGCGATACCCCGGTCTCTATTCTGTCCATTTTAAGAAAAAAAGAAAAGAAATATGACCCGGGATATAGTAAAATGGAAAAGATTAAGGATTTAAAAAATAAACTCGTGCATCAAAGGAACGGAAAATCACCTCCTTCCAAGATTTCTCCCACCTTGCAGTCTTCACAGCCCTCTACACCCAGTCCACCAAAGTCCCCCTCTCCAAAGAAATCCACTCCCTCCACATTCTCCGACCCATCACCTTCTCCCCGTCCTTCAACCTCTCTTCGTAGAGCGAAGCCTCCACTTACTTCCCCTTCCACTTCTGCCCAGTCCCAAATTCCTCTCAGTAGAGACCCCAGCCCTTTTAGACAACCCTTTACGCCCCGCAACACTCCTAGTCCTTCTCCTACTAAATCGCCTGTAATGCCTCCTCCGTCTAAAAGACTGAGAAGTCCTACCCAAGAGTCCACGGATAAAAGGAAAAAACCTAAACCTATTTATAATTTAGGTACAGACGTTTGTAAAATTTCACCTTCACAAGCAGAGAAGGCGAAAGATTATGGAAATCGGATTACCAACTTGAAGTATCTGCTTTCTATAAAACAGTTCGGTGATAAAGAGATAGACGACCCAAAGAACTTTCCAAACGCGCAAAGGGTCTTGACTGTAATAAGATCTGAGACTGGGGTGAGACAGATTTGGGCCATGTTGGACGAGGCAATGACTTCGTTCAACATGACCCCTCCCATTGCGATTACAGAAAATGAGAAACTGAAAAAAATGAAGCAATTTTGTGAAGGGAGGGTCCCGGTTTTCGTTCACCCCTCCCTTTATAGAGCACTAAAATTGACTTTCCCCTGGGATATCGGCGGAATCTCCCAAGACGGTACCATCAAAACTGAAATGGGCCATGGGTCTATGGGAGAGGCTGTCGGTATCCTTACCCCGGCCATGTTTAATTCAGGTAAACAACCCTAATCGGACTTCTCGATGGCTCTCTGGTTAGCTACTCTAAATGTGCGGGGCCTGAGGTCCGAGTCTCGCAGGGCGAGGCTCTCTAGTGACCTTCAGCGCCTCGGTGTGAATGTTTGTTGTGTGCAAGAGACCCGATTTTCTTCTCATGACCGTGAGGATATACTGTCTAGGGGGTTCGCCCTTTATTCAGCATGTTTTGATGGTCGTTCGAGGAGTGTCTCTTGGCTAGTGAGCAGGTCTTTGAAGGCTGCATGTACCCTTGTCTTCGCAGATCCGGCGGGCAGGCTTTGTGTGCTGGATGCTACCATAAAGGATAAGGCTTTACGTCTCATTGGGGTTTATGCGCCCAATAACCATGCTGAGCGGCCTGCTTTGTTTCGGCAGATCGAGCCGTTTTGACGACTTCTCGTCGGGTAGTTTTAGCGGGGGATTGGAATGCCGTCCTTGACCCCGATATAGATCGTATAGGGCAAAGAACGGGTACTAACAATCCTGACGTGAAGGCATTTCGGGACTTTATCGGCGGGTTTGATCTTGTCGATAAGTTCCGGAATGAGCACCCTCAGGAGGTAGCATGGACTTGGACAAATAGTGGCAACTCAGTGCCTAGGGCGCTTGCGAGCTACCTGGACCGAGTCTTAGTTAAGAGAGTCGATGTAGGGCTCTTAGGGTGTCCAAGTTTCCACTATATAGTTTATACGGATCATGGCTTGTCCGGGTCCGTGTAAACTTAGATAAGCCTAATGTTAGAATGGCTGGTTACTGGAAATTTAACTGTTCATTATTTGGTGAGCAAGATTTCCGGGACCAGCTGCTACTAATGATTCAGAGGGAATTGACGGGGGCGGTTGTGGGAAACGCCTGGTGGGACAAATTAAAATCCAAAATTAGAACGTTTGCTGCCGATTTTAGTCGTCGACTCAATCTAGATAGATTAGCGGCGCAAACGGCTTTAGAAGAAAAGGTTGATCGGGCCGTGAAATCCCGTGTTAGTGGGGATATAGCCTTAGCTAAGGCAGAGTTGTCCTCCTTGCTTATCAAGAAGGATCAAGCTCTGGTAGTTAGAGCTAGGCTAAAAAGAATGTCTTCTGATGCGACGAACATGGCCGCTGAACTGCGTGCAGAGGAGATTCGGAACGCGCCAAGGCGACATATAGCGTGCGTCACATTGCCGGAAGCGGACCGTGACTACAAACGCGGGCATATGCGAGGCCTTTCGGGATTACTTTCAGGATCTTTTCATCAGGGAGCCAGGTCTGAGCTCTGCTCAGTTCGATGACTATTTGGCTGACTTTCCCTGCCTCGAGGCAGCTGAAGCGGCTAGGTGTGAGGGTCCAATTACTGAGTCGGAAATCTGGGAAGCGCTGAAGCAGGTTGGCCTGGATAAATCTCCGGGACTGGATGGTCTTCCCTACGAAGTTTACTTGAGGCAGTCGCCCGTTTTTGTTCCTTTGCTGGAACTGATTTTCAATCACTGGCTGAAGCAGGGGTCTATACCTCAACGCTTCACTAGGGTGTGATCAAGTTGCTGCGTAAGGACAAGAACGGTGGAGATGGGTTAGGGAACTTTCGCCCTTTAACGATGTTAAATACTGACTTAAAGATTTTGGCGAAGATCTTAGCCAACCGTTTGCAGCTTGTCCTGTCTCGTCTGATTGGCTCCGAACAGACTTGTGCTGTGAAGGGCAGGACTATTCAGGATAACCTTCATATGGTACGCTTGATCTTAGAACAAGTCGACAGTGAAGCCGCGCTGATTAATTTAGATCAGTCAAAGGTCTTCGATAGGGTTGACCATCGATTTCTGGAGGCTGTCCTTTCGGCGGCCGGTTTCGGAGCCGACTTTCGCTCCTGGATCCGACTTTTGTATGCGACCCCCGGTGCGCTGGTGGAAGTGAATGGGGTAAGATCGAAGCCTTTCGTATTGTCTCGCTCCATTCGTCAAGGTTGTCCGCTCTCGCCCTTGCTTTACGTTCTTGCGTTGGAACCATTCCTTCGCAAGTTAAAGGCGAATCCGAATGCGCGGAATTACCCTGCCTGGGGCTACCACCTCAGCCAGGTATTCTGCCTATGCTGATGTCGTTTCGGTTCTTGTGTCGAGCAGATCCGAGATTGACGACTTCAGCAAAGAGATCAGTGGGTATGAGATGGTGACAGGGGCCAAGATCAACCGCGATGTCTGTTGGCTTGCGGTTGGGTGCGTGGAAGGGAGTTTCTCTTCCCGGACCTTTCCTCTGGACGGATGGGCCGATCAAGATACTCGGCGTCTGGTTCGGTTCTGATCTCCAGTTGGAAATGAATTGGTCGGAGGTACAAAGGAAGGCCAAAATCGCGGTTAATCTGTGGTCTCGGAGAGGCCTTTCCCTGAAGAGAAGGGCGGAAGTATGTGATTCTCACATATATCCGATTCTCCTGTACCTACTCTTTGTACTTCCACTCCCGTATGCCAAACTAATATTATTAGTTCGGACCTTATTCTCTTTCTTGTGGAGAGACAAGGCCCCTATGGTATATCGCGAGATCTGTTGCCTTCATCCCTCTGAGGGCGGTCTGGGTATGCCTAGTATTGAGATTCGTCAACATATGCTTCGCATTACCTTTCTAGACCGAATGTGTCGCGGTTTGGATGAGGTGGGCACTTTCTGGAAAGAAGACGTCCGAAAACATTTCGCATCCCTGAGAAGTGTGCACTTGTGTGAGGGGGAAGCCGGCCGTACACCCCGAGCCGAGTGCTCCTTCTACCGCGAATGTCGTCGTGCTTTGAAACTCCTCTTACGGACGTCGGATGGCCTCTCCGACGCCCAGGCATTGTCTCGCAAGGCATTGTATCAAGTGTTAGTTAGGGGGGCCGTACAACAAGATGATCTAATTGGCGAGCTCGGTCTTACGAAGCAGGAGGCTCGCTCGATATGGCCTTGGGCACCTGGGTTGAAATGTCTCAATAACGATGAGGCATCACTCACCTGGCTGGTGATTCGTGAAGCCCTCTGGGTCGGCAAGGGACTTTGTTCAGCAGGCTTGGAGAAATATCCAAACTGTCGTCGCTGTACAGGGGAAGTCGAGACCATTGGTCACGCCTTCTTTCAGTGCAGGGCGGTAGTGCCGTTGTGCAAGTTTGTTGAAGGCCTCATGGTTCGCATGCTGCAGGGAAAGTTTTTTGTCCTGGAAGCCAGTTCTGTTTGTAGCAATGCGGTGCCGCAGATGACGAAGGCTAAACACTATGTGTTCTGTTGCTTGCTAGGGGTCATGAGAGTCGTGATTTGGACGACGCGTCAGAAGGGATTCTTTGAGGGCGAGAAGTTCACTTCTTCCCAACTGATCTTGTTCTTTAAGCATCAGCTTAAAGTCAAGATTAGGACGGAAAGGCGGCGGCTCACCTCATCAGAATTTGGCAAAAGGTGGGTGAATCTTGCGCGAATGTGCCGAGTAAAAGGGGCTGACCTTGAGTGGCATTTGGATGCCGGTTAGGCATTAGAATATTGTTTTCCTGGGTTCAACATAGGCAACCCATCCCGAAATTAGGTTTAGTGTAGGTCTTGGTTTTTGATTTTTAGTTTTTTCCTCTTTTCAGTAAATTTAGCTAGGGTGTGTTTGCTCATTGGCCCCTTTTATTTCTGTCTCCCCTTTTTTTTTCTTTAGTTTAACTCCCCATCCCTTCCCTCGTTTAGGTGGTCAGTGATATCAATTCTCTGGTGGATGCGGGGCGCCTTTCGTTTCGCGTGTGTGTTTTTTCGTATTTGTTGTTGTGTATGAATGAGTGTGTGCCTGTGTGAATGGTTGGAGGAATGAATGGGTCCTTTATTTTTCATAGTCCCGCATCGATTTCGTCTGGTTAACTGATATTTCTGCCATATTTAAAGTTTGTGTGGGGGTTTTAGTACTAACTCTAATTTTGTTTAGTTTCTTGTAAATATATTTGTCATATTGTATATACTCATTGGGGTTCCTTTTAAAAATTGTTGTTTTATGCCCCCCTCCAGACAATATTTGTAAATAAGGGGAATATTTAGGATTTTCATTGAGTTAAAGTGGCATTTTGGTGAATGTAGTAAGGAAGGTATGGATAAATGTGTTGTTTTGGTGAAAGGAATATTGTTTCGTATGTTTGGGTCAGTGGTTGTGGCTAGCTAAGTTTAAATTAAGACAAATGATGACCGTCCTTTTTCCCCATCCCCCCTTTTTGGCCTTGTGCCACATTCACTGTAATTACAGTAATAAATATTGTAGTAGTTACCAAGTGCCAAGATGTAACCTTCACCAACTCCCGTCTTAGTCATTGCTGACCAGATGTTAAAGATAAAAACCGACTGACCAAAGCAGTCAGTGACAGCACCACAGAGAAATTGCCAACTTACTCCACGTCGTTCGAAACCAGATTTTGCCGCGCAAAAGTACATCAACTCTGACTCACTCACAATTCAAACTCAACCAACTCTGTGGACATTATTTCTCAGATATTGCTTATCTAAAGTGAATTGCATTCACTATCTATTAAGTAAATATTTATGTGCGAACGACCTTAAAAATATTACAGTAAAAGGTAAATTACGTCTTAAGAACTTTCTGCTTAAAAGACATTTAATATTAACAACTTTAATATCAACATTAACGAACGATTACAAGAAAGACATTCTGAAACCTAAAACATCTTACACATTTTCCAACATAACATATACCAAATATTCTGCTTGTATATTGTTTGGAATTGTATATAAATGTTTTATTAGTTTCTAATTAAATGTCTTGTTCTTAATATGAACTCTGGTACAAATGTTTCCAAATCAAAGGGACACGACTCTGTCCTACCTTTTCATTGCATGCTTGTACATCAACCTAAATAAATCTAATTGTTACGTTTTAAAACAATCCAGTTGAATTTTGTATTTTATTTTGATGTTAGTGGAAATAGTTAATTAACACGCAACCTATTCTCAACAAATATTACCACATAATTAACCCATCCACTACAATATATATATATATATATATATATATATATATATATATATATATATATATATAAAATATGAATTTAAATTTATTAGAATTATTTTTTGTCATCAGTAAAACGGTAACGCCCACATTGACGAATAATACAGTGTAACCCGGATATAAGAGAGATTTTCTCTGGTCCCAAATTAGAGCCATACTGACCTAAACAAAATAGACCAAACCCGGGTATAAGAGAAACCCGCATATAAGAGACTTCTTCTCCGGTCCCGACAACTCTCTTATATCCGGGTTACACTGTACAACGTAATTCTGTTTATCTAAAAAAAATCTTTAAAAAATAAAATAAAATATACTTTTCCGAAACTTCATTGCAGAAAGATTAGTTGATTTAAAATTTAATTAAACGAATTTGAAACAAATATTACTTTTAGTTTAAAATATTGCAGAATATTGTTGAACAGTATCTCGATCGACTTATGTTTGGGATTTTTTTCCAGGGGGTCATATCTGTAAAAAAAAATTACTTGACGAATATAACGTGAGCGAATTTTTTATATAATTTCAAGTACCCAGCTTTAAAAAAAAAAAAAGTAAAATATTAAATTTACAAAAATGAAAACAATTCGTGTAAAAATTCATTATTTATCGAAAAAGGCAATAGTGACTATTATCTTAAGCAATTAAAATTAGTTTCTTAGTTTTTATTGCTTTTTTATTTTACGATCCAGTGCAGATTTTCTGTAACTGGGGGTCCTGTTTTACAAAAAAAAAAAAAAAAAATTCTCCAAGGATTTTTGTGCTTATAACTATTATTAACAAAAATGAATTTATCGTAAATTTCATAAAAATTAAATGTGGATAGTAAAGATGTTAAAAATGAAAATTTGCCGAGATTTTCTAAAAAGGAAACGTTGTAAAATAATTATTTCATTCGTTTGTGAATAAGTCCTGAAAGTTTCATTAAAATCCGACAATTATATGATTTTTTTTTTTTTTTTTTTTTTTTTTTGCAAGAATTTCCAAACCAATGTTTTTCACCAAAAAAAAAAAACGCTAAAATTTCCCATACTAATTTATGGTCATTGTCTGACGCAAGAAAAACAAAATTTTTAACCAAAATTTTGAAGGTACTAAAATAAATCAATCAAAATTTAATTTAATAATAAAAAAAATTCCTTTGGTCTTTCCTAAAGATTATATAACGATAAAACACAGTTTCTTAAGTTTGGGGTATTTTTTTCATCATGTATATATACTCAATTTTAGCGAATCTTTGAAGGTAGATGAGAGAGCACATAAATAAGTCAAGTTACTTTATTTGAAATCATAAACTAACCCTGACCTTAACTAACCTTTTACTTTTAAAGTAACCTTGACTTACGAGACATCAAGTAACTAAGCATTATCCCACCTCTAGTAATAATCGATGATGATGATTATTTTTGAATGCATGCTTGCTTGATTTTTACGTAATTATGAAAATTCATTTGGATTATTAAATTGTTTGTCATATTTTAATTTTTCCATAACAAATTTGGTAAATGTATATTGTAACACCCGAGCGCTAATAACCCTTCAAATTTTTCCAAAATAGTTTTAATTCCGTGCAAATGTATATGCTTAACTCAAATCAACAATTAGATATTGAAGAAACCTACCTTTTTGGATGTTAACGACCAGAAATAATTGGACTTCTTCTCGCTCTTCTTGTCATCTCTTAAACGGCTTATAGAGAGACATTCGCTGCTGAACCATTTCGCGCACTTATACAATTTTGGCCTATTTACTCCCTTAACGAAATTAATACGCGATCTTTTCTTTTTAATTTAAAGTTAACTTTTAACTTTCAAATGTATGAAAATAAGTGATAAGTGTAGTTTTTACTTAATTTTTTAAGAAGTTAACTTTCAAATATATGAAAATATCGACAAATAAAAGAATAACAAAGTACTTTCAAATATAGGAAAATATCGACAAATAAAAGAATAACAAAGTAATTTTCAAATGTATGAAAATAAGTGATAAGTAAGTGTAGTTTTTTAATTTTTTAAGAAGAAAGTTAACTTTCAAATATATGAAAATATCGCACTTACAATTTTGGCCTATTTACTCCCTTAACGAAATTAATACGCGATCTTTTCTTTTTAATTTAAAGTTGTTAACTTTTAACTTTCAAATGTATGAAAATTTAAGTGATAAGTCAAAGTGTAAATTGTTGATTTGAGTTGAGCATATACATTTGCACGGAATTAAGACTATTTTGGAAAGATTTGAAGGGTTATTAGCGCTCGGGTGTATACAATATACATTTTTACCCAAATATTTATTAAATTATTATTAGTAGTTTTTATTTGTTCACTCTTAAACTCATAGAGATCAAATACAAACAGCGACATAAAACGGCTTTAGTTAACTAACTGATAAGAAAAGCAGAAAAAACATCTTTAACTCGCTCAGCAGAATTTCTTTCTTTCTTTTCCTTTTTTTTCTGCTGAATGTTTTGCGATTTGATACAAATCCGACGGGTGTTACATACCGACTTTTTCGCTTGTAAAAGATATTAGCTAAAACATTTTTTCATTCTTTATCTCGTCAAATTATTCGTTTTGATCTACATTTCCATTCAGTATCTTATACAGGTCGACTAATAATAGATAGCTTTTCACAACATGTCATAAATCAACCTATATAAGCTTTCTTGAGGAATCTCAGTTCTGCGGTCACGTGTTTGAACTTGACCCTCTTTCGATTTAACTTCTTCTCTGCAATTTTTAAGTTGTTATAAACCGATATTTGATATATTTTATTTTTATAATATTTTTTTGATGAAATGAAAAACATTAAAAAAAAAAAAAAAAAAACAGATTTGCAATACGTGGCCAGGTAAAAAGGCATGTGTGTGGCAGAGAGGTGTAACAAAAGTTAAATCTTCCAAAAAGTCTGACTACGATGTAAAATACAACTAGAACTATAACGAAGAGTGAAATTTGGAAAGGTGTGTCTATGAAGGAGGTGTGTAGTAGTTTGTTTTGGGGTGGGGTCCTTCACTTGAGAAATGGCAGGGTAGGGCTTCTTATCACTCCTGCTTTTCTTGTTTTTTTCTTTTATGTCCGCTCCTTTAATTATGTCTAAATTACAGCTGTCTACTTTCCAAATTGCACTTCAAATGAGTGTATGTGTTTTTACTTACCCACCCCAAGAATAGCTTAAAAACCAATCCTTCTCCATCATCACTCCAAAGTAAAAGTGGGGATATAGTGGATTTTTTTAACTGTATTAAATTGATGATGAATAAAGACACTTTGGCTTACTTTGACATCAAATATTTTTTACTTACAGCACCTGAAATTCTTTAATAGTTATGGAGTTGATAGATCAATGCTTAAACTTCAATAATCAACAGAAAATGAAAATATGTTTAAGCAATAAGTTAGATTTCCCATGGAGTTCTTTTGTTAACAATAATACATTTAGTTAAGTAATGCAATATGCCCAGTTATATTTAAATCAATTCATAATTTGAAAATATTTGAGTTTATATCTGTTTACCATAGCAGAATGGTCAACAAGTTTGCCTTGCAAATCACTTGTTAGTATATTTAGTTTGATCCTCACTTGATGACCTAACACTGCAGCCAAGTAATAAACAAAGCTTAGCTTAGTAAATGTTCATTTAAGAATAGTTATTAGGGTCATTCTTTTTTTTTTCTTTTCTTTTTTGTTTACTTATCATGGTGTGACTGGACACACTATACAATTATTATATCACCTTTAAAATATAATTTTCTTTTCTTTTTTCACACTTCTCCCTGGTATTCAGAACAGGAGTACAGGTTTATCACATGTTTCCCTACTTAGAACTGAGTTTCGAGTTCCTTCTAAATTTTACTTCAACTCTATACTTCTGACATCTCCACCTAAACTCTGAAATTTATGCTATTATTGGGATTTTAGTTCCAACTAAAGTCTTTTCTTTCTTTTTCACATCCAGTAACCTCCCTTGTGTCTAAGTGGCATTATCACCTTGCTTGGGGTGAATTGATTAGCAAAGAAATTTGTATGATTATCGACATATTTACTTACAATTTCTTTGATTAGTTGATTATCTTTATCAACGAGGTTACAAAAGTTGATCCCTCTCTCTCTTTCATGCACAGAGTACAGTTCAACATAATGCCTCTTTTGTTTTTTAAAAATAATGCTTCTGTTTAATTTCACATTTTTACAGTAGACTCAATATAATTTCCCTGAAGGATGTGCAACTAATAATAGTTATTAATGCAGAAAGTGGAATCAACAAGCCAAGTTCAAATTCCTGCTTAGTCTGTTGCATTCACTTTTGAACTTGTGCTCTTGGAAAAAAAAATGTATCGATCTCTTTCACATCTGGTTCTGGATTAAATAACAGGATAAAGTAGGCTATCTTTGCGTGGTAGCCAATCTAGGAGAAGGACGGCCAAATTTAGAATATGGAGAAAGCAAGGGAAAACCACTACATTGTCTTTCTCAACAAGTCATGGCATTTCACAAATGGCATCTTTGGAGAGCCATGTTTTTCTTTGTCCTGAAGTGACATGGTGTTGGGATCCATCTGCACAGGATTTTGCTTTTATCTGAGTGTCAGGATTCCAAACATTTAACAACAACAAGAATAACACATCTTTACAATGAAACATAACAAAAGGTTATTCACTGAAGGAAAAGTAGAAGCAGAATGTCAGTTGAAATAACATTTATATATTCTTTTCAGAAATATAAAATAGCAATAAAATGTTCAATTTTTTCTTGCAGTGTAGTCTGTTTTATAGAGTAATTAAGTGTTCATAGGGCAGTGTGAAATGTGTAGACAGACTTTATGACAGTCTAATGTTTCTGCCAGTACATGGACAAACTCTTAGTCAACAGCTCTCTTCCATTGTGTATGTGTGTACACATGTGTGAATAAACAGGCCTCCGAAATTATTCTGAACCCTGAGAAGCAATATGCTTCTATTTTTATATCCGTAAGAGAGATCCAAAATCTAATTCCACATAAAAGTTTGAACTTTTTGAATACAATGTTTTCATTGGTTAGAAAATCTTTTTCTTGAATTTTCATTAGTGGTGAAAGGAATTATTATAGTTATTTTCCAAATGAAGCAAAAATAAGATGTGGTAGGTCTACAACCATATTTTGGCAATATTTACCCTTGTAATGATTGTTTATCAAACAAACGTGATGGGATTTTATTGGTTGAAAAATATATATAAGATTTAATTCCTATAATGGCATTAAAAAAAGTCTTACAAACTCCTGTGCCTTTAATGTATTGAATTAATTTCTTTAAAGCAGCCTGAGTTTCAACAAATGGTTTCATATCATTTGCCTATATTTTTACTATTATTCTTATTAGTTTTTTTTGTTTTTTTTTGTTTTTTGGCTGGTCCATTCTTCAGCTATCTTCAGGTAAATGTAATATGTCAAGAATAGCCAGTGTTTTAATACTGATGATGTTACAAACTAAGTCAATGTTAATAGTTCCAATGAAATGATTTCTAAACTCAAAATATACAAGCTGCTACTCCTTAAAACACAAGAAGTATAACTGAGCATTAATTAGCAATAAAATATGATTTTGGCAGAGGTGAAATCTTTTGAAGGCAATAAATAATTTTTTATTTAAATTTGTAAATTTATATAACTAGGTCTTCAAAAATTTCACAAGTATATTTTTAACAAAGTCCATAGTTATTAATGTAACTTCTGCTGAAAAACACTTAGATAAAAAAATTTCAGCCATTGCTCTCAAGCAGTATTTACTATAGATGTGTGGATAATGTAATGGTTAGCAGCTCAAGAAAACAAATCTTGAAGCTGAGTTCTAATCCTGGACAACAGAAACACACACTAGTAACAAAAATTCTTAAGTAATGTGAGTTATAGTCTGCCACAGGCAAAGATAGTTTCTACTTTTTTAGTTTTCTTGCACAATAAAAACCATAAGTATTTCTGGTGAACTCTGCATTAATCTTTATTGATTTATTTTTCTTTGCTCGTTGAATAGTATTATTTGATTTGGGTATGGGTTAGGAGATATGCGTACCTTTCTTTGTAATTAACATTTGATAGGCTTGTGTTGAACTGGTCTAAATGAGAATTGATAATTGAAATCACAGACCAAAAGAAAGTTAATAGCAAAACTTACAATTTGCAAAGATGAAATGAAATTGGAAATAATTTGAGAAAACATGATTATAATAAAATGAATATATTAGCTATTAGTTTTTGATGCTTTGAATGAAATAAATTAACATCTACTACTAAGTCCATTGTAATTATAAGTTAAACATCAAATAATTGCATAAATAATAAAGTGATTTTTATTAAATAATTTAAGAGCAGAATTAATAATGCAGAAGCCTGTAAAACTTAAATACACAAAGACAATTAAAAATATAACATAGGTTTGTACAGTAATTAGGAAAAAAAATGAAAACACCATTTGCTGAACTATTTACATTATTTACATTGTTTGGACTATTGTCCTCATCTTTATTGTCATATTCACAATGTTTCAGCTATTGTACGCTCTGGCCTTCATCAGGTGATATACGTTGGAATTTCCAACCGAACACTTTATTTTATCCACTAGGGTAGATTGTTCTATTTCCACATGCCATGCCTTTTCTGGATATCTTAGTTTCAGTTATTTCCCTTTAGTAACTGAACTATCACTTGAAGAAGACTGGAGCGTACAACGGCTAAAATATTGTGAATATGACAATAAAGATGAGGACAACAGTCCAAACAATGTAAATAGTTACAATAGCTCATTTCAGAAATATAGGCAGACCCTTGCTGAAATTCATTATTCTGGGGTGAATTAACATTCACAGATCTTATTTACCAATTATCACTAGAGGACTCAAACCTTTTGACTTCATGTCTTGTTAGCATTATCATTTACACAGAATAATACATGGACTAGTTGTTTACATGTCTGACTATAGACAAGAAAAGTGCTTATAAATAATAAAAAATATAAAACAAAAGTATATCACATTAACTTAAAATAAAACTTGAATAAAAATATTTAATGTAAAAAAACAGAAATTTGAAAATATTTATATTTATTTTAATAATCAATAAACTCTTACCAAGTGATTTAATAGGTGATCTATTTTCTATAAAATTGAAAATATAATTGGTATTGACTAAGCTTTGCTTATTCTGATATAAGTGTCAGAAACTTAGTAAAGATTCAACTCCTTGAAGATTGAAGGAGGTGCTAAAAAGTTCTCAGACTGAGCAAGAAGCCTTTCTAAACAAAATTCTAATATTTAGTCATTTCACCAGACTTGAGAAATTTGACTAAATGATCAGATATCAATTTTTTTTGTTGGAATGGCTTCTTGGTCAGGCTGAGATCTTTACAGTATCTCCTTGTATCTTCAAGAACTTTTCAGTACCACCCATATAGCCTGTGAGCCTATAACTTCACAGTTGAGTGCATAACTAAAAATATAATTAACAGATAATTCTTTTTAACCTAGCCTTTTACAGCCAGTGGTAACAGAAGTGGGTTATATCTGAAATTTATAATTATTTCTTCTAAGAAGCAATGCTTAATTCTTTCTAACTTCATAAATAAAATAGGAAAAATGCTAAATGCACTAAAATTGGAAAATATCTTTCATGAATGTAATTTACTATTTGTTGTCTATGCTTAAAGTTTTAAACTTTCATGGGTAAAAAAAAATCAACATTCTTCTTTCTGTCTTATTTAATTCTGTTTAATCAAACAGCTGAAAATTAAAAAAAATATATTGAAAAAGATTGCAAGACAAATTTAATGTCAAAAACGTCAATTGATTCTGCTGTCTATAATGTGGACATTTTTCTCCAATCCTCATGCTGTTCTCTCTTTCACAAATAGAAACAAGTACAAAACATTGGATAAGTGCCAATCATATCTTTAGACCAATATTTTGATTTATTGATTCAAATATGCACACACACACACACACACACACACACACAAACACACATGTGTGTGTGTGTGCATGTACATGCATGTGTGTGTATGTATTCCTTCTGGAATAAATTGACTCATGTCCAAGAACTTTTTAGGATATAGCCTCTTGATGCCAAAATTTTTACTGTTTCTATGGTTTTATTTGTTTATTTCATTTGAATTTATTTTATAATGTTGACTGAAGTTAAAAATGAAAAAGAGAAATTTTATGCTTTCTGTTCATATGTTTATCATGTTTTTCTTTATCTTTTATTAGTCAGTGCCTTTTTATTTATACCATTTGGATGCATCGAAATTCACAGACATGAAAAAGGAAGAAATTATTGTTGCCATGATTTAAATTCAAAATATCTTTTAATCAATTTATTTAGCTTAGCCAAGATTAGATTCAAGATTATACGATCTAGTGTTTATATTTCAAAGATAATAATAATGCCAATTTAGCAGGGAAGAGGGAGTTTTTCTGAAATGTAGTATTTAAAGCTGGACTTTTTCTTGAACTTAAACAGTGACTCTAGTTGTCTACAGCAAACCAAACTAAAACACAGTAGTTTTCTTTTTAAGTAAATTTATGTCTGTAGTATAGATGCTAGAAATATAATATCTTGAATATTGTTAGTACCTGGCATGTTTGCAAACACTTACAAATAGTTACTGAAATTTTGCTAAGAAATTAAGAAGGATATTTTCTGTATGAATTTCTGGAATGAGAAGTTATCATTATCTACAATATTTATACACAGACTGTTGTTGTTGTTATCATAATGTTTTGGCTGTTGTGCCCTCTGTCCTTCATCAGGTGTTTGTCAATCCAGGTAAACTTCAAGGAATTGTAAAAGTTCTTCTTCCAGTGCACATGTTCTTATTTAGTACTGTTTAGTTATTGCTTACCCTGATTACACACTACCTGGAATAAGGATTGAGCTCACAATTATGTAACCAAATTTTGGTATATTTAAAAGAAGTTAAGTTGGATATGGTAATTTTAAGTTTATTTAGCATTAGAATAGGATTATTCTGTCTAATGTCTTTTTACAGGTGTTTTTTAGAACAATAGGCTAAAAAATAAATGTTCTATTTAAGGTATGAATTTTTCTCTTACTTATTAAGAATCAGTAACATAACTCTGAGGACTCAGTGTTAAAATGTTTTAATCAGTCTTGTAAAATCTATTAGGATATTTTATTAATATTTTATTAAGCACAGAATCTTCATTGTGTGAACAGATGTATTGATTTATGTAAGAGGGCATATGATTCTAATACTTATATAGGTTTGGTAAGGCTCATTATTACACATTTGGAAAATGCATTATTAAAACGATAATGTATTTATATAATGTGACATTTTTAAAAAAATCCATTATATACATGGTGTGATGGATAAATTGTCATCTACATTAAGCAAAAATGAAAATAACACTGACATCTTATTTTAACAGATATAATTTACCAAAATTATACAAAAATACCTTGAAATATTAAAGAGTAAGTTTATTCAATAAACTTGCCATTGGCTTCACCCTACAGACTACTTTGGAATCTCCTTTGGACAGTCTCATTGTTTAAGTTGGAGAATGCTGCCATAATACTTGCTTTCAGTTCATCTTTAGTGTTACAAAGAGCTTTTTTGGTCTTTCACTTAACTGCGCTCCACACACAATAATCAAGGGTGTTGCAGTCTGGGGAGTTAGGTGGCCAGATGTAAGGGGTGATGTGGTCACAGAAATTGTCTGACTGACATGACTGGATTCTCCTGTTTGTGTAGCATGATGAAGAGTTCTGCTGCCAGACATAGGAACTTTTAGCAGCCACCCTCTTGACTAAGAGCAGCACTTAATGTAGGCCTGCATGCTGAGTCTGAGGCCTTGTGAGAAGATGAATGGAGGCATAATGTCACCATCACTAGTAATTAAAACAAAAACCTTCATAATCACCATTAGACTCATCCAACTCTCTATGAATCTGCTGCACTGTCCTCAGATTTACACCAAACATTCTGAAATATTAATATTGGAGCTTGCAGTGCAAATGCCAAGCAGTACAAAATGCCGTTTCCAAATTTCTGATGGAATGAATTGCATCATCGTCCTCTTTTTCTCATAGATGGTGCCCAACTGACACTACTACATTGTGCAGTTGACAATATCAAAAGCAAGCAATGTGCATGAAATTAAAATATAAAATGTCAACAATTTACCCATTGCACTCTGTATTTTAAAAAATTATATATATATTTCTCTAGCACTAATAAAAACTGCAATAGTGCTATATAAACTAAAGTACCAAAAACAATAGATTGGATAGTTTCATCATCCTCCACAAGTAAAACAGGATACAGTTGGATGATGTGTATTATATAATAAGTAAAGAGGTAATGTGGCAGTCATAGAACAAAGGCAGCATTTTTTCTGAAATGATTGCTGGAGTTCAGGTAGATGAGAATATTTTTCTTAACAGACAGTAACAAGGATATATCAGAAATTTGTGAATTCTGGGTAGATATTATAGGCATGTGACAACTGTGGATAACCACAGGTGATGCAAAAATGACATCATCAGCAAATGAACTGATGAAGATGCTAACTGTCAAGTGAAAGGAAATATTGTATTAAATCATATCATATGCAGCTCAGTTAATCAATCAGCACACTGTTCAGCATACATTGTATTCTATAAGGTTTTGTTATTATATATATATATATATATATATATATATATATATATATATATATAATATATATATATATATATATATATATATAATATATATATATAATAATATTGATGCCACAGCATCAGCTACCTCACCTAGGCCAAAGAAAATAGGCATTGGACCATGGAAGACTAGCACCATGTGACCTGGTCAGATGTATTATATTTCCAGCAGATGGCTTTTTCATATGTGGAAAGGAGCATATAAAGCTTTCGATTCAGCCTGTAAGCAGAGTGTTGTACAAGATGATGGTAGCTTTATAATGATGTGAGGGTGTGTTCTGCTGGAGAACTAGTGAAACAGGAGTCAGCTTGTTGAGTGTTATACACACAGATCTTATGACAAACCATTTGCACTCCTTTATGATCAACATTTTTCACAGTGGTGATGGTTTCTTTTAGTAAGATAATACACCCTATGCTATTGTTTGTGGTTAACATGAAACTAGTGACAGGAATTCTCAGTTGACTTCCAGACATGTCATTGGTGTCCAACACTTTGTCAGATTTAAACTCTAGGCATGGGGCATGTTGCAGTCACACCCAATAATCTCAACTCAGTTATAGAGAGCTCTAAAACATACCTTGATAGATATACCCACATAACAACTCCAACACCGTGTAGATTCCATGCCACATTATGTAGTCACCATTATTAAACTGAAAGGAAGAATTAAATATTATTAGATCTCTTAAACTGGTTTCAGTGGACTTCATAAGTATTATTCAAAAATCACTTTACTCCCTATCAGTTCCTTTTAGTATCTTAGATTCTTAATGGCATCTTTTGCTATTCATTTGCACTTTCCTATTTTTGTTTCACACTTTCCATCATCTTATTATACTAACCAGATAGATTTCTGCATCTTCTTGATTTAGATATCCCCAATATGTAACTCATATCTTCGGTTGTCTGTTTTGCTGACAACCATGCATTGCATTTTCTTAATGGTAAGTCTTTTCTTGTTGTTTTCCATTACTATCTTGTCTAAGTGGTCTTCTGATTTTCTTTCTGAGGTGCCATCAACACAGTGTCATCTGCATATCTTGTATTGTTAAGATTATTTCTTCCAGTAATAAATTCTGGTAGCTCTTCTAGTTCTCTTAGGATTGTTTTGCTGTACAGGTTAAATAAATCTGGTGAGAAAATGCATCCTTGTTATTCCTTTTTCTTGTTTTGTGAATTCACAGATTCTCTCTGAACATGCAAGTTGTTTGTTCTCAGTAGAGGTGATTACTCAGATATCACTTCCATGTAAATCAAGCTTTTTATATTTTAAGTATTTTGGGAAATTAATTCAATGGAAAAAAAAATTTCCATTAATAAAATAGGTGTATAAAAATGGAAAATAATATTTGAGAAAATTATAGAAAATAACAAGTAATTTTGAAGTTGAAAAATTAACAAAATCAATGGCTGAACAACTGATGAAGAATATAGAACATCAAGGATCCCATATACTATGTAAATCAAATATATTTCTATGGTCTATATCTTGGATTTATTTAGAAATAAAAAAAAAATTGGCTGTACATATTTTGCTTGCATAATATGACATAAGTTATTGTTAATATTTTAGATAACGATAGATAATATAAGCTTAAATTAGTATAATATATTACTCATATAACTATACTCTGAAAATATAATATTAGTACCAGTTTGTTATTGGAAAATTCACTTGCATCATAAAATTTTAGTATATGTATTAGTTGTTTTTTTTTAGTGGCATATCAAACTCTATAAGGTAGCAATTCTTAATATAGGATATCACAACCTGATAAATCATCTTTAAGGTAAAGGTTTCTGTAAAATGCCTCAGCATCTCAATGGTTGTCTCAGAACTGTGTTCTTTTGATGGATAAATTCTTCAGTTACAAGGTTGTCTAGTTTTACATTATCATCTGGAGTTTGTTTTTCCTTTTCTTAAGTTATTCTTATGTGACTTGATTTCAGTTTAGTTCTGTTAAACTTATTAACAGAGATAAAATATATTGATCCCGAATCTAAATGCATTTTCATTGCTATTATTTATACCTGAATTTGGCAAAAATCACTAAAATCTAGCAATACTTTTCTGTCGGTTTTAATTTAGTAACATAAAATACATTCTTTTATATTCAGTAAAATAAGTTAGAAAGTTTATTTGCTTGTTTTGTAAATGATTAACTCACCTTCACACACTTGCCCATGTATGTAACTGGGGTGTGAGGCAAAAGTTAAAATGGTAATATTAGCCATTTCCTTATAAAGAAACATTCAGCATTCATTGACCAAACAACCAGTGCTACTTTCAGTTGAAATTTATAAAAGAAAATAGTAACAACTCCAGGAAGTGAGTACTGAGTCTCTAACTCCCTAATATCCAAAGCTTTTGACCAAATAAACTGCCTTTCTTTTGTTAAAGAGAATTCTATTCACCTGATCTTTATACTTGAAAGAAATCTCTTACCTTTTTTTTTTCTTACCTGAACTCTTCATCATTTTACACTTTCTGTGTGTTTATTTCCTTTGATATGGATGGAAAATTGTCTAGAGAAGTATGACCTAGAGATAAGAGCAGTTTTAACCATGGTTAAACATTCTGAGATTTGTTAATTAGATTTAGTCAATAACCATGATTCATGTAGAATATTGAATGTGGTTACGGTCAAATCACTGAAAAAGAAACAGAAAACAGATCATAGTGATGATTTAAGGTGGTGGAAATATTTTACAAATGAATCCAGAATTAAACAAAAGTGTATTCTCTTATTATTTTAAATGTATTTGTGGAAAATAAAAAAACAACTTATAGATTGATTATATTATAATACACTAATAAGTTATTTAAAGTGATACCTTAAAAATATTACATTTTTGTATTTTTTAAAAATTTTTATTTATAAATCATGCAACAGATATTAACTTATTGGAAAAAAAGTAATATTTTATTTATTACAAATAAAAAGTGATTAGTGTTACCATTTTTATTTATGTCAGAAAATTCTTGTCAATAATCTTGTAAATAAAGGTAATAATAATATTGCTAAAGACTAAGTGACAGTAAGTCACATCAAAGCTCATGCAGCTTTTTCATTATATTCTGCTTTTGTTTAGTTCTGTTATTTGTATCATTTATATATATATATATATATATATATATATATATATATATATATATATATATTTCTATCCCCTCCCCCCAGGTATCTCAAGGCTGTTCATAAAGCTCAAAGAAATTATAGGATTATAGGTATCATCATCATCATTAACATCATAATTGCCACTCTTCACATCTTCATCTTCCTCCAATCACATATAGCATATTTTACAATAAAATTCAAGAAATATTTTGAAATCATTTTGATAATATTTCATAAAATTCAGATAGTTTTATTTCTATAAGTAATCATGGAATTACAAATTGTTAACATTTTAATTACTGGTTTCATATACTTTAATAATTTCAGTGGTAAATTTAGAAAAATTCAGTGAGAAGAGAAGAGAGTGAAAAAGAAGACAAATGATGATAAATATTGAAAAGCAGTGTCGTAAATAATAACAGATATTATTTTCTGTAATGTTTTTGTCAATCAGTTTGATATTTTATATGAGTGATATTTTGACTTTTTCCTGATTGATTAGATGAGTGATATTTTGACTATTTTGTGATGGAGATTTTATATAGTTATAGAGATGTGAAGCAGTATAATGATTAGTGGTGCAGAAAACAATAACTTTAACTTTCAGCTGAAGTTATTTATATTTGCTTTACACTACTGTTCTTGGGAAAGGCATGATTTCATCTCTCCCTGCATTCTGTCCCATCATCATCTATCTTGACAAAAGTTTTTATTATTGGTATCCCATGATAGTTGGTGGAGACAAAAGTGAACACTTAAGCAAAGTACTTCCCCATAACTACATTGACTATCTAAACTTTAGTTTCAAATAGACAAAGTGGCTGGAATTTTTTAATAATTTTTAATTTCTGTTGAAATGCTTTGTTCTAGAATGCTCACATAGTAAATTAAGAGGTGGAAAGAAATTTCTGGAATATTTAATAACAGACATGGTTGGAATACAGATATTCCATGTGGACATTTCTCCAGAAAAGAATAACTATCCTAACCCATCTGTTTGAAACTCAAAGGTAGGCAGTAGCAATAAGAAGCTATTAACCCCACTGTCAACCGTTTAATGATATAGATCATCAGAAATGTAAATAATATTAAGAGTTTCATCTTAGCTTCTAGGTTTGCAAGGCTTATTATCATACATCCATTTTCAATTTCAAATTTATTTTAAATAAAAACAAGAACTTTTATTCTGATTAGCCAGAATTACACTTATAAATAGAAATAACTACTTGTTATAGATACAAGTTTTTTTTTTCCTTTTTGAATTTATTCATATGATAGTTTTGGATATGTCCTCTAAAATAATAAATACATAAAGGACATCCTATTAGTTTGACAGCAATATTATGTGCTCAGATGTATAAATAGCATAATTGTTATCAAAGTGGAAAGCAGCATCAGTGTAATCATTCAGTAATCCTATCAATGTTCCAAAATACTTTCTCTTGAAAACTCCTTTCAGTTATAAAATTCAGCCTTTTATAAATTAGTGTTATAACTAAAGAGCATTTATCATGTTAATGTTTGTAAAAAATAAATTGAATTCCTTTTTTTATGTAAATTTGTCCAAAATGCTATGAAAAAGAGAAAAATCCCAAGACATTAAATACTTTTCTTTGTTTTCATGTCAAAATAGAAATAGAAACTAAGTAGGCATCATATTAAAAAGTAAGTAATTACATTGATTTAGATAATCATAAGAATAAAAAGATACTTAAAGAAAGTTCATTTGATGCAGTTATTAAAAATTGTACATGAACAAGGTGAAAATACTAAATTTATACAAAATTCTGAAATATATTTACTTTCTAAAAGAATATTTAATTAAAATACAAATGATTTAAGCATTTCTGAAATTTCAAACATTATCTAGATGTACATATTATTTTTCAAATTGTTTTTCCTTCTTGAATTTCCATTTGAAAACCAATCAGTTTAAGATGAATGAGAGTTAATTAAGACAGAATAGTTGTATTGTTGTTGCAGTGTGTCTTCAGTTAGGACAATTTCTTAATGGCTTACATGTGTGGACCATCTGACCCCCCACCTTTTAGAGTAGCATAGTGAAGAAAGGCTACTGGCACAGCCCATCTCCTGCAGCTCTGGAAAAAAAAGTACATAGTTCTTTTCATCTTAAATTGTCATCACAGTATGGGAGAATGTAAACCTGCTTTATTTGAGAATGTGTATACTGTTAAAGAAATCAGAAAAAAATCAAAGAGCAGATTTTCTTACATGATGTCTTTAAAATAGGAACTGCCTTTTTTGTTCTTTTTGTTCACTAATGCTTAACCGATCCTGAAATTTAACCAATTCTTTATTTTTGTTTTTATTTGTTTGCCATTTTTGAAAAGGACAAAAAAGATTAAGAATTGAGCAAAGGATATTTATGCTAATTTGAATACTGTAGATTTTTCAAGTAAAAAGACTGATCACAAAAAGAGGAGACCCTTTTCTGCTTAAAATAATCATATTTATTTAGTTTGTAGTAACCAGTCTCAACAAACTAGTACTTGGCGCTTCAGGCTTATTAGAATTATTTTCTTATCTTTGATACCACAGTTAAAGCTTCAAATAGTACATCACAGAATTCTTACACTCTTGTTACTATAAATTTTATAAAAAATAAGCCTGACCATAAAAGAATATTTTTGTTATTATTTGACATACTTCAATCTCTGATACTTACTTGGCAAGGTTCATTAAGTATTAATCCTAATTGAATAGTTAAATTTCAAACAAACCCATTTTATTTTACTTTAGAAGTATGAGAAATTCTCTTCCTCAGTTGACTATCAAATTTTCATGCAACCTATGAGATAATTTTAGTTTTACTTTAAAGATCTTCTATATTCCTGGAAATATATGGTTACAAGCAATATCCAATGTGGGGGAAATACATATCCCAAAAATAGTTTGTTGCATTATTTGCCTACATACATAGTAAATCAAACTTGCACTATATATAGGCTTCATTTTTACAATAGTAAATATAAGAAAACATTTTAAAAAATGCATTTATATAAAGTTATAAAAGATTTATCTAAAAAAAATCCCTACACAAAGAATTAAACAGAGCTTAATACTTTTTGGACTAGTGATTGTTTACAATGACAGGCTCCATTTACTTCCTAAAAGTAGCTAATAGCCTCAACATTCTTCTGTTGGTATTTTGCATCACTTTTCATAGAGGCTCTTCTTTAGCTTAAGTTACTGACAAGTATGAACACAAATTTTTAGTCATGTTCACATGAAAGGATTGGCTAGGCCACTTCAATAGGTTAATTTTATATATTTACACTATTTAATTTTCTTATTTTCAAACAACTGTTTTGATTAAACTAGCAGTATATTTTGGATTGTTGGCCTTCTAAAACCTCCAATTGTGCTTCATTCTCAAAGTCTTGAATGACATAAAGACGTTCTTGGTTAATATATTTTAGTATGAACAGAGTAATATACTAAAATATATTAACCAAGAAGAGCAGTAAAACCTTACACAAAATCCCCCAACATGATTTTCACTCTTGTAGAGCGTAAAAGTACTGCCTTTAAGAAATATATTGAGGCACTGTTGAATTTTGTTGAAGAGCATTTATGCAAGCTGTTTAATTACTGGACAAATATTTTTTTAGTTTGATGAGACAAGATAGACTTATTTGAATTCAGTTCATATTGTCAAGCATGGAGGAATAAGAATGAAGAATTAAAACCATAAAACACCATCATATAGGCAGCATATAGGCAGCAATGTCATAGCATACAAATGTTTTTCATCATTTAACTGAAAGAAGATTGAACAAGAGTGCAAATCATGTTGGGGGATTTTGTGTAAGGTTTTACTGCTCTTCCTGATGGTTGGAGATCTACCATCTCTTCACAAGTAATCCTTGGCTGATTCTTTATCATTCTTACAATTCAGTTTTCTGTTCATATTTTGAGGAGTACTAGATTGAGGACAATTCACTGTTAAGCCATGTTACTTCCATCTGTAAACTGTTGTCCCTGATGGTTGGAAATATTCCACTAAATCTTTGCAAGTAATCTTTGGCAGCTTCTTTACCATTCTTACAATCCTGCTTGCAGCATGACTGGACATCTTTTGAGGGGCACTAGACCAAGTACAGTTTCCTGTCTTGCACTTGGGAATTATCAAACATAGATGAAGTAGCTCTTTACTGACGACTTTGTAATCGCTACCTTTATGATTAACTACAGTAATTCTGTGCTCTGTACAGTATCCCTTAGTTTTTTTGCATTATGGTTGCTTTTGTAGTGACAATTGTCAACTGCTACACCATACCATCATTCCAATAATGGTAACTATGACTTAGAATATTCTAGATTCACTTAGAAATGTTTAGAATCAACCACTAAGAAATTTCTCTTTTTACTGGTATTAACTTACTCTTTTCATAAATAGATATTGAATACTTTTTGAACCATGTTTTAAATATTATAATTATAAATAATTTTATATATATATAATTATTGAAATCTTTCCACATATTTAATATCATAACATGAAAACCTATATAGGATGTACTTTTTTATATATGTAGCTAAATAATGCAATAAACTGGTTTTTGTGACATGCATTGAAAATTTATTTTCCACATTGTTTATATGACTGAATATGTGGCTTATATATATATATATATACTAGACATGAATTGCTTAATCACATTTTTTGTGGATTACATATAACCAGGGGATGCTATGGGGTCATCTTTTTTTCTAAGTTAGTACTAATAACTGGACAACAAATTTAACTTCATGCCTCATTGTCATCTATTTCATGCTCTATTTTTTAATATATCCTCTCTTGTTAGAGAAAAATATATTTATAATACTATATCAGGCAGAGAACATAGTGTATTTATTAGAGTATCATATATTTTACAAATACAGAATAAACTGACTACAGTAAAGATTGGGTATTTAAGATTCCTCAAGTTTGCATTTTGGGACTAAAATCTAAACTGTCTGGTTAATAAATTAATGGCATGGTCAGATGACCCACAATACCCTTCCAAGAATGTTTCACTAAATGCTGACAACATTATTAGAAAATTTAACTTCAAATTGACCTTAAAATTTTAGGAATTTTATTATTAATTTTGTTGAATTATTCAAGTGCATTTGTTTTGAATATTTAATTGATTAAAACTAATTCTAATCACCTACAGGGCAATGCTTCATAAATTTAATTACTATAGTTCCCCTAAAGATTTTTTCATTTTTAATTTAATAATTATCATTAGTAACAGTGATAACAGTGTATTATTTGAAGACAGTTTGGAAATTATTTCCTTGTAAAAAGAATTACAAGAAGGCAATAGTGCTTATTATTTTTTCTTCAAATTAAAGTTAGAAGAAACAAAACTATTCAGCAGTTTCCTTATTAGTAAGTCTAAATTATATAATGTGTTCTCTCTGTTTCACATGATATCTTATCTTTCCACATGCATACATAATGAATGCACGTGTGTGTTATTTCTGCTAAAATATTTATATTTTATTCAAGTTAAATCAAAGCATTTGACTGCTGTATAGTGAGTGTATTTTGAAGCAATTTAACAATAATCTGTGTTATAAAGTTAAAAAACTTTATTATCAGAATTGGGTTTAGAGTTGGATAATATTATAGCTAGTCTGCCATTTATTCAAGATGTTAAGTTCCTATGCTTAGCTAAAGAGCCTCAGCATTGAGCTCATTTTTGAAGAGAATGACAAGCTTTAAACTAAGCTCTGAAATTTGCTAATTAAAATTATCATTAATGGATTTGTTAAGCTAGAAGATAGAAAAGTTTGGCTATAATTTTGTATTCTCAGCATCATGGCTCAAGTAGAATTATCTGAATTCTCTTTGTTCTAGAATTAACACATGAAAAATTGTATTAATAATTTGGAAATTTGCATAACATTTGAAGACATAAACTGTGTTACATCCACCAAAATGTATCTAACAAATCAATTTTCGAAGACTTTATTAAATATTCCATCTGAATAAAAGAATAATTAAAATTACAGTGACAAAAAAATTATTTGAATCAATAAGTTAAAGGCCTATCAGATAGCTATTATCTGAATTTTTAATTTGAAATTTTCACTGTATAATGTTTGATTTATATAATTAATGAAAAAGTTGTGCTAAACACAAAGAAGAGTTAGTTTAAAAGTAAATATTTGTTATATACAATAAATACTTATTTATTATTAGGATACAGATTTATTGATTTACCTATGCATACAAATAAAAGTTTTTCTTTAGTTACCTTATACAAAAAAATGACTTATGCACTTCATGGTGTTCTCATTTCTAGTTGTCATGATAAAACTATCAATGAGTGCTTACTGTTTGGTCATGTAAGTTGATAAAATGATACTGTCTTACATGTTTCTTAGTTTCTTTTAAGAAAGATGTTTCAAATCTTTACATATATTGTTAAAATCTATAAAAAACTTTTTCACTACTTAGTCATTATAAAGGAAACAATATACCTAAAAATTCATGCCCACATCAGTCAATTTTTAAGGTAACTTTTAATCATTCTTAAGAGTTATATTCAAAAACAGTTATATTTCATCTAGTTAATTAACGAAATAAAATAACCCTGGATTTCTATTTACTTAAATATTAACTGAAATTTTGAGGTGAAGCATTCTAATTATTTCACAAATTATTCATACTGGTATCCTCAACTTTGAAAAAAAAATTATATTTTCACCAATGTTTTTTAGTTGTGGCCTATGTTCAATCTATTTTTAGCAAACTGGATATTTTTGAGTTGCTTTTAATTTCTTACAAAACTCACATCAAAATCTAATATAATTTTAGTAGTTCACAAGGTTTCTTTTTCATTCAACTATTCAACTGATAATAATAATCACTTGAGATTGAGTGTCAATGAGGCAAAAAATATTGACCCTCCTTTAATGCAACTGATAACAAAATTACTTAAATCAAGTGTTCTAACTTCATTTCCTACAAATGCTACTATTTTTGGTAACCTTCACGTTTTGAAAGGCCAAGGGCAACTTTGATAATACATATTTATTGTAACACTTATTTTTGAAACATTGATAGATTTGATAATTCAATATGCTTATCACCTGACAATTATCACTGTTTACATAATTACAATCTGAATTATTAAAAATAGTCATCTTGAGAGTATGACAACAGAACCATTACTTGTAAAATCCTTGATTGCCATCTGATAATTTATTCACATTCCATTTTTAAAAATTTGCTAATCTTTTTTTATTGGATACACCCATGTTATCAGATTACTTTTTTATTCTCTATATGCCTGATTAAGAGAAATAAGATTTCACTAGAGTATAATGCTATTTGAAATAAAATCTTTTAAAATTGTATTAAAAAATGTAATAGGAACAAAAAAGAAATCATCCCATGAGTAAATAACTCATGAAGATCTCAATGTTACAGAATCATAAAGTTATTTTTGTCTTATTCAAACAACAAACAATTCTGTTCACAATTTTTTCTTCTTTTTTCTCAAATGATGTTAATGTATCCATTATATTTTATTTTCACAATGTTCATAAAGAAAGAAAACTTAACAACTATTATAATCATCATTACAGCAAATGTTGTTTTAATGTCTAGTCTTGTAGAATTTAAATATTCCAGAAGAGAAATAAACAGAATCAGATCTTAATTGAATTTTCTTATAATTGATTTTACTGCTTGTGCATGTATTGTCTCAACAAATTCAAAGAAGAAAGCTGTTTTATTGATTTAATATAGTTAGATTAGATATCACTAAATATTTTCAAAATCCAAAGCAGTAATAGTTTGGTTATAATTCTCACTAATATTTATAATATTCACTTACCTTGTTTTATATTGTGAAAGTGATTTTGATAAAAACTTTCAGCACCCATTATATTTTTGTTTATTAATGAAGAAAGATTTTAAGTAAAAGCCATATTTATGTTTAGTATATTAATGTGTATTCAAATGTGTCTGACTTCTAATTGTTGGTTTTCAAATATTCACTTGCTTGTAAGTGTTAAAAGCTTAGAGTAGATTTGAATCAATCTTGGCAAGAAATATCTGATAGATGATACATAGTTGCATGTGGCTAGAATTTTAAGATCTATCAAAATCCCTTGTAGTGAGAATCACTTGATAGATGAACTTAAGTTGTAAAACCAGCTTGCAATTTAGAATCTATTCTAATGACTATTGCTAAAAAGACTTCTGATAGGAGCTTTCAGGTTGTACAGGTGACTAGAAGTTAAGTATTAGTCTTAGAAAGAAAACCTAGGGAAATGGTATGAGGTTGCATAAGTAGTTAAAAATGTAGAATATATCCTAATAAATCTTGACAAATAATACAGTGTTATGGGTAATATATTGACCCAGCAAAACAGATATCGAATAACAAAAGATAACTACAAAATGCCAAAGTTTATTTTTGTTAAAGTAAAATACATCAACAAAAATAATGTTAACTAGGCATGGTAGAGAAATAGAAGGAGAGTTTTGTGGTTGCTAAAGTGTATTGTTCTGAAAAGGACAGTTTATTGTATATTGTTGGCAAGGATGGGTGGAGCAGCAGGAGCTGGAGGCCTACTGGAGATGGTTGAAACAGCAACCAATAGCAAGTCGGAGATGATGATGGCTGGCTAGCTGGTGGTGCTGCTAATGGCCAGGAGATGTGGGCAGGCAGTTGGCTGTTGTTAGAACAGATACTATACTTTGATCCTAATATTTATTTATATGGAAATGCAAAATGTGCCACAAGGGCAAATAGGGGAGGGGTGTGGGGGAAAAAGACTGGTCTTCTCTAGTCTTAACTCACAACTAGCTAGTCACTCTCATTGACTCATTCATACTTACAATATACCTTTCACCATAACACCACATTTACACTTAGCTGTCACACCACAGTCAACAAAATACCTCATTTACTAGGATGCAATTTTATTTACACAAATCAAGGGGCAGTGAATACATGCAAAATCAATGAATATATACAATGAATGAAATCTGTGTACAAGAATATAAATACATGTGTTAGTATTGGGACCCACACCAAAATGAAAACGTGGCAGAAAATACTATATGTTGATCCTAGTCATCTGGGCCTCATAATGTATTTTATGGTTGCTTTTGAGGTCTCTTTATATCCTGAACCAGTCTTACAACAACGCTGGTTAAACTTTTCCTTCTAATTGTTTTTAAAAAAATGTGGAAGTGCCGACAGGATATGATGACCTTATAAATGCTTTGAAGTTTCCAGATAGAAGTTTAGGATCTATAATCATCAATTTTGGCTATAAATACTTGATATCTTCTCAAAGTTTGCACAAGAGGAGAGAATTTTAGAATATATTTTAATCATTTTTAGCATAGGACACTTAATAGATTTTCCAAAGTTATAGTTAACTCAATTTTTCCAGAGAGTCCCTAACTCCTTCTACCATGCATTATCTTTACAAGAGTTGGATTAGACTAAAAATGGAGTATTGCTGTTATATCTGGGCTGGATCTACTCAATCTACACTTTCCAGTCTTGACAAAGTTCAAAATTTTCTCTTGAGGAAGATTGATTCTCCACTCCTCAGTTTCTTTCCAACAGATGCAAAACTGTAAGTCTTTCGTTACTTTTTCACTATTAGCATAGAAAATGTTCAGATGAACTCCATTCTTTAATTCCACTAGTTCAGACCTTTACTGTGAGAACACACTATACAACTTTCACAGAGTTGATTCATCCTTATTTTCTCTATATTCCAATGTAAATAAAAAGTGTTTCCTAAGAACTTCTATGATGTAGAATAGACTTTTGTATGGAAACTTCCCTGAACACTACAATTGTTTGTGCCAATGTTTCCAGTATTTTTTATTTAAATAAAATTTAACTGTGTATTCAGTCTCTGTTTTTCAAAAATGAGTGTGCTGTTAACATTTACATGTACCTAACAGTAGTATGGTTTTTTTAATCAATTAATCCCAAATCCCAAACAAGGCAACAATACAAGGGACTACTGGGAGTGAAAGAGAAAGAAAAGACTTTAGAAGGAACTGGAAACCCAATCCTAAAAGGGAACAAAGGATAAACCTTTACTGCTGTTAAAAAATCTGGGGAGGTGTGTGAACCGGGTTATAGGTGTGTAAATTTGATTTTATATAACTGCGCCTTTTTTATCACTTACCAAGTTAAGAGTATATATTTTTGAAAGTTTTATTTGGATGCCAAAAATGGTTTAGCTTTGTTGTTAAATGACTATTGTATTTAACTTGATTTAAAAAAAGAGTGTTTTTATATTTCTGTTTATTAATTCTAATTTTGATAATAAAACAAGCAATATTAAACCTCTTTAAGCAATGTAAAAATGTGACTCAAATGTAAAAAAAAAAATTGTGTAATTTCTGGAGAAATACTTTGAATGAGTAATTTGCAAAGTTTTATGTTGGAGATTTCTCATTGAATGATTCCCCATAATTAGGCCATTTGAAGTTGAGAGAAATTAAATCAAGACATTATTTGAGAATAATAATTATTATATAACAGTAGATCAACTTTGAATTTTTGTATGAGCTGCAAAAATTGATTTGTTATCTATATACTTTTAGATAACCAAACTTACATGATGCCTCAAATTAGAACAAAAGGAAATAACTAATTATTATCAATACATGTCACTAATAATATTTTAGGTAATTAAATATTTAACTTCTATTGATGTTAACGACAAAAGTTAATAACAAATATGATAAGTGGATAAAAGCAGTTCTTTTAAACAGTTCTGTGACTTTTATTATTTGCAGCTGTCAGCTTTTATGCTGATAGGTGGTATGAAATACAACTGAAAACAGCAGAGATTGTCTGTTATTTGCACACTGTAGAGGAACATTACATGCTTTAATAAAGTTTATCTTTTATTTCTTTCACATATTTTTTGTTGTTGCTTGAAGCAAATGAGCTAACACTGATAGAAAACACAATAATGCCTTGTCACCAAGACTAACACAAAAGAAAACCAACCGTGTTGCTCACTTGTGCATTTGGTAGAAACATTATAATAGCAGATGATAAGATGATTTTGGTCAGTGGTAATACCAGAATTTTGAGAGACCTCCTAAGAAAAATAAATAAATGGTGCTTGAAATGGAATTGGTCATGTAACTAGAATAACTGTTTGCCATGACTGATAAAAAGTTAAAAATATTAAAAGAGACAGAGTTAAGTCAGATTATGAAGCTTTTTACAGATTATCTGAAAGAGTCAAGAATCGTGAATATATATATATATATATATATATATATATATATATATATATATATATATATATATATAAATATAAAACTTACTTTCTTATATATATATATATATATATAAATATAAAACTTACTTTCTTATATATATATATATAAAACTTATTTTCTTATATATATATATATATACATATATAAAACTTACTTTCTTACATATATATAAATATATATACATATATAAAACTTACTTTCTTATATATATATATACACAGTATTTACATTATGCGGACCATTGTTCTTATTTTTGTCGCAACGTTTCGGCCATTGTACGCTCCGGCCTTCTTCAGGTGGTTGGAATTTCAAACTGAAC
Organism: Acanthosepion lycidas; assembly: GCA_963932145.1. Lineage (NCBI taxonomy): Eukaryota > Metazoa > Mollusca > Cephalopoda > Sepiida > Sepiidae > Acanthosepion > Acanthosepion lycidas. The sequence continues at coordinate 114,754,836 of OZ010586.1, forward strand.
CCTTTATTTTGATAAAGGGGTAGACTGTTCTAGTTCCACGTGCCATGTTTGATGGATGTCAGTTATCAGTTATCTCCTGCTAATTTTCCCTCTGAAAGTTCTCCACTGCCTTAACCAGGTATTGAACTCACACTCTTTGGGTTTGTCACTGGATCTAACTTTAACCAACACCTTTATCCACTGTGTCCTTGAGGACATCTGGGTATGAATTTCTGGGTATTATAAACCTAATGTTTTCAGCAACCATTTTTACCAGTGCTCATATTGCAATTTTGCTGTTATCATTCCATGTTTTTACCAGAGCTCATATTGCAACTTTGTTATCATTGCTTTTCTCTGGCACTCCTTATTACTGGTTCCCATATTGTATTTATTTCTATGCTTGGTCGGCTCAGGAGATTTTTGTGGCCTAGCATATGTGCTGATTCCTTAAGTTTACGAATTTTCCAATGATGTTCCCTATCTATGATCTCAACATGATCCCACAGGGGGCAGTGATCTCCCCTCTCTCTCCATATGTGGTCAGCCACACCTGATTTTTCTTCTTCCCCTCGCATTACTGCTTTCTGGTGTTCTTGAAGCCTTACCTTGAGGGGGCGGCCTGTCTTATATTCCTTTCTGCAGCTGCACGGGATAGCGTACACGCAGTCTTTAGTCATGTTCTCCTGTATGGGGGGTCTCACTCGAGAGAGATATCTGCGTAGTGTTGTTAAGCTCTTGACGGTTGTCCTGATGTTATATAGATCCTTTGTATTTTCTCTGATAACCCCTTCACATAAGGCAGGCAGACTGTTTTCTGGGTGTTGTTGTCCTCCTCCTCCTCTTGTACCCATCTATCCCAGTTTTGGGGGGCTGCTGCCATGTATCCAGGGTAGTTGTTACTTATACTGACCAATTCTTTATCTAACATCTCTGCTTACAACACCGAGCAAAAGTCATAAGTGGCGACCCGGTTAAGGCAGTGGAGAACTTTCAGAGGGAAAATTATCAGGAGATAACTGATAACTGACATCCATTAAACATGGCACGTGGAACTAGAACAGTCTACCCCAGGGATTGAAATAAAGGGTTCAGTTCGAAATTCCAACCACCTGAAGAAGGCCGGAGCGTACAACGGCCGAAATGTTGTGACAAATATGGCGACAAAGATGAGGACAATGGTCTGCATAATGTAAATACTGTACATAATACCTCATCTCAGAAATATAGACAGACATATATATATATATATAACTTACTTTCTTATATATATATATATATATATATATATATATATATATATATATATATATATATATATAAAAGTAAATTTTTTTTAATATATCCCACACAGGTAAAAATATAGGAAAAAGAAGCTGAAAATGCAACTGGGCTCTTTTTGAATATTTGTTTAGAGTAACATGTATCTCCAGCTCATTTTTACTTGTGAAAATCATACAACTGTGGAACTGGTAAAGTTTCTCTAAATAAATACTATTAAAGACTCCAGTTGTATTTTCAACTTTTTCTTATCACATATTTTGTCCTTTAGGTCGCATCACAAGAAAACTTTTTCTACTTTGTCATACATATTTCCACAATATTGTTTCTGATATATAAAAATATATATTGTTATCTCATATATATCTTCTGTAAAACCATATTTCTGATGCTTCATGTCTCTTATTCATCTGTGAAGAGATTGTCCAACATTCACTGCCATATAGGAAGTACATAATAGTTCAATACTTTTTTCTTTGTTTCTAACAAAATTTTTATGTTTCTTAATACTTTAGCTAGCTTTTGAAAAATATTTGTCACTATCTGAATGTGTCTTTGGATTTCAGTGTCACACTTTCTTTCCTTTGTTAAAACACTTCCCAGAAGTTATAATATTTATTGGCATTATGGAAAGTCTGAGATTCTTATATGTTTTTTATCAAAGATACAAAATAATACATGTGGTATATAGAGAAAAACAATATTGAAGTGTGATATACAATTAAAACATAAAAGGTATGTTAAAAAAAAAATTATTTATACCTATGTCTTTAAAAAAAAAAATATATATATATATATATATATATATATATATATATATATATATACACACACAGGAAGTTACTTCAGTTTTCTCCCTTACATTAGAAAGTTCCTCACTTCCTTTAAAATGACTATAAATAAGGTTAGGATGGTATTGTGTGCCTCAGGATTGAAGTTAAATAGTGTAGCATTTGCAATTCTCACCATTTTCTGTTGAAAGAGACTCAATCATTCTGGTTAAGATCACAGATTAAAATTTACAGTTGTTCACAACAAGGAGAATAGCTACATAGTCATATTTAAGCAATCTGAAGTAGATGGGATCATGAAAGAACAGATTTTGGACTTAATATATGTCTACATAAAAGAAAATTATGATCTTGAACATCAAGACAACCTAAAATACATTTCAAAGTGGGCCAAGAAAATGTCAGCATTTTAGGTAATTAAAGCAGAATTCAAGCCACAACCCATTTGAAAATGAGAGCTGAAGACACAAGTAATGCTGAGGAAGGCTTATAGCTTTAAGGTCTTGGAAACCTTAGCAAAAGAGGAGTGGGCCAAAATCCCTGTTAATACTTGGAATCTGGCAATGAAATAGAAGTGGTTACATGCTGTGATAACTAATAAAGGTTTTTTCATTTGATATAGGTATGAAAGATTTTGAACATTCTTTTTATGATCAAATTACAAATAATACTGAAATAGATTTTTTTTTCCTTATATTTCTCATTTAATGTTTCTTTGATATTTCTTCTTTCTTTATATGTCAGCTGGGTTCAGAAAAAATACTGCTTCAATGAAAATGTTTTAAAAAATCACTAATTTTACATGTGCTTGAATGATTTTAGGTTTAACTGTATATGTACTTTACCAATGATCTTTTAACTCTCTTCCTTTCTGTGTAGCATAGATGATTATGGTTCTCCACAGTTTCTTTTCTGTTCAGCAATACTTGCTACTTTGAAAGTCCTCTTTGTCGTACTTGGTCCTTCATCCATCCATTTGTCAAACTTACCAAGTAGGTTACCTGCTGCTTTCATTTGCTTTCAATGCATCCTATAATTAATTATAATTAATTCTTCTTCAAATTATTAATCAAGTTTTATTGGTTGTATATTTTTTAGGAATTATGTTCATATTATATACAATATCTAAAATTGAAAAATAGGCAAATTTTTTCTTGATGTTTATAAACGAAATTCTGTGCCTGAATTTTATTGATGACGTTTATCAAAATAGCTATGTCATGAAAACTGTATGCTACTTTTTTTTGTCTGTATTTCAAGTCACAGTATTTTTTTTGTCTTTTTTACTAGAAATTATTTGCTATGGATTCAGCAAGTATAAAATTAGGCAAAGACTAGAAACATTTCTAATTTTCCCAGGTTAGGACTTTGTTCATTTAGTTTACAAACTTAAAAAATAACAGTAGCAGCAGCAGAAAATTGTAAAATGATTGAAAATTCTTGGTGAATTTTAAAATTGGGTCTCAAAAGATCCCCCCCTCCACACACACCTCCCCAAATCTCTTAGCAAATTCAAACATTAAACTTTCAGGCTTGCAGCATGAAATCTAATAAAAATAAAACTTGCCATTTTTGATAAGGCACTTTGTAGGTATGAAACCAGGAAATAATTATCATTATCTTTTTAGAATTAATAAGTGATACCAGAATTTCAATTTGATTCCATTTTGCAGAAACTGCAATTTTGAATTTGTTCTTTTTTTATCTCTGCAGGGGTTGTTATGCACTTTATTAGAGGAAGTATACATAATAAATGTTGAAGGTGGGAAGTGAAAAAATGATTTTTATCTAATTTATACATCTGTTGGTAAAATGGATGGCTCAATCTGATAAAATGCCAAATTGCTACCAGTGAAAGTGATAGGCTCTTGAGAAATCTATTTCCTCTTTTTAAGTGCAGGTTATGACTTACAAACTTAACTAAAGCTTGTGGACTTAAAATGCACACAAGGCCAAAAATCTATCAGACAACAGAAAATATTTAGTAAGGTCATCATCACAAACTATAATAATAAAATACTATTACTACTAGAAGGAATGTACTATTAGAGGTTGGAAGTTATTTAGTACAGTTCTTTCAGATATGAAAACACTTTTTTTTTTTTTTTTTTTTTTTTTTCTTCTTTTAAGCGTTTCACCCCAAGCAAGGCGGGAAGCCACTAGAACGCAAGGGGTTAGAGAAAATTTGGAGCAAGATCAGATAGGAGGGATAGAAGAAAGGATGAGGAGAAGGGTAGTGGATAGATCAAGGCAACTGGAGATGTCAATTGACATTACATTTGAATAGCTGGAGATTATAGCTCTCAGGGAAACTGGAATAGGGAAGGGAGTTCCACAGGTAAGAGGTGCAAGACATGAAGCTATTGGAGTAGAAGAGACGGCTACATTTAGGAGTTTTGACAGTGAAGGGGTGAGAGCAGGATGCCAGCCTCATAGGGTGCTTGAACTCATGAAGTCTGGGAACCAGTGAATGCAGCTCCTTGGAGCAATTGCCATGAAAGTATTTGTAAAACAGACAGAGAGAGGTGATGGCGCGTCTATGAGAAAGTGACTGTAGATGAGATGCCAGAGCAGGGCCAATTATATTGCATATCCGCCTCTGGAGCCTATCAAGAATCCCGAGGCAAACAGAAGGGGCTCCAGACCATATATGGCAGCAATACTCCATGCAAGGGCAAATTGTTGATTTGTAGATCTGGAGGATCAATTCTGGGGAGAAAAATTTCCTGGCGCGGCACAGGGAGCCAACTTTCCTTGTGGTGGACGAAGCAATTGACTCAATGTATTTGTTCCATCTCAGGTCAGCCGTCAACGTGAGACCGAGCAGCCGCAGAGAGTTGCTCTCGAGAAGTTGAGCATCAGACATTCTAATGGAGGGCAGGGAAGGATCTCTGTGGTGATTAATAGAGAGCAGTTTTGTTTTTGAAGCATTAAAGTTGACCAGTCAATTCCTGCCCCAGTTCACAACTGATTGGAGGTCCTTTTTGAGCCAGGTTAGTTTTGCCAGTGACACCTGATTTGTTTTTGAGGCAAGAATAAATTGTAGTGTCATCCGCGTAGATGCCAACTTGGGAATTTATGGCATCAGGAAGGTCATTTATGTAGATAAGGAATAGAGTGGGGCCTAGGATGGAGCCTTGAGGAACACCTGCATTCGTGGGATAGGAACTGGAGGAGAATCCATTGAGAACGACCTTCAATTTACAGTTTGACAGGAATGATTGTATTAGGTCAAACAATCGATCTGTAATGCTATAACCCTGGAGCTTGTGAAGAAGGTCAGCATGCCAAACCCTATCAAATGCTTTGGAGATGTCTAGGGCCATGGCACACGCTTCCCCGTTATTTTGAAGAGCTCGGTAGACAGTTTCAGTGATGGCTGTAAGCACATCAGCTGTAGATCGGGCAAAGCGGAAGCCATATTTCTTGTCTGAGAGCAGATCAAAGGATGTGAGGTGGTTAACCACCTCGGTATTAATTAGGGCTTCAAAGACTTTGCCGAAGAGGGGAAGGAGACTGATAGGATGATAGTTAGTAGGGTCAGAGGGGTCGCCAGAGTTCTTGAAGACAGGAACAATTGAAGAGGACTTCCAGCAATCAGGAAAACAAGATTCCTTGAGGCAGTAGTTGTATAGTTTAGAAAGAGCGGGTGCCAGTTCAGGTACACATTTCTTCAAGACAATGGCTGGTATCCCATCTCCACCACTAGCCTTGTTGGGGTCTAAATTGGAGATAATACCAAAGACGGGATGATGTGTAACCCACTCAATAGGGCCTCAGTTCTAAGGGGGAAGTCGGGTATGGGTACACCGGAAGAGTCGAGTTGAATGAAAATTTCCAAGCAAAGCATTCAGCCTTGTTGGAAGAGGAGGTCAGGATTTCGAACTGGTTGAATAAAGGAGGTATAGAGGGTTTGCAATTGTTCAATACGCTCTTGCAGAGATACCGATAATCTTTGGAGCCAAATTTGCGAGATGCAATATGCTCCTTCATCCGAGCAGCAAATAGTGACTTAGCATTGTTGAGGACACGCTTACACTCGTTACGGGCAGAGGCAAAGAGACTTAAGCATTGAATCTTGGTAATGGTGTGCTTATCAAACCATATCCATTTTTACACTTATTTATATAATACTTTTATTCATCACATTCATCCTAATATTATTATTGCTGTTGGTTACAATCTCTTAGAAATGACTGTTAAAAACCTCCCATTCCTAAATTTAAAGACAAATCCTACAGATGCATGCTGAGATTTCTTCTTTACCAATAAAAACTGGACAATTCTTGGACTTACCCACACATTTTTGTCCTTTCTTGATTTGAAGTCAGAATGCTATAGCCATTTGACTTTTCAATGTGAACACTATTTCTGATTTGTGAACTTTTTGCTTTATTACTGTCTTATTGCTTTGCTTTTGATTTTCAATACTTTTCTCATTATTTTGCATTGATATTTTTTCTGTTTCTTACATTTTATTGAGATTTTAGTCAATTATTCATAACCATAGCCAATTATTCTACAGGTTATGGGCCCAATCTGTCTTGCTATTTACCCATAGCTTGGTGGTGGGGAGAGAAGAGATGGGTTCATACCTTTCCCATGGGTATTTGCACATAAATGAATGTAACAAACTAGACTGGAATTTAAACTCTGCTCTTCAATTTCTTATTCTGAGCCTCTATTCATTACTCAACCTGCACACCTGTTTACAGTGGTGTAATGGTCAGTTATTCTACAATTACTGATGCTTTTACTATTTTCTATAGCAGTTATCTTCAGTCCTGTTGGGCAATTAGTACTTGCATACAAAATTAAATTAGGCAGAAGTCTGGCTCAATTTTATAACATCACTCTCATATATATGGGTTCATTTTTTGCAAGATGAGGTTGTGTATAAGACTGAGTATCGAAGCAGAAGTCAGAAAGGTTGTTTTTTGTCCAAAGGTTATTTGCATGAAATAACATTGGTAGTAACATCAAGTTAGCAAAAATTTCTTTTTGTGATTCTGCATTTTACTGTTTAGACTCTTTCATGTTTATTACTATTAATATCACCATTACTCTTGTAATTGTTATTACAATGTTCATTTCTGAGTATCTCTGAGTAATGGTTAAGAAGTCAATCTTCCAAACTATCACTACTATAGGTAGTTCTCTCTTCCAGTTGCTTGTCGGATTAAAGTTAAACTTAGTAAATATTTTGTTAACTTTTCATAAAACTTCTATTTATAGATTTATGTCCATCCTGACCCAGAGTGGTAGCATCTGTTAGTGTCCCAGCTATGGGAAAATAGTGAATCCCCAAACTGGGTTCAAAACATGAAAATATAAAAATACATTAGAAAAAATTACCAACAATACATTTTTGGAAAAAAAAAAAAAAAAATTACCAAAGCTCACCAAAATTAAATTTTGGCATTAAATGACCCATAAGGAGTTAATGCCATTAAACAAACAAATCAAACCAAACCCTTGTAATAAGCAGCAATAGCACTAATCAAGATCACTCATTTAAGCTGAAAAAAATCAAGTATAACATAATTTTTAGGCAGTACTTCTTTGGGTATTATGTGTTATAAACATGTAACAGCCTTTTTTAGCTTTAGTGGTAGATGCACAGTCATGACAAATATTCAAGAACAGAGTTAACCAACATTGACTTGGAAGAAGGTTTATGTCATGAAAGTGTAGGCATAAACATTATGAAAAGTACAAATCAAAGGCCTAACCTCATTTCTAAATGTTATTGTATGCAGAAAAATAAATAAATATAAATAAATATAAAAATAAAGAAAGAAAATGTATTAAAATATCTAACTTTTATATCTTGGTCAAATTTTGTTCATTTTTACAAGTATATTCCTTGGTATAAATGTTATTTAGTATATCACTATCAACACCATGCCTATTATTACAATATTGCCAACATTACAATAATATTAACATTGTGAGGTAATTGTTAACAACATTACTAATAAAATCTGAACTACTGCTTTTACTGTCACTTCACCACTACTACTATTAAAAGCACCACTCTAGCCCTATGGAAATGTACAAAATGTTAGTAATGTCTTTGATGGAGTACTACTCACTTGATTTATGTTACTGTAAACATGAAAGTCCTTTATTTTTTTTTATGATATGAGCATCTTGACAGTTTGTTTTGTGAGAGGTGAATGTTTTATGAAGAGACAGGTTCACATGGCCTAATGTTGTTTTGTTGACCCTTTATGGTTTAATTTCATTTTTTTTTTTTTCATTTTTTTTCTCTTCCAAATTCATAGCACAGAATGCTTGGGCAAACAGATCAAAGCATAAATGGCTAGAATTTAATGTTTTTTATACAATGATAGAAGTGGAACTTTGTTTTTCAAAACTTTTTTTGATGATAATATGTAATGAAAACATGTTATGGTTGCAAATGCTTTAAACAAAGACTTGTGCCAGCATTTTATATATATATATATATATATATATATATATATATAACGATCAGTGCTATTTGGCATAATTATTATTTTTATTTTTACTAATGTTAACCTAATACAAGGCCCAAAAGCCACTTGAGGTAGGGGGTTACTGTGTGGTATAGTATGAGTGAGAAAAGGCTATGCAGGAAAGATAACAGCTAACTCTAAACTTGAAGAGGTTAAGATTTAATTACTGAATATTTCAGAGTTCGGTAGAACCCATCTACTTCTATTGGGAGAGAAAAAAAAATTAGTGAATAAATTTCCAAGACATTGGAAGTATGGAGTTAAAATAGACTTTATAAGGAACTGAAAGCCCAATTTTTTTTTTTTTTTTTTTTTTTTTTTTAACAGTAAAGTTCACTCTTTACAAGAGCCAGGGGAGGGGGGCATTCAAGGTAGAGGTTACATTAGGAAGCCATTTGTGTATATAGGAGTGGAAGATAATGGTTAACACTAACCTTGAACAAGTTAAGATTGTAGTAATTGAGGAAATATCCTGTTGGTAGTCGGTTCCACAGGGTAGAGGTTCACAGGAAGAATCTGCTTGAGTGGAACTTGCTTCTCACTGATGAAATATGAAGGGAATGTGGGTGGTTTGCTACTATGTAAATGGCATGTTGTGTTCTTGCTGTGAAGGTTTGACTTGGCAGGATAAGGGATAAGCCTCTACTCCTATTCAAAAGACCAGGGAGGAGTATGAACTGGACAATAGGTGAACCTATCAACTCCTATTGAGGAAAAAAGAAATAATAAAAAAAAATAGTAAATAAAATTTCAGTGTTTAGGTAGATGTTAGAAGTATAGTTAAAGTAGGCTTTGAAAGGGACCAGGAACCTAATCCTAAAGAGGAAACGAGGAATAGACCTCTACTTTTATTCAAAAGACTGGGGAGGATTATGAACTCTAAGATAAGCAATCCTATTTAATCTTATTGGGAGAGGAAAAAATATATTTAGAGAATAAACTTCTGGAAGTCAATGAGTTATTTTTTAAAGAAACTGTGCATGTAGATTTATTGAAATACTTTAGAAATATATTATAATTTTGTTTTATTTTTAGGTGTCAAATATGTACATGAAAGTGTTGAATGTCATTCTCTTGCAGAATTCAAGACCAAATATAAATGAAGAATTCTTGAATATGAAAAAAAGAAAGTAATTTGAATATTTGATTACTATGAGAATCACAATTTGAATTTTTGCTGATTAGTTTGGAATAGACCTATAGAGATAAAGTAAGAAAAAAGATTCTGGTCACAACATAGATATATTAATCATTTTACTCCAAGCAATACAAGAAAGCCACTAAGATGCAAGAGGTTACTGAGAGTGAAAGAAAATGAGAAAATACAATAAAAGAACTTCTGATTTATATTTATCTATTTCAACAGTAAAATAATGAGACTTAGTACTCAATCTAGTATTATTCATGAAGTCAAGGTATGAAACAAAGCTCATCAGAACAATTGCCATAAAAATATTTACAGATAAGGCACATGAAAGTTGGTGATTGAGAAAGTGGCTGAAGCTGAGATGTCAGGATCGATAACATTATACATTCTTCTTTGGATTTTTTTTTTTTGAAGAATCTTTAGATATATAGCAGAAGCTCTAAATATTCAATACAGGGATGAATGGTAGACATGTATGTAAATTCATAGCCTCACAACCACCTGCATGTGATCATGTCAGCAAGTATGTGGATATTTGCTAGATTTAATTTTTGTCAACGTCTACAAGACTGCAGTACTAAGGCACCTAACACACAGAAAAATGGTAATATACGGAATTTTTAAGCACTGCTGGAGCATGATAAATAGTTCAAGTTATTTTTTTAAATCTGAAAAAAATTTACATAAAATAAATAGACAATAGTTGTCTATATTATTTAATGAAACGTGTATGAATGAAAAGATGCTGCCTAAATACACACAATTTAAATTACATGATCCAGCAGCCCACAATACTATCAATACTTGGAATTACAAATGTAGTCTTTTGAAAAGGCAAATTGAAATAGCAAAAGAAAAATTGAACAACCTTAACAGCAACAGGACATTTACGATAAACTACAGGATATAACTACCCCGGACCAACTGGAGGAAATTACACATAGACTCACGGAACTTACCAATAAATCTGAAGCTCAACACCGATTTAAAATTATAAAAAAACTGAATACATTATAAGCATTATACATCAAACAGTTGAAACCCAACCTAAACAAAATCAATTATGGCATCTCTACAAATATTCTTAAATGTCTATAATTGGTAACAGAAGCCATTGGTTTATACCAACGGCTTTCCATATTTCATACTTCTACAATTCACTCTCGTGTGGTCATGTGTGATGTCATGAGATGCGGTGCGATTTTCGCTTCTAGCGTCTTATATGTGCGTGTTTATAAACATTGACAGACTATCATCACTGTCTTGTCCATATATTGTTTAATATGTTGTAATTGACATCTTTGATAATGGCTTAAGTAAGCCGAAAGCTTAGATTGTATTAAAAAAAATATGGATCACTATTGTGTATTTCTTTCTTCGTTCAATGATAATGTTATTAAACTTATCAGATGTTACGAAAAAAATTTACATAAAATAAATAGACAACACTTGTTTATATTATTTAATGAAACGTATATATATATATATAAGAAAATTTTAATAGTTATTTATAAAGCTTTGTTCTGGGCCAAAGTCAGTTGTATGACCTGAGTCAAACCCACTATATTGGCAATAGTCTATTAAATTAGGCATTATAATATTCATATGTACATATATTTTTAGGATAGATTTGAATTCAATATTTTAAATACTAAATTCAAAGCAAAGAGAGCTGTTTCTTCTTAGAAGATTGTGCTACACCAATCTTCAACTCCACCATGTTACTTTGTACTAAACTAAAATATACTCACTCGTGTGTGTGTATATATATATATATATATAGTGCACACTCACATACACACAAATGACCTAAAAATGCTATATTTTTTGTGCATTATTTTGATTATAAAATTTTTTATTACAACACTAATTTGTAAATATATAGCTTTTATTGTATTATTTTTACAAGATCATTATTTAAGAGCAGTACATAAAAGTTCCTCACTCTATATACATGAAAAACTGATTCTGATATTTTGAAATAACTTTTGTACCTCCTTACCAAAAATGCTTCTACACAGACCCAACTCAACATAAAATATCTATAAGTAAAAGCTAAACTATTTTTTTCACTACAGTGTGTATTGTAGCAAGTCAATTATTTAAGTCACTATTATTGTCAGTTAAATAATCAATTTTAGCTTTTATGTATAGAAGTTTTATGGAAAGTTTTAATTCATTAATTTTATCATTTTGTCATAATGCATTTCTTAGCTTCTTGCAGAAAATGTTTCATGAAAAGTGGCATATTGAACTAACAAATTTAATATTACTCTATAAAAGGTGTTACATTGAGGAACAATAGAACTTCATAAATGAAGTTTCTTTTGATCACAGGAGTTTTGTATACTAACCTCAATTCATACTTGTAATAAATCTCTCCAAGTTAACATACTGAAATTCCATGGAAATGATCCTGTGGTTCTCAAGAACAATTTTTTAACCTCATTTCTGAATTGCCTTGAAGTATAACTTCTAGTTACATCTTTTTACCTGGTATATTCATTCTTTTGCTCTACTTACATTCGTAAGTGTGTACATATCCTTAAATATAAAACCTGATTGGCAGCTGATGTGAGAATAAGTATTTACTGATGGAGTTGAGGAATACATAAGGAAAAGTCATTTGAGGAAAGGATTTAATTTCCCTTTTGTATTCTGTTCTCTTACATCCGGAAAGAAAAATTATGACATTATAATTGTTATGCTGTCTTGAAGCTTCTGAAAGTCATTGCTATATATGGATATTCATCATAATTATTATTAACTTTTCTTTACTCTTTCTGACAAGCCAGACACCACACAGTTTGCAATGTTGCCATAAAGATGAAATTTACTGAGTATTTCTTTTTGTCATTTTCTAAAGAACTTTGATTGGACTTGCAGGCTAAGTTCAACAAAGATTTCTTCCATTTCTTGCCTCTTTTTCCACACCACACCTCCTCCTGTAAGAAGCTGGCATAAGTTTAGCATACATAAAATTGAGGATTTTCTGAATCATAGATATAACAAAAGATATTTTCATAAATAAGAACAGCTCAAAATATTTTATACTTGTCTATTAAGTATAACATATATATAATTATTTTCTATTTTGAAAATATGATTCTATCATGACAAAAAATTTCTGTTTCAAAACTGAAACTAAATTTATAAATTATAAAAATTAAACTTAAAATCCATAGTTTCATTCCATTGCCAAGCAATCTTAGGAATAGCTTACTTAATTTGTAAGTTAAAACAATATTAATATTATGAGTCATTAAGGAATATTCAATCTATTTTCTGCTCTGTCAGCGGGCTTCAGAATACACTGACTGCACCTCTGCAGAGGGTAAAAGTCCCCCAAGGGGGCTATCTGTTGGCCGTGGGTGGCGACCCGTAATGCCTGGGGACAGTATCCTGGTGGTTGATACGGTCATGACCTGGGTGCAAAGAGGTCATGTTCGTACAACACACCACTTTGGCCTTTACCTGGGCTAGACAGGCGGTCAGAGAGGCCCGATCTGATCAATCGGCTGGTCCCGACATGCCCTAGCTCATATAGATTTCTTTTTCTCCCAATAGTATTATTGAATCTATATTAGTAGAACATTTCACAACCCTTTATCTTATATGTGCTAGAAGGTGGGGCTGAGGGTCAGCTGTGTTGAGAGCAAAAGACTTTTTCACCACTGTTAAATTGAAGGGCTTTATAACCAAAATTTTGCAGAGGCTCAAGACTTGCTCTTAATATAAGTATACTGGCCGTGTATCCCTGTCTCAACCAAGGCGAATGGGTTACCCCCTTGGTTCATTCTCTTCTCAAGTTGGACTCTGTGGTGGGTGGTGGAGCACAGGGCCAGTGAAAATAAAAACCCAAACATGGCATCCTTAAATAAAAAAACTAAAAGAAATTTATCCAAATCAGACTCTAAGTGTGAAACAGCAGATTTGCCCAGATTCATTATCATTGAATCCCTCCATTTTTAATTGAAAAAATTATCTCTGCATGAGCCGCACCAGAAAATGTTAAAAAATTGAGAAATGGAAACTTGCTTGTTGGGGTGGATAACAGGAGACAAGCATAAAACCTCCTAAAAATGAAAAAATTTCATAACTCCAAATGTAAAACTTATCCACATGAGAGACTTAACACTTCCGAAGGTGTCATCAGAAGTCGGGAATTGGCTTTAGCCTCAGAAGACGAGATAAGAGATAAGAGAATCCCTGGGAAAATAGGGAGTGATAAATATAAGAAGAGTGACTATAAGAAAGGGTGATGAAAAAGTCAAAACTAACACCTACATATTGACATTTAACCAGCCCCAAACCCCTAAAGCGGTCAAAATAGGCTATTGTCTGGAGAGACTCAAACAGTACGTCCCAGCTGCCTTGAGGTGCTTCAAATGTCAGAAATTTGGACACTGCAGGGATGCTTGCAGAGGACAACAGACATGTGCCAAATGCAGAGAAAAAGAACCAAATCATAAAGAGGAGGAATGCTTGAAACCACTAAAATGTCCAGATTGTCAACAGGATCATCCGGCATATGCAAGATCTTGTGACGTCTACAGGAAAGAAAAAGAAATCATTGAGGTAAAACATAAGAGAAATGTGTCTTTCTTGGAGACCATAAAAATTGTAGAGGTCTATATGGGTGAGACTAGCTATGCCTCTGTTACATGGAGAGCTGAAACAATCAATGAAGATAACAAATATAGAACCCTAATCGAAAAACTCATAAATTTAGATCCAAGCGAGTGGACAAAATTCCAGGCAGAGCTAAAGAAGGAACACGCCAATAATACTCAACAAACATTCCAAATGAAAGTTCCAGCTCAGATTAATAAAACCCATGACAAAATAAAGAATGAAAAAGAAATAACCAAAAAACATCACAGACACAGACCACTCTTACCAAAAGACAAAACCTGCAATGATCATCAATCTGTCTTTCAACTTCTAAAATCGATAACAATGGGAAAAATAATATACAAAACCCTGAATCAAACAAGGACAAAGAAGAACGTCCATCACAACCCAAGAGGGACCATACCCCAACTTCCTCAGGGGAATGTCTAAAGTCTTCAAATCTAACAAGTCAACCTACAGAACAATCAACTTCAAAGATTGACACGGAAAACAGGTTTGGTTTTTTGGAAAGCATGGAAACCGATGAACCAAGCACTAAAAACAAGTCAAAAAAGAGCAATAACTCCAATTCAGATAAATTACACATCAAACAATGAAATTACAAAATAATGCAATCCTACAGTGGAATTGCAGAGGAATCCAGGCTAATTATGAGGAACTTCAACAACTTCTGACCAACCATAGCCCCAAAATAGTTTGTCTACAAGAAACCTTCTTAAAAGAAACAACCTCCATTAATTTCAAACAATACCATATTTATTAATACTACATTGGGCCTTTTTTCACTGCAAATAAAACTGGTAGTGAAAAATTACATCAATTAGCTATGCAAATGAATTAGTTTATTTAATATAAATAACTAACTCTTGCCAGATAGAAACATTTGAAACCATTTACTTGAGTAAGAATAAACAAGCTGTGGTTTAAGGACATTATCCTCAAATTATATTTACAAAGTATATATATTTAATATATATGTGCAAACTGGATTTGCCTTTAAATGACCCATAGTGGTTGATATGCTATAAAACCCCAAACAACCAATCAATCTATTTTGATTAAGAGTGGTTGGGTTTTAATTTCTCTAGACAGCTTATGTATCCAATATATGTTACTTACAAAGTCAGGTTAAATTTAGGTGGGTTTGAGGTGCCTGCTAACAAATGTTTGCTACCCAATACTCAGACATAACAGATGTAGAGAAAAACATAATTATGAATATGAAAAAATCTATACTCATTCATAATAACAAGCAATGGATTAAAAACTCTAATAACCACTTCGACATCATAATGGGATCATTGAACTCTGCAGAGTCCTCGCACGTTATTAGTTTTTTATATTATATAATCTTACTGCATATTGTGAAATTAGTGTAAATGACATTGGATTATACTGAGATGATGGAGTTATAGCTATAAGGAATTCTATTAACTTTAAAATTGATAAAATTAGAAAACTATTATATAGAGAATTTTAATGCCTAAACTTGAAAATTACTGTAAATACTAAAATGAAAAAAGTTAACTTCCTAGATTTAATGAATAATATATAACTACCTTACAAAAAGTCTAATACTAATCCTTTGTATATACACCCTAAGTTTAACCATCCTCCATCTATAATTAAGCATATACCTTCATCTATTGAAAAAAGAATAAGTACTAATTCAGAAAGAGATAAATTATTATGTGAACATAGTAATTTCTATAACAAAGCTCTAAAGAATAGTGGCTTTAAATGCCAAAAACTCAATTATATAAAAAATGAAAATGGACACCATAGAAAAAATAGAAATAGGAAAATCATTTGATATACACCCCCATACAACCAAATGGTAAGAAATAAGTTGGGACAAAAATTCCTTACATTAATTGATAAACGTTTTCCTAGGGATAGTAAACTCAGTACAATTTTTAATAAAAATATCCTAAAATTAAGTTACAGTTGTACTGAAAAGTTAGAAATGATTAAGAAATATAATGCTAATATCTTGAATAAACACTTATACCAAAATCAAAAAAATATAGATCCTAAAATAAAAAGAAATGAAGATGAAGAAAAATTATGTAACTGTAGAAATCCTCAAAACTGTCCTCTTAATAATAAATGTTGTATTGAATCAGTGATTTCTCAATGCAATATCTCATCTATCGAAGATCCAGACATAGTTAAATTCTCTGTTGGATGTACATGGAATAAATTCAAAAGAAGGTGGAACCAACATCGAATGTCCTTTAATAATAATAAATACCGAAATCAAACTCCCCTTTTAAATATTTCTGGTGCTTAAAAAAACAATAAAACACCAACAGTAAAATGGAAATTAATAAGCAAAGCTAGAGCTTGTAGGTCATTAAATGACCCATGTCCTTAATTTTGAAAAAAAAAAAAAAATAGAGATGAAACATACATTTTTATATTTGATCATTAATTAGTAATTAAATTCTAATATATTTATTTATAAAAATACTGTATAGTCTATTAGTTATTAGAAGGAAGAATGGTACTTTAAATCTGTAAGAATAAAGTTTAAATATTAAAAATATGACTTACACATATTTAAATGACATTTGAATAAAAATGCCAAAATTTTTTTGTCATTGAAAACCCAGATGACTTGCTGAATAATGGATGTATACATTTGTTCGCAGGTACCCCCCACCCCACCTAAACTTAACCTGACTTGCAAGGAGTTTTGCTGGTTTCTCACTCAATTGTACCCCACAAATAATAAAGGAGGTTGTAGTCTGGGGAATTATGTGGCCAGATGTAAGAGGTGATGTGGTCACTAAAATTGCCTGACAGCCATGATTAGGTTCTTTTGCTTGTGTGGCATGGTGCAGAATCCTGTTGCTAGACATAAGGTTTTCTAGCAGCCATCCTCTTGACCCAGGGCAGTATTACCTCCTCAAGGCACTTGATGTAGGCCTCCATGTTGAGTCTGAGGCCATCACAATGATCAGAATGAGTTTTCTGAGCTGCATACCATCATAATCACCATTAGACTTCTCCAACTCTTTCTGTCCTCAGATTGACACCCAAACACTCTGAAATGTTCGTATTGGAGTTTCCAACACGAATGCCAAGCAGTATAGAATGCTGTTTCAAAATTTCTCATGGAGTGAATTGCATTATGGTGCTCTTTTTCTCACATATGGTGCCAAACTGACCCTACTATATTGTGCAGCTGACAAAATCAAAAACAGTATGCATGTGTGAAATTAAAAATATAAAACAATTTACCCATTGCACCCTGTGTGTGTGTGTGTGTGTGTGTGATATATATAATTTAATAATATTAAAATCCACTGATGATTGTTATTAGGTTGGTGCAAAAATAATGTCGTTTTCTCACATATGTTACTTTGTGAGAAAACGACATTATTTTTGCACCAACCTAATAGCTATGTTTATTCTTCTGGTCCTACCAAGGTCTGAACTCCGCATCCTTGGCTAATGAATTTCTGAAGATATTAGATTCCTGCTCCTCAGCATAATGGATGTGTTCTAAGCAGTGGTAGTAGCAGGTTTCTCTCCCTTCCTGCCAAAGTGGATTTAATCTTGAGGCATTATTTATTTTTACTAAAATTTCTCCTTAAAATTTCGATATTATTGTATTGTATACATATATATATAATCTTAGGATATCAGTAGTGAAACTTTTCTTTAAAGAGACAATGTTTTTTTTTCTTCTATGCAACATTAACTTAAGTTAATATGATCTTGAATAAAAAAGCAAAATAACAAGCAAAAATTATTTCAGAAAACCATTGTTGAAAATTTAAGAAATTATTAGAGATGATCCAGTTTTACATTAAAAAAAATCTGGTTTGACTTTATATCTCATTATCTGATTATTTTTTCAAACTGTTTTCTGATTCTGTGGATTTCCTAGTATCTGGCTTGCCTTATTTATTAAATCAAATCTGGGCAGACATATAGATAATTGCTCTATTATAATTAATAACTTATGTTTTTATGCTTTGGGCTATACAATTAACTTTAGTAATCCTTACATTGCAATTTAGTTAATCTATTTTTTTAAATGTATTGATATTGAAATAATTCTATTTTCTTAAGATTTTTTGATATAATAGAACAAATATGAAATAATTGAAATATAAAATTCAAATGTATAATACTAACAAAAATATAATGGGTCATTCTTAAGTTGTTATTTTGCAAACTTTGGTTTAACTGGTGCTATTGCTTACTTTGAGGAATGTGCTTAAAAAGAACTTAAAATTTTATTTGTATACTTTTGCTTAGAAGAGAGGCATGAGTTCTGATAGGCTGTACAGGCTGTATGGAAGACTTTGTGTATCCTAATTAAGTATTAAGATGGACACTGCAAGAAATAAATGCCTTACTTTTAATTTCCTGCCAAAGACATACACTACAGTCTACAACATCAATAATTTCTTCAAAAAATCATTTCCAAGTTTCATTTTTATCAAGTTTGAAACCTGTTTTTGTACTGTGAAATTTAGTTCTGTAAGATAAACCCCCAAAAATAAATAGTACTTTCAAAATAAGAAATTCTTTTATCTTTTTTTTTTTTTTTTTTTTCCAATCAATTAAATCGTGACCATTTTGAATATTTAATGAAGTGAAGTGATTTAATTTGCCAACTTTTGATGTGATTCTTTAAATGGCAGACCACCAGCTTTCAGAAAAAACAGCAAATTTTTGAAGTTCCTTCAACTAATCTTGAAAGTTTATTCAGGAAAAACGTCAAATTTGATCTCCAGAAGTTTGCTGGCTAACCAGTTTTTATTGTTTTAATACTAGGAATAATGAATGTAAAGTTCCAGAAGGTGATGGCTCTAGAAGATTTTGCTTTAGATTTTAACTAATTAACATAAGGTCAGGTTACATCTGTTTGCTAACTAGTGAAATAAATGAAATATTTCTTTAAAGTTTTTCTTTTCAACATTTATTGGTGTTTTAGATTACCCAGTTCTGAACATAGACTTCTCGAATAAAAAAAAAATATATATTTTCTTATTATTCTTGGCCAGCTCTTTATTGATTCAGCTATGTATAGATTTTTAATATACCATAAATACCCAAGTCTCAAATGACAAGATTTGAAGTGAATTAAGCCATTCTAATCTTGGCTTATTTTTATATTGAGAAAACTACAGTTATCATATGTTGATCCAAATGTTATTTTTGGCATTTTACTTTTTGAGATATTCTTCTTATTTATATACATCTACACTAATACCAAGCAGTTGCCTAAATCTTATTAAAGTAAGTTAAAAGGATTCCAATCTCTCCCTTCACCTTCAAACCCCACAAAAAATGTTTCCTATTACTATGGGACTGAATTAAGTTTAATTTGGGCATCTTGATTTTTATCTAATCAACTTTTGTGTGTGTGAGTATTTCTCTCTTGTGAGAGGAGCTATGAAGTATAATTATGTTGTTACAAGTCTCTTTGATTTGTAATGCTCTCTAATCAGTTTGTTTCATCAATCACATTGAACTTACCCACAATTTGCAAGGAGGGGGAGAGTCGGGAGCCTTTCTTTGTGACTTCCCCCTCCTCTCCCTCTTGTAGCTTGGATTCATTTCTCCCTCATTCAGACTGGTTTCTATTTGAGACCTTTCACTTTGTTTGAAGTGCTCAGCAACAAACTGAGAACCTGGCTTCACTGAGAACAACTGCCTGATCGGCCATACTGGGAGGTCTTTGCTTCAAAGCTGAGCAATTGGTGGGCCAAAATCTTCGAACCAATATGCTTCAGGCTACAGCATGTGGGGTGGGACTATTAAAACTAGAAAGATGATGGAGGAAAAAGAAAGATGAAGAAAGTGGGGGGGGGATCTCATTTCACCATGCTTTAGCAAGGTGAAGAAAATGAGGAAGAGGGTGCAAGTCATACCCTGGAGCCTAACACAGACCACACGGCAGCATTCCCACTATCTGGATATTGGCAGCAGATAGCATAGTCAAAATCTATCTAATAAAAGCCTCCATAACAATAGTCTGCGATTGGCTCACAGATCTTGAACACAAGAAAATGTATTTTAAAGGAAGAGTGAACTTGAGACAATGTGTATCTACACACTGGCTCAACTGCATCTTTTGTTAAAATAGATAAGAAGTCTTTTATGTAGATGGATAAGGAGAAGTATATTTTATTGTTATTTTTATAAGGAAAAATACTTTTTTTCACTGCTTTCAATTTTGGATTCATAACAGATGATCAAAATGTTTACCCCAGTTACATCTTTGCATTTTTTTATGATACAAAGTTAAAAATATTTCTTGTTACTTCTACAACAGTAAAATGCATCATTTCTATACAGAATAAATGTAACTGAGAAAAACATGCCCAAGGTAAAACAATATTTAATTAACAAACAAGCAGTGTAACTCATTTTATCAATATTTTGATATTTATTTACATCCTCCTCAGAGACTAAATGCATTATTAGAATGCTGATAACATTTTCACAGCATAAAGTACAGTTATGCTTAGCAATATTCATTGTTATGTTTTATAAATTTTTTTTATTAGCATAAAAAGTTCAGAATAATTGATTGGGATTACAGGATTTGGTGGTGTACAATATCTTTTTATGTATATCTATCAATAAGTCACTCACCTAATGATGAAGAATGGGATATAAAGAAACAAATGGAATAAATGCTATTGCATAAACAAATTAATAAGTAATAGTTTGCTTTACACTATTTACATTGTTTGGAGTGTTGTCCTCATCTTTATTGCTGATGTTTCAGCCATTGTACACTTTGGCCTTCTTCAGGTGATATTTGGTGGAATTTCAAACTGAATCCTTTATTTAGTCCACATGGGTAGATTGTTCTACTTCCACGTGCCATGCCGTTTTTTGTTTTTTTTTTAATATCTCAGTTTTAGTTAATTTTAGTTAATTCCCTTTGATAACACAGCTCTTCAAGTTTTTGTTCTCTCTGTTGTGGCCAGGGATTGAATTCCCAACTCTTTAGGTCAGATCACTTTTATTCACTGGGCTATGTGATTTGACCCAAAGAGTTGTGAGTTCAGTCCCTGGCCACAGCAGAGAGAACAAAAATTTGGAGAGTTGAGTTACTAAAGGAAAATAATTAAAACTGAGATATTCTAAGGCATGGCATGTGGAATTAGTATAAGCTACCCCTGTGGACTAAATAAAGGGTTCAGTTTGAATTCCAACAAATATCACCCGAAGAAGGCCAGAGTGTACAATGCCTGAAATGTGAGTATGGCAATAAAGTTGAAGACCGTAGTCTGAATGGTATAAATGGTTACAATATATCATCTCAGAAATATTGATAACAGTTTGATTTAGTTTCACAGAAATTACAAAGTAAAGAAATATGCAGAAAAATTCAAAACTGTTTAATACTATATCAGATTTATTTTGTTACTAATAGAGTTACTGAAACATAATTTTTCTTCCTATTTGAAAGAAAACTGCTGCTTTGTTAGTCTTCTATTAAATATTTATATCAGATATTTATTACTTTTTCTACTTTTATAACAACTTAGAACTAAAGTTAATTCTTTTTCTATATACACTGAGAAATTGTGAAATGCTGAAATTGTTAGAAAGGTCATCTTTTGGACAGTTTTTCAATTACCTGTATAGACTTGTACCCTTTTCATATAACAAAACCAGCAAAAGGTTGAACAACTCTGGTAATGGTAATGACTCTTGTGAAGCTTAATTTTCATTTTATTATTTAGTTAATCTGACAGGAAAGAAAATCAACTGTAGATAATAAAATAATATCATGTCCAGAATATACAACAGGTGATTAAGAGAAGAGTAAAACATTAGAAGTCACTTAGAATTGAAATAAAATCCATGTCATTTCTATGATTTCTTTTAAAGGATTAAATAACATTTCACTTATTCCAGTGGTTGAATTTTCTGCTTACAGATAAATAATCTTAAAATTAATTTATATTATATGTAATCTATTTGTTGCTTTATGTCTGAATTTTGGGGTGAGAAGTTATCTATTCACCTTATTTACATGTGAACTATTATCCTCATCTTTTTTTGCTATTATGCTCTCCTGCCTTCATCAGGTTTTTGTTGATCCAGATAACCTTCATAGAATTTCAAACTGAACCCTTTATTTATTCTATGGGGGTATACTTTTTTTTTTGTTTTGTTTTGCTGACCCTGTTTTAGGAATATTTTGTCTAGTTCTTATTAAGTGCTGCTTGGTTATTGCTTCCTATATTTCAACAAAGTCTAAGTCTGCACTATCTGGCCCAGGGATTGAACTTACAATTACCATGTCAACAAAATCCATGAACCAATGCTTTAATCTACTTGACTATAGTGTAAATATTTTGTTGCTTTTTAAGTAAATATTTATATGTCATCATACCATCATTTGGGAGGCAGGTTCTACCTTTGTATTAGGTTGTTGGTGCAAAAATAATGACGTAATAATGTTGTTTTTTGACGTATTTTTTAATGTCAAAAAACGACATTATTACGTCATTATTTTTGCACCAACCTAATATATTTGATTTGTCAATATGTACACTTGTACACACACATGAAGTACATTCCCCCCCCATGCACA
Source organism: Acanthosepion lycidas (assembly GCA_963932145.1). Classification (NCBI taxonomy): domain Eukaryota; kingdom Metazoa; phylum Mollusca; class Cephalopoda; order Sepiida; family Sepiidae; genus Acanthosepion; species Acanthosepion lycidas. Next base: position 114,777,750 of record OZ010586.1, read on the forward strand.
CACAATATAAATACAGTGTAAATGGGTTGCATACATGCATTTATGTATTTACAGATATGTGTGCATGTATTTACTCTTCTATGCGCTTGAATTTTATGCATGTATATGTACATGAACATATACACACACACACACACGAGAGAGAGAGGGAGTTTATTTTTGTGTAATTAAATATGCATTGTCAAAGTTTATAAAATAATATCAAAGGTTCTGGGTGAATTTTATTTGAAGAAAATCTATTTACCAAGATTTAGAATAAACTCTAGGACTATAAAACTAGTCATAATAAATTTGTATATGTGTATCGTCTTACAAAGTGTAGTTCTTTTATTGTAAAAAACATGAAATCTGAACATTTTATCAGTTCTCTTATCATTTTCTTATCTTCCATGTCTGAATTGCAGTATTTTTTTCTTTTTATTTTCACTTATCAGATTAGTAATCTTATTTGAGGAATAATTTCAGAATGTAAACTGTTTAACCAATTAAAATAATATGAAAGTTTAAAAAAAATTATCTTATAATGTTCTATACTGTGACTATTTCACTCCATCACAAGTATTGGAGATCCTTATGATAACAAGAGGCATTTGGGAATTTTCTTTGACAGAATAAACTAACATGTTGAAAACATAATTGCAGATAGATCATGACTTTCTTCTATGCTTTTTAAAACTGATAATTCTCTAAGCAAAACTTGACTAATTAAATAAAGGAATGAGCATGTGATAATGGTCTATGTAAAAATTAATCTTCCTTCTCTCAGATGTGTCTGGGTCAGTTGTATAAATGTTTGACCAGGTCATTTCTTATAATCTGTCCAAAGAATTTAACTAGAATGTTAATGAATTCAATTTCATTCCTGTTATTAACATTTGAAAAGAAGTGTTAAACAGAACAATGTTTTAACAATAATTACCAAACCTTTTCTTCATTATACTAATCTTAAATGGTTTATTGCTACTAACTGAAATGGCTCTTGCTTGAATAACTTAATTCCAATTAAATAAATAGCTCAATTCCTCTTCACATAACAGTAACCAGTCTTGTATTGAGTACTGGTACAGAATCTTTGTTTATAATCATTGTAAGGACATAAAAGGAACAGACTTTTATAACAAGAGATATAGAGAAAAAAGTTGTCACTCAATCTTGTTGCTTATTCTGTCCACAATAAACTTTGTTTCTGTAGCAGGTGAAGGTTGAGTTGTAGGTGTTAACATCAATATCTTGATAACCTAATTTCCCCTTCTTGTCTCAGATCAACAGTGAACTAACCTGTTCCCAAGATAGTAGAAACAAGTGTCTTATCACTTGAGTAAATCCACTGACAAAGATAACCAACCTACATCTTGCTCCATTAGGTTCTTGTGAAAGAGCAACCATGTTGAGCATTTCCTATAAATATAACATGACCTATACATATGTGTATGCGTTTATGAATGCATATACAAAGGGAAACTGAAAAGTTGTTGGTCTGACCAAAAAAGGGATTTAGAAAATATTTTGATCAGATTTTGTCAAGTGGATAAGTCCAAGAACTTTTCAGCATCCATTTGTGTGTGCGTGCGTGCGTGCGTGTGTGTGTATGTATGATATATATGTGTGTGTGTGTATATATATATATATATATATATATATATATATATATATATATATATATATATATATATATACTCGTTTAGATATATCTATTTTTAGGAGCCCTGCCCCTTGTAGCTCTTAATAAGTTTTGTTTTTTTGTTATTTCTCCCAAACCTTGTTCCGCCATCCATTTGCTTAAGCCCATCAAGTATGTTATACAGTACTTTTCCTCTTTCTCTCTGTCCTGTGAGGATCAGATTTTCCAAGCCCTCCTTCCTCATTCTATGCTTCAGAAATTTCAACTCTCTTCCTGATGTTAAGTATAAGTTTATTCTTTTGAAAACCTTGTTATTGCTCACATGTTTGGCCTATGATATCCTCAGCATCTTTCTTTAGTACCACCTTTCTGTTGCTTCAAGTTTCTTCATCTTTGAGGAGATTGTCTAGCATTTGCCGCCATACTGGAGGACAAATATCACATAGCAGTCCAGTACTCTTTTCTTTGTTTCTAATGAAATTTTTCTCTCTCTCAATTCTCTGCTTAGCTTTTGGAATGAATCTTTGGCCATCTCAATGTGTCATCACATCTCAGTTTCTGTTCTCTGTTAGAACACTTCCCAGATATTTAAATTTTTGTACTTGCTTGATTTTAGTATCCATGACTTGTAATTTGCATTTTGGGATCATCCTTTTGCTGATAACCATGCATTGTTGTCTTGTAGTTTATACTTAGTCCTTTCTTTTCATTTTCCTTTGCTACTTTCTGTAGGAGGTTGGTAATTTTCTTTCCATGTATGCTATCAGTAATGTGTCAGTTGCATATCTTATATTGTTAAGGTTGTGGCCGCAAATAATGAATCCTGGTAGGACTTCTAATTCTCTCAGAATTGCCTCACTGAGTCAAATAAATCTGGCGAGAAGACACAACCTTGTCTTACCCAACTTAATATTTTTGTATATCTGCTGAACTCATTTTCTGTCCATATGCAGGTGGTTTGCTGCTAGTATAGAGTTTTGATTATTCTAATGTCTTTCCCAAATACGTCAGGGTCACTGAGCAGCTCTAATAGATCTTTGTGGTGTACTTTGTCAAATGCTTTTGCATAGTCTATAAAACAAAACACAAGCACACATACTTATGCATTTATATTGCTCTTTCTGATAACATTCTGAGAATGAATATCACGTTGACGAATCCACACTGTTCTTGTCCTATCTGTTGGTCTAATACTTCTGTGTGCTCTACTCATCAGAATTCAGATGATAAGTTTTGTTATATGGCTCATTTGGCTGATTGTTTGGTGGAGTCCACATTTGTTTGCATCTAGTTTCTTAGGCAATGCTATGAATATAGATCTGCTTAGGTCTTCCAGTATATCCCAACTGTTGTAGATTTCATCTATAATTTCTGTGATCTTGTCTATGCTGAAGTTATCTAAGGTTGCCAGTATAACTACTACAATTCTATCTGTCCCTGCTGCTTTCTTTTTGTTCAGTTTGACCAGTGCTCTTTCCACTTTGGTTTTTAATATTTCTAGTCCATTGGTATTTCTGTGTATTGCTGGTTGTTCTCTTTTGTTGCGAAAGAGTTCTCCTATATATTCATTCCATCTGTGAAGTTTTTTTTCTTTCTCTAATATCAGCGTTCCATCCTTGGATTTTATGCAGCCTGTTGATGAGCATGTCTTCTGTCCCATTGGTTCTCTTATTTTTTATGGATATCTCCTTTAGCTTTCTATTTCTGCATATTTTTCATTGAGCCTATCTTCTTTAGCCTGTCTGCATTTGTTCCTTATTTTTTGTGTAGTTTTCTGTATTCCATTCTGTGTCTTGGCATTGTTTTCTATCTCCTTTGCATCATGTTGAGAATCTCATTTGTCATCCATTTGTTTTTATCTTGTTCATCCATTTATGATTTTAATTAGGTACTTCCAAAGATTTTCTAGGATGTTCAAAATTTTGGTTAAAATACCTTGTTTTTTATCTTGTGTCACAAGTGGGCCAAAGATTAGTATTAGGAAATTTAGCACCTTTCTTGCAGTAAAAAAAACATTGTTTTGGAAATTCTTGCAAAAATCAAATGAATGTCAAATTTAAAATTAAATTTTCACTTCATAAAATTAAGAAATTTTTAACATTTGTTACCACCACTTAATTTAATTTTCAAGAAATTAAAATTCCAGCCTCTTCATATTTATATTAGTTAAAAGCAGGTCTCCTTGGAGAATTTAAATCATCAATTTGTGTTTGCCAAACAGAAATATCATTTACTGAAAATCTGCTCTGAATAGTAATATAAAAAACTGCAATAAAACTAATTATTTAATTAGAAAAGCTTTTAATTGCTTTTATAAATAAGATATATTAAAACCACTATTGTCTTAAGAAAAAGTATTTTTCAAGGATTGTTTTCATTTTTTTTTTCTTAAATTTAAATTTAAATTTTTTAAATTTAAAATCTTTTTAAAATTCTGTAATAATTTTAGATTATGATATTATTAAGTGAAAATTATATCTACTAATCATAAATGGAAAAGCTTAATATGAATTGTCAAACATCAATATTTTTAAGTTTTGAATTTTTTGTATGTATATAAATGGGCTGATTTTTGTATGTTTGGGTGACCATACACAACATTATCAAAAATATGTGTTAACTAGAGTAAATTTAAAGCCAAAATTTCAAAAAATTCATTAAACATTAGATTACAGAGAATATTTTCCTAAATCTTTAAGTTTACTGTTTAAAAAATTATATAAAAAAGGTGCTTATGCTATTTTCTTCCATTATTATGTTTTACAGATAAAGACTCTATAGAAAAACATTCGACCTGTCAGCATGTCAACACAGCTACTGTCAGGTTAAAAAAATTATTTCTGCAATAATTTAAATTTAAAGCAAATAATATTTCAAATCAAATTAATTATACTTTAAATCAGCTAATAGCTAATATTCCTCAAATAAAGTTTCAGAAGAGTATATTATATTTTGGGATGTTTTTTTTAAATAAAGAGAATTACATTGCAATAAATGATTACTAAAAAATGGTGCTAGACGTTTATTTTAGCAAAAAAAAAAGAAGCTCCATCCAGTCAATTTAGTTTGTGAAAGTATTTTGCGCATTGGAAATACTGAATTTAATCTATTAGCTTTAAATTAAAACTAAAATAAACACTTCAAGAAAGATTTTTCATTTTAAACCTTAGGTATCACATTTTTTGTGAAGGTCCCTAATTTTAACTTTGTGGCTGTAAGGATACAGGGACAGAAAGGGAGAGATAAGGAAAGTCAGAATATTATATTTTCATTTTACTTTCAGCAAAAAGAGCTATAGTGGACTTACATTTTGTTACAAGCACTTTTTCTCCTTCCATGGATTGGTATCTCCAGTGACCTTCTTTATGACAACAGAGCAGTTACTTGTTCCAAACAGAACTGTGCCTAGATAGCAGTATTTTATTTCTGTGTTAAGATGTGAATAGAATCACTCTTGTACTGGTTTGATGATATTTGTTAATATTTCACCTTTGATAAAATCAAAATTTCAAAGTGCTTTTCTTTACAAAATTTAGACTTCATTTTGTAAAATCCATAACCTTTTATATCAATAAGTATCAAATTTATTTTCCTTTGTTTTAATATTGATTTATTAATAATTAAATTATTTTTTCTGAAATGCTTTTGATAAAAACTGACTTCAACATTGATCTTTTCTATTTTTTATTGTGATTAGTATTCATACAAAATCAAAATTTTGCTTTTTTAAAAAACAATACATAGATATTTCTAGAATATATTTCAGATTTTCAAATAGTTTCAAATTTATTTGTTTGCCATTCAACCAATTTTTAAAATCACTGACTGCAAAAAAAGTATAGTGAGTTAAAGACTCTATTCTTAGATTCCTGTCTATTGGCTAAAATTTGAATAGTAACATGAATTATCAATACATCAATGTTAGCATAAAACTGTTTACAGGAATTTTTTTTTGATCAGGAAGTCTTGCTTAAACCATAGAAAATTATTTAAATCTGTAACACAAGTCAATCATTTATACATAATATAAATTAGTTTCAAGTAAGAAATATTCCAATATGTACTTTTAATTCTCACTGAAGTATTCATAAATAAATAATTTTCTTAGATGTCAGAATTATTTGATTTTTAGGAAAAGAAACTTTTGTATTATTTCTCTAGTATGGGTGTTTTTTTTAAACAGGTTTAGACTATAGGTTATTCCAAGACTTTTTATATTTTGCCCAACATGTGAATGTGGCTCTAAGTTAATAAACATCCAGTTTGAATTTCCTGAAACTTATAATTTAGAAAATCGTCTTTGCAACAATTACCCCTTCTTTATTTCATAAACATTGTTTGCTAACAATTGAGATTTCCAGATTTGCTGAAAATAAGCTGTCTAACAAAAATTGTCCATTGTCTTAAATTGTGAAATGTTTTCTATTAGGGCATATATTTTAAATGTTAGTATAAAAATGAGAAGTCCTGTTAGATAAGTGTAAAAAGTTAATACAATTCATAGCTCCACATAAATTTAAAATAAATAAGCCTAACCAAAACTACAGTTTTAAATTTTATTGAAAAATCTGGTTCCCTTGATTTTTGGCTGAAACTGGATAGATCTGAATTTCTTGAAATAAACATAAAATCTATTTTACATGTAACTTCTTTTTAAGAAAGTGTAACAGAGAATTGGGTCAGCCTGATCAAAAATATTAGCCAATAGTCAATGTGGGTCTGGGACTAGGAGAGCTATATAACACCAGTGTTTCTCTCAGTTGAAAGAGGCATTCTTGATGTGCAGATGTGCGGAAACTAAACGAACACAAGCTGTTTTGGTGATTGATGAACGATGGCAGACTCCAAATTTGATTTAAAGTTGATTCCCAAATTTGACAGATTGGTGTCCTGTCTGCCAGTGGTTGAATGGATAGAGAAGCTGGAACTCGTTTGCAGGTCATGCAGAGTGAAGTCTTTGGAGTACATGATCCCTTTGTGACTTACATGCAGGGCATATGCAGATTACCAACAATTGGATGACAAAGCAAATCCGTGAATGTATACATGGTTAAATTGAAGAAACTTGTATTCTTGATGGGCGGGATGAGCGACCGTATTCTGGGTTGTGCATTTGTGCTCAAGTTGCCAGGCAATGTAAAGAACACTCTATGTGCATTTTCTAGGAGGGTCGTGCTGTCTACTGACCAGTTGCTTGCCCAAGCCCAGATAATTATGAGAGACGAGGAGATGGAGGAAGTTGTTGTGGCAGCGGTGGCCCGGCCAATGCAAAGTATGGATGTTCATGTCATGAAATCCTTTAGATGCAATGGTATTAACCACATGGCGAAAGACTGATGTATTAGTATTGCAAGAAAAGCCACTTGGTTTCGACCCTCTGATTGGGATGAATGTGATCAAAGTATTGGGGTGCAGTCAACTTTCAACAAAAAAACCATCCCTGTGTTACTCTTACTACAACAGAACCAGACTTTAGCATCAAGTTTGACAGAAAAAGAAATGATGTCCTGAGTGATGGCATGCCACATCATGTTAAAGACCTCTGACACTGATTCATCCATGAGCAATGGGGAGTTGGAAATAGATTCCTGGATTCCTGATGCAGTGGAGATGGATGGTGATAACACTGAGGATGAAGTACCTCCCCCACATAGTGACAACAATGAGGTTGAAGTACCTCTCTTGCAAAGGAGCACTAGAAGGAAACGCCCAGCCCTGCATGTTAGTGTTGGGATCAGGGCAAAGTGTAACAGAGAATCTGGTCAGCCCAAACCAAAGACTCAGAGTTGGTTGTATATGGTGCTGTAATCACCAGGAGTTTGCATCCCCTTCCACAATGTGTTGCTGAGAAGACTTTCTACTTAAAGTAGATGGTGCAGACTATTTACATATGAACGATACTGGGTAGGTATTAGCCAATAGTCAGCATGTGTCTGGGACTGGGAGAGCTATATAACACCAGTGTCCTTCTCAGTTGACAGAGGCATTCTCAATGTATGGAAACCAGACAAGACGAACAGAAAGTTTATACAAAAATCAATAACAAATATATAAGCCTGTTGGTTGAAGTGAGAAGTTCAACCAACAAATATATTAATGTTTCTTAATGACTATCAGATCAGTATTCAGGATTATAAAAAACAAAGATATTGCATAAAATTTTATTACAAAGAAATAAATTACTATTATAAACACCCTGCATGCCAGCAACTTTAAAAGTGTAAAAAAAAAAAATAAATAAATTTAAATTTTATGAACAGTAATATTTTATTAAAAGTAAGTACAGTGAACTTTGTTTAAGCATAACATAGTAAAAGCACAATATTTTGTTAGGTGTTTTTTTTTTTCTCAATGAATTTGAATAAAAACGAAATTTAATTTTAAAGAAAAAATGATTCTATTTTTACAAATTAGTTCTAATAAGCAATTATTTTTTTTATAACTTGTTTCCATTTAACCAGAATCTGCTGCATTTCTTTTTAATGGAATATTTTGAATTTTTAAAATTAGTTGTACATTCAATATTGTAAAAACTAAAAGGTAAATTATAATTTGATTCCAACTCAAAACATGATAAATTTGAACTTTCTGATACATTAACAACAAACTTACATTTTGTAAAAATCCTGTAAGTAAAATTATATATATATAAGACCAACAAATGCAAATCCAACAGTATTTTACATAATAAAGGTCAGGATACTTTTTCCAAGAACTGGTTGTAAATTTCTTTGTGAACTGTGTAGATGATTTTATTGGCCCTAGTATAAATAGAATAATCATGTTAATAAATAAAATTAATAATAAATAAGTATCTTTCTTCATGCATCACTGGGCCATGAAATTGCAAGAAGTAATAACTGGATTATCCATGCTGGAAATTAAAATCTTAATCAACCAAGCATTCTTCATTTGATGAAAGGATTTTCATTTTTACACTTCCTAAATAATAATACTGATGATGATTCTTAAGTGTTTCCATTGAAAGAATCTGCATTAGGATTTAGTTTACATTTGTTTATATGCTTGATATCTATTGATATCTGATTGTGTGTGGAAATTGGGTCATTAAGTTGTCATGAAATAATTATATATCTCTATTATTTCCTCCTTTCTTAATATCTGTCGGACTCTGATATTATAAAAATCATACCTCTTGCCATTTTCTCTGAATAAGTGATCAAATCATTTGATAAGAGAAATGAAGACAGATGTTTTCACTTTGAAATTTGTCTACATATTTATCAGAATGGTTCCTGCTCATAAAGTATTACCCATCCTACCATTAAATGATTATCAAGTAGAAGCATGACATATTCTTTTGCTCTGTGTGTATGTATGTGTGTGTGTGCACGCACACACGGTAACCTAATGGATGAGCTGTCAGAAAAAGGAAGCAGTTTCAAATTCTGATGTAGTTTTGTTCAAATGCCCTTTAGAAAAAGATAGGAATCCAAGTTTCCCAAAGGGTTGCATCTCACCTCTAGGTCAGGGCAGAAAAGGAAAGCAAAGAAATCCAGTTGATGTCTCTCTCTCTCTGTTCCTGTTATCTGATTCTTTGTTTATGCATCAATTTTCAGAGAAGATTAAGGTCCTATATAATAAAAGCAATAATGTGTATATCTATATTTTATGCTATCTCACTCTCTCCTTAACATCAAGTGCCTATATACACTCTGGCAATTTTTCACTCATTTCTGATAGATATTTCACAAATATGTCCTTCCAAATGTATTGGTACAAAACATAGCAACTGATGATCCAGTAATTCTTTAAATTATGAAAGAGCACTTGATGTTTTTGTGACTAACTGATTAGTTAACATGAGAATCATGATTCTTATAAATTTTGGTGGGCAGATTTTTTTTTTTTTTTTTTTTTTTTTTTTTTTTTTTTTTTAGCTAGATTTGCTTACATTTAATTAATTCTTCTCCTTTTACTGCAATGTAATTAAAAATGAAATTACACATTTAGTTCTTTTATGGACACTGATAAATGCATGACAAATAACATTCTATTCTACCATACCATATTCTCTCAAACAAACAGGTTTTCTTATTTAGCTTCCCTGTTTGTATATTACTTTCTATTTAATGACCTACAACCAGACTAAGAAAAATGAATCAAATAAGTGCAATGATAACAATGTTCTTAGAAACATTTTTTTTTTTATCAAAAACAGTGTTGAGGAACTTTGCTACTTATAAATATTTGAGAATACAAGTATTTTTAATATACTGATAATTTTGAGTTATTTAAAATTCATTCAATATGCAAAATACACTATAAAGATGCTGTTTAGTTTATTTAAATGGCCATAAATTGATACAGGTTTAATTAAATATGACAAATAAGGTTTGTTTTACTTTTGGGCTTAGCCTTTTTGTTTACATAAAAGAGCATATTGTATGTCCAATGAAAGTAAGTACTGTTTGAATATTTGTGATAGAATGCTTTCAGGCAAAATTCTGGTCCTTTTCATATAATGCATACTGGTCAATACTGAGTTTTAAAGTATTTGGATATGTGAAAGCCAAATACATTCAGCTCATACCAAATCTTGAAAATGGCCAGAAGTCTGGTCGAAAGTGCTTGATTATAAACATTTTTATGGTATCTACATTCATTGAATACTTGTCTGAAAACTTTTTCTTTTTTACCAATGTTCACCCAATACAAGACCCAAGAACCGCTTAAAGTAGAGCATTACTGTGTGGTATTTTGCATGAGCATAATGGGCAAGAAGTGAATTTCTTGGGTCTGTACAGGAAAGATAATGGCTAACTCTAGACTTGAAGAGGTCAAAATTGTTTTGAGTGGGAAGACATAAGCAAATGAACAGACTTTATATGGAACTGGAAACCCAATCCTAATTTGGAAATTAGTAGCTCTACTTTTTCAAATACTTTTTGATTATTCTTGAATTTACTTATCCATTGGAACATCTAATTTTTGGCCCCAAACTGTTAAACATATTTTCATGAAAAAATTTAATACCAAAATTTTGATTCAGGTTGAATTAAAACCTTTTTAAAAAAATTGAATTTTTCTTCCTAAATTAATACTCTTTCAAAATTAATTGCTGATACCGAGTAAATAGCAAATAAAAAATTCAATGCATTTTGACTGTAACTCTTCTCCTAGATAAACTCTCATATAAATTTGGTTCTAAAATCCAAGTTAATCACTCTTTTAATTTTAACCATTCGTTCTTTCCAATTATCTAAAATGTTTAGTCTGCAACTTTGAATTTTAAATTAACACAATAGATTTAGGTAAAAGTGTTTCATTTATTAAAAACTAGACATTTGAAAAGATGTATCCCCCAAATCCTAATTTACAGTAAAATAAAATTAGATGTTGCTTTGTTTAATTATTTAGGAAACCTAACTTTGGCATTGATAAAAAGGGGTAAACTTAAATGTTTTCTTTCTCTAGGACTAGTGCTGTGGTGACCAGACAGTAAATTGTAGCCTGCTACATAAATAGTGCTATTGTTGATAATTAGGCATAACATTAAGGCTTGTCATTCAGGCTTGGCTTTAATTCGGTCAGTTTTGTTGGTTAATAGTGACAGCTGTGGCACCACCTAAGGAGAAAAAATTTAGACACTATTCAGTAAATAACAGCAGGCATTCTCCTCCATAATTATAAATGCAAACAGCTTCCTAAAACAAAGAAAAATGAAAATTTAACTGCCCATGAATTTTAGAGAAGAATTATACTTTATTTGTTATAGACAGAAAGTCTTTGATTAATAATCTTTCTATACACATGGTTAATTTAGTTTAAAAAAGTGAATCTGAGTTGTTTTTTGGTAATCTTAAATGATGTTTGCTGAAATGATGTATTAATTAGGACCACAAAGCTGAAGCTATTCATCTAAATAAATCTCTCTGATTAGTTTTAGATGCTGTTTTTGGTTAAATATAGGATAATCATTTTCACCATAAAAATTATTATTAAACCAAAATCTCAACTCTTTCAGTAATCTGGATAGTTTTTACTTGGCTTAGAATTTATTTTACAGTTGATTATGTTGAATATTCAGTGTTATTTGTGATAAATATAGGTCAGTGTATTTATGCCAAATTCATATGATATATAAATAAGGCTTTGAATTTTAAAATGAAAGTTAATTAGCTAGTCTCTTGGAAAGATATATGCATGAATGAATCCTAATGATACACAAACATTGATAGCAGAGACACTTCATGGATAAGATCACTTGATCCCCTGAATGGAAATTCTTTATCTTGGATTTAGCCAAAGGTTTTTCTGTCATTCATTGTTTTGTCTAAGCATTATATAAGATAGAGCCAGAAAAGAAATACATGCTTATGTTTCCACTGACAATCACTTCAATCATAGATTTATGGTTGAACTCATTTAAAATTAGTTCAGTGAAATCCTATTCATAACATAGCATTTAAAATACTAACCCAAGTAAAACATATATTCATAGTTTTTTTAGCATACAACTAATTCTAATAGGCATTTTGAGCGAGAATATAAATAACATGTTTGTAGCACATATCAACACTTCAGTAATGCATTAAATTTTTGGGAAATCTCTTTTTTTTTTTTTCACTGCCCAGAACAAATTTGAACTGTATAGAAAAGTTATTGGAAAAGGTGATTTATATACAAGAACAATGTTAGGAAAATTAATGACAAAGTGGAAAAATTCTTTTTGTGTGATGCATTTTGTCATTTAGCACTTCATCAGACTAAAGTTATACTTCTGTTGATGTAACTACACATGCCCATGAAGTGGAGTGGGTATATAAAAACACAAATATTGATTATAATTATGCAGATATAATACAAAAGTATATCTATAAATCCACAGCCTAATGATGAAATAAAAGCATTTATTTTACAAAGAATATCTATTTTTCAACATAAGCTCTTTCTTTGTTAATATGCTTAATTTTGATGTGAATGTTGATTCCATTGCTCAAACATTATTCAGTGAAAATTTCATCCCAAATTCAGCTATGTACATGTCAAATCATGGACTTATTGACCCACTTCTGTATTGTGGTGTACACAACAAAAAAGCTTAATGAAGATACTCTTAGGCTGTCTCATATTTTGCTCTTCTATTCTATTCCTCATGAATGAAGAGAATCAGCAAAATTTTATCCCTAATATATATAATTATAATTTATTTATATAATGGGGTAAGCCTGCAAATGTCGTTATGTGTACTTTAAAAAACCTGAAAAATAACAAAAATATCTTTTCATGAGGATTTATGCTAATTTCTTTAATTTATTAGATCAGATTTGTTTCAAACTATTTAATTACAAATATCATATACATTGAAAGAAAACTCTACCAAGAAAGTAAAAAAAATTAATAATTTCTCTTGTTAACATTTGTCTTCAGCTTTGGTTTTTACTTATACATAGATGCATGTATATCCAGATCTATACACTCATAAACAGGTGCATACACATGTATACATACTCTTACATATGCATAAACAGTTACACACATATACTTGTGCATATGTACACATATAATTCTTTGTGGGTAGCTGTGTTCCATGTTAGAATAGCAAATTTACAGCTTGCTAATGCCTTTCTCAGTGACTTATGAATATTTTGACATAAATATTTTTATTTTCTTGGAAAATCAAACCTATGACTGGAAACTAATTGGACAGTTCTTTACTAAGCGAATATGAAAAAACAAAAAAAACAAAAAACAATCCAAGATCTCATCAATAAACTTTTGTTACTTTTTCTCCGTTTATTGTCAGAATAGTTCCAAATGATCATGCATAACCAAATATTAACAGAAAAGAAAAATACAGTAAGTCAAATTGATTCTGAATTTTATAACTAGATTGAATTGTCACATTAAAAAAAAAAGGGATCTTTTTATTGTTTTATCAAACACTTTTCTGTTCACATTAAACATCAATTATAGATCATTATTTCCTTATTATGGGAAAAATCAATATTCACATAAAATAATACTTTTTTCTTGACATGTAAACTGCATTCTATTAAGAAAATATGATTAGTATAAAATAAAAAAAAAAAACTTACATCAGATTACATAAGAAGCATAAAATTGCAAGCAAGATATTAACACTTTTGAATAGAGTTCAGTGCTTAAGAATCTTCAGTTTTATGCTTGTTTAATTATTCCAATAACCTTAACATTCATCCTGCAGAGAGAAAGCCTTTATTTTATGATTGAAGAAGAATTATCCTTAGTGTTTAATTTTGCATTTGTAACACAATGGAGCATGATGTTCTATACTCCAGGGGAACCCATGGTGCAACTGAGGGCCAGAACAGGAGGTATATTTCAGATCTCATCATTCCACTGGGAGCAACAATTCTTAGTTTTGGTTTGGGGTTTTATGCTGTAGTTGGCATAAAAAAATCAAAGAAAAACATAGAGATTAAAACAATTAATTTGGCTCAGTTACTGCTTTTCAGCTTAGTGTATTATTTCTTTTCCAAGATCATTTTAAATTTAATATATGATCCATCACCTCTCACCTTGTTAACATGAGTGTACCAAATGCTATATGCATGTTAATCTTTGAGTTATCTCCCTTTAAAACTGTTTTAATGAAACAAAAACCATATTGGAACTATGTATTCTAGAACAAAAATATGACCTGAAACAATATAAACATTGAAAGTAACTTATTTTATTCTTTAGAAATGAAGTAACTATTTTTATGCTGATTTATCAAGTCATAAATATTTTTATGATGAGACATACCTAGAAAAAAATTGACACAAAAATGTATGGTTAGGGTTAACATGTTGTACACCTCATTTACAATATCTAAAAATAATGAAATAAATTTATTGCATTTAATTATACATAACATTTTTAATAAATAACTTTTTCATTAATTTTGTAGTACAAAAATATAATTGCTACTATTTTATGCTGTTTAATGGTAAACTAAGCTAAAATACATTATTTTTATTACCTTTTTCAGAAAGAAGAACTCAATGTTATTGAATGAAATGAAAATAATATATAGGAAAGAGATTTAAGTAATGAGACTGAAGTAATCCTCACACATACTGGACTCAAATTATTTGATCAGCAGACTAACCCTAGACTATAATAATTTGTTGGAGCCATTAACTAGGAAGGAATAAGTGATGAATGTGTAGTTCCAGGATCATGACTTGAGAAGTGGAACATCATCAAAGTTAAATAGATTTCTTAGAATGTTATGGGTTTAGTACATAAGTCAAGAGGAGACAAGTTCCCTTCAGAGCCTAATTCAACATCACAAAAGACAGCAGACATCCTGGGGGAAGGCTGGAGAATATGCAGACAAAAATTGTCATAAAGCAATGCCGTAAAGACAATGAAATTAGTCTGAATTATGTATAATTTAATCTAAAAATTTTCAAAAAATTTCTTCTTTATGCTGAATTATCAGTTTTAAAAAAAAAAAAAAAAGGAATTCTATTTTTGTCTTATAACATTTTTATAGAAAAAAAATGTTATTGATTTAAAAAATTCCATTATTCTGGAAATTTCTTATGAATATGCTAAAAATGCTGGGAAGTGCATGACTATGAGCATCTGAAAAACAAGTTAACCTCATTTATTATACCATTGTAGAAAATTTTATGAAATTTTTAATGTAAACCATCCCCTTATATAATGCACAGCCAGATAGGATCAGCCCAAAATGTTGATGAAAATGATGCAAGTACCTAGTTTATGATTTGTAGCTTTTTTTGTGTGTGCAGCTCTTCAGTCAAACATTGTAATATATCTCAAAACACATTAGCTCTACTTTGAAAACACACTGGGTTGCCAGAAACATATAAAAAAAACCTGTATGTGTATACTGCAAAATGGTCTTCATCTGATATCGGCATGCACCCATTCATTTCAGAGATATTCTGATATTGTTTTTCATCTTGTTTTCTAATTTTTAAGCTAGTGATGGGACAATGATTGGAGAATTGGAAATATCAGGACTTTTTGGGGTATCAGAATCAGAGAATTGTTAACCTAATTTTCTATTCCCAAAATGATTCTTTGGATTTTTTTTTTTTTGTTTAAAACTTAATTTTCCATTCCTGGTATTAATGATGAAGATGTAGTGGATGGGTTAATTATGTGGTAATATTTGTTGAGAATAGGTTGCGTGTTAATTAACTATTTCCACTAACATCAAAATAAAATACAAAATTCAACTGGATTGTTTTGAAACGTAACAATTAGATTTATTTAGGTTGATGTACAAGCATGCAATGAAAAGGTAGGACAGAGTCGTGTCCCTTTTGATTTGGAAATATTTATACCAGAGTTCATATTAAGAACAAGACATTTAATTAGAAACTAATAAAACATTTATATACAATTCCAAACAATATACAAGCAGAATATTTGGTATATGTTATGTTGGAAAATGTGTAAGATGTTTTAGGTTTCAGAATGTCTTTCTTGTAATCGTTCGTTAATGTTGATATTAAAGTTGTTAAGATTAAGTGTCTTTAAAACAAAAAGTTCTTAAGAAGTAATTTACCTTTTACTGTAATATTTTTAAGGTCGTTCGCACATAAATGTTTACTTAATAGATAGTGAATGCAATTCACTTTAGATAAGCAATATCTGAGAAATAATGTCCACAGAGTTGGTTGAGTTTGAATTGTGAGTGAGTCAGTGTTGATGTACTTTTGTGCGGCAAAATCTGGTTTCAAACGACGTGAAAGTAAGTTGGCAATTTCTCTGTGGTGCTGTCACTGACTGCTTTGGTCAGTCGGTTTTTATCTTTAACATCTGGTCAGCAATGACTAAGATGGGAGTCGGTGAAGGTTACATCTTGGCACTTGGTAACTACTACTACTCAAAAAGTTCACACGTGTTCGGTTTATATAATGGTCAAGTGGCTCCTAGCATATGAGCGGGAAAACAGATTGGTCACATGCAAGCGGTTTGATTGGTCAGAACTGACCAATCAGCAAGCCAGATTGGAGGTGAATGACCAATGAATACTTATATTGTATGAAAGTAGAATTTTACTTGCCAGATAGGAAGAGTGCATTTCCTAACATGAGGTAAGGCTGGTTGTGTTGTGGAAGATTCCACAAATATATAAATATTTATTAATTTTAAACTATCAGTAAAACTAAAATCTATAGATCATAATAACACCTAAGTATGATGTAAACTTATTTTACTTGTGTAAAAAAAATAAAAAGGTGCAAGTTTCTACTCAGTTCTCGAATTTTCCACAACGTTTGCAAGTTTAAATTTTGTTTCAGTTCAAAATAAAAATGTTATTTTTAATTTCTTTTTAAACATTGTTAATTCACCCATTTAATATTATAAATTATAAATTTAATAATTATAATCAAAATTATGTAATATAAACACAAAATGAATTCACATTGTTGTTCTACCGGGGTCTCTTTTAAGACAATTTTATTATTTTTTTTGAATTTATAAAAAAGAAAAAAAAAAAATGAATGTACGGAATCCCTGCCAATGTCACATTTGATTTCTTCGCATAAAAAATTGTCCTTGTGTCACATTGTCCTTGTGGTGAGGCAGTTAAATTACAACAATTTGTTTTTATAATAGTTTTAATCCATAAAATCATTTTTTTAGCCTTGTTAGTGAAAAGATTTTTTTTTTTTTGTAGCATACTAAATCTTTTTAATAACCAAGAAAGACCTAAAAAAGTAAACATTCTTTTTATGAAACTTAAATTTGTTTCTATGAAATTCATATATATTTTCATCTTTATTTATTTAAAAAATGAACAAACTTTTATTTGAAATTTTCTGAAAAAAGTTTTTCCCACCAAAGTTTGTATTAAAAAACCTAAAATTTAATTTCCATCAAAAATTGTATTTAATTTTACTAATATTTTTTGGCATAATTGAACTTTCCTGTGTTAAATTATTATAGCATTTAAAATATTAAAATATTTTTAGCATTTTTTCTCATTTATTCCTCAATGGTGCCAAATAAAATACAATTTTTATAAGTAGAAGTGTATAAAAAAAAAATTAAAACGATTATTTTATCCCATTTTTATCTGGCGTGATTAAGCTAAAATTTTTCATTTTTATCATTTTAAAATAAAACTAATAAAATTTCATCTTCTAATCTGATAAATAATTGAAAAAAACGATCTCATGCAAAAAAAACAAAACAAAAAAAACTACACATTTACAGTTGTTCTCATCTTTAGGAAGATTTTAATCATTTTTAATCTTAATGCTTTGAAACAGTTGAATCTCATACCTTAAAATGATCAAGTTGGTTATCAGCGCTATTTAGCTTCCAACTTCCTAATATTTTAAAAAAATTATTGTAAAATTTGCTAAAATTACTTATATGTCTTTAAAAAAAATCAAGGGATGTGTTTTTACTGTGTTGCACTTTTATTCTTTTTTCTTTTAACAAAAGTAAAACACTTTTTGATTCTTTTTTAGAAATTATTAAATTTATTTTAGACTGTAAAACTTATTAGTGATTAAATTTTTTAGATAAGATTGAAGACCTTTTATTTATTTATAAAGTTGCTGTGATAAATTCGTATTTAATTCTTATTAATTAAACGGATGTAAACAAATTTAAAATTTGCATTTATTTTTTATTCACTGTTCTGCAGAATTAGGTACTGCTTGTATTTTATCAAAATATATGCATGAGTTAAACCACAATACATAGGATGATGACTTTCTGTTTAGAGTATTATTGTTGCAATATTATATATATTTGGATGTTTCTTATTTTTAAAGTGCATGCTGAAATTGAATTGTCACCATTAAATTTGTTCCTTTCATTGAAAGATGCCACATATAAAATTTTAAGGAGATTGCATAATATTTAAAGGATGCCTTTGCTTGTTGAAACTTAAAAGGTGGACAAAAAAATAGACCTTTTTTATTTTACAATTAATAGAACACCATTGTTAGTTGAATCTTTACAAATTATACATATTGAAAAACTAGAAACATTTTTAATCTAACAGTGAAAAATTTAAATTTTAACCAATGTTTATTATTTTCAAACCTCAATTATGGCAAATGTATCCAATGCCAAACAGAAAAGTGTAGTTTGGAAGTTTTTTAAGATTTCTGATGATAACCAAAGAAAAGCAATATGTCAACTGTAGTTAACTTAAGAAAACTTAATGTAAAGAAATAGTTCTCTTTATTGTTTAAACTCTTACCCAATTTTTTAAATAAAAAGGATATCTAACTTTATTTCATCAGCTTTTGTATGCATTTTTCTACTAAATGTTTTATTAATGAACAAAGTACATAAATGTACTTTGTTCATTAAGTTTTCTAAACTAGCTGTAGAGCCTGAAAATAATGAATTTTAGTCATTGTAGGTATCGGAATTGGAACTTGAATTGGAAATTTAGAACAGTATCAGAATTGTATTGGAATCTGTAAAAATATTTTAACATCCCATCACTAATTGAAACAGAGTTGAATAGTATTACCTTTACACACCCTTTTGTTTAACTTTTGGATATTGTGGAATCCCAATGATAAGACCATAGTCAAGATGTCTAGGAAGTACATGCAGGAAGGATTAGATTCAAACCATTAACATGAAAGTGATATCAGAATTTGAACTTGGATCAATGATTCCATTTTTCAAAGAAAACAATGATAAAAATAAAAATTAAATTAAAAATAAAATTCCATTAATTCCTTAGAAAATACCATGTAAATTGGACTCTCTACATTCCTATTAAAATATTCTTATATCTTAAATTTTTAATATGTATAATATTAATAGGTTGACTCATTTTGATTTTTTTTCTCTTTATTTTTTTTTTGATTTGACTTTGTATTTGACACTTTCCCCAGTGACTCACAAAAACACATACACAGAATGAATATATACAACATGCATGTAAATACCAACTTGTCTTTAAGATTCAAATACACATCTCTTTATATATTAGATATGAAAGAACAATACTATATAATACATATTTCATAAAGAAGAAAAGTATTGTGGTGACCAAAAAGTCCGCTTGTTTTATTAAGTAAATTTTCTACTTAATAAGTGAACAAACTTTTTGGCCAAGCCATTATATTCCTTATTTTAGAAAAAAATCAGGAGTAGAATATCAAAGTTTTTGCTTGATATTTTTTCCAGAAAAATATTTGATTAACATGAGTTAGATCTTGATAATGACATGACTGAGTGCTTAATAAACTTTGGAATTATCACTGTTTTGTCCATTTGTCATGACAGAATCTGTCCTGACCTCCCCCCCCCCAACCCTAAGTTACATTCACAAATCTTTGTGTTTAAGGAAAAATTAGACACTAGTAGCTTGTTCTATGTATGTGCATATATTTATATGTATAAATACATATATGAATGTTTTGTGATTTTTCTTTCTATCTCTCTCAATATTGGTTTAAACATTATTTTTAAACATGTTTGAATAGATGCTCTGTTTTTATTTATTAAACAATATTTTTATTTACACCTACCAGACTGAATATTTGAGAAATCTTGTTAGAAAATATGCATATCTTTTTATAAAAAGATTTCTAACTGCTCTTAATGATGCAACAAGTTAAGATTTAGTCAAATTTTGAAAATATAAAAAAAAATGTTTTCTTTTCCAGGACATTCACACCATGGTGTATTTGGCTGACATAAGAGAAAAATTTTAGTACTGCATCCTCAAAAAATATTTCAATTTGAAGCATTTATTTTAAAAAAGCATTGAATTTTATGGCATTTGTGTATAAATAAAAAATGCTTGACTGATAATCAACTTACATTTCACAGCTCTTTTTCAAATATCCATCTCATTGTGTTCACAAAGCAAATAAAATGATAAATAAATAAACGGGCCATTATAAGGATTTTAAAAACATTTTTTTCTTCTTGAATCATATTTTTTCTTGTTTGTAATGTTTAGGGAAAATATACAAATTCCCCCTGTTAAAAGCATCAGCAGAATTTAATCAATTTTTTTTAATCCCTTCAAGTAATTTTTCTTTAAGTTAAAAGAAAAAGAAAGAAAAAACTCAAGATGAAACCTTTTTTGTTGTCAGACTGCAAGCATTTTAACTCAAATTTCAGTAATGCATATTTCATCCTGCAAATTGCATCACAGAATGAATGTGTAACTGTTCATGCGTAACATGGGCACTTTCTGTTTATACACAGTGTGTACTTGAATGAAAACCACTTGCAGATATGCCATTGCACAATTGCAGATCCATTGTTCACTTCTTTATTACTGTGAGAAAACAGAGTGAGCATGTAAAAAGCCTTTTCACAAATAGGATACAAAAACCGGGTGCTACTCTTGACTCACATAATTGTCTTTCTATCTGTGAACTGAACCATTTTGTCACACTAATATTTATGGCTAATGTCTTTCTTTATTGTGATCTTCAAAGTAGTCATCACCATAATCCACAATTTCAGTGAAATCAGTATCATTGCTTCTATTACCTGGCTAATTATCTTCATCTTTATTACTATCATACTTGTCATTGCCATCATCATGATTGTCATCAATAACACAGATTATCATCATACTCAGCATCATTATCATGATAGCAAATATTATTAGAGTCGTAATCATTGCAATTTTCAGGGGAGCAAATATTATAATCAGCCACCACAACTTTTTTCCTTTTTGCTGTCATTGCAAATATTAGGTTGGTGCGAAAACTATATCGTTTTTGACGTTAAAAAATACGTCAAAAAACGACATTATTTTTGCATCAACCTAATATTATCATGATTATATAATTATGAATGTGATCAACATTATATCAAGGTCCCTATCATTTAAAGTGATCTGAACAATGATGCTGATGACGATCAACATCTTTTCACTTATACTGTCACCACCTCTCATTGACATTATATGAAAATATCATAATCAATAATGTTATCTTCATTACTTTTCTCCCCCTAAACTTTATAACTCATAGTTCTATTTTTTGCTTTTTTTCTTATCTTTTTATGTAATCCTCATAATTCATTATTTTTTTTTTATTTTACTATTTTCATCTATGTTGTTTTTGTTTTGACAGAAGTTTGTTTCGTTCACTCCTTTTTTTTTTAAGGTGAAAAATTGGCTCATGTAAAATTAAATACACATAAATATACAATTTGGTTGTTTTATTATTATTAATTCACTTATTTTAAGCTTTTAATGTTTTCTAGTAAATGAATTATGTGAACAAACAGTAAATAAGTTAAAATGGATGAAGTTTACATTTATAGATCAATTTTTCTTCTTCAATGATACAATTATTAGGTTGGTGCAAAAATAATGACATAATAATGTTGTTTTTTTACCCATTTTTTAACGTCAAAAACGACATTATTACGTCATTATTTTTGCACCAACCTAATAATATTTAACCCATACTGTCAAAATATGACAGCAATATTTAAGCAATTTTGTAACTCTATTGGCCATATAAATATTTCTATCATTTTCTTGTTTATGCTCAATACTTGTCAATTATTGAAAAAGAAAATATCCAAAAGAATATTCTGTTCACTAGTGAATAATCAACAGAAGGATAATAATGCAAATTTATGACAATGGGAAGTTTCACACACATGTACATAGACACAAATATATATGAAGACATTGTGTTTTCAATATGTATTATTAACTCTAATGTTGCATATTACAATCTAAGATAAGGAGATATTTTGTTATTATGGTTACATAAGTCATGTTTACTTCAAATATCTTTGATTCATAATAACAATAGAATATCTCACTAATAAATATTGTCATCAAATTGTATGACCAATAAATGTATAAAGTCACCTTGTATTTTATATATATATATATATATATATATATAAAGATGATTGGAAATAATTATTTATATACATATATTATTTACACTATTTAGACTGTTGTTGTCATCTTTGTTGCCATATTCATGATGTTTTGGCTGCTGTATGCTCTGGCCTTCTTCAGGTGATTGGAATTTTAAACTGAACCCTTTATTTCCTCCACTGGGGTAGGATTGTTCTAGTTCCATGTGCCATGCCTCTTCTGGATGTTTCAGTTCTTGTCTTTTAACTCAACTCTTCAATTTTTTTTTTACCACTGCAGTAGCCAGATATTAAACTCGCAACTCTTTGGGTCAAGTCACTGGATCGAACCAAATCATTGTCTAGCAAAAAAACAAAAAATTGTTCAAGGATTGAGGACTTACAAGCTTGGCAA
This sequence comes from Acanthosepion lycidas, assembly GCA_963932145.1. NCBI lineage: Eukaryota > Metazoa > Mollusca > Cephalopoda > Sepiida > Sepiidae > Acanthosepion > Acanthosepion lycidas. The sequence goes on from OZ010586.1 coordinate 114,800,591, forward strand.
TGGAAGAAACTAAAATCTCTGTTCACAGCTAGTCTACTGTGCATCATTGCTGGCATTGATGTCAGTATTATTACTGACATTGTGGACTAGGACATTCTGCTTTTATTAAGCAAAGATGCCATAAAAAAAGAAGCAAGACACATCTCAATTTTGAAAATGGCAATCACAAATTCCACTATAGTGTACCTCGTCTGATCACTATCACATCCTTACTACCAGATCTCCACTGGATCAAAGTAAGTTTATTAATCAAATACTTTTTCATTAAAAAAAATTACTACCAAAAACAGATCAGAAAAAATTATAATTGCAACAAAATTACATAGAAAATTCAGCCAAGTAGCAAAAAGTTGTGTAATCTAGTTAAGAATGCAGGAATAAAAAAAAAAAAAACTCAGTTCTTAAAAATTTTACAAGAACTTCTTAATTTATGTGAAATATGCATTTGATACAAAAAGACTGGAGCAAAGCCCATTGTTTTGATCTCATTAGGATCATATTTTAATAAAAGCATTGCCATGGATATAAAAGAAATTAATGGACAAACAATATTGCATCTAAATTTGTCATCTATTTGAAGTCAAATTCCAATATATAGGATTAAACAAAGAAAAATGTAGGTAATATCAAACTAGAACAGAATGAATATGTCAAAAAAAAAGTTAAAATATATCCCAGTGGAAGTAGGCAGAAATTTGAAAGACACTATATCCACAACAGAAGTAAGAGAGACATGGCATCTGATTGGTCAACTTAATTGGCTAGCGACCCAGACTAGGCCTGATCTTATGAACATAGTGCATTAAATTCTGTATTAAAACAAAAAAAATGTAGAACAGAGTAGACAAGAAAGCAAAAAAAGGAAAAATCCCAGATAGACATTCCAGATTTAGGAAACCTAGCACAATTATTGCCTATAGTGATGTCTTTTTTCTAATTTGACTGATGGTAAATCACAAGGAGGTTATATACTGTTTTTGGTATGAAGTACCAATAGATATATGCCCTTTGTTTGGCAATCAAAATGTATTAGTCATCAAAAGTACTCTAGCAGCCAAAACATTAGCCATGACTGATGCAGCAGAAGTATGTCTTTTTCTTTTTTATAGGAAATTTTTATTAGAACTTGAAGGTTATGAAAATATACAAATTATATGTAAAACTGACAATTCCTGTCTCTGTGATGCAGTACATTCATTAACACAAATTTTGGATAAGAGACTTTGTATTGATATGGCTATTTTGAGAGAAATGATAGAAAAATTTAGAAATCTCTTGGATACCAATTGATATACAAACTGTGAACTCACTGACAAAGAAAAGCGTACCATCATTTAAAATTCTTGGGTTCATATCAGAACCTAAGGAGTCCTCTGTTTTATGAATTTACATTCTCTTATATTTATTTATTAATCTGCAAAAAAAATATATACACACACACACACACACACACACACACCTGATGCTGAAAAAGAAGAAAAAGGAAGAACTATTAATCTTCATGAGTTTCTCTCCTTGGAACTCTTCAACCGGAAAAAAGGGAAAATTACCTGGAAGGGGATGAGTGGCAATTTTAGATTGGGCATACACATGGAGAATGAACGAGCCAAAATAAATCATTCTCTTTTCATTATGTGTCTGAGTTCATTTAATTTGAATTTACAAACAAAGGTATGTGAAAACAATTTTGAAAAACTAAGAGTACAGATTCAAGCTCAGTGAAGAAAAATGTGAATTGTTTTTGCTGAAAATTAAATGCCTTGGTCAAATTATTGATAAAAATGGTCATCAAGCAAATGCAATTAAAAATATGCCTTCACCAACAAATGTAACTGTTACAAGTTTTTCTAGTATTAAATATATACACACACGCACATAATATGCATAATTTGAGAGCTCTACTCAACAATCTTTTTAAAAAAAGAGAAAAGTAGAAGTGGAATGATAACTGTCAAAAGGTGTTTGATGAAATAAAAGAAAGACTTATGTCAGATTTATTGTAGTGATGTCAGATGCTAGTGAGTACGGTATTGGAGCGGTGATTTTACACAAATACAATGACAGTAAAATGAAAGTCTTTGCTCATGTTTCACGTTTGCTTCTACCAGAAGAGAAAAATTACAGCCAAAGAGAAAAAGAGGCTCTAGCAATTATATTTGTTGTGAAGAATTTTCATAAATTTATTCATAGAAGAAATTTTAGGTTTAAAACAGACCACAGCCCTCTATTAACAATATATGGTTCAAAGAAAGAATACCTATTCATACAGCTAATAGACTACAATGTTGGAGTACCATCTTATTAAACTATGATTTTATGATGGAGTACCAACCATCTAAAAACTTAGGACATGCAGATGGATTATCAAGATTAATACCTAAAAATGTGGAACCATTTGTGGACATGCTCATTGCAGCACTAAAAAGCGAAATGGAGATAAAAAAAAAAAACATTTTGTGCAACATAGTATGAGAATTATCAGTTTCCCTGGAAGAAATAAAAGGAAAAGTGGAAAATGACATCTTTATTGTGAAAATAAAAAAGCAATTGTAAGAAAGTATCAAAGAATGAAATCCAGACTTAAGCTCTTACTCACTATGCAATGGTGTAGTAATGTTTGAGCAAAGGATTGCAATACTTAGTGTGTTACAGAAGTGAATATTAAAGGATTTTCATAGCAGACATCCTGGTATTTCAAGAATGAAATCTCTGATGAGAATTTTCATATATTGGGCCAGAATAGACCAAGATATTGAAAAAAATAGTGCAAGCCTGCAGAGGTTGTGCTCTTACAGGAAAACTACCTATCATAAAGATAAAACCTTGGCCAAAGATAGACATCTGTGGTCAAGACTGCATATAGATTTTGCAGGTCCTATGAATGGATCACATTATCTTGTGGTAGTTGATAGTTTCATTAAATGGCCAGAAATTTATAAGTGCAAAAATCCAACATCTGACAGTGAATTTCTTGCATGAACTGTTTGTGAAATATGTCACACCAGATACCATAATCTTTGATAACAATGCTATTTACGGGTAAAGAATTCGAAGACTTTTGTAAGATGTTCTCCATTGGGCATATTATGACCCCACTGTATTCACCAAGGTCAAATGGAAAAGCAGAACAATTAAAGAGTGTTGAAAAAAAGTAAGTCTTGAGAAAGTAAATAATGAAGCATTTCAAGATTTTCTGAGAGTTTACCATGTAACATGTAACCCCAGTACACCATCAGGCATGTCACCGGTATAATTAATGTTTGCTAGAAAGGTAAAGTCAGTGTTTGACAAATTATTACCAAGTCAAAAAACACAAACAGATGACAAAAATGACACCAAGAGTTTCAAGGTTGACAATAAAGTGTTGTTTAGAGAATATAAGGATAGCAAAGAAATGTGGGAAGATGGCATAACAGCAGCAAGAATCAAGAAGTTGATTTACATGGTAAAAGGGAAAAGATTTGAATATAAAAGGCACCATAATCAGCTGAAGAAAATTTTTATCAATGAAAGACCTGAAACATTGGAAGAACCAATAAAAATGATATTTGGTGTTTTCGATGTGCCAGCACGACAAAAAGTCGTGGAACCTACGAGGGCAAGTTCTTGAAAAAGAAAGTGTACTGAAGAACTGGAAGTGGATCTGAGACGAAAATGCTATAAAGTATGTTGTCGAACTATCCAGAAAGAGGGTGAGATACTAATAAAAAATATTTATAAAAAGAATTAATCTGAAAAGAGAGGGGCATTGTGGAGTAAATAGTACACCCCTGTTGACTATATGAACTAGTCCATAACTATAAAGAGCTCCAGGTCAGAGGTAAGAAAATGAAGCCATTTGGAGTCGGACTGCAGACTAAATAATTCAGGTATTATGGCAAGTTGCAGAGACATTGCTTATATTTTAGGCACCATGAAGGGTATATAAGCAAAGTTTCTAGACCAGATTGCCATTAAAGAGAAGGAACAGCATGGCTTAAAAGAAAATTCCCTTACTCATTCACCCTTCTTCCTCACCAAGCTACATAACACTTAAACTTTTCTCCTCACTTTCTCCCTTGCCTCTTTTTTCTCACACATACACGGGAAGAACTCACATTTCTTTTCATTTTAAGAGAACTACAAACAAGGACTGTAAGAAGTTTAACACTCATACATACTGAGAATAATTTAGTTGTATAAGAACACAAAAATAAAAATATTTTATATTTAAATGTCTTTCTCACCTTTTTCTTTGTGGTGAGTTGATTCAAATTTGCAACATATTAAACCCACTGTACTTCCTCATATAATCAATAAACTTGGGACACCTCATGGCGGTGTAATAGTTAGAAAGCTTGTCTAGCTAGAAAAGTTATGACTGATTAGTGAGTTCTATCCTCACTGGATGAATTAAAAGAAATGAATTATCATTACTCTTTGCTTGAAATTATTTTTGATAACTCTTTAACAGAAAAAATGAAACTCTTGAAATATTTATGTGAGCACCAATAGAAAAGTTAACTTTCTAAATATTGATCTATAATCAAAAAGAGCAAAAGATCAAATGAAAACAGCTACAATAGAACTTAAATTGAAAAAAGATTGGTAACAAAATTTGTGAAATTTTGTTTTTAACATCGACTGTTGCTATATGATGAAAGAATATTTATACATAATAGTTAAATAACAATCACTAAAATGAAAGTATTTCAAGCTGGTATTTGTACGTGATGAGAGCAGTGTATTTTCATCTAACAGGATTAATGTATATGAGCAAGATAAGAGTGGGAAATATTTATGTAAAAAAGAAATAAATATCTATTTATATCATTTGGACTGGTGTCTTCATCTTTATTGCCATACCCAAAGACTTGTGAGTTCAATACCTGGCCACAGCAGAGGGAACAAAGACTTAGAAAGTTGAGTTACTAAAGGAAATTGACTGATAATGAGAGATCCAAAAAAAGGGTGACATGTAGAATTAGAACAATCTACCAGTGTGGACTAAATAAAGGATTCAGTTCAAAATTCCCACATATGTCACCTGAAGAAGGTTGGAGCGTACAACAACCGAAATGTGAATATGGAAATAAAGATAAGGAAAACAGTCTGAATTATGTAAATAGTGTAAATACCTCAGAAATATAGACAGAGAAGAATATCTATAGATGATGGGACAAGCATTTATAGAAAACTAAAGAGAAAAATAGAATAAACATGAGAGAAATGTATTTATTTTCCCATAAAGTGAGAAGAGTATTTGTAGATAATATAAGAGTATTTCAACATAATAATTATAATTTGACCTGGTTATTTATTCATGTTAGATGGAGATGATTTTTCATATAGAAAAAATATTATTTATGTATGAGATAAATGTCATTAGACAATGTAATATAACAAGGGTCTTAGGCATAATTATAGAAAGTGACTGAATTTATTAATAAACAATGCATAAACATTTGAGTTGATTTTCATATAATGACTCAGCTTGGAATAATCTAAACATAGAGTGATAAGATTTAGGTTGGCTTTTCAACAATTAGCCTTGGGTATTATATCTACATTCTTGAATAGATTTTATTTATTTATTTTTTTTGTAACTTTTGTTTTGGGGATTTCTCCCAATACCCCAAAACTCATTATTCATAGATGATTGGCAAAAATCTAAGAATACTCAAATAACTGCAAAATAATTCAGACCCTTATTTTTATTCTCCAGTTCTCATGGAATCAGCTTTTGATCTGATACCATTGTTCTGTTGTTTTTCCCCTTCATATGTCTCTCTTTTCCTTGATCTATAATAACCAGCAACTCCACTTGGGACACTTAACTGAGGGTGTGTGCTCAGCTCACCCAACTGTGTAGAACCAGGTCATCCATCATAATTATCACCATTAAGGTCAGAGTAAAAATTCATTATTTTACTTACATTTTTAAAATTATTTTTAAAGATATTATACAAGACATATTTAAAATTGATTTGAGGTTAGAAGAAAACAGATTTTTGTTTACTTTGTCTCATTTGGTACGTCTTTACTGTGGTTGAATAAAATGACTAGCTCATCAATGTATCTTTACAAGAAGAACATTTTTAAACTGACAGAAATTCCACAAGAATCTCTGAATACAGCATGTCAACATGCTTTTTTTCTTTTGCATTTGACAAAAATAATATTTAAAAAATTAACAGATGTAGATAATATCTTTTAAGTTTCACATATCTGCACCAAATATATTAACATTGCAAAGCTTCAAGCCATTCTTTAATATCTGTTCCTTAGTTTACATAAATACACACACACACACACACACGCATACATATATATTTAAAACAAATTTCTCTTTCTCTCTGTATATGTATTTGTGTTATTCATACATTCGGCTGCTATTAAATGTGCATTTTGATTCATAAAATCAAATGGCCTCCCCTCTACATTCAATCTGTTTATTTCTGTACAGTCTGCTAAAATACTTGACCTTTCCAAGAAACCATCCTCATAAAAGAATATTAATTATTCTGGTATGTTTTTATTAACTCTCTGTTATTTATCTTATATTACATTTAATATACTATCCTTAAAAATCTATTTATATAATGCTATAATCATTATCAGCAACAACAGTTATTCCAAAACCACTGCTGGACAAATGTGTTTCTCACAGCATTCTATAGCAATTGCAGCTGTATATTCTTGGCCATGTCTTACCAGCTAACCTTGCTGTCTTATCTCTTCATCTTCTATCTAGTCTTTTACTATCTATTAGGCACCAATCAAACAATCTTTTGCTCTCATATTTTTTTTTTGTTGTGTCTCCATTTTTTTTCATTGAATCTCTTCTTGGATATCTCTTATGATCTATTCTCTGATTTATGTTGACATCTTTTGTATCTCTTAGCGTTTTCCCTAGCATTGCTATTTTATTTTGTGCATTTCTGCATTTGTTTTCAAGCAATTTTGTTAATTTCTATCTTTGATACCTGTACATCTAAGCTTGCATTATTTAAATTTTGAGCATGCTGGCAAAATGCTTTTCATTATGCTTCTATATTTAATAAATACTTTCTAATGTTGTTTTATTTCATTTTTATAGACTTTCTTTTATGTTATTACCATTCCTATGTTGATGTATACCTGAACATCTTCCAGCTTTTCATCCACTATTCTTATGATCTTTTTTTGCAATATTACAATTGAAAATCACTTTTGTAGCCTAGTAGATTAAAGCACTGGTTCATGAATTTGGTGACATAGTTAGCATGAATTCAATTAATGGGCCAAGTAGTGCCAACTTAGACTCAGTGGATACAGAGCAAGCAATTGAACACTACTAAATTAGGTGAATTATTTTTAGATATGGTTAATGGAACAAGAATAGTCCATCCACAGATTAAATAAAAGGTTAAGATTAAAATGCCCTGAAGTTTAACTGAATCAACAAATACCTGATGAAGGCCAGAATGTTATGATGATGGCAACAAAGATGAGGACATAATCTGAGTGTAAATAATGCATTAATTCTGTTCATTTTCAAATGTCCTTTGAATCATTCCATATTTAAGTCATTTAGCATTTCTTGTATTCATTCAGTAATTCTGATGTTAGTAAAATGTTGTCAACAAATTGTAAATAGGTCATAGATAAAATAATAAATGAATTATACAGGACCAATAATAGGACAATTTTATATTTTTTATTAGTCAATAAATATAACTCAAGTGGTAATGTATATCTATATATATGTATATATATATATATATATATATATATATATATAGAGAGAGAGAGAGAGAATAACACCAAAATTATTGTTAGTTTTTATTTGCTATATACTTTCAGGACACACTCTCATGGCTCTGAACATCTTTGTCTCAGTAGCTCTAAGCAACATTTGATTTTTTTTTTTTAGCATCGCTATTTGTCCCTACTCTTACTTCCATCAACACAAACTCATTAGGTAGGTTACTCGCTGTTTCCCTCTGCCCTTCTTCAATATGTCCTGTCGGTATTAAATTTTCAAGCCCTTTTTCCTTATTATGTATTCCAGAAATTTTAACTCTCCCTTTCTGATTTTAAGTATATCTGTCTTTTTAGTTCACATTTTCTTTGAAGCCACTTTCTTGCCCACATGTTAGGTCCATGATGTTCCCAACATCCATCGGTAGAATCACATCTCTATCACTTTAAGATTCTTCTTCATCTGTGAAGAATTTAGCAAACATCTACTGCCACCAAGGAGGAGATATTACAAAGCAGTTCAACAATGTTTTCTTTTAATAAAAAAAACAAAACTTTTCTATATCTTAATACTTTTGAAATAAATCTTTCACTATTCCTTTACACCTTTGGCTTTCTGTTATATATATATATATATATATATATATATATATATATAATTTATTATTTCAGCAATCATATTGATGTTGAAATTTTCTAAGGCTAACAGCATATTTATTACATTCTCATGTAGACTTGCTGCTGTGTTTCTCTTCATCTTAGTCAGTTCTGACCTTACCTCAGATTTTAATATTTTAATATTGCAGGTCCTTCCATGTTTTTATCTGTTTTGGGTTTCTCTGCTCTGTCATTGTGGAAGAGGCCTTTGATGTACGCATTCTATCTTTGAAATATCTCATCTTTTTCTATTATGAGCATTCTCTTTTTAGACTTTAGGCATTCTGTCATTGAGTATGTCTCTATCCTGTTAATTCTTTTATCATTTTATGTACAATTGCTCTGTCTATGTTCTACAGTGTTTCTATCTCTGCACACTTCTCATTGAGACATTCATCTTTTAGCCAACTTTCATTTCTATCTACTGGTTTCAATTAACATTCTATACATTATGCCTTTTCTTGGCATTGTTTGCAATCTCTTTGCCATCAGATCAAAAATTTGTTTTTCTTGACTCTCTTTGGAAGGATCTCATTCTTTGATATCACTAGAGTTTTCTTTAAAATGTTCATCTTCTAAGCTCTATACATTATCATTAAGCAAGAAAGAATATTAGAAAATTACTGTTAAAAGCAAGTCTTGATTAGTCAAATACAATGAAATCTGTTTAAATGAGAAGATAAGAATTTATGATTAAAATACAGACCCTGGTAGGGATGTGTGTATGTATGGGCGAAGAATCAAAGAAAAGGAAAATAGTTAAATATAACAAAAAGAGTCTTGCTTCAGCACATACATGTTAGAAGTATTACAAAGATTTTATCGGGACCTTAAATTCTCATTTCAAAGTATAACAACAATTCTTCTTTCCATAGTCAGTCCAGTATCTGTAAAAATTATGATTTCTAATGGGTACAGTTATCAATAAACAGATTTATTTCATAAGTATGTATTGGGAAATGAAGAAGGCACCTTGACATGGTGTAATGGTTAGAAAGCTTGTCTTGCTAGATCAGTTATGACTGAGTAGTGAGTTCGATCTTCACTGGGTGCCCCATACTTTCGGCCTTGTGCCACATCTAAGCTGCACTTAGAAAATCACTATATTGGGAAATAAAGACACTACCTGACTTGTCGTATGAGGAATTTCTGTTGACGCGTAATGGCTATGAAATCTATAATATTCCATTGATGGATGTTCCCCATGGTATGTTTGGGCAAAAAGGTATTGGTGGTGGAAATGCCCAGTGTGTTAAGGACATTTCAAGAATGAGATAAAGAAGTAAAATAATTCAATGCCAGAATGAGAGCAAAGAAAGGAAGGAATATATAAATTTTTGTGCATCACAAATTTATAATTGGCATCAGAAGAATTTTAGGCTCAATAAGATAATTAACAAGATCATATGCACACTCTTTACCATTTAAAAACATTTAATTAAACTTGCATTTACAGTTGCATACACACACTATATATATATATATATATATATATATATAAATAAATCAGTGTACAGCTATAAACTTGCTTCTGCATACAAATATGTGTAAACACAATACATATCCATTATTGTATTGCATATACAGAAATATGTCTGTGTGTGAACAATTTTTTTCTCTATATATTGTTTTAGACATCATCACCATAATATATATATATATATATATATATATATATATATATAATACACACAAATATACATAATCATGTTATACCTTTGTACTGAGAACTTGCCAACTTAACAATGCATATAAATTAGTATAATAGCAATATTCATAAATTAGCATGCAAAAAATATGGTGTAGAAAAGATATGGAATAGTTCAGTGCGTTGGAATGGAGATGACAATATCTACAGTTTAGAATGCTGAGTAGGTGGGATTAATTATCCTGAATTTACCAATATTTCCTTTGAGCTTGCAACAGATGAGCTATCTAGCAGTCAATATATATTGATTTAGAACATATTGATATTATTGCCTCAATTTAAGAAATATCATTTCTCTAGTAGCAGTAGTATTAATAAAAATTATATGCACATACAACATTTCAAGAGTCATGTGATACAAAAGTAATGGTAGGTGGTATCACTCATAGAAATACCCAGACCTCCATTGAGCTCTGACATCTAGTGAATCAGTGTGAACACTCTTCTCTTGACAAGGTGATATGAATTATCAAAATCTGACTGAGGCATGATAGTAGGTATAAGATAGATGGAATATTGCATCATATTTGACTCTTTCAATCTACAGTGTGATGTGATATACAGGGAATATCTCATGGGAGACATTACCACTCAACATGAAGTGACTACCTATAGTGTCTGGCAAGAATTGTGATAACATAAATGACTTATCAGGTTGGTTGATTGTTCTTTAGGAGAACCACCACCACCAAGCTGACCTTGTCAACATCATGACACTGGACACAACATCTCACCTGGGTTCATGATTTTACTAATTGAACCCTGGATAACTCATAACATGTGTCATGGTCCATTGAGTCACAGTTTCAGTCCTTTCAGGCTGATGGTGGTATTTGGCTGTGATGTAAACTTCACAAAGCCATAAATCCTAGTTGTCTTCAAGGTACTGTGCAGGTTAGAGGGGTTCCATAATGGTGTCTACCTAAATATGTCATTGACCAGTGGCTATTATGTCACACTGTTTCATGACCATTTGTACCCATTTCGTGACTCCATGTTCCCCAACAATAATGTGCATTATTCACACAGGATAATGCACTGTGTCATCAGCCCAAGTTACCCAGAATAAGTTTGAGAATCATTTTGGAAACTTACCTGGTCATTTTTATGTATGTTCCTACACCTTCAAATATTAACATCATATATCCAAATTTGAGGTTTGGGGGAATCCCTTATTGGCCTGACCTAGGACTTTTTATCATGTTATCATATCTCCTCTCTCTCTCTGTTTATCTTCTCTCTCTTATTTATATATATATATATATATATATATATATATATATATATATATATATGTTGGAGTGATAGATGAAACTATAGCAATATAATTATATCAAACATTTTGCTGATAATTACATAAGTGGATAAATTTTTGCAATCAACTTATGCTAATATACTGTTTGTAAGATTTATTGGCTTAAGTATTCGTATAAAGTCATGCTATATTTAGAAATAAAGTATAGTGTGATCATTTAAGTGTTTTAGAAATAGGAAAAATTAGTGTTGAAATTTGTAAAATTATTAGTTTTAGTGGGGCTCCAGGTTTGTGAGTTTCAATTTTTCCATAAATATAACTTGTTTTATATTCACCAGTAATATCCTACTTTGGAATTATTTGCAATAAATAAGTGTTTCTTAAGACTGTCAGTGTTGATTCTGTATAGTTTCTTAAATTTTGTTTTATGAGTTAGGATGGTTTATGTTTAGATTCAGCTATTTTTGCTTACTTTATTTGTTGCTTTTATTGGCAAAAGTAATTGCAATATTTTTGTTTTGGATAAATTGTTTTGTTGCATTTATTAATGTTATTTGGCTTTTAATAAGTTCAATAATTTTAATGTACTTCTATTTAGGTATTAATTGGTAATATTTGAATTTTTTGGTATAGGAATTCAATTTCCATTTTTATATTGCTTTTTATTTGGATAAATTTGTAAAAATATGTAACTTTGATTCTAAATTGAGGAATTATTTTTGTTGCTTGGTGATTAGAATATGTCCTCCTTATACACGTTTGACAGTTTTTTTTGTTTTTTTTTTAATGTTCCTATTTTACGATTTTATTGAGTTTACTTTTATTATATTGTTGTATATTATTTTTAAATACTAATTTGCCTTTTATATTTTTGAGTTCTTTATGTTCATTTTTATCTATTGTGATTTGTCATCTGATGATTTATTTACAAAGTGTTTGTATTAATTTCTGTTGTAGCTGCTTAGACATAAGGTTTAATTAAAGTGTATTTGCACAGCAGCTTTTCCTTGATACAAGTTTTATTAATAACTATTATTAAGACTAATGAAAATTCTTTGTCAAATATATATTTTAACTTTTTCTTCTTTTTCTATTTAAATAAGAAATGAAACATTTCTAAAAATGCTACGATGAAGCTTATAAAAATATTTTGATGAAAGATGGTTGAAAGTATGTAAACAAGAGTATCATGTACTTTGGACAACTTAATGACAAATTTGATCCTGATGTCTGATAACGAAGAGACATTGTTAGTTGAATTCTATAATTTGCTGGTTTATATATATATATATATATATATATATATGTGTGTGTGTGCGTGCAGTACAGACAAAAAGTCGAGGGCCTCTCTGTATTTCTTTATAAAACTTTGAAAACCATTTTTGACATGTTTGATCATTCATATTGCTTTCTCCATAAACTGCAAAAAGATTAATATGCAAAAAATTTTATCTTCATGGTCTGAATGAATAAACAAAAATATGCCAATTTTGGCACAATTTAAAACAAAAAAAAGCCTACTGATAGAACAGTCATAGTACAAGCAAAAGCAATCTTTATGAATCAAGTTTTTGAAAACTGAATATACATAATGCCATCTAACAACAAAAAGTAAAAGTTTTTGATTAAACAAATAATAATGTTTATATAATTTAATAATATTTCTATGAAAACAAAATTAAATTAATAATATAAATTAAAGAAAATTATTTTTTCTTTCCAACTTGTGTAAATATTGATTCAACCTTCTGACAAAAAAGTATTTTTCTGAAATCGCTTATTCTTTTTATATTTTCTCGTTCCCTAAAAGGGATGCACACACCTCACAAACAAACCTTGAATACATTTGCAAATAAGCCAATATCAGTCTGGGCAGTTCTCAGATTGGTCTCTTCACACATTTTTGGGGTTTGTTTTTTGTCTATCTTCAATTTTCTTGGCTTCCATATACTTTTTTGTTTTTCAGTTTTGTTCAACACATGCATACTTGACTTTTCTTTTCAGCAGCTTTCTCCAGGCAGGTGCTATTATTTGTAAGGTGTTTATGTTTTTACTTTGTTTTCAAGACAATACTTCAATGAGTTTATTTCCATATCTGCATCTACTCTTCCTTTTGTAGTAACCGGCATTTTTTTTAAGGCTTGTGCAGTTTTTCATCAAACATTAGTCTGCTTTTATGTGAATGTTTTGCAGTGTGCTCACCCCAACAAAAAGAACCCTTTGCTAAAATCTTCCAGATGTTAGATATGTATTCACATCATGTGTTTCTACATCTGTCTACATATATTTCTTTTTATATTCAAGATTTCTTTTTTCTATCTTATTCATGTATCTCCCACATGTCTCCATTATGTGTCTTTTCATGCTCTTGTACATAAATTCACATATCACTTCTCATCTATTGATTCATATTCTTCATAGTGCTCTGCTTTTCATTAATGACTTCTATTTTTTCAAGATGGAATTTTGTGAATGGTTATCTTCATATTTTCTGACTTCAGAACTCTCTGATTCACTTTTTCTTTTTTTTGGTAGTTTAACCCAGTTGTTTCATTGACCAATGCAGTAGTGTTCATTTCTCATGATGTTTCACTACTGTGGCCTTGTGCCAGATTAATTTACATAAACACCAACATATATTAAAGATTAAAGCAAGAACGGTAAATTGCCTACTGTAAAGAAGACTTTTATTTTTTTATTAAACATCAGTCTGAATAAATATGCATACAATCAAAATGAGAAAAGAACTATTAATTTTTTATTAAAATTTTTATTAAATACAGTGTCATCTTTATTGGTATTATTACCATAGTGTCTGTCAAAAATAATAGTATTATTTATTTATAGCTTAACACTATTACATTGGATCAAAGTGTTACTCTTTAGTTTTCTGCTGAAGATCAGGATATGATGTTATTCTCCTCTGTTTTGTTCCATATTTTGGAGTGAGATTTTGGCACAGTGCTTTTGATGTTGAGTAATTTGTAGCCTGCAAGGAGATTAGCGTATTCCTGGAGATTTCAACCTTATGACAGTACATCCCTCATTGAACTTTAATGAAAAAGAGCTGGCAGATTCTGATGCTATAATATCAATGGTTGTGGGGACTGGAAAATTATTGTTCATGAGTGCATATATGGAACCCCAAATTAAACTGACCATGTGGATGAAATTGTCCTTGTAGATAAGCAAATAAATACTACAATCAGCATATAGTATATGTGTGTCACACTCTGGCATCTCTATGATCAAGTATAGTTATTTTGCACTCTGAAAGTGTTACAAACACACACACACACACTGCATTTTATATATGTGGATTATATTATTATTTCCAGCATATTCAAGGAATATTTCCTTTTTTAATTTTTGGTTGACTGCAAATTACTTATATTATTTATACTGCTTATCTTGATCAGGATGTTTTAGATTAACTGTTTATCATGAAAACTGAGAAAAAAATGACAGATTTGTATGCATTGTTCTTTAGAGATTGATATTAGTATCAGAGAATATTTTGTCAGATTCCTACTTTCTGAATTATCTTGATATATGCATGATTATTATCTGAAAAAAGTTTGCTTTATAATGAAAAATGAATGTTTCTTCAAGTTTCACCAGTATCTTTATATACTTAGCATATAATTTCGTTTCCTGCTTATTTTTTTTGTTTTTTTGAATAGCATCAGCAACAATTTCCCCTCGTTTAATCTCCTAACAGTAATCTAATGCAATGGTTTGTGTAGACAATCATAATCCTTTCTTGTTTATTATGCTTGTGTCAGTCAGAGAATCTTTGTGTACATTTTCTCTGCTTATCTTTCAAATGATTTGCTTATCTTCCAAATGTTTTTCTTGTCATTCTGATGTTTATAATGCAGGGATGATATCAAGCAATAGGAACATTACCTAGTTCAGATCATCATTGCTCTATTTTATGGAGTTAGCAAATTAATAGTACATTCATTTATTAACTCTTCATGCTATTTAGGCTTTACTTCTCTTAAATCAGATTTGTCTCATGATCAGAAACAGTTGTTGGGTTACAAGGCTGGACTGAGCAATCAAGATCTGACAGTTATAGTTTTTCAATAGACAAGGGGAATTATTTGGCCATATCTATCTCCTCTTCAAATATCATACACCAGTAAATACTGGATTAGATGACACTGGTAACTGGCTGCAAACTATCATTACTGTGATCATGATGACTGACAATGTTATACTACTGGAGAATATGAATTCATGCTTTTATGAAGAGCATTAGTGCAGGAGGGATATAAACTGCAGAGAGAAGAATTTGAACTTGTTACTACCATTTTGTTAAGTAATAATAATCCTTCTTGTTGTTTGTTTTACCCCTCATATTTACTATTATCTTTTCACTTTCATATTATTAAAAACAGAAAAACAGTGAATGAGGATACTGTTAGGCTAGTTTCATATGTTGATATCTATGTAGATATAGCTGCTGCTAACATTACTAATATATGAAACTAACACCCTGAAAATATGCTTCTAACTTTTGACATTGAAAAATAAAGCAGTTGGATTTAGACAACCAAGTCGGTCAGTCATTTCCTATTCAGGCCTCTTTTCCTTTGTCCTTTTACCAACCCTACCCAGTATACAACAGATACTGAACAAACATGTTTCTCAGTTCATGAAATGAAAACTTATGCTTGATCACTCTAGTTTAATTAGTTAACTAACGGTAGCATAACGATTAGCTGAACAATATAAAAGAAAAAAGAAATCTTGATTTCTAACTTTTGTTACATAAAAGTACAGAAACTAAGTAAAGAAAAAAAGATTTTAATTTTATTTCTGTCTTATTTATATTTTTTTAATTAAATTAAAACATATAAGAGAACTGTTCAAATTCTTGCTCTCATTGCTTTCCAATTATTTCCTCATTGAATAATTAGACTAAATTAAGTTCCAAATGTAGTTTTCTGTCTGAATGGGAAATCGGGGGGGTTTCATATATTATGTAACATTCCTATTAAATAGCATTCTGTCAAAAAAAAAAAGTGACAAAAATCTGCGATCTCTCTCACACACACATAGATGAAAGTGCATCATATATATATATATATATATATATATATATATATATATATATAAATTTATAGACCAGTTAAAAAGGGTTGCAAAAGACATCTCCAAATAAAGTTAACGGAAACAAGTGCAGCTCTTATCATGTAAGAGCTATTGACACTACTTTTAGTTCATATTTGTTGGATAAAGACAGGGACAAGAAGCAAATAAGGATAGCAATTAGAAGATGGTCCAATTTTGGTGTTCTTGTCTGTCATTAAAGCTCTGATGTCTCTGATAGGGAGATAGGCACTTGAAGGATCAGTCTGTCTGAAATCTGTTACAATGATAATTATCTGTTATCTAAAGTTCAGATAGGAATCTTGCTGTCTGTTTACATGAGATATAAAGGGATTTTGTAATTTTCATAAAATAAACTTGTAAAGTAGGCATTTTTTTCACTCTCTTCATATGTGTACATATACACACATAAAGGGAGAGAGAGAAAGATGAATGTAAATATCATTAAATGGAAAGCACTACTGTATTTCTTTTTAATCTCTGTAATGTGTTTTCAAGTTTCTCATCTTATATTTTGTCTGGTTGAGAAAACTACTTGTCTAACTGATCTGTACATATATTACTTACCCTTATGAATCTATTTCACAAAATGAAATTCTTATTTAAGTATACTGTATATATACATATACAAATCTCCTTGACATGCACACATACATATATATATATATATATATATATATATATGAATAATACTCCCCCACATGCATTTGAAAGCATATGCTTACCTCTAAAATCCAGCAGGAACACAAATATAAAATAAAATTGCACAAATTTAAAAGAGCTCAAGCACTTCCCCTGAATATTTGTTATTACATAATTACCCTAAAATAAAGTACTTCAGTTTTAACTATTTTTCTATTTTCTTTTCTCTCTCTCTCTCTCTCAACACAGACAAGGAAAGATATGCTCACATTTTTGTCAATATTGGCTCAAGCAGCTCAAATATTTTAAGATGTCCTCATCCATGAAAATTCAACCGTGCCAAAGTTTAGCTGTCATTGCTTTATAACTGTTTTAAGTGCCATGTTTACAGGGACAGAATTTTTTTCACAGTCTCTGTTATAAATGTATTTTACTATTTGAGTTTGCAACATTGAAGACTTCAATATTTCATTATAAAAAATTATTAACTTAATTGCAATAGGTTAATTTTCTTTTTAGGTATTTTAAAGTTAAAAACAAGACTTTAAAATATTTCCTTATTGAAAAAAAATTATACCTTTTAATACACATAGTTAAGTTGTACTTTTGATCTTCAATTGTCAAGATATATTTATATGAGAAATATATTATTAAAAATATTGATTATAATTTGTTTTGGTTGGGCTGTCAAGTTTTATAAAAACAAAGTGCAATATAAATTTAATTTATAAATAAATCCAAAAGATATAATGCATAGAAATTTACAAAACCATATCCTAATAAATTAAATAAATCATCTTGTAATTTTACAAGTTAAAATAGACTCCTTGATATTCAATATGCTTTATTAGTCTTTTACCCATTTTGTTAATTTTCTATTGTTTTAACTTCAGCCTTATTTATAGCAGTTTCTATCATTTCCCTGATATCTTCTTTGCTTAAACATTATTCATTATTATTCTCCTTTAATAAATTGAATTCAAGTTTTCTTGCTTCGTTGATTTTTGAAAACCTTTCTACTGTTTCATCTTCAACATTATTTGCAATAGTTTTTATTGCTCTCCAGACAGCTTGCTTTCAATACTGTTTCTCATTTTCATATATGATAGGATAAAAGTTTAGTATTGGATTATCTGGATAGGCTGGCCACCATTCCATTTATTATCTGTGAAACCATTTTCTGATATCAGCCTTGCCATTTGTGAATAGTTATTGTCCATATATATGGTGGGTGGGGTGATGCACATGTCACATTTCAGGCTAATTTCTAACAGGCCTATTTGGTTTATAGTCAATTTATGTCTGTTTTATCTAAAACATGTTAAAACCATCCAAAAATAAACAGATTTTTCTCTTTTTAAACAGAAAGTAATAATAAAAGATTGTAAACAAACAAAAAAGTTATTAAAGAATTAAGCAGTAATACAAAACAAATACAATTAAAAAAAACTTATCAGCAGTTCCTCCATAAATCAATTTTCTTTTGACCTTTGCCTTTTTTAAAACATTCCACAATATTATTTTTGAACTTCATCTGATGAAAACTTTTGTTTGTTGTAAAATATATTCACAACAATTTTTTTCTGAAAAGTGAATTCCTTTTTCAGTGTATTGTTTACAATTAAAAACACATTTTGTAGAATAAGTTTCCAAAATTCTTTCAGAAGACTCTCTTGTAGTGAATTTATGTTTTACAATAAATTTATCTGCATAGTCAAGTATACAAAATAAGTACAAACTTTGGCATTTGGTTATTTGAAACCATAAGACCTCCTCAAGAAAGTAAGTTAAAGTACTTCTCTGTAGCATCACCAATTCATCATTGCCTATCATGATCAGGGAACACATTTCACATTGAAAATGCTTAATTAATTTTTTTTTTCTTTTGAATTTTCTCTAATAAAGAAAAAGATGGTAATGGAAATTTCTCCAGAAGTAATTTGTAAGTTTGTTGAGATGTATGGCACAGTAGCAAGGTATAACGTATTAGTTCTGCAGAAAATGAAGGATGTCTTTTTTGTAATTCTTTTAGAATTGAGTATGGTGATTCTTCCGCCACATTTTGTATGTAGTTTAGAAAATGTTCTAACATTCTAAAGCTTGTGAGTTTAACAATATGGTAATGGTATAAGGGTTCCATTGCACTGAAGCTGAACGTGAAGGTTTTGGGCAATGTGAATACATTCTTTTATAGATGAAAGAGACGGTTTTCTTATTTTTTTCTGAATGTATTGTAGTTATTGGATGTAAATCCCAATTCCGTTTCTTTCATTTTCCTTTCAAAATAAATTTCTCTTCAAAATGTTTCATACAGAGAACTGAATTTTTCATAGGAAACCAATCAATATGATTGTGGAGTTACTCCACTTACTTTCCTAATATGCCACTAGAGGAAGTTATAAATACACTGTAATATTTCCTATCATTCTCTTTTCCCTATTTCACTCAAGGACCATAAGGTGTAGGTCTATTGTGAAAATGCATTTTCCAATGGGGAAACCTGCACACACACCTTCATTTTACTTCATTTTTTTCTAGGACTTCTACACACATTTCACATACATGAGCAATTCACTAGTCTCTAAATATTTTCATGCATGTACATTGTTTTGTCACATACAATATCATTGTCTTTGGTGTTCACAATAATGTAACCTTTTGTCTTTTTAATAATACATTAATACATTATTGTTTTTGTGTGTATATATATTGGTTTTAGTTGTTACTTTGTCATTTTATTATCCAGACCCATATACCAAGTCCACCATTTTTGTTAGGGAAGTGTTTCTGCTTATTTTGATATTATTTAGATGGGATAGGTTGTTCTGGATAGTGGATGTGATGAAGTGAGTTGGTAGTATTATGTATCTGTTCTCATTTAATTTATTATTATGGATGATGATGTTATTTTTACTGAGGTTGTGTATTTTGTATGCCTTTCTTCTTGCGTTGTGGATGAAATGATATGGGTATTGTAGGTTTCTGAATGTGTTTTTTATGTATGTTTCTTCTTTAGATAAACACTCCCAAATCCATTATGGATATAATCAGACCATCAAACACCCATAGCAATAATATTTGTGAGGCCAGCATATATAAAATAGGTTGCCAAAACTGTTCCTCACAATACATTAGAGAAACAGGCAGAAATTTAAAAAAACACATCTATGAGTACAAAAGAGACCTCATAAATAACAATTTAACAAATGCAGTAGTCATATATAGAAATAAATTCAACCACAATTTTGATTTTATAAATGCTACACTCATAAAAAAGAAAATAATTCATTCAAAGTGAAAATCCTCAAGAGTACCACCATTGAATATTATCCAAATATTAATCAATGTCCAGGTCCCCCCCCCCCACACACACCAATATCACCTTTCCTAACAGAATCACCACTCTCCCAAGCCAACATGCACAACAAATATATCAAGAAATCAAAAGAAAACTGTTGAATCTGACAATGCAAACAATATTTCTACCATGAAAATATTCTAATTGGCGTAATTTTTCAGTTGACCACATGAATATACAATAGCATTTCTAAATTCTTCTAGTAGCTAATGACATTTTGTTTGTTGTTTATAGATATTTTGCTTCAATAAATTCATTTTGTTTTTTTGCCTTGAAAAAGTCCACATTGGATGAAGCACATTAGCTAAAACAACAGTTTTACTATTGTCGTTTTCTACAGGTTAATTCTGAGAAATTTTTATATATATATAGTATAGGTAATAAATCTGTTGGTATATAATCCAAGTGGATCCTAGTAATATCAAATATTTGATCCACAAAAGAGCTTGATGTATTTATTATAACAGAGCATGTAAATTACACAACAAAAT
The DNA here is from genome assembly GCA_963932145.1 of Acanthosepion lycidas. Lineage (NCBI taxonomy): Eukaryota > Metazoa > Mollusca > Cephalopoda > Sepiida > Sepiidae > Acanthosepion > Acanthosepion lycidas. The sequence continues at coordinate 114,821,545 of OZ010586.1, forward strand.
TCAAAATTACCTCATATGGGGGTGATATCCCCCATATGAGTTAATTTTGGATTTTATTGTGTAATACACATATATATAAGTCACTTACTGTTTCTCACAAAAATTAATGCACAGAGAAAAAAAGGTCTTACTAGTAACATTCTGAAGAGGGACTCAGTATAAATCTGTGATATCTCCTTTTAGTTTCTCTTTAGAATGCATTGCTCTTGTCTTTGTCCATGGGAAATCAAACAGTGACTGACTATTTTCACCCACAGGCTGTCACATGGTCCTCAAAATCCTTTTAAGACATCAATCACTAAATTCTTCCTGTCAAAGACAATTACTTTCTGCATCCCTACGCATAAAATACTAGCTCAAAATATTACTCCACTTTCTGTTTTTCATATTCTAAGTAATCTTTGTTGGTTATTTTCATGAAGAACCCAATACAAAGCCAAGGTATCAGGTCCATTCATTGAAGTTTTACTCATTAATAAGAATTATAGTTGAAAAATCAGTTTTCATGTACTTCTTTGCCAAACTTAGTTGTCTTTGAGATTGTTTTAGTAATGTTTAACAAAACATCTCCCCACTGTCACATCTGCTTGCTTCCACTTCCAATTTTTTCTTTGAGCTTCACCGTTGTTGTATACTGCCTTTTAAGTTGGGGTTTTGTCTTCATATGCAAATGACTGACATCCATAAAAAGGCTCAACATCACGTATGTGCCTTGGACATTTCATAAATGGCAGTTTAGTAGGCCAGATACCTTGGGCGCTTTGGATCAGGTAAGTGCAAATATCTATTGACACAACAAGTGCTTATTTATAGCAACCCTACAGTGTTCAAAGGGAGAGAATTCTATGGCAACAATTTTCACCTCCAGTATGCTAAAGGTTAAAGGTTTAGTTGCTTTATATCTTTAGCCAGTGTTCTTAATCTTCTTCTTTCTTGTTGGTCCATTTTTTAAATTATTACTCTGTTAAAAAAAAGCAAATAATCAAAGTTGCAATGAGAAGTTTGTAGAAAGCACTGTAGAACATAGATATAGCAGGTATGCATAAGATGATAAAAGAAATGACAATATAGAAACATTTTCTTTGACAGAATGCATAAAATCTAAAAAGGGAAGAACACTCCTAATAGAAAAAGAAAAGATACTTCAAAGATGGAATAAATGCATTGGAGAAATCTTCCATGAAAACAGAGGAGTGAAATCTACAATAGATAACTAGAGAAAGAGGAGTAAATCAACGATTCATTTTCTCAATGGATTTCTGTATTTATCCTACAAGGTGGCTATAATATTAACAACATAAAATACAAGGATGACACTACATTGATGGCAGACTCAGAAGGAAAGCTAAAAGAAACTTTCAGACAAGGCAGTTAAGGAAAGTACAAAGAAAACTATAATGTATGGGCATCAGTGAGTGAAAGAGAGATCTCAGTATGAGGTAGAAATTGAGAATGTGAAAATCAAGCAAGTAAAGAAATTTGTGGGCAGTAACATACAGAAAATGCGATACAGAAATCCAAACTTGCATTGGAATGGCAAAAAGTGCCTTTCAGAAACTAAGCAAAGTATTAAAAGATAGAAAAAATTTTTTAGAAACTAATTATGCTGAACTGCTCTGTCATATCTAATCTATATGGCAATGAATGCTGGATAATTTCCTTAAAGCTAAAGAAGAGAATTCAAGCACTAGAAATGTGCTTTTATAGATGGATATGAAGAATACCATGGACTAAACATGTAAGCAACAAGGAAGTTTTAAAGAAAATGGAAATGAAAAGGACACTTATACTTAAAATCAGAAAAAAACAGTTTGAATTTCAAGGATGCATTAAGAAGAAAGAAGGTTTGCAGAATTTAATACTTGTATTGCATATTGAAGCCAAGGTAGAGGGAAAACAGCAAGGATCTTATCTAATAAGTTTGTGTAGAACAGATTGCCAAGCAAGGACAAAAATGTATGGTAAAGTGTTTAAAAATGTTTTGGGCTACAAGAGAAAGGTAGTTGTGGAGAGCCGCCAGAGACATAACACATAAAAGAAGAAGAAAGCCTTATTTTTTTTTTAATTTCTTTTTGAAGTATTTTTAAAACCATTTTTTTCTCTCGTCATTGTTTTCAATTTTCCTTATTCTGTAATCACTTCAGTTTCCAGTTTTCAAAATTTATGTTCTTGTCACTCTGTAACCTTACGATATTTTTTTTTCTTTTATGGCTACATCTTTCTTATAACTCATAGCAGTTTTTATATATCTGAAGTTTAAATATCTATAACTGTACTATTATTATAAATATTTATTTAAAATATAATGAACAACCTTCAAGCTGCATAATAAAATCTCACACTAAATAAGTGATTGTAACTATTTCTAGGAGAAAGCAGATATATCAAAAATGAAATTCATATTGTATGTTTATCAGGTAAATATAATCTGAAAATTTTACCAACATCAGTTTAATACCATTTTTATCATGAAAACATTGACTTGCACAATAAAATCTGTGCGTGTGTGTATAATTGTTCATTGTGTGCATCTAATCACTCTCATATTGCTTTATTTGCCTCTTGCTATTTGTCTATAGTCTTTTTGTTCATTGTATACAGAGGGTATGTGAGTGGTTTGCTACTATAAATGTGAAGGTTTGAACTGGTGGGACCAAGGAATGTAGTTCGTCCAAGCACTTTGCATGGATGTAGCATTAGAGCAGCAAGAGTTTTGCCACATCCTGTATGTGGGAGAAAGGTTGGTGGGTGGAGAATAATTCATTACTCACAAAGGCTTGGAGACACTTTTGGATTCTATGAAGGCTGGAGAGTGAAGTTTGGGCAGTTTTCACTCAGATATGACAATTTTTAGTCTGATCTAAAGATAGAGGATGGCAGGAGGTGTTAGGTACTTACTGGAGCAGTACAGAAAGCCAACCGTTTTACCTGTATCCTTAGCAATGGATCATATGTATGAGTTCCACTTGAGGTTGGGTGTGAGTTTGAGTCCCAATAGTCTTTCAAAGCACAGTGCTTCTCTCAAATGACCTCCATTCATCCTGATTGGTGGTAGTTCGTGATCAGATCAGTGATGATGGAATGTAACTATCTTGGTCTTTGAGGCATTGAATGTAACCAGCTAATTCTTACCTCATTGGGTAGTTTGTCCAAAATTGGAAGAGATCAGTCACCAAACTTTGTACATCAAATTGTCTTTAAATTAAGTGGCAGCAAAAAAATTATCTTTGACCTTTTAAACAGTAAGCTTAAATATTAATGCAATACTTAAATGCTGCAATCAATTTTGAGTTCTTCTGTAGTTTATTGTTGCCTATCATATCTACTCCTCCCCACCTATTGACATGAAGACCCAATCAAGAGCCCGCCACTGGTGCTAGCTTTAATGCCACCTGATAGGGTGGCTTTTTGTTCTCTATATCTGAACATTTATAAAAGACTTTTCAAATGTTCAAGCTGGTAGACAAACATAAATATTCTTTGTAAAATAAACATAGTCTACTCAGATCTTGGTATCCACTAAACATTTAAAATGATAAAAATCTGTTAGATTAATAAAAATTTCATTACTTAAGAAATTGCTTTGTTTACATTTGGATATGAAAATGAGCAGATATAAACTTCTGAGAATCTGGGACAAGTAGAATTGCTCTAGCTATATCAGACAAGCCCTTTTTGGTAGAGTCAATCTAATCTAAATCTAACTACAGTTTCTCCTGCAAAGAGGAATGCAGGTTTGAATCCTGCCAAAGGGTGCATATTTTCTTTAATATGATTTCTAGAGTATTCAGACCAGTATGTATGTATGTATGTATAGCTGGCCATTCATATTCAAGGATACCTGTCTACTAGGGTGGCTAACCAAGCCCTATTGCAGACGCTCACTCAGGCACATTTGTGTTTGCTCAACAAACACAGAGCCCATCTGTGGTTTATACTGAAACTATGTTGAGTAGACCTTAGTTACAGTTTCTGTAAAAGAGCGTGTTATCTAGTGTGATCAACAATTTGAACAAGGCCAGCATGCTCAAGCCTTTGGCCACAATGACTTGTGACTTCATGCTAGCACAGCTATTGACAGCCTACAACAGTTCTGTCTACCCAATTTCACTCACAAGGCTTGAGTCAACCCAGGGTATGGTTTTCAGGCACTTACTGAAGGTGCCGCATGCTGTATCAACCTCCTCCAGTCAGATAACATTAGGAAGTCTTCTTCCTGACAAATCGAACATAGTTAGATTCAAACCCAAGTCACATTCTCAGAATGCAAACATTTTAACCACTTGGCTATGTGCCCAGGCCAGTGGACAAAAATAAATATGCTGTTTAAAATAAATGGAGCATCTACTCAAATATAGGTAACCAATAAAAATAACATTTAAAGTCATAAAAATATATATGTGTTGCTTTGTAAGTATATGTATAAAAATATTCTTCTTTGAAATTGAATTAACTATTAATATATTTGATTTTCTGCTTTTGTACCATTTTTAACTTAATGCATAAATTTTTGTGAAATTCTTAAAAATATAACAAATACTTAAAAACTCTTCATCTTAATCTGCAGCAACATCTTTAACAAATCTCTCTCTCTCTCTCTGTGTTGTGTCACTTCAGGATGTAGGTGATCATGACTCTCCACAATTTGCTGTCCTTTGTAGCTCTTATTAAATTTTTTTTTTTTTTTAGTATTTCTCCTAAACCTTATTCCATCATTTCAAATGTTTCTTCCTGATGTTATCTATAAGTTTTTTTTTCCTCCATTATCTCTAAATGCTCAGTTCATAGTTTCCTCAGCATCCTTTTGTAGAATAACATTTCTGTTGTTATAAGTTTTTCTTCATCTTTGAGAAGATTCCCCAACATTCACTGCCATATAGTAGGGTTAATATCACATAACAGTTCAGTATTCTTTAGCAATAAACAGAACAAATTCATAGAAAACCTTAAATATTTTGCATGATATCTGTGTTGTAAATTATATGTAGGACAAATAATTTTATTTCCTTTTTTTTAAAACTAAAATATAGATGCACAGCATTTTTCTTTAAATCTTGGTTTTTCCTTTCTACGGAAGAGAATATTAATAGTCTGTAAGAATTGAGGATATTCACAAAATGAGAAAAGTAAAAAAAAAATGTATATTAATCTTTTTTCCATTCCTTTAGCTATAAAAGTATATTTTTTAATATAGGAAAGATATAATCAGTTTAAGAAGTTTTGAAGTCATTTAATGGCAGAGGATGGCACTCAATATCTATTAGGTTGGTGCAAAAATAATGACGTATTAATGTCGTTTTTTGACGTTGAAAATACGTCAAAAAACGACATTATTACGTCATTATTTTTGCACCAACCTAATAAGTACACAGTGGTAAGTCTGGAGAGGCAAATTGCATCATCAAAATAGAAGAAAAATTAAAGTAATTCTTGAAAGAGAAGTAAAGAGAAAGACTGAGAAAAAGGGAACAAAAATGACAGAAAGAAATTGAATGTAGCATACAGAAAGTGACAAAAAGAAAGAAATAGAAAATGAAAGCAAAAAAAAAACAATATAGATGGAGGAGAGATGATTAAAAAAGATAGGAAATATGTGTGTGTGTATATATATATATATATATATATATATATATATATATATACACACACACACACAAAGAAATATAGTTTAAGGTATGCTATATTTATGCAATAAAGTGCTCAATATCAGAGATATAGCATATGTAGATATATATCATACTCATTTGTAGAGAGTATGTAGATATATATATCCCAGTATGTGGCACATTTGGAAAGTGTCTGAAAGCTATACTACGGCTTGATCTAAGCCATGTGAGTGAAATTGGGTAGACAGAATTCTTGGGGTTGTTGATAGCTGTGCTAGCACAAAATCATAAGTCATCGTGACCGAGGGTTTGAGTGTGCTGGTGTTGTTCAAATTGTTGATCATTCTAGATAACACATTCTCCCAGAATCTGTAATTAACGTCTACTCAGTATAGTTGTAGTATAAACCACAGGTTGGCTCTGTGGGTGTTGAACAAACACAAATGTGCCTGAGCGAGATATGCAATAGGGAGTGGCTAGCCGCCCTAGTAGATGGGTATCCTTGAATACAAGTGGCCAGCTATTATTATATACATACATACATACATACATACATACACACACACACTACAGTTTTTGAGGCTACCTCTGGTAATTTTCTAAATTGGACCAAAATGTAGTTGTGTTGTGTAAGAGAAAATTATTATACATGCTTAAAAACAGTCTTTTTTTTTTTTTTTTTTTTGTAGAAATTTTATTATGACAAAAACAAAAAAGCATTTTGTGATTAAATTTTGACCTCTTTTTTCTTTTTCTTTTTCACCATTTTGTTCATCCCATACCAATTCTTGAGGTGGCTTCAAACTTTTGAACTGTAGTTTGTGTTAAACATATTTAAATTGCTACACAAAAGCTTTTGTTTCAATACTATAATTGTACTTCTTCAGGGGATGGTAGGTAACTGGTGATAAGATGATTTTTAAGGAAATTTAAAAACAAATTGTTACCTCTTTTTCAAAAGTTAAAGTTGGGGGTTGTGTATAAGTTAAGAATTAAAAATAGACTTGTGGGTATATCTTTATTAACCAATTAAATGTCAGATATATGCTAAATAGAAAAGCAAGGTCAGAGGGTGGAGGTGGATGAGTTATTTTTTCATGTCACAATAAACCAGCACATAGACATAGTATCATTGATGATGCAGAGAATGTATTGCGATTGTAGACAAATATGACATGTTCTGTTGAGCACTTTTTTAAAAGTAAATGCTACAAACTGTGGATTTTTACTCCATTTGTTCTTTCTCTCATTTGACAAGATATATATATATATATATATATATATATATATATATATATATATATATATATATATATATATATATAGTTAAGCAAGTCAGCTGACTTTTTGTATCCTGTTTCTGCAAAGCCTTCACATTTCTCTGAGATTGTATTTGTTGAGTTGATGGAGATGGCTACTAAGTCTGTCTCCTTCAGCTTTGACAATTGCATGTATCAACAGATAGATGGAGTCGCAATGAGTAGTACAATGGGTCCTCTGTTGGCTAACAGTTTTGTTAGCTTTCATGAGAAACAGCTTTTTGATAGGATTAATAAGCCTCACTGTTATTTCTGCTATGCTGATGACACATTCATGTTGTTTTCCTCTAGTACTAAAGTGGAAGAATTCTTTTCATACCTTAATAATCTTTATCCTTCTTTAAAATATACAATGGAGGTAGAATAATCAGCTTCCTTTCCTGGATGTATTGGTACAAAGAACACCTTTAGACTTTCTTACCAGTGTCTAGTGTAAACTCACTTTTTTGGGGGCTTTACCTAACTTGGGATTCATTTGCTCCCAGAACCAGGAAAATTAATCTTATCAGTACCCTTACTCATCATGCTTTGGTGTTGTGTTCTGAGTGTAGACTTGACATTGAGTTAAAATTAAACAGCTGTTTTTAATGAATGGTTACCCCAAATGTGTTCTTACATCTACCATTGAGCAAAAAATTAAGTTCAGTGAGGTCAAGAAATATGGTATCTCTAAATGTCCTGTATATTTGAGACTACTGTGGATTGGTCCTGTGAGTCAGACATATGCCAACAAAATTTCCAATTCCATCAAATGGTGTTTCAATGCCATAATAGTCTGGAGCATTTTTTTTCAACCAAAAGTGCTTTCCCTTCATGCAGTAAGGATGCCTTGCCTGCCATTCAACAAAGTTTAGTTATATATCAATATAAATGTCAATGTGAGATCATCTATGTGGGCAAGACCATCCAGAGGTTAGGATAGTCCAGCAGTCCCAGATCAGGTGCATAGACATGAACCTGGCACATCTGGGTGTTCGCAGAGTCATGACTCTACTATCGGCGAGCACTTATTAAATTCTGTTGCTTGCAAGACAAACTATTCTCCTGAGTTCTTTTCTATCTTGCACAGGCATGGACCAGACTCCATTTAGACATCCTGGAGTCTGTTACTATTAATATGCAACGTCCTGCCCTGTGTTTACAATGGGAGTTGAAACATAAATTGGCCTTATTAAGGGAATTAGTTGCCTAACTGGGAAGAAAATTAATTTTTTTTTCTTTCTCAATTGCCTCTTCTAGTTCAGTAATTTACATCATAATATCAGTTGTTGGTAAAAATTATTCTTTTCAACTACTTCATTTTATTCTGCTGACGATTATATTTCTGAAGAAGTGTTGGCCAAAAGATGCCTTAAATTTTAAACATCATGATACTTTTGTATCCTATTTTAATAATAAATTATTAAGATTTTATATATATATATATATATATATATATATATATTATGCAAAGTGTATCTCCAGCCATTAGAAACAGCAGCTAAAACCAAAATCTGTGGACACTCTCAGTTCACTTTATTCTTCCTTTGAGTATATTAGATAAGATATACTGAGATGTATTGACTGAAAACCCCCTTACATCAAAGAAAGTTTTAAAAATGAAGTGCAATTAGGTGTTTTGACAGAACAACAATTCTAAACATACCACAAATACAATCAAACATTGCTTCGAAAATAAGAAAATGAACCTATTGAAGTAACCCAGTCATTTCCTTCACCTAAATGACAATTTGTGTCCATGCTCATCAGCCTAATAGTTTGAATGAACTGAAGATCCTACATGAAGAACATGTGTGAAAATACTGATAGGAAGTGACTGGTGGCTTTAGTTTTAAAAAAAAGTCTATTCCACAAAGCAATGCTTTAAATTCTTTTTGTGTCATCATTTTTAAATATATTTTATAATTTTAATTAAATATAGTTGTTACATTTCTAAGTAATTTAATTTTGAAGTGAATGTTCATAAAATGTAATAATTTTTTTTCTCCAGTGCAAATTAAGGCTGTATCTCTCTTAATTATTTAATATATATATATATATACACACACAGAGGGTGTGATGGATAAATTGTCATCTAAATTACACAAAAAATGAAAATCATACTGACATCTCATTTTAAAAGTTATATTTACCATAATTTCACAAAAATATCTTTAAATACTAAAGAGCAAATTTCTTCAATAAAAATCGCCATTGATTTCAACCATGGCCTACAGATAACTTTGGAATCTCTTGCAACTCTTCTGGGTGGTCTTCCTGTTTAAGTTGGTGAATGCTGCCATAATTCTTGCCTTCAGTTCATCTTTGGTGTTACTAAGAATTTTGATGGTCTCTCGCTCCTCTGCACCCCACACATAATAACCAAGGGGGTTGCAGTCTGGGGAGTTAGGTGGCCAGATGTAAGAGGGGATGTGGTCACAGAAATTGTCTGACTGACATAACTGGATTCTCCTGTTTTTGATGAAGAGTCCTGTTGCCAGACATAGTGTCTTCCATTATCTACTCTCTTAACCCAGGGCAGCACTTGAGGTAGGTCTCTGTGTTGATTCTGAGGCCCTCTAGGGATCATTCCAAACACCATAATCACCATTACTCATCCAACTCTTTTCAGTTCCTCTGCTCTGTCCTCAGATTTATACCCAAACACTCTGAAATGTTTGTATTGAAACTTTCAACATGAATACCAGGCAGTACAGTATACTGTTTCCAAATTTCTTGGGGAGTGAATTGTGTCATGGTGCTCTTTTTCTCACATCTGTCCCTATTATATTGTGCAGTGGACAAAATCAAAAGCAAACAACATGCATGCATGAATTTAAAAATATAAAATGGTGACTGTTTACCCATCACACCCTGGTATATATAAAGGAAGAGTTAGGGAGAATGGGTAAGATTAAACAGATGCAAATAATGAGAAAGAGGGAGAGAGAGTATACAGATTGATAATCAGTCATTTTAGCTCTTCTTTCTCTTCTGCTTATACTATCTCCTCAAAAGATTTCCTCTTTTCAAACTTTACTAATTATATCTACTGCTGTTTACTCCTGTACAAAGTTAAAAGGTTGTCTAGTATGAACAACATAGAGCAAATTAAGAATTTTAAAATCTGAAAGATGTTATCTTGTTTCTTCATTAAAGTTTAATGATAACAATAAAATAATAATAATGAACTGAACAAAAATAGAGAAAGCTAATTTATTCTGTGTCTGCATAGCTTGCAGATGTCAGAGATATATCAATGTTGTGGATGCATGCTGTGTATTCTATTATACACTTATAATTATTGGCACTTGCCTATTCATAAAAGACAATTTTTGGGTCTCTTCATGTTACAACAAAATGTAATGAAATAAACTGATCTTTTTCAATTTCTTCTCCTTCCTATTGCAAAAACTATTCATTTAAAGTATTTTGTAGTATTAAGTCATTTAACTATTGTGGGGAAAATTGTGAAAATGGCCTACTTCGAAAACACCCATGAATCTGTGCAATGTGCAAATTCCGGTTTGCTCAACGGTAAAAAGAACCAAAATGGCGGTGCCCATGTTTTATGCCAGGCATTCTCGGACAGTTAATGCGAAATCTCGTTGTCTCGTCATTCGCATGCAAATCGTGGTCGATCCTCGGCTGTATAAAGCAGGTGCGTTTTTGTTTCTGATGACTGGGTTTTTTGCTCATGAGAAGGTTGAACGTGTGACACTGTTTTGTCGGTTACCCTCCTTGCATTTTTCCTATCTGCTACTATCAGTTGAGTTATTGCTTTACCACCACAACTATGCAATTAGATTTAGTAAATTTCCTTAAATGTATCATATTCCTAAAACAGTGTGGTCACAGCCTCCAAGAGAATTAAGTTTCTAAGTTTCTCTATGATTATTTATTGTAAAAATTTTGATTGTAAAATGACTTAGTTAATATTTATTATAAAATTTAAGAATAAGACATCAAAGATTTCTCATTATTTTTGACAACATAAAGCCAAAAGGATTTCTTTAAAATATTTAAAAATTAAATTTATAAAAAGCATTTATATTCTTGAATACATGCATGACTGATAAGCAAGGATTAAAGATTTTCCCTCACCAGCAATATAATTTTGATTTAGGAACTCATTTCTTATTGCTCAGTTTACTGCTAGGAAAGTTGGTTCACTTTGACATGCTAGACAATTTTTCTTACCAGAATCTATCTTACATATTTATAAATCTACCATGCATTAATTATTTTTTTCACATCTGATCTGGTGCTTCTGCTGTGTTATTGCTCCTGATCTGTCATCTTGATTTCAACCACTTTCCCATCATCATTACATATCTTCCTGTGTCTTTCCTATAACAATTTTCATGTTAATTGTTTTAATGAGCTTTCCTTTTTGGTACCTTGACTTCATGAATTTAAGTGCAGTATTAGATTGGCAGTAAGGTCTCATCATTTTACAATAGAAATGGCTATATGTAACCATAAGTTATTCTAACACTTTTTTTTTCTCTCACTTCTCACTTGTGAAACTTGCTTCTGGCTTGTTGCTTTCCAGTCAACTTTGATCTTCAAAATATTTAAAATGCAATGTCAATCATTATTGTCTCTCTTTTTAATTCCTGTTCTTTTATTGTTCTCCCTCCCTAATAATGTTTTCCTTTTCTTATATTCTTTTATACTCAGTAACCCATTATATTTTAGTTGCTTTGCCTTGCTTGGGATGAAATAAAAAATAAAAACAATTGTACAAGCAGATGAATTAGGATTGTTGATAACATTCAAAGTTGTTTTGCTTTTAATATCCAAATCATTAGGAAACATTCAAGTTTTGATTATTCTATAATATATTATATTCTATTATATATATATATATATATATATATAATTAGTTTTGTTATTTATAATCTATATTGAAGAACATTTTAGATAGTTTCTTGATAAAGATTTCTATAGAATTTATTGATAAAACCTGAATGTAAGGCATATATCAACATTTGTAAAGTTCATAAAGTACCATGCTGGTAAGAATCATTTACTGGATACTCCTTAAAAGAAAATGAAAGATCCATTCTGACTTTTATTTAACATTATTGCTTTGAAAATCTCAATTTATATACAATTTGAAATAAACAGACTTTTTCCTCAAAAGTATTATCTTTTATATATATCAAAAGAAAAACAGTTATTAATGTTAATCTTGGATTTCTTTACTTTAGCCATAATCTTTGTGTGTGTATATATATATATATGCACACTCATATTTGAGTCTTATGTTTTGATTACTTGAAAAGTATATCCTCTCTCAAATATAACAGACAGAAATAGTGATTGGCACAGATTGATTTTACTGGTTACTGGTGAAATGAAAACTCTAACATTATCTGATGCCAATCTCTGATAACTGCATCACTGTTAATCTTATCCCCATTCAAAAAAAAAGAAAAAAGAAAATAAGAAGACTGGTAAATATCACTGTTTTTATCCATCACTTTAAATATCTTGGCTTTATCATTCTAAGATTATTATATCCTTTCATTCTACTGATTCCTTAAAAGTACAATGAAAACACATCACACAATTTTTCACGTTTGACAAGCTTATAATTGTATTTATTGGTGAAACTTATAAGCCTCTTTCTTGCCTGAGAGTTTTAAGATATTTAATCACAATGATTGATATTATGTAAATAAATGGAAATCTATAGATGGACAAGTAAACAATAAGCTAAGCACAATGGAAGCTAACTCATTTTATCTTCTTCCTTGTCATCATTGTCTCATTTTAAGGGTAGTCTTACCTATTTACTCAGGGTAAATCCCTGCAAAGAACTATTACTTTATATATGCATAAGGTAATTCTTATTTGCACAATAGATTACTTTTATTGCATATATTTTTGACAATAAGAACACTTAGTTTGGTTTCATTAACATTTGAAATAGTCTGTAAAATCTTTATTTATCAAAAATGTTTTGTTTACAAGAATCAAATTTATGTAGTATTAAGTATTTTTTTTTATTATTTCATTTCAGTTTTCCAATAAATATTAGAGCAAAATTCAGTGAAATATTATATCTGATTTTCTGTTAGATATACCCAAAGCCCAACAGAAGCAAAACAACCACACAAGCCATACAAGCCTATCCTGAGAATCATATATAAAATCTCTTGACTCGTTGATTATGGAAAAATTTCATCTGAATGTTGCATGCATAATGTCCATGTATGCTTAGTTAAGTGACAAAAAAAAGTTTGAAATTGGAAGTACTTTAAATGTAATAAGTAAATATGTAAGGTATAAAATGTAAGCACCTGTCCATATTACTCAAGAACAGGTATTTAGAATTATCTGTGTTGGCCCTCTATACATATAGCATGGCATTTGTAATTTTGTGTTAATTGTGTGCTACATGAAACTAGTGGATTTTGGTATTGATAATATTATTATATTTAGGTTCTGTCAATTTTTGGCATTGAACCCTCAGTTTATTTTATATTTTAAGCTGTAGCTTGTATTCTTACTATTTGTGTGTGTGTGTGTGTATATATATATATATATATATATATATATATAATTACACATATACCTACATTTACAGTACGACTCAGTTTCATGGCTTTCAACAGTTCATAACTTTTGTATCTGATGAATGGGAAAGCCATGAAACTGGGCCATACTGTAAACATAGGTATCAGTGTAATTATTAATATTAGTTTGGTGCAAAAATAATATCGTTTTTTGACGTATTTTTTAACGTCAAAAAACGATATTATTTTTGCACCAACCTAATATATACTTTATAGCTCTGTTTAACTACATTGAGCACTGTTTTGTCTATACCATTGATTAAATAAATAGTTATTTGCTCACCTTTATGTGTATGTAATTGCACACATATATGGTTGGTCATATCCCTCTCTTTCTCTCCATGTATACACACATACACGTACAGTTGTGGACATAATTATACACACCCACTGAATATTTGCATATTTTTTAAGGAAATGTGACTATTTGTAAGTCCTTACTGAATTTACCATAGACTGTTGAATCTGTATTTAGTTGTGAATTTTTTAGAAGTTTTGATCTATTATATTCATAGTTATAGATTTTTCTAAAAATTATTGCAGTCCAAAATTATTCACCTCTCCTTATGAAAATTATGAAATAATATTGCTCTGCGGTAATTGTAATGTTTTTTTTTCTTAATTTGACATTTAATATAAACACCCTTTGAAAATGAAATAGTATTGATCTGATTCTTACCATTCTAAAAGGTAATGAAGATGACAATATGTGAGTGCCATGTACCATATTAACTCATTCTGCAACCATGGCAAAGACTGCTGAATTTTACTAGAAGCTCTGAATGAAGTTGATGTGTATTAACAAAGTCATGGATGTACAACACTTTCAAAGTGTTTAAATGTTCCTAAATTGACAATTTTTAGAATTATCAAGAAGTACAGTGATACTTATTGTGTTGAGAATAAATTAAGGACTGAGTGAAAACAGTTAATTTCTGAGAGAATGGAAGATTGTTGGAGATGTCTTGTAGAATTATTACTTATGACAAAGAACATTGTAAAGACATCAGGCTTAAATGTGTTGACGAAGACTCACTAGATGCTTTCATCGAGCAGGATTTCAAGCTTGTATGCATACCCCTCACAAAATCCAGACCTAAACTCTGTTGAAAATGAGGGAGAGAGTGTGATGCATGTGTTGCCAATGTAAGAATTTAATGTTGATTGTTAGTGTTAGAGATACAATTTCTCAAAGGACATAAGAATGCATAATTAACATTATTTTTACATAGGGTAGATTTTTGAGGTGATGAATTATTTCTAAGAATTAAATTAGATGTTTTGAATTTTTTATAATAGTTGTCAAACCTAATGTATTTGTTAGGATCAATAACTTTTATATACCAGCAGATTATAATTTTAATAGCCTTTTCCATATTGTTTATAATTAGGATTCATCTAGTCACAATAAACAATTTAATCAAGTCTTTATTTTTTTCATATCAAGTTGGTTGCTTATATTTTCTAAATTTCTTTAAGGGTAATCTTATTTTTTCATCAACAACATCATTTTGGAAATTATTGTTGATAAATGTTTGTTTTATGTTGCTTAATTCTCTATAAAACAAATTGTCCAAATAGGAAATCCTTTTAGCATGATAAATCATGTTTTTTTTATAAAACCTATTTTATATGTGTGGACATTCACTGTGACTTGAAATTGGTTTCATCAAATATGAGAATGTCAGAATTAAAAACTAGTTGTATAAATATACACAAAACAATCCAATTTACCAATAACATAAAATAACTAATTCAGAAATTTGAAAATGTTAGTGTGTATATATATATATATATATATATATATGTATATACACACACAAATGAATGCTTGAATACATCTTATATATCTTTTACTTACCAAGTTATTGTTGTTCTATTATACTTAATTAATAACCAGCAAATTTTGTCATATAAATAGGACATGGAATTAGGAATATCAATGTCATTCCCCAGTCAACTGTTTCCCAATGTTAGTCCCTTTTTAATTTATCAATGTTGATAGGAGTGCCCTTTCTATAAAAAGTATATTTTTATTTAAGTGAAATGGAATTTAGAATATATAAATGACCTATGTCAATAAATAATAAAAATATCCTTCAAATTATCAAAATATTTTTACCTGGAAAAAAAAAAAAAAAATATTAGTTTTACCTCTTACAATAATTTAACAAAGGAACAAATGCAAGTATACCCCAGCTAGATACTTCATCTAGTAGTTATAGTAAGAATAAATAAATATATTTAGAAAATGAATGATATTGTCATTGAATTGGTGTTATCCATTGCTAGGTTTATTTTATTGTATATTCTGATGGTTCAAGTGGTAGAAATGATAAAATTCAGTAAATGCAGTCCTCACGGTAAATTGTGTTAACTGGGATTTAGTCTAAATCCTACTTGAAAGTTGTGAATTATAAATATTTTACTCAATTGAAAGTGTGACACTGAGATCTGAAGATGTATTGGGATAGCCAGAAAAACATTCCAAAAGCTAAGCAGATTATTATAAAACAGGAAAGTTTCATTGGAGAAAAGAAAAGAGTACTGAACTGTTATGTAATATCTGTCCTCCTGTATGGCACTGAATGCTGGACAATCTCCTCAAAGATGAAGATGAGACTTAAAGCAACAGAAATGTGGTTCTACAGAAGAATACTAAGGATACTATGGGTCAAACATATGAACAATGAGATTTGGGAGAAAATGGAAACAAAGGGGAAACTTATACTTAACATCAGGAAGAGGCAGCTGAAATTTCTGGAACACACAATGAGGAAGGAGGCCTTGGAAAATCTGATATGATAGATAGAAAGAGCAACAGGGGAAAACAATGCGTGATATATGTAATGGGCTTGAGCAAGTAGATGATGGAAAAGGGTCTGGGAGAAATAACAAAATAACAAAAAGACAACTTATTGAGAGCTACAAGAGACAGGAGAAGATGGAAGGCCATGATTGCTCATGTCCTGAAGGGACATGGCACATAAAAGAAAGATATCCTCTTGTGTTCTTCACTTATCTATAGTTTTGCTTTTCACACTTTCATTTAAAAGCAGTCGGCTGCAGAAATAATTAATAAAAATAGTGATTTTTAGAAATGAAAAATAAAATGAAAGTTCTTGACTTAATAACAAAAGAAAAAATAAATATACTAAGGTTACTCAGATTTATGGGAAGAAAGAATATACTATCCATTGTATGACTTTTACTACAGCAGATTGTTTTATTTATTTTGATCTATTATTAGCTTTGTTGTTTTATCTCTTGTTGTGCTGAATTCATAAATTAAACACACACACACACACACACGCACATACACACACACACACACACATATATATATAAGGTCTAGTAATACTGCTGTTTTTGGCATCCGCTGAGTCGTGAAACATTCCTACAGATAGAGGGATAACTGCATAGGGATAAGTCTTCATTTATCTTCCTATGCACACACACATATATATTCATTAGTGACTTCACAGATTAAATCTATTAAGGCACTGGTTCTAAACATTGTTTAATATAGATCTACCTTTTTAATCTGGCACCCTTTAGACCAGACCACTGCTAGACAACAGAAATTACCTCCACCTGATAAAAACTTATCTAAACATAGTCTTGCCAGCTTGTTCCAACTCATATATAGCTGTGTTATCAAAGGTAGAACAAAGCTTAAAACAGGAAATAAAACAATCATTAATGCTTCCAAACAAGGTTTTTTTTTATTGTTTCATGCAATGTAAGGCTAAAAAATCCTAAAACCAAAAAATAATATATACTTTTTATCCTGAATGGGTAAATATGCAGCTATATATAAAAAATGAACAATACTGTATTAATAAAATACTTTGCTGTTGTTGGCTGCTGCAGAAAGTTGTAAAAATCATATGGCGCTCTCCTTTGTAGTAGCTCACTGAGTTAATAACAATGGGTGTTGCTGGGCCACTGAGTACTGGATTAAAGGAGTTAAACTCTGTTTGAAAATTACAGGCTTTGTATGAAAACAAAAAATGAATTTGACAAGTATAGACTCTAGAATTAGTAATGTAATTCAATGAAAACTTTAGCAACACTATTCGTTCTCAAATATTGTCATTTTATAAAAAACCAAAAACAAAATAAAACTACTGTATCATCAATTTGTGCAGTCAGCATCTTGACAGAGGAAGAACTATTTATATTATTATTATTGATTTGAACATTACCAACTTTGGAACTTATATTCATCCATTACTCACAAAGTCAGGCAGACACATGTTCTGTCATGTGCCGATAGATACTCCTCATCTCTTATTTTCTATTAGCTTTTTTTTTATTTGACCATTTGTAAATAGCCATTGTGTGGTTCTATTTTCAGCATGTCTAGTTTATTTTATCTGATAGCCAGGCAATATTTTGGGAGAGCAATTTTTAAAAATATCATCATTCTGACTGTTATAGAGATGGTCCATTGTCTCCATGTCCTTATACAATAGATTTTTTTAATGCATTAATGCAGAATGCATCACAGTAAACTTTAACTCAGTGGTTAGAGAAATGAACTACAAGCTTTCAGGTTTGTGAATTGATACCCTTGCTTGGCTTAATAATGTTTAAAGTCAGTTTTTGGTTTAAAGCAAATGTAAATGCACCAAATATTCAACAAAAGGAAATAGCTAACTGCTCATATAATCTACTCAGAAATAATACATGTGTGTGTTGGTGGGGTGCATGAAAATAAATATATATATATATATATATAGTACAGGTAATTGATCTATTGGTATATAATCCAGGTGGATCCTAGTAATATTAATTAATGAAACTGATCCACAGAGGGCTTGATGTTTTTGTTTTAACAGAGCTTGTGTATTTTTTACAGCAAAAAAACAAAAATTACCTCAACATAGGTATAGTCTATTTCAAACCGTTCTTCACATAGCTATCATCAGCCTCTAAGTGCTTGTCTCAGAGCATCGTTCTAAATTTATTTTCAAAGTCACTCTAGTTGGCACCTTGTTAATGAGAGTGGGTTTGTGTTAGTGATTTGTAGTGGCATAAGGTATCTTATCTCAGGAGAAGTGGGATGGGTTTGGAGTTTATTTATGGCCATGATTTTTGTTTGTAGTTTAATATCAGTTCCTACTATGTGGTGTTTCTTCTAACAGCCCCGGTGTGTGTCTTTTTGGGATTCAAAGTAAATAGTTTTTGTACTACTAAGCGATTGGGGATTTAAATTTAAGTCCGTTAAGTTGAGCTATAGAGTTATAGATCATGGGTAATACCAGAGCATCCAATGGAATAACTTGTGCTGTTCAACACCCTTATATGCATCCATACATACATATATGTGTACATTTACATGATCATATATGTTACCATATGAACACATACACCCCCACATATATGCACTTGTATTCTTATGTAATTTGGAATTTATTTATATGTCTACATTTCGTAATTAGTTCTCTCTGTTGATTTAATAGTTTGCATTGATCTTTACATTATATTATCCTGATTTTTTTTTCTTCTAAACATAGCTTGCACCTACTCCTAAAACTATTGGGTGTGTCAGCAAAACCTAGAATTTTCCAATTTAATTGAGGATTCAGACCCTTTTCCTTCAATTCCCAAATTTTTTTAGAAAGGGCTGTTTGGTGTTTTAATTTTGGATTGGTGAATGAATGTCTATGTGTATTGATTCTCTTTAAATTCTCCTGTAGAAATGCTGATGTAAACATTATGGTTTGTCGTATTTTCTTTAGGGGTAATGGTTGCCTGGTATACTACCCTAGTGGATCTGCACTTGCCCTCTACAGGGAATTTTTCCTTAATTCTACAATTAAGGGGGTTTCTATGTTAGAGTTAATTTTTTTCCCATGGAATTTACTTAAAATGTAATTGTTATGGGAGTTAATAATTTGGTACATATTATCAGTGCAGGAGTAGCTAATTTTTACTGATTTTCTGTTGAATATATCTTAGAGGAGTTTTTTGTTGAAGTGTTTAATAATTAAGTTTAGGAAGTACTGTCTGATGTTGATACTTGACAGTTTGCAGGAGTGGGCGGTGGTGCTGAAACAAGTGATTTTTCCTTTCCTAGTCTTACACCTACATTCCACTCTTCGTGTATCGGTATTACTGATGGTGGTTGCATAAGACAGTTTACCTTTGAAACCACTTTTTTGGAGGGTCTTTTTGTATAGTTCTTTTATTTTTATTAAAGATTCTTTCATTGGATGATAGTTTATTAATTCTGGTGCAAACATTAGTGTGTATTTGTTTTAAGATTGCACTGGGGTGGTTAGAACTGATATTAATATACTTAGGGGTTTCATTCTCTTTATGGTAGGGTTTAAAGGTTTTATCATTAATGTTAAGGGTAATATCTAGGTAATCAACTATTTTAAGGTTAGAGGAAAATTCAATCTTATACCCTAGGAATTTGAAGGACCTAATAATTTTCTTTTGTAATTTCACTGTTAGTGGACCATTATTATTAGGGATGAGGATTAGTCGGTCATCCCAATACAGCCCTGTTAGTTTTGGTTTTACGATTCTACTAAGCACATCTAAAATGTAAAAACATACCAGGTCTGCAACTTGGGCTGAATCATACACTCATATGGAGGACATCGAATTCATGATTTTGCTGCTTAGACCAGGTGGAATTAATCAGTGTTCGTAGTGACTTTCTCACTGCTAAGATAATATTAGTTTCATCATCCATTATTTCTATATAGTTTTTTGAAAAGTTGATACTATTGACCAGGAGGTCCCTAGTTATAGAAGAATAGAAGTCAATTATATAAAATTTAATGAATGTCGCTTTATTCTAATTTCTCATGTTAGTGAACCATTTTATAGTGTCAGATGAATCCTTCCAAAGGTTAGTACTGGAGGTTGACAATAGCCATGTGAAGAATGGTTTGAAATAGACTATACCGATGTTGATGTAATTTTTGTTTTTTTGCTGTAAAATATATAATATATATATAAATATATAATATATAATATATAATATATATATATAATATATATATATATATATATAATATATATAAATATATATAAATATATAATATATATATATAAATATATAATATATATATATAAATATATAATATATATATATATATATATATATATATATATATATATATATATATATGTAAAATGTGATCAAAGGTTCTTGACTCAATTAAGAAAAAATTTGCAATGTTTGATTATTTGGTCAGATTTTAGAAAGTAGGTTGGGCCTAGAAATTGTCAGCATTCTTATATTGTTTTAGGCCTTAAAATCTTTCATAATAAGCAATTTGAAGGAAACTCAGTGTAATGTAAATATAAACTTAATACTTTCACTTCTTGTCCTGTTGAATTTTCCACTTTGTGAAGCTTAATTACTGAAATATAAAAATTATGAAATTGAAATCATTCTATACCCTGTTTATTGGCATCTAAAACATTCTAATTAGATATTTTTAGGGATTATTGTTTATTTTATCTCATCACAATTATCTAGCTTTAGTGTTTGGCATCCCAGCCAAAAAACAGTATTATATTTGAATACAGGAAGGCATCGTAGAGTAATGGATAGCAGCATGGATTGCAGAATTGGTGAAATGAGTTTGAATTCAAGTTGAGTTTATTACATTCACTTATATGCAAATACCCCTGGGAAAAGGTATGAATCCATTTCTTTCCCCCTCAGTTATGGGTAAATAGCAGGGCAAACTGGGTCTTATAATCTTGGACTAGAAGGACAAGGACAATTTCAAAACCTCTTGCTATGGGTTAAATAGCCTTACCAACTCACAGTTGGCCAAGTGTTATGAGTATGACTACACTGCAGAAGGCAGGAAGGGATTCTTTCAACATGAATGAGAAAGCCCTGGATTTGAATACACAGGATTTTTTAAGTTATATTATAGTCTGGTAAATTGACTAAATATAAACAGATTGCCTAATGATTAAGTGACTTTCTGTAAAATCAGAAGTATAATCTGTCATATAAAGATTTTTTTTGTCTCTCATATGATTTGCTAATATATCTGCTTCTGTCATTATCTTTGTTATGTATTACAGGTTTTTGTATTGGCTATCATCTGGTTTTCTTCAGAAATCAAATCTTATTTTTCATTGAGTTACTTCTCTCTGTATTTTGCTTTCAGTTCAATAAACCTTCTTGCTTTGAAGAGACATGATCAGTTGTATTTTGTAATAAATACCATGGATATGTCAGCTCCGTTTGGTACAATTAACTACATTTATGAACAGTTGTCCACTATTTGGTTTATTTTATGATGAGTAAAGTATCATTTCAGCACTAGAAGAGTTTAAAATTATAAAGCAGCCATTTATAAACTGTAAGTATATTTTATGAAACTTTCTAAAGTATCATGTGGTTAATATGTTAGAAATCATGATATTGCAATTAGAATCATTGAAAAGTAAGTCTTATGAATTGATTTGAAACTTTAATAGTTTCAAATCAATTCATAAGACTTACTTAAGTCTGATAAAATAATCAGGTATGACAGTCATTTACTTAGCATAGTTTAATTTTGGCACTCAGTGAGGACTGAACTCATTATTCAGTATACAAAACTTTGCTAACCAATGCATCATTAAATTAGAATATGATAATCCAAAACTCAACCTATTGTACTCTAGAAATTATGATGTTTCTATGAAAATTAAAAAAATCTTTTTTCCTTATCTGAAATAATTTTTGAATATATCAAAAGGAATTAAGCTCCAAAGGGTCATATGAATTTTAACCAATTGTTATGATTGCATTAAGAAAATCATTGAACACAAAAATAGGTTTTCTAGATTTAAGTAAAATAATTTGAACATAATTTATGATCAACAGCTTCAACAATTTGGTTGCGTATAAAATTAGTTCTTCATTACAATAAGTAAATCAATATGCATAATTTTATATTTGATTTTAAGTCTTATGCTGTTCTCTTAATTTTGCTTCTTTTTTTTTCCATTAGAGTTTTTTTCTTTTTTTTCTTTCTTTAAATCAGTTCATCTATAGCCCTAAAAATTTACAATGCTTAAGTATAATGTTGGGAGGCAGAAATTAATGTAGAAGTTAGTAAGGTAACCTACAATAGTTTTAATAATATAACTTATTTCAACAACTGTACATTAGTTTACAATTACATCATTGCACTTTATTTTTTTAATTCACTATTTTTTAATAAACTTTGTCTGTTTGTAGTTACATTCTGTTAATAATGATCTGCCCTGCACCATGTATTCTACCAGCCTGTAACACTGACACTGAAACCTATTAAGATAAAGTCTCTGCTTTAAATTGTTCTGCTTGTATGAAATCAAAATGTACAAGAAATGAACTCCACCCACCCCTGTCTCAGAGTGCTGACTGACTGACAGCAATTCTCTGGATCTGCTTTAGTGTGCACTGAATGTGGAATGCAGGAAGGGTGGAACTTAGAAATTCATGATCTGCTAAATGTTTCCTCCACTATTCTTTGTTTCTTTTTTTTTTTCTTTTTATTATTATTCTTATGTCTTCCCCTCCACTTTTTCCTTCTTGCTTGAAACTTCCGGTAGCTGAGGATACAGCACAGCAGTTAGAAGGCTGAATTATCTTCAGTTTCCTCATTAAGCTAAAAAAGAAAGAAGAAATAACAGAATAGGAAAAGATCTGTCATAAAAAGTAAAAGAAGAAATCAATAGAACAAAAAAGAAAACAAAATGGATCTGAAAAATAATGAGACAAATGATGAAGGAAAGGTAATGGAAGAAGGATAAGATATAAATGAAATTGAAGAAGATATACATAGAGAAAGTGATTCTAATAAAGGCACAAAAAAGGATGGGTGGGGGGCAAGGAAAAAAATGATCAGAAAGAGGAATAAGAAAATGCAATAAGAAAAAAAGATTTGAAAAAGAAAAAGTAGAGGAAACATAGCTCCTGTGGGTGTTTTTTTTTTTTTTTTTTTTCTCCTTGGGTCCTTAAGGAGACATTCATACATTTTGAGCCTCTTCTTCAACTCTAACCTTTCCTTTTATCTCTTATTGGCCCCACTGCTTCCAGTCACTCTCAGCTTTTGTTGATAATCACAAGATGAATGTATCTTCTGAATTCATATCTTTCACTATAACCAATTTTGAGAAGAGGCCATGATCCTGCATAATAAAAACCATCTTCTATTGCTGTTAATTTGGTTAGGGAACTCATTATAATTTATCTTTTTGCATCTGGATTGGTGAGGGCAAGAAATATATGGCTGATGTGCCAGTACAAACACAATGCCTTGGCTGTAGTTGGTATAGATCTATACTGAGTTATGCTTTTGATTGAACGGAAAAGTAAATGATATTGCATTGTCAGGAAATGTAGAGAAAGGAGGAACAAAATCCAGTTGGAATGTTAACTTTGCTAACTTGATGTTTACTGATTTGTTTGGGGATACTGGAACCTGAATTATTCACTGTATGTCCCCTACTCTAACTTCTTTTTCTTTCACTTCTACTACTCTTTTTAGCCTTCTCTATCTCTTTTCTTCTCTTTTTTTTTTTTTTTTTTTTTTTTTTACTACTTTCTCATTCTTGTTTCCTTTTCTGGCTGTCCCTCTTTTCCAGTCCCCCTCTCTCTCACTATATTTCTATGCTTCATTCTTTTTACTGTTTCTTTCTTTATCATTTCACTTTTTTCTGATTTTATCCTTACTTATTACTTTCGGTTTTTATTTATCTTATCCTGTTTCCATATGACTCTCCATTTATCTCTTCCTTCTCCTTTTTCATATTTTCCTTTCTCATCCTTTCTTTATCAGCCTTTGTTTAATTTTTTTAAATCTTTTTATCTTCTGTAACTTCTCCATTTATCTCTATCACTCTTCTTTTCTATAGCTTTCTCTTTTCTTTCTTCTCACCATTTTTATTTCTCTTCTAATCCCACAAACCTGATAACCATCCAATACATTATTACCATATTATTTTGTAGATATATATTACTTGTAGTTATTTCAAGTGCCTCCAATGCATTTCTCAGAAGACCAAATTATTGTCAGAGAAAAAGCGGTTGATCAATAGGCAATGGCACAACAATTAATCTTGCAATTTATCTTCTTGAAAAGCTGCAGATGACACAAAACCAAGTAATGCATTCTATTTGATTGTATTAAGAAAATACCCTTCACTTTATCATAGTGTATTTCTATATCTTAAATATCATTTTACCAGGATAATGTCTTTGGGGGTGGTTACCAAGCTGAAACTGTTAACCAAATCCAAACTAGAAGTTCATCAGCACTACTTGCATGAAAAACCATTGGTCAGTGAAGGACACCAGCTGCTTGACCTTAAAATCTCTAAGGCTGCTACTTGAAACCATAGTGTAATCATGGCTCAAGTGTCAAAAACTTAGTAAGAAGCAAGCAGGAAGATTAACTTCCTTAAGTTCTAATAAGCAATTGAGAAAGAGAGAGAGAGAGAGAGACCTTTAAACAGTATGAAATACAGTATATCAGCATTTATGACCAGCAGTAACAGCAGAAGGTTTTGAAAGGTCATTCTGAGTGCTAATTTATATTGCAAAGGTCCTTAATCTGAACAATCCTGGCTAAACATAATGACAATTCCTGCCATTACCTTCTTTTATCATTCATAGTTGAATCTGAAGTTGGTCATTTCTGGTGTGATAATAATGTTAATCTATATAGTTTATAATTATTATACTGGAATGTCTCATGTTTAAAATATTAGGTTGGTGCAAAAATAATGACGTAATAATGTCGTTTTTTGACGTTAAAAGATACGTCAAAAAACGACATTATTATGTCATTATTTTTGCACCAACCTAATAGAAATCTTTTAGAGATGTAACATTTAGCAAAAAAAGGTAAAATGTAGTTTTCATTTTATTTAGTTTGCAAAATAAAATTACTGACAGTATCATGAAATTTATTTTTATCAGAATAAGCACAAAATATATTTTCATGTATTGATAGATTCATGTGTGTATATTTTAAAACTCCTTACATTACTTTTAAGAGAAAAGTGGGATACCATCCTTACCACAAGAAAAAAGTGCACTGTTGATATATAATGGGAAACAAAATTTTTTGTTTTAGAGAGTAGGACATATAATAAATACAGTTTGTACATATACATTTTGGAATATTTTTGGTGAAGATCTTTCTATACTCCTGGATTTTTTTTCAAATATGTCTTTTCCTAAGCCAATACACATGACTATAAAAATGAAAGGAAAATGGTTAAATTCAAAATCTTTTATTAATTAAAACTTATCATACATAAATTAATCCAAAACTAAAATAATAATAATTACATTATGAAAAAAATAAATTCAGCAAAAACATTTACTCACTTTTGTTTATTAAACATTAAATTACATCACTTAGTATCCTCCATAATTTACCTTGACTTTCAGTTAGCCTCATGTATATTTATGAGCATTCTTATATTTTTTTAAAAAAAACTAACAACATTTTTACTTCTAAAATAATATTATCAATACCAAAATCTACTACTCAGAATTTCATGTAATAACAATCATCAGTAGTTCTCTTTGATGATTGTCATTACATGAAATTCTGAGTAGTGGATTTTGGTATTGATAATATTCTATTTAGGCTCTGTTGGCTTTGGCATTGAATCCTCACTTTATTTTATATTTTAAGCTTTAGCTTTTATTATGATTTGTGTGTGTGTGTATATATATATATATATATATATATATATATATATATGAATGATGAAATAAAAATTATTACCTATCGGATTGGAATTGTTTGATATTCTTTAATTAATAATAATAATGATATATATAGTTTTATGGTATGCTATATTATGGGTAAAAGTGCTCTATCTGGGATAGTGTGTGTAAATATAAGTGGACACTAAGGTCAACACATAATGGCAACATTCTGTTTCATGTTTGAACATAATATTCAGGTTATATAAGAGAGAGAAAAATTATATATATATGTATGTGTGTATATATATATATATATATATATATATATATATATATATATATATATATATATAAGCAAGCATTTCCACTGTTTTTAATTCAAAAAAGAAAAAACTTCTACTGTGTAGTTTTCAAATATTCTGGAAAACCAATACATATATGTTCAAATGTGTACATATATTGTATCAATACATATATGCTCAAATGTGTACATATATTGTTTAAAATATCTCCGAAAGTTTGTTAAAATCTCATATTTCTCAATTGAGCATATTATGTTTAAGTTCACAAAGTATTATTAATCAATAAATAAAAACTAATTATACACATCAAAACATTTTGTTATACCTTAGTTGCCAAGAACAAAAAAAATAGACAGATCTTTTGTAGTTACAATTGTATTGGAATTATATTTTCTTCATTATACAGAAAATTTTAATTTTAATAAAATATTGGAAAATTGAAAAATATTTGAATTGACAAATATATATCATTTATCCATTATTGACCCTGTTATACAAATAACAGGAAACCTCCTTGCTCTTCTTCATCCTCACCAATACCAATAATGTAATCAATACCAGTTCCAATCAAATTATTTTTTCATTTTTCATTATCAGATATAATTTAATATAAAAAACTCAGTTTATTTTTCTAGTTAGCCTCTATCTTTAATATGAACAATATATTTTGTTTTTTCTTTTGTTTCATGTTGATATTGATAAAAAAAAATCCCCTTTTTAATGTGGGTATTGAACACAACAATATCTCTTTTATTTTTCATTTTGTCTAAGTTTATCATAAATGCACAGAGCAAGAAAACTGTAGTCAATTATAATGAATATGAGAGAGAAAAGTGGATGCAAAATAAAATATAGAACCTTTTAATAATGGAAACATTAAACAAGAAAAATGTCCATACTATAGAGAATTCAGATCTTAAATTATGTCAAGTTTTATTATATAAGACAAAAGTTTTCACTGTAAAATTGGTATTGAATAACCAAAGTTGATAAAATTTTCAGGATATCCTTATATTTTTATGATAAATATACAACATAAATTCCTCATGTTTTTATCATAAAAATTTGTAACATTTGGTGGTGAAAGATTTTAATATGTACCTTGAGGGCTGTTCATTTTTGTTATTAACATATATAATTATTCATATTTATTTTTTAAATTTCACGTTATTAAAGCTGTGAAAGTACCCAAACTACCACCTTTAAATAAACATTACAAAGAGAAATGTGTAATTTTGATGAAAAATTACATGAAAACTGATTTCTCAACAGGAATTTTTGGTGATGAAATTAGAGCTACATTGGATGGACCTTATGGCTATTTGATAGTTTTAGTCTTTCTTTGAAATAGTCAACCAATATGACTTAGAAGGCATGATTGGGGAGATGGAGTAATACTTTGTACTATATTGTAAGTAGTAATACTAGAGGTCTCTTCAAAGTTGCTGTTGATTCAAGATAAAAGCAGAAAGTTCTTGGACAGATACTTTTTGAATGATTCAGGTTGCAAACCAGAAGATTTAAGCTACAGTATATCATCATGCAAGCAAATGATCCTTCACATTTTTAAACCTATTGTCCACCTTGCCAAAAAAGTTTTCAAAGACACCAAATTAATACAATGGAATGAATTAGTGTTTAAATGTCAACATAAAAACAAATTCAAATTTCCATAATATAGTTTTGCCTTAATGAACTACACAAAATCACACCCTGAATCCCATCCCCTCTAACTCTTCAAATGTTGACAAAAAAAAACAAAAAAAAAAACAAAAACTAATTTTAATTCCCATAGTGGAATTTTACCTTATTTAGCTATCCTAAGTTACTCTTCTCCCCATCTAAAACCTTTTATACTATATTGATTATAATTTACAAACCTAATTGTCCTTCTGTTAATCTCCTATGTTTCTTTATCTACAAATTCTTTTAAATTTATTTTTTGGTTCATTAATTTATTTTTTAATTTTAAGTTAAAACTTGTGTTTTCTTCTAATACCTTCATTTGTTGTTTTAAGTTTAATATTCTGGCTTTCTTTAATAAAACCTCCTCCCCTTTAAGATAAACCTACCATTTTCTTTAACCCCTTGCCTCTTGCTGAAAAAGTGAAGTGTAAACTCTGTATTAGGTTTTAAGTTGAGGTTTAAGTTGACCCTTTAGCTTCCAATATCAATTCCTCACAGTTAACTCCTACTACCTCCTGCTTCCTCTAAGCTTACAAATGTGAACTTCATTCAACACCAGGGTTGAAAAGATAGCAGACCACTTTAGTCATCTGCTGAAATAGCCTGTTCCCCATATGAGGTAAATGGATTTGTTTGATTTTTTTTATATATATATATATATATATATATATATATATATATATATATGAGAGAGAGAGAGAGAGAGAGAGAGAGGTAGTAAAGTTAATAAATCCATTGGTATATAATCCAAGTGTATCCTAGTAATATAAAATATTAAAACTGATCCACAAGAAAGGCTCAATGTATTGTACAGAGCAAATAAATATTAGTAAACCCCAAAATTTAAAATTATCTCATATGGGGTATAAACCAGAGTTCATATCAGAAATTTAACTGTTACAGAATTTGAAAAATTGATACAGAATTTATCCATTAACCAATGTTTCAGTCAGACAAAAGGCACAAGCCAGTGGTCAAGGGGAGGGTGGAAGATATTAGCTTTAAAGGGAAAAGGTTTTATAAAATTAAACCTGGATATTAATCTTATGACATTGAATTGGGGTTATATGAAGAATGAAGTGTTAATTTGTTTTATGATTCCTTGTGAATCCTTGTCACCACCTTTGTGATGTTGGATGGCTTCATTTGTCACTTTTGCCATGTCAAGTGAAAGCTCATTATCACTTCAAAAAATGCTTGTTGTAATCAAGACTTCACAGATGTCGGTACTGGTAGTAACGACTTCAATAATATTCACACTGGTAATACTGGTTCAAGTAGTAATCACCAAATAGTATAAAGATCAGAAGAGAATCGTAATCTGTGTAATAATAGAGTAGAGAGTGTGAGCATATTGCAATAGGAGATAGACAAGAAGAGTGAACAGTGATCCTTATGCTACTTCATATTTATTCACTTCCTTTATCCTCACGTGAGCTATTTAATAATGGAACCGGCTGTGTTACTCACTGGCAATCTAGTTTCAAACCAGTGTCGGCACTCTTATATAACAATTTGAAACTAAGAATGGAACGAAAAGGGTTTTTAAATAAAATTATATACATAAGGTTAAGTTTTAAAAAAATGCAAGTTCCTACTTAAAAACTCTTCCAAAGGTAAATTATACTTAAAAGTAAAATATATTTTATGAATTAAAAATAAGTTATATTTAGAAAATTTGTTAAAATTAAGTAAGATTTTATTTAAAAAAAAAATATTTATAATTAAAAATAACCCTAAAATATATAAAGAAGTTTAAGTGATAAAAGAGAGTTCTTAGAACAGGAGACAATTAGAAGATATAATTAATATGATATAAAATTAGAAATAATTAAACATAAATTATACTTTAAAGTAAAATATATCTTTGGAAGAATATTTTTAAGTAGGAACTTGTATTTTTTTAAAACTTAACCTTATCTATATAATTTTATTTAAAAAAACCTCAAAAAAAAAAAAGCACTTTTTGTTCCTCTATGCATATGAGGTAATTTTGATTATTTTGGTTTACTTATATATATATATATATATATATATAAGTATATGATTGGTGTATACGGAATAAATTCCAATAACCAACAATTACTATTTTTAAAAGATTGCACAATACAGATTAGAGCGAATATAATTATTTATTTAAAAATTATAACATAAATATGTTATAAAATCACTACAAAAATAGCCATTTAGTTCCAACACCTCTGCTGTCTTATCAAGTGATGATGTTGAATGTAGATTGTAGATGTAAGAATGTAAAATATTAATGCAAAGAAGATATTTGGGGAAGAATAAACTGCTGTTGCAAGTAATGTTAAAATTGAAATTATTGAAATGTTAAGAAAAATCAACGAGTAAAAGACTGAAGGTTACTGAATGTCAAGGTGTCTTTTGTAAAATGTAAAATAATAAAATAATTTATTAAGGTCTTTTGTGTTAAACAAATGTATGCTTCTACTTTATTCATAAATAAAAAAAATTATTTGGGACTTAAACTG
Organism: Acanthosepion lycidas; assembly: GCA_963932145.1. Classification (NCBI taxonomy): domain Eukaryota; kingdom Metazoa; phylum Mollusca; class Cephalopoda; order Sepiida; family Sepiidae; genus Acanthosepion; species Acanthosepion lycidas. The sequence goes on from OZ010586.1 coordinate 114,852,207, forward strand.
TTTGTATAATAAAGCCTACTCTCTCTGAAAGAAGTTATTATCAGTATTTTTAATAAGGATATATATATATATATATATATATATATATATATATATATGAGAGAGAGAGTTTTTTGGGGGTGGTTTTTGCAACAAATTTTTTTTGTATGATAACAATTTTTATAATAAATTTGGGAATAATCGAAATTAATTGCAAAAGTCAACCATGAAATAAAAACAATTGTTTGTATGGAAAGTAGTGGAGCTGTGTACATCAAATTATGTTTAAATTAAGTGGCAGCAGAAGAATTATCATTAAACTTTTAAAAGGTAAATTTAAATATTATTGCAATACTTAAATGCAGTAATCAATTTTGAGTTATTCTGTAGTTTATTGCTGCCTATCGTATCTACTCCTCCCTACCTACTGTGATGAAGGCCCAATCAATAGCCCTCTGCAAGAATTAGCTTAAATACCACCTGATAAAGTGGCTTTTAAGCTTGTGTGTGCATATATATATATATATATATATATATATATATTATATATATATATATATATATATATATATATATATATATATATATATATATATCCCCTTGTAGTAAATGTGATAAATTTATCAGATATATCTCTGAACATAGAAGTATAAAAATCAAGGATACATTAAATTTCTTATTTTCTGATTTGCAATAATACAAACCATACATTTGATTTAAAAAAACAAAAAAAAATGCTAAAATGTTTAAATTTATTCATCATATAGAAGTATTATTGAATCAGCTGTGATATCAGAATTTGATTAGTAGGCCTTTATAACATTAATTTTTCTAGTAAAGATAAAACTTGAACAAAATAATATTAAATAAATACTAGTAAAATATCTTTAAACTTTGATTAAATGTTATACTTTCTGATTTCACTATTTTTCTTCTGGATAATATGCTCTTTATTTTTATCACCAGAATTTTTATTTATTATATTTTCCTATATGAAGTCACTATATTTACATTTTAACACATTTTCAATATACAAATATCATTGATTTTGTGCACAGATATTTTTTAAAATTTTATTAACTGTTAAAATTTTCACATAGGCATTGTATGTCACATTAAATTTTAAGTAAAGTAATATTTTAATTTGTTTAATGAAATGAGTAACATTTTTTAAATAAAATAACTAATTTTTAAATTATTTATGAATTCATTTATATTCTTTACAGACTAAGGTTTTCATCTCTTTGTCATCTCATTTCAGCTGTTGTGCTCTTTGGTTTTCTTCACATGTCTATTGATCTGGCTATCTTTCAGGAAATTTCAAAATAATGATAAAATTATTATCCAATTTTTATTCACGTAAAAAGCCAATACTGATAGACTAAAAATAATTAAGTAAATGGGAAGCATTTGTTTACATTTACAGTTGGTTAATTTTTACTGTTTAGTCGTTGTGTAACAGCTAATTTCAAGAGGTCAGGCTAAATTCAGTGATCCCTATTTGGCTTCATTAAATTTTGTTCATGCAGCATTAGTATGAAGCATAAAATATATTTAAGTCAGGAATTTTTAACAAAACCATATACCTTAAAAAATATTAAATTAAAATTATAAAGAAATTTAAAGATTATCTCAATAGTTTGTGCAGATATTTATTCACCCAGCTCTTATTGTAGGACAATGAACAAAAGCTTGTCTATTAGTTTCACCAGGCTTGCCTGAATCTACCCAAGCTAGCTTCAACAACTTTTTCCATATAATATTACTATGATTATGAACAATAAATGTATTTAATTCATTATTTTAATTTATAAGGTTGAAATTTAGTGATATTCTTTGAAATAATATGATTTTAAAGCCTACCTGGGATGCTTTAATTCTTAATGGTCTTGACTGAAATTTGTTAGCCTGAGTCACAAATTATTACAAGAACAAACATTTTGTTTGCTGAAACATTGCTTGTTGGTCTGAAATGGACTTGACAGTTAAGTTACTTGGGCTCAAACCAAAGAGCCTTAGTGCTGAAGTTTCAACTGAGATATATATATGCACGAAAGATAATTATACATTTGTTCCTTACTGCTTGATGCTACTCACCTTCATGCCTATAGCAATCATTAAGCACACATTAAAGATATCCAACCTAAACTTCTTTATTTATATGCTACTGGCAAGATAATGGAGTAGACCATTTTTGTGTGGAGAAAATAGTGAATAGATATAAAATAAAGGTAAATGGGGAGGAGAAATATAGTGGATACATAAAGTGTGGTGATAATTACCAATGTCAACACTTCTCAATAGGTATTTTGTTTTATGTCTACATGTAACCATTCATTCATTTCTTTAATTCAATACATTGAGGTTATCTATATTTTGTGGTATAGTAATTTTTTTTCAGAAGGCAAAGATTGTCTTTTGTTCTCACATTAATATGATTTAGTTCTCATTACTACTTCCTATGATATTTTTAGCGGAACATCTTCACTTTCTTTTATCTGCAAATAATATGAGAACTGTGGTTTTTCTATAGTTTCTATTATGCACTCTCAGTTTATGGTTGTAGAATCATTGTTTTTATTCTGTTTTTGTTGAGAGTATTTCTGCTGGTTGTCACATTTTATCCTAACTCTATAAACAATATTGCTAGTTAGTTGCTACATATTGTGTTCTGTTTAACTTTATTATTATTATTATTATTATTTTTAGTTGATATCTGTTCATTTTTTTGCCTATTCATTAATTTTTCACATATAAAAAGTGGACTACTCTATTACTTTGTCAGCAGCCTATACTGTTAGATTGGATAGTTTTAATCTATGCCTGATGATTACTATATACATGAAACTAGCACATAAGGAACAAATGTATTCTTTGGATAAATTTTAGCTTGGCTATTTTACAATGAACACTGCTTTATTTTTATTACCAACACTCATTGTTAGCTATATATATATATATATATATATATATATATATATATATATATATATATATATATATATGTAATGCAAATGTATAATAAATATTCAATTTAAAAGTCAGAAAATTTAAATTATTTTCAGCACAATAGAAAAATTGTGATTGAAATTTCAATATAAAATTAAGATAATGTAATTAAAACTTGTATAAAATAATTTTTTTATCATTTCACCCTAAGCAAGCTAATGACACCACTAAGACACCAGGGCTTAGTGAAAGAGAATGAGAATACTTTTGTGAGAAAGGATAATAAAAGAACAGGATTCAGAAAAATAATATGGCAACTGACATTGCATTCACATTTTTAAAGATTATAGCTGGCAGTAAAGCAGAAAGCCAGCAGAGAGCTTTACAGGCGAGAAGTGTGAAAAAAGAAACTATTAGCTATTTCAACAGTAAAAAGATAAAACCTAGTTGCCAATTTGGTAGTATGCTTAAATACCATGAAGGAGAGCTCATTAGAAACAATTACCATGAAAATATTTATAGAATAGGCACAGGGAAGCCATGTCACAGTGGGAATCAATAGGAAAGTGATTGAAGTTGTCAGGACTGATAACATTACAAAATTTCCTTTGGATTTTGTCAAGAATCTTGAGATATATAGCAGGAGCACCAGACCAAATATAGCAGTAATATTCAGTGCATGGTTGAATGTTAGACTTATAAATGTGCAAGATAGATTCTGGCAAGACTCAGTGAAACAACTTTCCTAGCAGTAGACCTAGCAATTGATTCAATATAATTCATAATTTTTATGTTGGTAAAAATTGTGAGCCCGAGAAAGCCCAATGAGTTACTTTCCTGGAGGTTATCACCAGCCAATAATGATGGGAGATAAAAATGGATCTCTATGATGGGTTAAAATTTACAGTCTTCTTACTCCAGGTACCAACTGATTGCAGGTCATTTTCAAGAGCAGCTGCTAGTTCTAATTTATTGAACCTATCAGACTATTAAGACAGGAGTAAATGGTTGTCATCAGCATAAATACCTAGTTGCAAACCGATGATGTCAGGATGGTGTTACGTTAACCCCATATTTGTACCCTTACCTCAGATTTTATAAGTACATTTTCAGTACCTTGTTTATTTGCGACGAAACATAGGAATCTTAATCACTTCTTTATTTCTTGGATATGCAGATTGTGATATATATATATTGTTTTTATAACCAGATGAGTCAGGGCCAGTTCTCGGAAAAGAACCTTCCCTTCTACTCCCATTTCCTACCTGGTCCCTGATGCTAAACAAACGCTGTTTGACAGGTGCGAATGATGTTAGCCAGTTCCATAGTCGCTGGCCAGAATGAAAGCTGTTTGACAGATAAGTGTGGATGACATTAACAGGGTCCGTGAATGACGCATACCTTTTTTTGGGGGGGGCCAACATGTGACTCAACATATAGCAGTTTTCGTTTCGCACGTGTTGAGGTAACAACAACCACACATAGTTGCTGGCTATCGGAGGAGTCGGACGTCACCAAAACCTGTCTTAGCTATTTGCCATTAGAAGAAGTAGTTGTCACCAGACCTAGACTTTGCTGTTTGATGCCAGAAGAATTAGATGCCACCAAAAACCAAAGGACCGACGCGAGAATCTAGATCAACATTGTCAATCCCACCCTTTGCTTTTAGAGAGGTGTATGAATATTCTTTTGAACAAACTGTACCCCGATAATAGTCAATCGACGTCGATTCCAACCTTATGTAAGTTTCTGCATGTTTTTCCATATCTTATAATCTGCTATCTCCGTCGTATTCATATGTATTTCGCCGCATCTGTTTAATTGATAACTTGTCTCCCCATCCCTTGTATTATATATTCTCGTGTTGTCTTCTGTTGTTCTTGTTCATTTTCTCTCTGTGTTTACCGACGTCCGGAATTGGAGAATTCCCCTCCCAATGTTCTTTTCTTTATTTTTATATCGAACCTTGGGATCTCTTATTTATTTTTTTTTTATTTTCTCGTTGCGTCCTGGCTATCGTAGTCCCAACAAAACTCCAGGCGTAACAATGGTCATTGATGAAGATAACTTACATTCAAAGGGGACTCCAGCAAAACCCATTAATGTGAAATGGTCTAAAAGTGTTGCCATTTGACATGACTCTCATTAAATTCTTATCTAAAGCTTGATAAACAAATTCAGAAATAACTATTGACTTATTAGCAGTTGACCTAGAGAAACAATTCAGAGTTGATTAGAGCATCTAGTACTTTGCCAAAATGAGGTAAAAGACTAATAGAATGATAATTAAAGGAATCAGAAGGTTCATCAAATTTTATTTTTGGAAATATTTACTTCTTGTTTTTCAAACTACTTGCTAATTTTAACTTATTAAAACAATATAAATAATAAGTCATAATAAAAATACTGCTGTAAGGATTGTGTGTCTGTGTATTGAATCAATGTCTGTCTGGAAAGTTTCTAGACGTTTTGAATATCATGTGAACTGTTTGTATTTCTTTGTAAGTTGGCAGTCAATCATAGAAAGCTTTACTTTGTATTCACTTACTCAGTTGATAGATACCACTGAGTGAGCTTGTGTACTGTGTGACCAAATATGTATTGTTTGAAACTTGCACATTCATTCATAGAATAATTAAGAAATGTGTAGAGATAATTCAGTGAGTGAAACCAAAATAAAACTTTTGTGCTGATGCTTCACCTATGACCTGGTATCTGTTGAAAGTGACCCATGTTCTGGGAGGCCTTTACCAAGCAGAACACTTAAAAATGTTGAACACATTCAGGTTGCAATCAAAAGAAATCAGCAGTTGACAGTATGAGAATTAGATGACCTGTCCAGAATGTAGCCAACCAATTTGAATTTGTCAACCACTTATTTTTCAAAACTCAAGCATTTTTTTAACATATTGCATTAACTATGTTTGTTAAATCCCGATAGTCTAGTGACCTCTGGTATTTTCCAAACCTACAAACACCAATGAAATGGAGATTTTAGACTGTGGACACAATTAAGGAGAATGCTAGAAGGCAGCTGATAGCAATCCTAAAAGAGACTGATTGCAGACTAATTTAAAAAGTGGAAGGGTTGCTGGAATAGGTATGTGAGGTTCCAGTTGGAGTACTTTGTAGGTAAATAAGGTGTCATTGCTCCTTTTTTAGTTATTATTAAATGGCTGGCACATTTCTAGACAGTAGTTGTTTGGGTGTGAGTGGGGGTCTGCTAAAAAGTTTCTCTCTAAAAGTCTGATGTTTGGTCATTTCATCAAATATATATATATATATATATATATATATATATATGGGGGGGGTGCATAATATGTATGATAGCTGTCTACTTAATCGATGAGCATGACCATTGCTGACAGGTTGATTTATAACTGAATGTTCCCTACAAACATGAGATCAACTGGTGAGATACCTACAGATTTTTCCTCAAAGACTGAAAACTAAATCCATGTTTTTGGAATGATTATTAAACCTCTTAGGTGGAAGATCATATATGCATATATGTGCATACATACACAATCACTTGACATAAACAGACAGCAGTATTTTATTCAGACTTGACATTTGATAAAGATAATTTAATAATGACCATTACTCAATTTACTGTAAAAATGCAAGAGTGATAGCTGCACAATCAATTTACAATGCCTTGTTCTCCAGGAGCATCAGGAACTGTCTTATTTTGAAAAGAAATATATTGTTGTTCACTCCAAATTGTAAATGACCCATAATCTAATAGCATTGAGTTTGGGAATTTCACTTTCAGCTGTTGGCCACATGCTTATATCATTCACTAGTAAAGAAAGAAACTATTCTATCTTATTCGGGTTAATCTAGACCATCAGAAAAGTGTCTTCACAGGAAGTTGAAAATGAATTCTGCCTCAGCTGTTAGCCTGTAACAGAGTGTATCGAAATGAACCAAAAAAATAATAGAAAATCTTTATCAAAGAGTAGCCAGAAGAAAAACCATTTATAAAATCAGTTACCATTCAGCAGACAAAGTAGACAATTGAGATTGTAGACAGATCCTTGAAATTTTGGCACATTGTCATACTTCCTAATGTGCTTAGTTTTCAACTAGCAGATGATGGTCTGGAGATTGCCTTGCCTAAAATTCTGTTTCAACCACTTGCAGTATCCTATCAAACCTGCCATATTTTTTACTGTGATGTGGGAAGCAAAAATTGGAGTATTAATTCTTCAAAGTTTCTGAAATGTTGGTGTTGTGTCAGAAACCTACCACCCCTCTTGAAGATGAACTTATCTGCTTCTGTAAACAGACTTTAAATAGTGGCATGTCAGTTGACATGAGGGAGACAGAAAAGTTCTTTCTCTCGGCGACTGTCGAACTCTCTGCATTAGCAGAGAGGGACCCGGACGAAGCTTTGCCGAAGGGCAAGGTTTCGTCCGGGGTGGTAGACAGGCCTTGAACCCGTCTAGGCGGGTTCAGAAAGGCCATATTTTTGGCCGAGCCTACGGGCTCGGAGATACCCACTTTAAGCCGGCCTTGTGCCACATTTTATCCTCGTGGGTGGATAGATAAATTTAAATACCGACAGAAAGACAGAAGTTCTTAGCTGAGCTAGTTATTGACTACTCAGGTGATTTCTGTACCTTTTTACCAACCTATTAAAACCCTTTTTATTGTTACGTGTTATTTGGCGTTTGTCTCTACTAACCCCAAATCAACATCATAACAGTGGCGACGAGAGATTCATTCATCACGCTGAGTGGAGAATTTTTCAACTCTAGGTGGGCTATATAAATTTTTTTCTTGCTCTGAAAAAACAAAAACAAAATACGTCGAACTTTGTTCTTCACGAAGAAATGGGATTTCAACGTGCCAAAAAGAAGTAAGACTTGTGCTTATTGTGGATATATACGTGTTTTTCCCTTTTTGACTGTTTTCGAAAAGTGTTTTGTGTAATCTATTATTACGCATAATGGAAGATTTGATTGCATTAATGAAAACTCTAGTGCAAAGTCAAATTCAGCAACAAGAGCAACAAAAATTGTTTCGGGAACAACTATTGGATTTACAAGTTCAGCAGCGAAATGATACAAAGGCTTTATGAAGCGATTTTACTTAAGAATCCAGTAAATTCGTCATTTACGGCCGAAGGTATTGCTAATTCTATTACTGAGTTCAAATTTAACCCAGAGGAGGGCATAACATTTCCTGCTTATTTCAGAAGATTTGCAACAATATTTAAAAAAAATGTGAAGGTTGGACTGATGAAAAAAGAGTTTACTTTTAGAAAAGTTTGGTACAGATGAAAATAATAAGTATACGAATTTTTTCCTTCCAAGAAAAACTGGTGACATTTCTTTCGAAGAAACTGTTAATACTTTTTCTAGTATTTTTGGCGAGCGAGTTAGTTTGTTTCATACTCGTTTCTCGTGTTTGAATATGGTAAAGCGTGACGATGAGGATGTTGTTATGCTGGAAATGTTAACAGAATGTGTGAACGTTTTATGTTACATGATCTTTCAATTGATCGATTTAAATGTTTGATATTCGTTCAAGGCTTGACTTCTAGCAAAGATAAGGACATGAGGTCCCGAATATTGGCAAAACTCGAACAAAATTCCGAGATCACTTTTTGCAGAAGGTTACGGAAGAGTGTCAAAGAATTGAAAACTTAAAACATGACAATACGCAAATTGAAGAAAAAGACATATCCCGTGTCCATGCTATTCGACCAAAAACGGGAATAGTTAATAAAAACGTTAAAAAACCAACGTGCTTTGGATACGGTGGTGGTCATTTTAAAAGTGAATGTTTTTTTTCGCGACAAAAATTGCTATTCGTGTGGCAATAAAGGCCATATAAGTACTCATTGTAAAAGCAAAAGAAAATTTAAGTCGAAAAAAGATAATGTGAATACTGTGTTGTCACGTCAGGAGATTGAGGAGGGGCAGAAAAGAAAATTCGTACAGGTAAAAATTAATGGAAAAAATGTTAAACTACAGCTAGATACTGGAAGTGATATTTCCATTATTAATACAGCAACATGGATTAAAATAGGCAGACCTTTGCTTAAAAAGATTGAAAAAGTGGCTCGCGGGATTTCTGGAAGAAAATTGCATTTTCAAGGTGAATTTTCTTGTAATATTTCATTTGTTGGTAAGACACTAAAAGTGTATGTGCTACAAAATGCTTCAAATTTATTTGGAACAGATTGGATTATACTTTTTTTAATTTATGGGAACTCCCTATAAATTCTTTTTGCAATAGAATTAATGTTTCTTCTCCATGTAAAAATCGGGTTACAGAAAATTTTGTGAAAGATCTGGAAATAAAACTTCCACAAGTATTTTCAGAAGGTCTTGGATGTTGCAAAAAGACGAAGGCAAAATTTGAAGTGAAGGAAAATGTAAAACCTATTTTCAAGCGAAAAAGAAATGTGCCATTTGGTGTTTTGGAACGGCTTGAAAATTTAGGAGTTATTTCACGCATTGAATTTTCAGAGTGGGCCTGCCCTGTTGTATATGTTAAGAAAAAGAATAATAAAATTCGGATGTGTGCCGATTTCTCTACGGGTCTAAATGATTGCTTAAAAGACCACACATATCCTTTGCCTTCACCAGAAGACATTTTTGCATGTTTAAATGGAGGAAAAATATTCTCTAAATTGGATTTATCGGATGTCTATCTTCAAGTGAAAGTGGACGAAGAATGTTCTAAATTGTTGACAATCAATACACACAAGGGTTTATACAAATTAAACCGTCTGCCTTTTGGTTTAAAAGTATCCCCTAGTATTTTTCAGCAAATTATGGGCACTATGCTGGCAGGGTTGGACTTTGCCATTGCATATCTTGATGATATTTTGATAAAAAGTAAAGATTGAAATGAACATTTGGAACATATTAATCAGGTTTTTGAAAAAATTGAAGAATATGGATTCAAACTTGGAGCTGAAAAATGTGAATTTTTTATGAGTGAAATTAAGTTTTTGGGGCAGATAATAGACTCTGATAGAAGAAGACCAGATCCGGCGAGGGCAGAAGCGATCAAAAGCATGCCAACTCCCAAAAATGTAGTAACGCTACAAGCGTTCTTAGGACTTGCTAACTATTATGGGATATATATTCTTAATATGTGCAGCCTTATGGCTCCATTAAATAAACTGCTTAAAAAGGGAGCAAAGTGGGAATGGTCAGAAGTGTCAGAAGGCGTTTGACAAAATAAAGAATATTTTGACGTTGGAATTATCACTAACACATTATGACCCTAAACAGGAAATTATAGTGGCATCGGATGCAAGTGAGTACGGAATAGGTGCGGTAATTCTGCATAAATTCAGAGACGGCAATACGAAGCCAGTGGCACATGCATCAAGAACATTATTACCCGCAGAAAAGAAGTACTCTCAAATTGAGAAAGAAAGCTTAGCTATCATCTATGCTTGTAAAAAAATTCCATAAGTACATACATGGAAGAAGGTTTATATTGCAGACCGACCATCGCCCGCTGCTTTCAATCTATGGTTCGAAGAAGGGTATACCTACTCATACGGCAAACTGTTTGCAACGATGGGGAACCATTTTGTTGAATTACAATTTCAAAATGGAATTTTTATCATCTAAAAAATTAAGCCATGCTGATGGTTTATCTAGACTGATCCCAACGTCTTTGGAACCGCAAGAAGATACGGTGATAGCGGAGTTACGAGCAGAAAATGAATTGGTTGAAGTAATGTATAACACAGTAAAAGAATTACTGGTGACATTAGATGAAATAAAATTAAAAGCAGAAAATGACATTTTTATTAGAAAAATGAAAGAAGTTGTAACTTCAGAAAAGTATAAAACTTCTTCACCAGCATATTCGATATGTGATGAAGTGCTGTTATATACTGGAAGAGTCGTGATACCGGTTGTACAACAAAAGCGGATTTTGAAGGAATTTCATCAGGGGCATCCTGGTATTGGACGTATGAAAGCCCTGATGAGGAGTTACGTTTATTGACCAAATATGGACAAAGACATTGAACAGGTAGTTAAAACTTGTAGAGGGTGTCAAATGGCAGCGAAAGCACCACCAGTAAAGTACACACCATGGCCAAAAACAGATGTTCCATGGACCAGACTCCACATAGATTATGCTGGGCCCATCAATGGTAATTTCTACTTGATAGTTGTGGATAGCTATTCCAAGTGGCCTGAAATTTTTAAGTGTAAAAGACCAACTGCTTCTGTAACAAAAGATTTTCTTACAGAACTGTTTGCACGTTTCCGGAGTACCAGAAAAAATTGTCACCGACAATGGAACTCAATTCACAGGAAGTGAATTTAAGACGTTTTGTAAGACTCTGGGAATTGACCACATCATGATTTCACCGTACCATCCTAGGTCAAATGGACAGGCTGAACTGTTTGTTGATACGTTCAAGAGAGCCCTTAAAAAAACAAATTGTACTAATACAGATGATGGCAATATACAGCAGTTTTTAAGTATATACAGAATAACATCAAATCCAAACGCAATATCAGGGATGTCTCCAGCTGAACTGATGTTTGCTAGAAAAATTAGATCTGTATTCAATAGGCTGCTGCCAGAAAGAAAAAAGAGTTACCAGAACAAAACGCATCTGGAAAATATGAAATATCTCAGGCCGGGAGATAAAGTTTTTTTTAAAAATTACAAAAATGTGAAGGAATTTTGGCAAGATGGAGTGGTAACTCAAAGAATTGGTAAGATGTTATACATGATAAGAAGTAAAAAATGGACGTACAAAAGAATATTTGAACCAATTAAGGAAAAGAATCATTGAAGAAATAAGTAAAGAAAATGAAGAACCAATGGAGGTATTATGATTTGTTCGATATACCAACTCCACCATTGCCTGAAACAGTTGTCCAAAGAAGGACAAGCAAAAGAAAAAGAACTAGGGTGGAACGGTTAAGTCCAGATCCCAAAAGAAAAAGATATTAATTCCTCCGGAATTAATCTCAAGGGGGAGGTGTTGTGTCAGAAACTTACCACCCCTCTTGAAGATGAACTTATCTGCATCTGTGAACAAAGACTTTAAATAGTGGCATGTCAGTTGACATGAGGGAGACAGTGAGACAGAGAAGTTCTTAGCTGAGCTAGTTATTGACTACTCAGGCGATTTCTGTACCTTTTTACCAACCTATTAAAACCCTTTTTATTGTTACGTGTCATTTGGCGTTTGTCTCTACTAACCCCAAATCAACATCATAACAGTTGGTAATATTTAAAAGAATACACAAATATTCCATGGAAGTAATATTATATTCACTGATATTTATTTGAATGAAAATAGAGGATTAAGCTATATGTTATACAATAAATAAATAATAATTTAAAATAGCGGATAAAAAAGTATTAAGCAACTCTTTTGCTAAAGTTAGTCACTTGTAATGAATTTTAGAAACATAACAGACATGTGTAAACTAATTTGGGTCATAAAATAAACAAAATCTTCTATACAGGTACACATATAGAACAGCAACCAAAAATATGATTGACCAAACTAATTCCAGAAGACAACACAGCCAAGGCAGACATTTTGCACATATAGAGTTCATTATAGGGAGAGCACGCAATAATAATTAAGTATAATAGTTCAGTTATATTTTTGAAATCTGTACTGTTTCATTAAAGTATTCATCCAATCCTCAGAAGATTTTTTGTCAATTCAGTTTTTATTTTTAGATTATTTTCTGCAGTCCCAATTTATTTTTTATTTTTTTTACAGAGAAAAGAAAAGTTTATTTGCAGATCATATTGTCTTTCTCTAGATGTCTTTTCTTATAGAAAAAAGGAAACATGAGCTGAAAATAAACTTTCCTAAAAAAAAAATCTGCTGAAGAGTGGATAAAAAAAATCCATGAAAATCTGAGTACACATTGCAAAAAGTGAACTGCTTAATTATTAATAATTATTATTTATAACTACAATTATTAAGTATGCACAAAAGTTCCCAGATCCTACTTTTTTTTTTTTGTTGTTTTTTTTAAACTAGAGGTAGAAATCTCTGTTGAAAACTGCTTTTTTATTTCTTTCTTAATAATAAAATTGGAAACTTTTGAACATACTTAATATGCATGGATGCATATATACACATATAAATCTATGATAAGTAATAATATAATGCTTGCAAGGTAATTTTAGGGATACAACTATTTTTTTGCAGTAGAATTTCAAAATCTTTATCTCCCTTCAAAATGTTTTTTACTAAGTCTATATAACAGATATTACATTTTGACCTTTAACAAAAACATGAAAGAAAAAAAAATGACTTTTCATTACATGGTTTTAAACATTCATGTCAACTGTAATTATTTATTATAATTAATCCATTTATTCCATTTAGAGTTTAGCATAAGGGATATAAGTTTCACTCATCAAATAGAAGTGGAAAATTTGGAAACTACTTAAAAATTTAGCAGTGTTAGATAACCTTGCTCCTTAAATAATATTGGAATTATCATTTGTCTAATTAAAGTGAATATTAATTCTTCAAAGCAAAATATAATTATTAAATGTTCAAATCCCAACAAAAGATTTTCAGCTTTTAACATACTCGAGGGATTTAACATATTTTCAGACTTGAAAGAATATATCTACTTCTAGAATATATATAAAAATGTAAACATTCTCAGAAATTTAGTTTGATTAAATAATTTTCAGCATTTGAATTTTAATTCTTTTTCTATCTATAATTATAAGTGTATGGTCTGTACTATCATTCTCACCATCTGAACTTGCAAAGCTCTCAGCTTAATGAGTGGAAATTTTTTCTTTCTTTTTTTTTTTTTAATTTTAAATTTATTTTGATAGGTAATGAGATTGTTTCTTAATATAATGTTTATTATGATATAAAATTGGCTCCAATCAATTCAAAGATTTGTAAGTATGCATGTAAATGCATATCTACATACATACATATCTCACTCTCTGCACACACACACGCACACACACACACATGTATATTTCTGATTTTTATTTAATCTTTGGCACTATAAGACAATTTAATTATCATCTCTTGCCAAAGGTAGTGAAATTGAACAATCGAGCTGTTATCTTGTTTAAGATTAAAATCAACATAAATTATAAATGGATTTCTTCTTGTGATGTGTTACTGGATCAAAATTATCAAATATATCATTCAGAATATTTCTGTTCAAAACATTCCAGGGAGGAAATTGAGGTTTATCATTTCTCTTCTTATTCTTTTAAAATGGCAAAGAATTCTCTTTCAATTATGAAAAATTATCAAAAATGAAAGTTTCTTCATAATTATTGGCTAATTTTTAATATTGATATAGCAATATTATCCCCCTTTTTAGAATTTTAAAATAACTCTTAATTTTGCTTATGCTGTTTTATTAAGTCCACTTTTAACATGAAGACTAAAGAGAAGAGAGTGTACATTTGTATTAAATAAAGAGTTGGTAGTAAATTGTTTGAAAATGTCACCTTAATGATTCAAACCTTAGTTTCCTGGTAAATTTATTAGGAACAGAGTTTATATACCATCAACTTTAGCTTGTAGCGGAGCCCTCAAGCACCCCCGTATCACAAAAGGGTGATGAGGTCACAAGAGGCCCGCTAACATTTTCGAAGACGTTAAATCTGACAAGGTGAAACAACATAGACAATAGAACGAGGATATATAAGATATAAGCTAATTTATTCTAGAAAAGAAATAAAAGAAATAAAGGTGGTCGGAACGGTAGAGATGCAGATGTTCCGGTGCAGGCATTGATGGTCGAGGGTTGGTCGTTACAGGTGATCACTGCTGGTCATGCATATGATCGCTGTTGGACATTGCAGTTGAAGTTGATGCTGGTCGTTGCAGATAATTGCTGCTGGTCATTGTAATTTGAGGTTGATGTTGGTCTTTGCCGGGATGCCAACTTGACATGTTGGGAAGGAAAGAGGAGCTGTCATTGCAATGTTGTTCAGGCATGTCAAAAGGTCCAGTGCAGGCATTGCATGTCTGCCGGTCGAGTCCAATATTAGTAACCTCCCATAATAATTACAAACGTAGTGTACGAGAAAGGTTATGGACGACATGCAGGCAGCCAGTAGGGACGGAATGCCGAGAGTCGAACATTGGCAAGGAACCAGAAGCAAGAGGCAAAGTAGAGAGAGAAAGCAAAGTTTCCAACTATTGTCAAGTTGGCAGACAAAAAGAAATGGGAGCGTAACTTAATACACAGCCCGGTGATCGACGTCCTGGCTATGGAGGCCAGGGGCCTGCATACAGATCGTTTCAGTCGCTGACCCCAAATTTAGCGAGAAGTCACTGTCTTGTGGTAAGGGAGACCAGCAAGAGAATTGGTAAGCTGACACAGTAAAGTCTATCTAAAAAATGAGTAGAGCTTAGCTAAAAGAAACCCAAGGTCTAAAAATGCCTAGAAGTATATTGCAACTAGGTTCGTAATATAACTAAACTGAAAAGGTAACTTGCTAGTCTCTACCTCAGGTTAACAGCGTGTAGGGAGCACAACCGAAAGGTCAAGGTCGAAATGACCTGTTCTCTTCCAGTTTAAGGAGCCAAGGAGGAGATAACTCCGACAAGCTTTTAAAATTTGAAGATTCTCTTTTCCACTTAAACAAGTCAAATCAAGTTTTCATCAATTTGATTTTATTGATGCTTTGAGACAAAATTCTTTATTGATTTGCATGGGATCAAAATGTGATATGTTTTTCAACTATACTTTAAGCCCTTAAATTGTCCCACTACACAAAACATCTTCTCTCTGATATAGCAAGATATCTTACATATTAAACTTAATAAAAATAACCCTGTCACTTCTGAGTTTTAGCTCTGAACAAATTTAAGAGTTTTTTTTTCTATTAGATAAGTATAAATTGGTATTAACTTCCTTTTCCTGAGACTGTTTTCTGCCATTAAGGAATAAACACTGGAATATACTTGCTTATAAAAATAAATTACTTCTAAATTATTTTGAAGTGAACCAACAGAGACCATGCACTTTTTTTTATTAAATATTTCTTACCTTCAACATTCATGAATCTATATTATTAAAAGATTTATTTTAATTATTTCTTTGTTTTTATGAAAACTAATTAAGAAGAGTCAGAATAAAATCTGTGTAGAGAAGTTGTAAGATGCAGCTACAAAAAGAAAAGGAAAGAGAACAAAAAATGAATAAAGAGAGGAGAGAAAGAGTCAAGTCAAAAAGTATGCATGAAAGAGAAGGTAGAGAAAAGAACAGCAAAAAAAAAAATATGTAGTAGAAAGAAGAAAAAAAATAAAAATAAGGAAAAAATATGAAGAGAGAAAAATAAAATGGTTAAAAAAAATTAGGCAATAGGGAAAAATAATTTTAGGTGGAAAGAAAAGAATTAAAAAAGGCAAGAAAAGAGTTTGTTATGATCTCTCTTTATCTCTCTTTATCTGTCTTTATCTTTTTTTAGTTTGAAAAAGAGAAAAACAAATAAAAAGGAAAATGTACAAAGAAAAAGAAAGTAATATAAAGAGAAGTATATAGAGAGTGTGAGAAATTTTTTTGTAATTTAAGTTTTTACTATATCTTGATCTTTCTGTACAAATTTGAAAATGTCACAATTTAATTTGTTATCCGTAAGAATTTTTATTCATTTTTTTTTTTACTTCTTTTATTTTCTTTCTTAAATTTTCTGCTATTGACTGCTGAATTTCCTGGTTAGATATTTCAATAAACATTAGTTATTGTATCGAAAATGAAGGTCAAGATTTAATTTTGTTTCTCTTATGGAGTGAGTTTCACGGCTGACAGAATATCAGGAATGGAAATTGCCTGTCACAGGGAGACAGGAGTTTGAAGACAATCAGAAATGATGAAGGTACACACATTCATGCCCATTAGGACAACTACACTGTAATACATGTGTACATATATAAAGATATATACACATGTGTATATAATTATATACTCGTGTGCAAGCTCATGCATGAATGCATGTACACTTGCATATATGTGGATTTACATGAAGGCATACATGTACATGCATACATATGCAAATATGTGCATACACACATGTAATCAGTATCTATCTATTAATGCAAATATACAAATGCATATATGAAAATAAATGTTCATACATTGGGCACTTGTAAGTTTAGCACACATATAGAAGAATTTATTTATTTAAAAATATTTAAATCACACACAGGCAAAATGCACTTATAATTACACTTGTGTACACATACATAATCATGTAACTGTATGCATTGAGTCATGTA
Organism: Acanthosepion lycidas; assembly: GCA_963932145.1. Classification (NCBI taxonomy): domain Eukaryota; kingdom Metazoa; phylum Mollusca; class Cephalopoda; order Sepiida; family Sepiidae; genus Acanthosepion; species Acanthosepion lycidas. The sequence continues at coordinate 114,869,377 of OZ010586.1, forward strand.
TGGTGAAACAATGTCATACATATACTTATAGACACACAACACATACAGTAGATAAAAAAATAGACACATGCCTAACTATATAGACTTTTTCATATGAACACACAAAGCAATCCACGAATACCCACTATTAATCCAAACTTACACACATCTGAGGACAACAGGCATGTTGATAGGATTACTGTGAAAATATCATTTGGAATGGCAATAAAAAAAGCGGCTGCTTGTCTGAGCAAATGATGGAAAGGAGGTGCAATGATATTCATGTGTTTGTAATTGAGAAAGTTGACTGTGAAATTAGTTGCCAGTGTTGCCTTTGTTAGTGAGATGATGTTTTGGACATGATTCTTGCAATGTCTTTTTGGCACTTTCTAGAAATAAAGAGGGAAAAGAAAACATTAAAAATACAAAAGTAAATTAACACATGAAATGTTAAATAAATCATCATCACAAGATTTGGGAAGATTTTAGACAAGGAAATCTTTATTCAAAATGATTTGCATCCAATAACTTTTTTTTTTTAGTTTTTTTCTTTTTTAATCATTTAAACAAACTTTGTAATCTATCATTTTTCCTCCTTTTAAATGTCAACAAAATTTGTATTTAAAAGGAGATGAGCCAATAGACAAAAAATATACTATTAATATTTAAAATAAACCTAACAGTTTTATTTTTATTTATATAATCTTGCCTTCCTCTGCCATGAAATAAAAAAGATAATTGTACATACATCACAGATCTACAAATTGAATCTTTTTATTTTTTTAATGTCTAAAATAATTTTGACAGTAAAAAAAAAAAAAAATGAACATCTGGAACATTCAAGATTTAAAGATTCTTTGATTGGTGAAGAAAGATGAGGTAAATTTTTCAAAATGAAATGAAGCTATCTCTTATGCATGCCTCTTAGTTTTTGTACAAAGGATATATGGCGACAAGTATCTTAGACAGAATACACTTGTCTTTTAGGTTGTTCTCAACAAAACTTGCCTTTTTTCAAAGGTAAAGGAGAAGTTAAAAAAAAAAAAGAGGCTGATGAAAGATTGTGTGATAAGTTTTTATTTTTTAAGATTACCTAACTTTGTATTTTTTTGTTTGTTGAATGAATATCAGTGATATTTTCAAGGACTGTTGCATTTTACTTTGATTCTGGTAAAGTCTATTTCTGAAACTATTTAACTTGCATCTATCAAAGTGGACAGGTATGGCTCATTTAAGTAGGTAAGAAAAAGAAAATATCCACAACGTTTAACAGAATTGAAGTGTGTGTATAAAATATATATATATATATATATATATATATATATATATATATATATATATATATATATATATATATAATGTGCATGTGTATAAAGCTTCATATTAATATGTAAATATTGGGGCTGTGCAAAAGCTTCCAGAATTTTTTATTAGAAAAAAAATATTTTCTACTGTGTATCCAGCCATTATTTTTCATAAAAAAGGCAATAAGAACTTTTATACATATCCAATAAAAGAGCCATGCATATATGTATATTCATACATATATGCACTTTTACTGATTTCTCTCAAGATTATTTTGCTATTTTGGGTTTTAGACAAGAAAATAATAAATATCTGCATAGAAGTTGGGCTCTTTCAGTTATTAGCTAAAAGTTGCTAAAATTCCTGGTTCTACAGTTTAATTTTTGTTCAGCAAACAAATTTCTGTAATTTTTATTTTGATGTTCATTTTTAATTTCATGATTTTAAAATTAAACTTGTCTCACACAAAGCCTAAAACAATGAGGCACTAAGTGACAATTGATCTCACTACATTTATAATGATCTCTGAGACTAGATTCTAAACTATAACAATGTGGCAGTTACACAAGTTATATATATATATATATATATATATATATATATATATATATATAAGAGAGAGAGATACTTATATATATGTGCATAAAACTTGCTATTTGTTGACTACACACTGGAGCTGGTGATCAGTATATGAGTCCAAAGGAAAAGTAGGATTTTCAAAGCAGGCCCTTCCCACTTGAAATCTTGACTCAACATTGTCTTTCTCTTTATTATATAGTTATGTGCAAAGCAGTAGGTGCTCTAAAGATTTCAATACATTGTATTTAGTTGAAAAAAAATGTTAAAAAAAGAGGATATTATGAAATAATATGGCCATTCATAAAATAATTGTAATTTATTTTTAAATAATGACAAAATGAACTGACTAATCAATTCAGTTAGTATGTATTATTAATTACTATTATCAGTCTTATAAATGCTATGATACATGATTTCTATATTCTCTTTATTACTTTATTACTTCTGGTAAATATTTCCAGGTGTACTGATAAAAACCCTTTATTATAACTAAAAACTTAAGTGAATGTGCATATGAAAGTCAACTTGATGTGATGAGTGAAAACTTTTCATACGGTACAATGCTGGGTGACCTTACTTGTGATAGAATACAATACTGATGAAGAATCTTAGGTAATGTCTTTAAAAGGTTTGCCATCAAAGCTTGACATATAGAAACAAGTTCTTTTGATGGAAATTGTCTTCACAGAGCTCAAGCATTCTCTTTGAGATTTGGGTGACATTATCTAATGACAAAAAAAAAAGATTTGAATGGTGTATCAAATTTACAAAACTTCCATTGCAGAAATGAGAAAAGTATTTGGGGAATATAAGTACATGTGAAACAAGAAAAATACAAAGCAGGCATCAATCAACCAAATTTTGTTCTTAAATCTGTTCTGTTTTTTTTTTTTTTTTGAGGTTACAGATTATGACATTGAATTTTTTAGGAGTTTTTATGTTCAGGTTTTGAGTTACTTTATGTAGCTACTTTCACACTTGTAGACAGTACTTTCTCCCTGGAAGATTCCATCACATAAGCTTGGCAAAATCTGAATAGTTACTCTTCACTTATTTCTTTTTTTTTTTATGGTTTTCTAATTATTATTATTCACTTACATGCACCCTATTTTATCACTGGTTTTACAAGTATATAAATGTATTGAACATTAGTGGATTACTAGTGTATAATACAGAAACAATTGTCAATTTGGTTTCAAACCCACTATATTTGTATAAATCTAAAAGAAAATAAAGAAACACTGTTACCACGCTCCTCACAGAAAATATTCAATATTCTCTGTAATGTAATTTTTTTTTTCATATATATATATATATATATATATATACACACACACACAATGCAAAACATTTTTTACAACTAAAATCTGATTGAATGAACAAGAACATTTAAGGAATCATTTATGGAGTAATGAACTGAAAAAGTTACTTCTTTCATATTCATAGGATATTTAAGGTAAACTGTTATTATTTTATTATGAAATGCGTGAAAATCATTGCAGAAGACAAAACTATTGCATCTAAGACTATAATAAGAATATGCAGCTGAAAATGGATTAAATGAATAAATTATTTGGATTAAAGAATTTTTATTTTTTGTAAAAGTAAAATTCAGAGTATTCAAAATCAAAGTAAATGTATTCCAGTGTACAAATTAATCAACATTCATGTAATAGAGTAACATTTTCTTTTTTTAATAAATGAAAAAATAATGAAGTCCATGCATATAATATGTAACAATTAAACCCAAAAAGTAATAATTAAAATATATCAGTAATAATAATAGAATACAGAAACTAAAATTTATGCTACATATCCTGAATACTCTTATTTTCTGAAATGCTTTTTTGTGATAATAATGCCATTTTTTGTTCTTATCTTTTCAATATTTTCAACTTCTATGTTCTCTGTTCAACCTTTTCATAATTTCCAATGTTGCATATCACTCAGTAACCTTAGAATATCTTGTTTCTTTCTTAACAACACATCAGTTGTATATATATAGTTTTAATTTGAAAGACAGTTTTTGAAGCCAAAATTGCTGGTTTTTCAGTGATTTGCTGATAAGGAGGCAAGCAGGCTTTGTGGTAGAGTGCTCACTATCAAAGATAGAGACAGAACATTAATAGAATGAATATGAAAAAGTATTTTCACTTAACACATGTTTACTTCTCTTCCTCTCTCTTTCCTATTTTTATTTATTTTTTTTATTTTTTTATTTTTTCTCACCTTCTCTGTTAATTGTTGGTTTATTGCTATTGTTTTGACCATTTAGGTTATGGTTGAATTTTTGTGTGTATATGTATGTTTGTATGTGTGTGCATGTGCACTCATACATGCATGCATGCATGCATGTATATGCATACTCACACAAATATGTTTGTGTTTGCATGTCTAATTTTGTGTTTGCATGTGTGTTTATGTGGGTGTGATTGTATGTTTGTGCTTCTATATGCATTTTTGCTTTCTTATTTATTTTTCTATTTTTTCTTTTTTATATTTAGTGTTTTTGCATTTTGTAAAGAGTGTAATTGTTAATTATGTAAGTTAATTATTGTGAATATTTCTAATAAAAAACAATATTCTAAGTCAATTACCAACATCACTTGCTTAATAGCTATTTTACTGTGCAAACATTGACTGACATAATAAATTTTGATATAGAGTATTCATATATAAATTTAACATACCAGATGAAATTATGAATAAGAAAGGTATATAAAAAAAGATGTACAATTTATAAGAATTAATATTTGCTCAATGAACACACTTTTTAATTCATTATATTGACTGAGTTTTAAAACATTTAGTTAAAGCTGATTTAATGCATAATCTTCCATGACATATTGATCAATTCTATTTTAAAGAATTGAAAATTTTTTATTTTAATGTTTTCTTGGCAAGTGGTCACTACAACTATGGCATTGGCAAATCAGTGAATTGTCTTATAATCATAAAAATTAATAAAAATGATTATTAATAATTATTGTTAATATTGACAGATAAATTTGATCATTTACAGTAGTTTAAGACACACACACACATATATATATAGATAGATGTGAAAAATAAAATTATTACTTTTTATTTTGTACGTATGAAGAAGTGCTGAAAAGTTCTGTTTAATCATGAAAGCATTTGTAAAAAAAAAAAAATGATGTTTGAGCATTTGATCAGATTTTGGGAATTTTTCAGCACCTCCTAATATATATCTGGAGTGGGTGCAATGCTTTCTAAAACTTTCTAATTACAGTAATTTATCAGTCATAAGTTACTTTGATATATATTTTTATTAATAATTCTTTGTAAGAGGAAAATTTCTGTCTGTGACAATATGCCAAGTCCAAAGTATTAAATCTTTAAAAATGTTGGAATGTAATGTTACAAACATTATCTAGTCACTAATAACTTTATACAGCTTTTTTTTGGGTGGGGGAAGACATTTGAAAATAGAAAGTTTTCAATTTATGGAGGACAGAAAAATTGCAGTAGTTTTTGTCTTAAATTAAGGATAATGGTGTTGATATAAAGATTCTTCTTCCCTGTTCCATGTCCTTTCAGAATGTTGGCAGTCATGGCTCTTCACAATTTCCTGACCTTTGTAGCAGTTAATAAATTCTGTCTTTTGGTTATCTCTCTTAAATTTTGTTCGACCATCCATTTACTCAAGCTCACTAGGTAGGTTATGCATTGTTTGCCTCTGTCCCACTTGCCTTCAATCTATCTGTTCTGTGAATATCAGATTTTCAAAGTCCTATTTAATTATGTGCCCTTGAAATTTCAACTCTCTCTTCCTGATATTAAGTATAAGAATCCTTTTGGCTTCCATTTTCTCTAAAACTTCATTGTTGCTCCCATGTTTGGTCCATGATATTTTCAGCATCTTTCTGTAGAAGCGCATTTTTGTTGTTTCAAGTCTCTTCTTCATCTGAGAAGGGATTGTCCAGCATTCAATACCATACAGGAGGAAAGATTAAAAATTTGTAATTGAATAAGTGATTTGAATATATAAGTAAAATGCATACTTTATATTCATAAAATATATTATTTTGTTGAATTATCAGTTTGCAAAGAGACACTATAAAATTTTTAATTGTTAAATAATTATACATCCCTATTACATCAGAATCATTTATAATAATTCCTGGACACTCAGTCTTTTCTGATTTTGAGTGCACAACTTACAGATTGAATGCTGACTTGCTGAAATAAATTTAAGACAAAAACTATAAAATTTCATTATTGAATCATTAAATTTTTCATTTAGGTGCTAATATTTCTTTGAAGAGTTTCATTGATTTATTGCTCTGTGAATGATCACCTTTTAACCATAAAACTATCACTTACAAGACTTAATTCTTTTTTTTTTCTTTTTTTTTGTAAGAGTAGTGATTTGTTTCAATTTCTGTCAGTTTACATTTAGATTATGATTTACTATTTTATTATTATGTTTACAACAGTAAAATAAGAGTAGACCAATTTGCCTATTGCCCAGTTCACACTCCTTCTCCATCTTTTGAACAAGAATAGAGGTTTATCCCTTGTTTCGTGTTTAGGATTGGGCTTCCAGATCCTTCTCATCCACTCTCACACCCAGTAAGCCCTAGCATCTTGGGGTGAAATGATTAAAAAAAAAATACATGATTTATTTTGTCAGTTTAGTCTCAGTCATTATCTGCTAACCTCCAGGGAAATGTATAAAAAATTCTTTAGTATGACAAGGATGGAAGATGTAAGAATTGATTTTTCAATCGCTGTATAAATTTATGGTTTCAATCCTGAATGTGTATAGTTTGCTAGTTCTATTGATAAATATGTGCTAAAAACATTTAAGGGACAGATTTTCTTGTTGAAATAACATTGTTGTCTTATAAAAGAATTATCATTATACATAGAAGAGAATATGGAATTTGAATGTGGTGCATATACTGGATAAAGTTTCATTGCTAAGTGTCATGAGTCAACACAATTTGGAGCCAATCTGCCATATGGTGTTCCTGATTGACTGATTTGTTTTCTATGACTTCTTTCTTTTCTGGTGTTTGCAACCATGTTCAGCAGTTTTTGTGGTGACTGATAAAAAATAACCAAATAAAACTGTCCAGGCTCTTACATAGGCCAAATTAATAGCCTTTTATCATTTTAGCCTTTCAGATACTAACAGGGGTCACATACTTTTCCTGTAGTAAAGGTTTACTACTCTCGATGATAGGTTGCTATTCAAATCTAACAAGTCCTGTCTAGCCTAATTTGTGGCCAGAATTTTACTTTTCCTCACTTGACTGCTAATAAGCCCGATCTACCTAATAAAAAGAAGAGATAGGGTACACAAAGTTTTGTTTTCTTTTGCGTAAAAACTTCTGCTAAAACTGTTACAATATTTTGAGAAGCTGTTAAGGAAGAATCTTCAAAAATATACATAAATGGTATATACATTACAAATATGATGAAATGTCTTTGGAACGTTGGTCATAACATGACAGCGATTAATGACAATTGTGGAGATATTTGAGGTGACAGGTTTGTCATTGAGTTCCAATCAGTAAGTATTAACAGGAAATTTGAAAAGCAAACATGTTTCCACAAAATTCATACCTCATTTACCCAATATGAATCAAAAGAAAAACAAACAATTATGCCACAATTTGAAATTATCCACTGTTTCTTTCCAAAGTTGTGACAGGTAGTGTTGGTTCTATGCTTACAACCTGGAAAAATATAATCATGTTAATGGAAAATGCCAACTTCACCAAAACCCAAGGTATCAAGACCATGTTGATTTTTTTTTTTTTTTTTTTTTTATGTGAATAGGATCATGCTGAGGGAATTCATTTTATTTATTGGTACTGAGAAGACTGTATGAGAGTTTATGCAAAAATAAATTCTCTTGTATAAAACATAAGCTGAAAATGCTGTGAGACATTGGATAGAATACACACAGAAGATTTCTAGAAATATTTCTAGCACTTGAAAAATATATTACATCAAAAAGAGAGTACTTTGAAAAGGATTAGTTTTAAGTTGTATAATCTAATAAAACAGTTCTCCCTCATATATAAGAATTGTGTTCTGAATTATATCATCACAAAAGGCATCACTTTTGACAAGAGATTTAAACATAAACCTATATTTTGAAATAATTTTTGTAATTGTAGTCATAAAATGTATATCGCAAGTTATTAAGATCACATACATGAAGTTATATGCTAACTTTACACTTTAAATACAGCGGTGTATTACAACCAAAAATGCAGATTCTCTTCATCAAGGTAGAGTATTTTATGATCTGAGAATTAGAGTTAAAACATACTAATGTTACTGAGTTAAGATACCAGAATCTATTTGCTGTTAAATAAAATATCTTAAGCAATAAATACATATTTATAATTTATCTTTTTTTTTAAATAGTATTTTTAGGATTTAGCAAAATTATTGGGATCAATCTAATCTCATGTAGGTATTTTGAAATATCGATTCTGAAGTTCAATCATGATATATAAAATTTTTTATTTTCTTTGATTGCCTTCCTGAGAAAATGAACAGAATAATCCTAAAGCTGGTCAGTTGGTCTCTTCTTGTCCTTATAAAATTTGTTATAGTAAAATCTGCACTCATTCTTTTTTTAAAAAAATAATATAAAACATATACAGAAAACAGAAATAAATGTTGTCTAAAAATAGTTTTAAATTTTGCCAAAGAGGTGTCAAGGAATTAACTGACAATCCTTAATGCACTGTATCATCAAAATCCACACATTGTGAGCACTTGTGTTTGAAAGATGTTAGCAAGTCAGTAACAATTTAAAAAATTGAAAAGATAAAACAGTACCCTAAAAGAGTGCTTGTGAAAATATCAACCACATTTAGAACCATCAGCTCTTAAGTTTTTCATTGCTAAATCTCATAATGATCTCCAAATTTCACCTTCCTGTTGTTGCTTCTGGCAATAAACACCCTGGATGCTGCTGCAGGTCTGGGTGCGTGTCTGTTTAGTCTGAGTGTTGCTTGTTTGTTGACATAAAACATGCCAGGAAAAGCTTAAATTGAATAAGTGTGCCAGTTGTCCATATTTGTCTCTGGTTTAAATTTAAGAAAAAAATGATAGAAAGCAGAAAATGATAATTTAGCTTTTTTTTTTTTTTTTAAAAAAAAAAAGAAAAAAAAAAGAAAGCATATAATTGGCATCGTATTTGCTTGTCTATTTTCCATATTTGCCCAAGCTGAACCAGCTGGGAAATGCCTCTCTTGTTTGCTCCTTCTCCTTATTATTATTATTATTATTATTATGTTGTTGTTCTAGCTGTTCTTTCATCATTGTGTTGTCTTTGCCTTTGTCTTTTATTGCTTTCCTCATCATTCTCAGAAAGTAAGCTACCATAATGAAATGAAGAGACCAAAATCAAAGCCTGTACTGTCATAGTAATGATGCTGATGATCTTAGACTTGCTATTTATTATGATCATTATTATGATTTAAGTGGAAAAAGCAGAGAATGTATTATAATAATAGTTGTGTTGATGGGGTTTGGCTAGCCTTTATATTTTTATTATTGTTGCTGTTATCATCTACTCTTGCTTGTTTAAAAGAATGAAAGAGAAGACAGCAAGACAGTTTTTTCTTGAAACTAACTTTAGAAAAATTATCCCTGTTTTAATAATTATAGTAAATTTCTAGTTAGTCTAAAATATTTCAAAATTGAATTAGACTAAGTCCTAATACTTTCTGTTTCACTCTTTAATCTTCTAGTATTACCATTTACTTATCATTTCCAATTCTATAAGATTTTTTTGTTTAAATGGAATTCTCTATATCTATCATCATCTTCATTATTGTTGTTATTAGTATAATTATTATTCTCTCCATATGTTTCCTTTCAAAAAGAATAAAAAGAGGTTAATTGATTTTTGTTTTCATCATTGTACACATGTTAAAAATCAAATATTTTTAAAGTAGCATCCCTGCAGCTATATAATATAAAGATACATCATGTGTCTTCTAGACACTTTTTTCTTTTTCTTTTTACCAGTCTCAATTCAGATTTGAATTCAAGTCAAGTAGCAGCCATTATATAGATTTTGAGTAAAGATTCATATTTGCTTGTATTGAGTTTGAATATGATGTGATTCTAATTTCTTTAGGCTTTTAAACTATATCTTAAAGAATGATTTAAGTTCAAGTATAAAACAACATATAAGCAATCTGTTTTATTCAGTTTATTAGTTTATATTGGGATGATCATCATGAACATTCAGGTTAAAACAATTTCTTTCTTTTTTTTTGTTTTCTTTTAGTCAGCAGAACTAAATTCAAATCTGAGTGTAGCTATATGAGCTGTAGGAAAATCTTTCATATATAATAACTTCTTGAGTTATTCTGTTCTGGTACTTATAAAATCTGTATAGATTTTTAGACAGTTTTCATTTTTTTTTTTTTTTTTTTTTTTATAAGTGTCAGTCAGGTAAGTTAGTGAAACTGAGGATTAATTAAATGAGTAATAAATTATGATTTATAGATGAATGTGCATTGGTATCAATCTATGTATATATTTATAGTCAAGGTATCCCTAAAGTCATGGGGGGATTTAATTTGTGTCTGAATTTCTGGGATGAGTAGTTATCACCTTCCTCAGGTGATATATTGATCTGGGTAACCTATATGGTCAGTCATTGCTCATCATTGTCCTAGTGGGTAAACGCATTGGTTTATGAATTTGTGGCATAGTAATTGTGAGTTCAATCCCTGGGTTGAGCAGTGTGTACTTGCACTCAGTGGAAATAGGTAAGCAATAACTAAATAGTACTAAATAAAAATAAGAACTAGACAATATCCTTAGACATGAGAAGTAGAATGAGAATAGTCTAGGTAAATCTCTCATGTACACTTGATAATTAATAAAGGTAATTTGTTTGTGATTTTTGGTACACTCTTCATTATCTCACTCTTTCAAGCCTCCTCAACTCTCTTTTATATTTTCAAAACTAACGTGCAGCAAAATATAGTTAACACTAGTAATTTATGCAACTGTAGAAATAAAAATAGATGTCCATTAGATGGAGTTTGTAAAATAGAAGCATTAATTTATAAAGCAGATGTAACGGGTATTAATGGCCAAAATAAAATATACATAGGATGTACTGAAGGTACTTTCAAACATAGATGGTACAATCAAATGTCATCATTCAAGCTAGTAAATCTTAGGTACTCTACCAAACTAGCTAACAATGTGTGGAATTTAAAAGAAAAAAAATGATTGTAAGTTGAAAAATTTAAAAAAGGCAAAGCCTTATAACAGTCATGACAATAGTTGCAATCTCTGCCAACAGGAAAAATTAGCAATTATGACATTTCTGGATCCAAAGAACCTTTGGAACCAGAAAACCAAAGTCTTGAGTCCTTGCTTACATATTAGGAAATTCCTCTAAAGCATGTATGAGACTGGATTTAAAAAAAAAAAAAATGTACATTTCAATTAACCCCTCATTTTTATAATACCCTTGCTTTTCTTCTCTTTACCCTTCTTCTTCTTCCTACTTCACAACCTCCTCCTTTCTTTCAATTATACCCAGTGTTATGTGTTTGTTTATTTATTTTAAAAAATAATATAGCATTCATTGTTTTTTTTTAATTTAAAAAAAAAAAAAATAAAGCATTTAGAGGTCATTTGATAAAAATCGCCTGAGGATACCGTAAAGTTGAAACCAAGGTAGTGGATTCAACTGACCTCCTGATTTTTAAAGTTAAAAGCTCTACATATTATTTTTATTTTATTTTTTCACATGTCTATTGAGCACTTTTTAATACCACTCTTTCTTGACCATTTAAACTTTTACGTATTTTGTGTGTGTGTGTGTGTGTGTGTGTGCATGTATATATATATATACATACACACACACACACATACCCGAGTACTTTCCTGTAAAAATGCAATTGTCTCTAAAGCTAAATATTGTAGCATTGTAATTGGTGTTACTTTGTGATTCTATGTCTACAGATTAAAATTGGTTTTATTCCAAGAGTTGTTTGAACTATTGATCTCATTCTTTTTATTGCTTTTCTTGCTTCTGTTTATGCATTTCACACTTCTTTTCAGGTGTACAATCTATATGGAAAGAAGGTTTTCTTTTTTTTTCTTCGGGTAGTGTAAATGAGAATGTATTAAAATAGTTTTTGTTAAATCTTATAACAGTATATAACTCTATTAAGAATTAGAACCACTGTATGTGTTTCCAATATTCTAAAGGAACAAATTTACAATACATTATCGTGTGTGTATGTGCATGTGTGTTTCTGAAGAATATCCTGTGCTAAATGTGTTTTACTGTAGCCATTGATATGGTTTCAACTTTGACTATTAATCAACTGCTAAAGTCATTCAACAATAATGGAAAAGACAAAGGTGCAAATTCTATCATTTAACCACTACTACTGACCTTTTAGTATAAATGCAATTTGTCTAAAAGTTTTTTTGTTTTTTTTATCAATCTTTGGTAGATGTATATTAAGTGGGTCAGACATATCACTAGATAACTTAACACCATGATTTATGAAATCTAATCAACCTGATTCTGGAATAATGGGGGTTAGCTCATAAGACTTGATCCTGTACCTGAAAAACCATTTTTGTATTGAGAAATCCCTATGTACCAAAAGAATATAAAAGTAATGTCAAACCAGCTTGGAGCCTAAAATCTCTGCCAGTTTTTATTGTCAGTCATTTGAAACTTGCATTGTTGAAAAATGAAAACAAATACATAAATGTTTCCAAAATTTGTTGGGCAGTCAATGTGTTCTTGATGTTACCATATTTGATTCATTTTTCAGACTTCAGCATTTAAGAAAATAGAACATCTTATAAATAAGGATGTTGTCTTCTTTTCTTACAGACTATACATCTGACAAAGGCTGGTGAAATATTGCAATAACATGAATATTATTTCAATTGTTTGAAAAAAAAATGAGAGAATTAATGATTCTCCTCAGTTATATTTATATAGAGGTTTGTTTATTTTATCCAGAGACTTAGCACATATCCATCTATTTAGTCATATGCATATATAACATATGTAAATGAATGAATAAAAAATGACACCATGGAATTATAATTTCTAGAACTACATTTCTTCCCATGTGGTATAAATGAAGTGTTTTATTGCAAACTTTCTTGTTTATTTTTTACAGCTTTTCTGTGACAGAATTTGTTGATTTTTCCTGAATAGAGTTCGAAATCACTCTTAAATCTTCCCCAGGTGTACTCTGAGTATTGCTTTATTCCACACTTCTCTTTAAGGTAAGAAGCTTGTTTTTCTTCCTTCAGTGAAACTTGTCTTTTCATCTGATGCAGACATTTGCTAAACATTTGCACATAAAAAGCAAACACTTAAAAAAAAAACATATCCATTGGACCCATTATTCAAAATTTGTTTTGATTGGACTGGAATCTCACTAAACAAAACAAAAAAATAATTTTTTCTTCTTCTCTTGGCTTCCTTCATTGACAAAGAAACATATTTTGTTAATCAGAGACAAACAGAAAAAGCACTCTTTAGGAATCGCTATGTCATCTGCCACAGCTAATACTTTCCTTATGATCTGTTCAGTTGTGTATCTGAGGAGAAAGTTTATTCTTTGTGTATTTTTTGGAATACAAAAGGGTTAAAACAATCCACATTGTATGCAAATCTTAGCAAAAATAACAATAAACAAATACATTAATTGATTCTGCTTTTTTGCAAGTATCAAATAAAATTTACCAAATTGATTTATTTTTACAAAATATCTTATGTTGAAATTGATGACAGGTTTTGAGTAGTCATTTAAAATTCATCTTCAAAATTATTGTCTTACCATCATAACTTTGTAAATAACATGTTGTCCAGGGTGACAGATGGGTTTATGAACTTTAAATGCAGTTCTTATAATTACTGAACATTTCTTGTTTCATTTGAACTCTTTTAAAGAAACTTTTTGTTATAGTTTTAGCAATATAAATAATCATTTTCTACTGTAAATTAACTTCATTGAAAATATTTTAAAGGAAAAATTCGATAAAATCTTTTGATTTTTATTATTCACACTTACACTTTGATCTTGATTATATGATGGAGTTCTTTGACCTTTAATATCTGATATTTTGGGGGTTTTAACATTTTTATTGTCTTCATAAAAAATTAAACAGAAATAACATTTAGCCAAAAGTTTTACTTCAATTTCAACATGGAAAATAACAATAAGATAAATTTTTAAATATATGAAAAACAATACATTTTTTATATTAAAATTATAAACAAAAGAAAAAAAAATTTTTCAAGATATCTACAAAAAAAAAATGAAACTGCCTTGATTTTCAGATAATGTTAAGCAGTTAGCCAAAAATTTAGCAACATTGTTATCATTGATTTTGAAAGAACTTAAGTAACAGTGTTGGACAAATAACTCATCTTTTCACTTTTTCTTTTTTCTATTCCCCACTTCACTAAATAATGTAAAATTCACAACATATTCATTAATATTGATAAAATAAATTTATTATTCTAAACTAATTAAAAAGGATATGTGTTTGTTTTTTTTTTTTAAGTAGGTATTAAGTGTACCAAATCCCTCAAGTAGTCTTTCAAGTCTTCTGTTCTAAGGGAATGGCTACTCTACTCTTAATATATATATATATATATATATATATATAGATAGATATATGCACTTAAATAAAAGGAAAACTAACACGTATATATAAATTGTAATTATACATGCAGACAGTTATTTCCATAAATATATACATACAAATACTTCATGTACATATTCAGTATTTTTAAATGACTAGAGGTTCCAGCTGACTGTTGTGGACAATTGGCTAGTGACCTCAACCACCTGTATGCAAGAATCTTACATATATATATATATTAGGTTGGTGCAAAAATAATGACGTATTAATGTCGTTTTTTGACGTATTTTGTAACGTCAAAAAACGACATTATTACATCATTATTTTTGCACCAACCTAATAGAATTGATATATTGAATCAAATATTATCTAAGTTCTGATTAAAGAGAGTAGAGTTTTCCTCAAAATTATATAAATTCTACAATGAAAATAAATCTTATTCTTTAAATTTAATACTTAAAAATACCTTTAAAAGTATATTTCTCATTATGAATATTCTATTTTTTTCATTAGCTTAATGTCACACTCATTATAATTGTACTATAACATTTAATGCTTCTGCTGGTGGTTACTGACTGCTACATATATATATATATATATATATATGAGGGAGAGAGAGAAAGAATTAATATAAGTAAAAGGTTTTTCACGTAAGTGATTGATCTTATTTTCAACATCCTGATCCAGAGTTTTGTAGATTAAACTTCTGGGGATTACTCCATCCACTCGTTAGGGATATCAGCAATTCACTGCTTATATTTCTCAATTTTTCTTTCTTACATGGACTTAGATCAATTTTGTGTTGTTTTTTTGTTTTTTTTCCCCATAGTATATGTATGTGCATGTTCACACATGTAGAATGTTGTGATTATTTGTCCATTTCCTTTTTTTTTCACTTTACACTCACTTTTTTCTCTTTTTCCTATTTTCTTTCAATTGTTGCCATTTGGCTTCCAGTTTTCTAAACATATGCTGTCATTAAGGCCTGTTCTCAAAGTAATACCTTTATTTTATTATGCTGGCCTGTGGTATCAGGGATAAATGTTGGTAGTATGTCACTAGAGGTTGAACTTTTCTACGAATAGCCTAGAATTTTATTTTTTTTAATGCTTTTGAGAGACAGTAACTTAGTGATAGTTTAGGGTGTGTGTTTGAAGCAGAGATGTTTCGCTGAATTCCACCATGGGGCAAAAATGCACTCTTTGAGATTCACTGAATGTTTGTTGAGAACAAACAATAGATGTTAGGTGGTAGGTAATGCAATTCACTGTTATGTAGTAGGTAAAGTATTGTACCAGTGATGACAGTAATGTATGTAAAAAATGAGTTGACTATGCTGGTAAAGATTTTTACAAGCATGGCTTGCAGGTTCATTCATCGTTGTCAAAACTGTATTGCTAATAGTAGTGACCATGCTAGTCAATGGTGTTGTTCTTTGTAACTGTTGTAGTTTGTATAGTAGCAGGAGTTATTAATTATGGAGAATCATTCATTCATTCACACACACACACACATATATATATGAAGGGTGCTGTCTACTATATTTTCCTTTACCTTTACTCAAAAATAATCCTACTTCTTCAGACCAATGACAGTAATAAGTGATTACCATTTGTCTTATTTTCAAACTTGATAGACTCTAATGAAGTAAAAGTTATAAGTGAGATTATTTTTTGTATTAAATTTTAAATAATTTTTACATATGGTTTTATTTGTAACTTGACTTTTGTAAATAGATAACCAATGCATTTATCTTGGCAAACTATCATAGCTTTTTCCCCAATGATTTCTGCATTCATAACCAGAAACAAATTATTGTGATTATATACATTAAAAAATAACTTGCTATTATGTTTGCCTTTTTATCTCAAGTCTTCTGTTTTAAAAATAGGATTGTAGTTCTTGGTTGCCAGTCTCTAGTGTTCCAATTTGCCAAGAATCTACTTGGAAACTTTTTAGAGAATGTTTTTAAATTATAGTGGATTAATAACGATTAAGTTTTTTTTTCTCTTTTGAAGTGCCATGTGCTTCCATTATTTATTTAGGTTTATGTAGTTGAATAAGATTGAAGATAAAGAAAATAGGAAGGAAGGAAAATATTTTTTAGATTTATGTTAAGAGGTAAAATGAAAATACTGGCAACATTGTTCTCTTCAAGAAAATTAGTGAAATGGCTGAAATGCCTGAAATAAAATTCTCTCATTCTGGAATTTTTTTTTTTTTCTCCTAAACGTGAAATAAGAATTTTATAGCTAGAAGAAAAATATCTCTGATTTTTATGTACTTCAGCAAAGTGAAACCGGTAGGTGAGTTGATCAATTTTGGTGAACTAGATTCCTTCATGTTTCCATATTTTGTAGTTACTAAATTTCTAGCATGAATTCACTATTCATTAATGTTGGTGAATGAAGTCATGACCATGTTTCACATCTCTCATTTTACTGTAGTAGTGTAAAGCTTATATTGTGGGATAAGTTTGAAAGTTGATGCCATTCAATAAACATTGAATTACAACAAAATTAGTGATTTGTAACTATAACCCAGAACTATTTTGGCTGTTACATTTTCTGTTGTTCTCATTTCCCACTCTTCAAAATTTTGTCTCCTTTATATTTTACATAATATTTAAAAAAAATGTTTTAACAGTAATTATTCAGTAATGTGTTTTTGAATAAAAATATCTGTAACCAGATTAGACCAACTGATTTGTCTTGCCTAAATATGAAAAATTATTAACATTACTGATAAAATTCCAACCATTCTATAGTGGAACATTCTAACATTCTCAAATATCAATTTAATATTCTTTGAGAATTATAATGTTGCTTGCTTACAACATTCTCATACATTACTAGAATAATATAATGGCCACTATTTCTGCTTTTAATTATAAATTGGCACACATACTATCCTGATGTCTTTCATATAGTTTTGTTGAGTGCATAAAATTAAATCCAATCCAATTAAACAAATGGTTTACACATTTATAAGTAGTTCTTATTGAATTAGTACACTCACCTTTGCTGTTCTAGTTGCAAGAGTTGAATAAATAAGAATATATCTACACTAAACAAGAATTATTACAACTACAATCAAAACCATAAGAATTGGTTCACATGTTTTTTATACTTTCTTTCTCTCCAACTGAATTCTTACAGCCTTTGAGTAGGAGGATGAAATTGAAAAGAAATTTTCTACTACCAACAAGAAGGAAAGAAACAGGAAAATTCCTTCTTGACTTCCTGATTTTTTAGCCTCTAGATTTTATCATTTCAACAGAATTTTTTCTTTAGAATTTATTGGTAGATTGTTATTGTATTTTGTTATTTAGAACTGAGAAGGAGAAATAGTTCTCTAGTCATAAGAAAGGAACTTTTTTTAACCTGTGTGTGTGTGTGTGTCTCCAAAGATTCTAAGAAAACTGGACGTGACAGTATTCAAGTGAGTTTCCTTAACCATGTAGCAAATACTATATAGATATATAGTCCAGGGATCTATATTTTTAATACTTAAAATAATTTTTATCCCATGAAAAAACAATAAAACTAACACCATTATCAATCTCATTTTTACATTGCTGCAGTGATTTTGATAGTTTAGATAGAATTCATTATTTATGATTAGAATTATATAATCTTTTATTAGTGAAGTTAAGCAGCATCAAGTTTGGCTACAACCAGATTGGGTGTGAGTTTGATAGCATTATGAGCTATAAATAAGTAAATGTATTAATTTAGGAGTTATTCATTTTGCGCTCCTAGAAGAATAAGAGAAAGTTGCTTAGTGGGAACAGATTGTTAAAGTGGGGCATATAGCAGTCTTTTGACAGAGGTAACCAGAAATTGTTGCATCAGTTCCAAATCATAGTGAGATAAGAATCAGCTTGTTTTGTTACATCTCAAATTATTTCAAGTTCCAAATAGGCTCAAACAAGTTTTTACAAAAAGCAAATTGGGACAAAGTTTAAATGCAACTGTAAAATGCCATAATCCTAACACTTGAAATCCACTATATGACCAACTATAATTAAACAAAAGATATTTTAAAACCAATAACATGCCATGAAACAAAAAAGAAAAATGATTAAATTCTAATGATTCTTTTTTTAGATTTCCTCAAGATATAAAAATTCCTTTCTTAAAATGGCTCATCAGCAGTCAGCCCACAGAAGCCATGTCATGATAGTCCAAACCCTTGCTATATATATTCATCCAGGCCACATGAGCCTAAATGCATCTTCAATGATTGACATAAAAGACAATTTGCACATAAGCATGCCCTTTTTCATTACTCATTCAATTACCAGTTAAATAGCAAAAAATGAATTCCAAGACTGACTTTATATGCTGCAAACTAATCTTTCATCACACAAAAACAAATTCACAATGTTGACTCATGCTAGCAACCAAAGGTATGCATTGATCCATCTTAACCTTTTTGTTACCTGTCTCAACATTTGTTATTCAATATGCAACATGCATGCAACATTCAAAGTGCACACAAGATAACATGTGCATTCAACAAAGGAGGCCCAACAAACCCTTTCTCTATATTCTTGACCAACAAGAATATTTTAAATTGAAATATTGCAGCTCAAGCTATTCAGAAATCTACTTTTGTTGGGATCCCTCTACCAAGGTTTTTATTTGAGTGTTGGGATTCCAAACATTTAACAACAACGACATATTTTTCAATGAAGCATATCAAAGGTTATTTTCTGGAGGAAAAGTAGAGACAGAATTTCAGTTAAAATAACATATATTCTTTTCAGAAATATACAAAAATAACAATAAAATGTTCAATTTTCCTTGCAGTGAAGTTTGTTTTATCAAGTAATTAAGTGTTTGTAGAGCAGTATGAAATGTGTGGACAGACTTACTTTATGTCAATCAACCTAATGTATTTGCGAGTTTGTAGACATGGCCTTAGTTGGCAGTTACTGGCCATTGTCTATTCCATTTTGTGTGCATGTATGCTTGTATAGCGCAAACTGGCCTATGAAATTGTTTTGAATCTCAAGAAACAAAAGGCTTTTATTTTTATATCTGTAAGGGTAATATGAAATCTAGTCTCATATAGAGTTGTGAACTTTTTGAAGGTAAGGTTTTCATCAATTAAAAAATGATTTCACACTGGCTCAAAAAAAAACGTTTTTCTCAAATTTGCGGGAGTGGTGAAGGGAGTTTTTATTGTTATTTTCTAAATGGTCCAAAAATAATATGTAGTAAGTCTACAACTATGTATGCAAGTATTTTGGTAGTATTTACCTGTGTACTGATTGTTTATCAAACAAACCTTCCGATGGGATTTTATTGATTGGAAAATATATATATATATATATATATATATATATATAATTCCTATACTTTTAACTAACAAGTCTTTGCTAAAGATTACCTTTTTTTTATATTAAGTATTAAAAGCACATAAGAAAATTTAAAAACTAAAAACTTTCAAAATTTTCTTTAAAAGAATTTTCTGTAATCCTCTTAATGTTGTGACAAATATGGCGACAAAGATGAGGACAATAGTCCGAAAATGTAAATACTGTACATAATACCTCATCTAAGAAATATAGACAGAATCTTGGATGAGATTAAGGAAAATGTCATTGAATGACAATTCTAAAAGAAAACTTTGTAGGTTGTTTGTGCTTTAAGCATGAATAAAAAAAGAAGCTTCTCCTAGGTTCTCTCTTTTCCTTCCTTACTCTCAAATCTCCTTTTCTCTCGTAACCTTTCCCATGCAAAACAAGCAAAATCACTGACTCCTATTTTCAGTTTGGTTTTATATTTTTTTTTACTTACCATAATTTAATTATTGTCTTTTCCTTCACTGCCCCACTCCGGTTTGCAGTAATATTTTCCTATAAAAGAAATCACCTGTTGCTTCTGCTTCTTCTTCTCCCCAACCAAGAGGTAAGCAACATTCCATTTTCTCTTCTTTCATTCATTGTTTTAAAAAGTGAAAGGGATACTAGGATAAGTGTATAAAATCTCAAATGTGATATTTTAAAAAGGATTAAAGTGATATTACCCTATGTACCATATTTTTCCATTAATATTAAATGTCTGATATTTTCAGAACAAACTTTGCATTGCTGATTCATTTAACCTGAGGCATCCTCAGCAAAACTAGTAAGCATAACATACAAAATGTTATAAATTGGTGATTTTGATGATTCACTGAACACAATAGATGTCATCACAATAGTTTTGACCACTGTCACAAGATCAATTAAAGTTCTGTTGCTTTCAAACCAACTGAGTCTCAGATTCAGCTTAATATTTTGTTAACAGTTACAACTGTTTAACAGATGGATAATGACTTCAATGTCCATTTCTCCTACTATTTACCTTGAGCTCCTTGATAAAATCCAAAGAATCAGCTATATTATTGGTGCTGATCTGGTCTCTTGGTTTCAGTCTCTTTTCCAGCATTGTAATGTTGCTTCCGTGTGCTTTTTCTATAAATACTATCATGGTAATTGTTCAGATGAGCTTTTTGCCAGTAGACCTAGACTTTATGAATTTAATTGCAGTACTAGACTGGCAGCAAGGTTTTATCAATTTACAGTTGATCTGACAAGATATAACTAAGTTCTATGCTAACAGTTTCTTTTCTCACATTTCTCACATGTGGAAATCTCTTCTGGCTCCATACTTTCTAGTTAACATTAATCTTCAAAAATTTAAAATCAATGTCAATTGCTATCTACTGTCCTCCTGATTACTCTTTCCTCTCCCTGCTCATTATTAATGTTTCTGTTCCTAATTCTTCCACACCCTGTAACCCTTTGGTTTACTGGCTTGTATGGGGTGGTACCAAATTAAGAAAAGAAAAATTAGTTGGGTAGAAAGGAAAACTTTTGTGAGAAGAATTCACTTTTGGAAACCTTGGTAAATAGATTGACAACTGAGAAAAAACAATTTCTACTGATTAATTTCTCATTAATGTACAATCCACCATTGTACAAGTAAGTTCTAGATAAAGAATAGAATGTGAGGGCTATGCTGTAAAAGTCCCCAACAGTACAGTTCAATGCATTCAGTTTTCCAACTGATACCATATTTATAAATGAGTGACCACTGAGAAACTAATATTGAATTGCCAAGCTATGATTGTTCAGTACATGCGATTACATGTCATGCTGTCCATTTCCTGTAATATGATATCTCAACTCTATAAATAATTTCCCCTTCAGTGACACCAATTATTCTTTTAATATTGTTTTGGAACTTGGATAAATTTCCCTTGTATCACTTCTCAATTACGTTTTTTTGTTTTGTTTTGTTTTGTTTTTGTTTTTTTTTTGTTTTTGTTTTTTTCACTCATTTGATTTTTCTAAATTTTTGCCTGGTTAGAAAAGAGTCCTTTCATTCCTACCCATTAAAATTCTTTCATTTTTATGTTTCTGATTATTTCTGTAGGGAACAATTTGAAAAAATGCAACCCTGGATTTATCAGGGGCAAAAAAAAACAAAAACAAACAAACAAAAAAAAAACAATAAAGCTTCAAAACATTATGAAAACAAGATTATATCTGAATGTTTCTTTATTTGGCTTGGCTTCCTTTCGGGCTAGATAGGATCCTTATTAACAATTATCTTGTTTTATGGTGCAGTCCAATCATACATTTTCATCTTTACTAGACACTTGCTGCCTTCCAAATTACCATCCCCCATGATGTCCCATTATGGTTGATACAGGTTGGGGAAGAAATGATTTACTGCAAGGGGTAAGGACTGCCAGTTATCAGACCTGTGTGCAGCTGTCTGCCAAGTTTTGTTATTAGGCTGACACCCAAGTGAAAATGAAGTTGGGTGACAATTGATTGGAAAGTAATCAGTGTTCAACCAATGGGTGTGTCAATTCTGCAGCAGCACATTTGCCACAAATGAACATCTTGCAACATGTACATGTCATTACTGAGTTATGAAAATCCAGTGTATGTTCTGTCTGCATGTTCATTTTCTGCCTCTGTCTCTTTATTCTTGGATGACAGTATCTGTCTGGCTGCTAGTCTTGTGGAGGAGGAGAAATGAATGGATGCTAAAATAATATCAAATCAATCATAGGCTAAAATAGAACTCAAGATGTGTTCTATTGTTGTTTCTCTGTGATTTTCTAATACTTGCATTTTGAATACATAATTTTATATATATATATATATATATATATATATATATATATATATATATATATATATATATATATATGTGCACAAGTTGAGCCAGCAAAATGTCTGGAATATAAATTGTATTTATGATTATGCTTTTAACTCTCTCTCAACTCAGAACTGAACTCATTGTTGTTGACAAAATATCTGCTTCTGCAGAATGAGAATTTTCTATATGTTCAAAAAAGAACTGAATTAAAGCTTGGCTACTTGCTCATAGGCTTTATCTGTTATATTTATATTAAAATAAGTACAGGTTTAAGGTAACAAAAATAAATATGTTCATAGATAATCAATATTTAATTCATACATGAGAATTCTGGTTGAATGTGTTAATATTTCAATATTTATTTATATTATTACTATCATATATTAGGTTGGTGCAAAAATAATGTTGTTTTCTCACATGTTACTATGTGAGAAAACGAAATTATTTTTGCACCAACCTAATAGAAAGACATATATACATAACAAGGAAATAAATAGTCAAACACAATAATGATTACAATAAACAGAATTTTTTTTTCACAGTAATGTTCAGTGTACAAGGCCCAAGAAACACTTGGTAGTGGGTTATAGAGTAAGAGGCACAGCTTATGCAGATATGTGTGGAAGATAACAATTAGCCCTAGACTTGAATATGTTAAGATTGTAGTGATCAGGGAAGCAACCTGTTGGGAGTCAATGCAGTGGTTTGTGGGAAGAAGCTGCTTGAGTGGAACAGAATTAAGAAATGAAGAATAAAGTTGACCAGTTCAGATATCCATGGAATCTGAAACTCAGTATATTCTTTAAATGTCATTATGAATATCATTAGATTCAACATTGCTTTTATATTTTCAAATGTACTCATTTTTGGACAATTCATAAATTTCTTGATGAAACTTACAGGTTTATACAGAGAGTATATTTTAATTTTGAATAACCAAAAGCTAATTTTAATAACAATATGTTTCTATTATTTTAAGATGGAAATCCATGATCCCAAGGTGTTGGCTTTCAGTATTTAGTATAAAACTTGCTGGACATTTTTGTCTCAGTTAACAACAGATAGATCATATTTATTTATTTTTTTTTAGATCAGCTACCAATTTGACTTTATTGGACCAATCAGACTTAGCATTAAGACAAGAGTAAATAGTTGTCATCAGCATAGATACCAATTGAGAACTTATAAAATCAGGAGGTTTGTTGAAAATTATGAACAATATAGGTCCAAGGACTGAGCCCTCTAGGACACATGCATTAACACAAAAAACTAGAAGACAACTTTTCATTTCATGATTTGATAAGAAAAATTGAATCAGATCAAGAATTTTTCCAGAAATACTGCCACCATTTTTGTTGTTGATATTAACAAGTAGATCATCATAGAGAAACAAAAGCATTATATTTTACTGTTATAGATTATGCTGTGGCCAACTTCTTTTATTAACTAAAATTTCCTTTTTGAATGAATCTTTCATTCTGATGACAATCTTTTAGCTTGTGAAGACCAGCATGCCAAAACTTATCAAATGCCTTTGAAATATCCAAAGCAATAGCCTGAACCCCACCATTCTTATCTAAAGCTTTCAGCAATAACCATTAACCCATCAGCACTTGACCTACAGAAGTGAAAGCTATATTGTCTGTCTGAAAGAAGACACTGTGATGGGAGATGCTTAACCAATACAGAGTTGATTAGGGCCTCTAGTACTTTGTCAAAAAGACATAGATGGCTAGTAAGCAGATAGTAAGAAAGATCAGATGGTTTACTTGATTTCTTAAAGACTGGAACTATAAAAGAGGATTTCCAATAAGCAGAAAAGCAAGAACCAGCAAGGCATCTATTGTAGAGTTTAAATAGAACTGGTGCCAGTTCAAGAGCACATTTCTTAAGGACTATTGTAGGAATACCGTCAAGTCCACATGCTTTATAGAGATCCATTTTAAAAATGATAGCAGGAACCATAGAGATGATATATTCATATCACATAAAAGCAATTCAGTTCTAAGTGGAAAATTAGGCAAAGATACTCCAGATGAGTCAAGAGTAGAACTGTAAGAGAATTTACATGCAAAACATTTTCCTTTTATCAATAGAAGACGACAACACCTCAAATTGAGTGTAGAGAGGAAGGATACAAGCCACCAGTAGTCACAAATCCATACATGTTAGGGCTTATATGATGCATCATTTTGTCAGCAAACAAAGACTTAGCCTCTTTGAAAACATGTTTACAATTATTATGAACAGGTATCTGTTGTGATTGGAACTATCATGCTGGTAGAGCTGGAAAAATTGAATCCTGTGTGCTATAGTAATTCAACAGGCAGGTATGAATGAAGGAGAAGATTGTGTTTTCACCAGGTATTTCTGAGAAGGATGTTAGCTTCAACTCAAGAAGAAACTTCAGTGTCACAATTCTCAAAGTTAAAAATATCATTCCAAAGAATATCATGAAGAAAATCATGAAATGAATTCCAATCAGCACGTTGGTAAGAGAGGAGTCTTGTGAATAGGAAATTTCTGTCTAATCTTCTTTGTGTTATGTCCCTTCAGGACATTGGCAATCCTGGCTATTTACAATTTCTTGTCTTTTGAGGCTATGGAGATCAGAGCATAATGACGGGGATCCTCTCCATTGGAAATTGGGCAGACCGAGCTGAGGGGAGTTTAAGAAACAGTGTTCTGAGGGGCTGGTTGAAGAAAGGTGCATCAGTGACTTGGAACATTTCATGGAGATCTTCATTTCTATGGCTGGGGAATGCATTCCAAAAACATCACTACCAGGGGAATGCAGTAGAACTTGTTTCAATGATAGAAGTGAGGAGGCCATTGGGCTGGGTCGAGTGGTGCTGAGAAGTTTCAACAATATGAGCAACTCTGAGTGGTGACACAGAATAACTGAAGAAACAAGAATGCTGGAGTGACTGTATTGGCAGATTCAGTTCAAAGGCGGGATCTGTCTGGAATGTGACAGGGAGGGTAACAGGTACCTATCAGTGAATGGCTCTAGAGTGACGATTGGAAAGGATGTTGCTGACTGGTTGGCCGGGGCCATCTCTAAAAGTTAATCAGCCAAGAGCAGTGGTCAGTGCTTTCTGGAACGGAAGAGCAAAAGCTGGACTTTGAATCAAATAGTTCTGGGAGGTGTAACCTACCAATCACTCTGGAGGAACTAAATGAATTAGAGGGGGCCCATAAGTGCAGCTGAGATCCTGGATGATATCCGCTATGAGTTCATGCAGCAGTTGCACAAGAAGTCATTGCAGCTGTTATTGAAAATGTGTAGTAGCATATTGACAAGTGGCAGTTTTTTGGAGGTGTGGAGGTGGTTGTTCATCATCCCTATTCTGGAACCTGTTTGTTATTTTGAAAGACCTACATGAGCTAGGCCTGGAAGGAAGGCTGACATGATTCATGGAGAGTTTCCTGGTGGACTGAAGGTTTCAAGTTCATGTGGGAGCTGCATTGTTAGTGCTGCAAAGTCGAGAAGAGTGGGTTCCACAGGAAAGAGTTCTTTCAGTAACCCTTTTCTGCATCAAAGTTGGTTCCATATTTGAATCTCTAGTCCCAGGGTTGAGATGCTCTGTGTATGTTGATCAGTTTCTGGTGATGTTCAGATCTCGAAATGTTCATGCCATGTAAGGACAGTAAGATGCCCAAGTGGGCCATGAAAGGTGGTTTTGCCTTTTCCTGGATGATAACCAGATACCTGCATTTCTGCAGGTTGGCGAGGTTACACATCAACCCCTGTTTAGAGTTGGATAAAGCAGAGGTCTCAGTGGTGGAACGACACAAGTTTCTAGGCATCGTCTTTGACAAAAGGTTAGTATTCATTCCACATCTGAAGTGTTTAAAAGTGAAATGTAGTTGGATCCTCCAGCTTCTGCATGTGGTGGCCTATACTGAATGGGAAGCAGATTGACGAGCATTGATTTGGTTATGCAGATCACTACTTCACTAAGGGCTGGGTTGTGCTGGTTTCATTTATGGGGCTTCTGGGAGATCATAGCTGAAAGTGCTAAGTACAACCTATCATTGGGGCCTCAGACTGGTGCTTGGGGCTTCTGGGGTATCACCAGTGGAGAGCTTATATATAAAGGCTGGTGAAGTGCCTCCATTTTTGGGGTGCACTAGACTGGCACTGCAGTACTATGTCAAAGTGAAATCATGCCTAAATATCCCAGCTTGCAGTGGTGCCTTTGGACCTAATTGATCTGATATGTTCCAGCTGGAGGACAATGCAGTGGTGCCCTGTGAACTCTGGATGGGATCCATTGCTTAAGAGTTGGAGACCTCACTCCTAAACATACCAGGAGTGGCTTCAGCCAGTGTTCCACCATGAACAGTTGGATGACCTGAGGTTTGGCTAGAAATGGATAAATTTCCTAAACAGGAAACACAACTGCTCACATTCCGGGACTGGTTTCAGGGCATATAGGAGGTCTGCCCTGACCATAAACCCATCTGTGTAGATGGGTCAGGGTGTGAGAATGGGACGGGATGTGCAGTGGTGAGCTGATTGTGGAGAAAGCATGTTCTATTCATGTAAATCTATTGTAAAAAACCTTGTCAGCATTAAATAACTGATTGAGGTTAATTTGATATAAACCAAACCAAATTAGTTAAGCATCTTGCTTCACATGGCCTTCTTTCAGATAAACAATATGGCTTTTATTTCTCTAAGTGAATCACCTATGTGTTAATGGTTATTATTTATCTATCAAGCTTTAGATAGGAATAGATGAGGCTTGATATCTCAAAGGTGTTATCAAGCTTGATAGCTATGGTCATTAGTAGTAGGAATAGGGTTAATATTTTGTATACCTTTTTTACAATATCTAAAAATATAAGATTAAAATTATTGAATTTAATTTTAACATTAACTTTCTTTACATAACATTCTTAAATGATTTTTCATTAATTTGTAGTATATAGATCACATTTTCTATTTTATGTTTTTTAATGGTAAACTAAACTAAAATTAAACATACCTTTTTTAAATACCTTTTAGAAAAAAAAAAGCAAAAATTACTCAAAGAATTTTATCAGTATATTTGTTATTATGAATAATAATATAGAGAAACGTTAACTTTATGTAACAAATAATAGCATTTTAAAATAAATTTTGCTGTGTAAAAACAAATTCTTTGAAAAAGTTTTAAAATTTACAAATAAAACATTAAAATTAACTTTCTTTGGAGAGACTAACATTTGTAAGAAGAAAAACAAGATTAATAAATTATTTCTTTAAATCAAGTAAAATTAAAATGTTACATTCCAGTCTAAAAGCATAATAAAAATTCAAGAGACTTTTTTTTCATTAGTTTGAAACAGAAATGCAGTTTACACAAAAGTAAATAAAGTCAATCATTAGTGCATTTGCTATTATGAATAAAAATTTCATAGAGAAGAATATTACATTAAGTGAAAATGCTAAATTAACTTCTATGTAACAATCCCAAGTTTCCTAAAATACATTTTTTTTATTTTTAGTGAATTTCATACAAACATGCTTTTACAATGAAAGATTAAAATAATAAGAAGCAACTCTGAATGAATTGAAATAAATTTTATACTTTATTAAGTATAAAGTATATTATTTGTTAAATAAGCTGAAGTTATTCTTAATGTGAAAAGCAAAAAAATTCTTAAACATTAGTGAACTACTGTAACCCAAAACTAAAAATTTCTACTCTTGGTGGAACTATGAGATTTGAGATAGTCCTCCAGTTGCACTATAACTTGGCTTTAAGTAAATAATGTCATGCTTATATAAGAAAATCTGACATATTGCAAATACTCTTCAGTGCACTCAGGTGTCCTATATATATATATATATATATATATATATATATATATATATTTACTTAGTTTATCTATCTTAGGTGGGATGTTGTTTAGGTGTAACATTTTAGCCTGTTATCTTTCTACCTTCACAAGATTTAGTCTTTCTTGTCTTCCTAGCATTCTGCCTGGTTAAATTTATCTACCTGACCTTTATTTTATACTGGCTTATCTCATTATGCTCCGAGGAGGGCAGAGTGTTACACAACCACAAAACAGGAACTAGACAAAGAAAACTAAAATATATATAGAATGTCATGGTTTTTCAAGTTTGTCTTTTCCTTTTTTTATCTTCATAAATCCTTAGAGAATGAAACTCACAAGTCCCCAGTTGCAGCGATATGATGTAACCTAACAAGTAGAACTTATTTTCTTGAATTTTGTGCAGAAACATATGGTTGTTTTTTTTTATATGAATAAATATATTGAAATAAAATTCTTGTTCTAATACATGCTATAGAAACACACATTGGTAGACATTTGTCTTCACTGTTGTCATTTGTTGTTTTTGCTTTAGACTAGACAAAATCCAGGTCTTACATTTACAAATTTCATAATTGATATAAAACTTGCTACTATGCAGTGTTGAGTACTATATCTTCTGAAGAATATGGTCATATTGGACTTTCTTTATCAGATTTTAGTTATTCTTTGAACCATTGTTGCATACTTCATAATTGGAGCAAATTCATATTTTCCAGGAGTTCCACAAGGTTATATTTAGATAGAAGAGAGGATTTTGAATGATGCTGATTTTCTAGACAGGCATACAGCTCTTCCCAACTTGAGAGATTAGCATAATATACTGTTTATAATCTCATACTCTTCATATGGTCATGTGTCTTATATAAATCTTCAAATATGTTTTTATTTATATTCATACTGACACAAAGATTATGATTATAGAATGAATACTGTTCCGAGGACAGTTTGTAAGAACACACACACACAATAATGCACTGAAACGAACATGTTTGCAAAGCCACTACTACTCACATGCACGTAAATGCCCTAACATATACACACACAAACATGAGTACAATTAGAGAAAATACTAAATATCTGCCTCCCCTCTGCACTCAACAAACAAGAAAATACACACAGATGTTAGGGATATATTCATAAGGGTGGTGAAAATAGACGGAAAAAGAAATTTTCTTTTCTATTTTTATACATGACAATATCCTTTATTTTTTTTTTTATACAAGACAAGAACAAGATAGAGAAAGTGTTATTCATTTTATACACATGTATATACTCAAAAACTCAATTATAATAGTATAATTCAGTTATGTGCCATGTGTGATACATGTTTAGGCAATCATTTATCTTTCGATATATGACTGACGAGGCAGATTTTTTCCCGCAAGTTGCCTTTTCTTTCTGTGGTAGACCAGTTGCCATCCAAGGCTATAGAACCTGGTCTGTCCTGCTATTTACCCATAGCTGGGGAGGAAAAGAGGAGGATTCATACCTTTCCCAAGGGTATTAGCAAATAAGTGAATGTAATGGATTCGATTGAAATTTGAACTCGGTTCTCTGATTCTTCAATCTGAGCTGCTATCCATTACTCCACCGTATTCCTTTATCCATATTTATTTATTTATTTTTAGATATTCAATGGACTCTGCTTAGTTAAGAAATATAGTTTTAAGGAGTGCTATATTTATGGGATAAAGTGCTCATTATCAGAGCATATGTAAATATAAAAGTGAACATTGAAGTCAACAATCAGGTGACAGTCTGTTTCATGCTAAAGGCAACATGTGTTTAGCATGAAACAGTCTGTTACCTCTGAGTGTTGACTTCAATGCTCACTTTATATATATATATATATATATATATATATATATATATATATAATGAGAGAGAGGGTGATGGATTTATGTATACATGTTTGTATGAAGATGTTAATTGTCCATTATGAGGTTTTAATTTATCAATGAGAGTGTTGAATTTTAATAATGCTTTCAAAATATATTTTGTCTTTGATCTCCATAATTTCCTATCTAGAAAGAATTGTGTTCTAGCAGCTGAAGAATTAGCAATAATTTTGAAAGTACCAAAAGGGATCAAACAAGGAACTGAATTGAACCCAGTTCTGTAGGGATTTTGCTTTTAAAATGTTTCAGCAAAGGATGTCTTGTTGGCCCACCCTGTGAGCAGAATAGACACACAAGAAAATATTAGTGGAGATGAAGGAGCTGTAAACCCTGCCTCCTAAGAGCCTGTTTTCTTGTTTGATCTTACTCTAGTGGTGATGCTACAGGAATTCATCAAATAGAAAATGGAGGCTTTAGGAGCTTTGTACCCTACTCTTAAAAGATCACTGAGTTGTGAAAGCAACTAGAATTTGGCAATAAGGCAAGGATTTCATGTTTGACCACAGCAAAATATTTTGAAGATGCAACCTTACAATGATTTTATTGAGTGCCTCAAAGTGAAACTAAAATAATTCAAATATTCTTTCTTGTATTTTTCTTTAATATTTGATATTTTCAAAGATAAGATTAATCCATTGGATGTTAGAAAGATAAATTTTAATGCTTTGTTATTTGAACCAATTTTTTTTTTTTTAATCAGTATCACCCATTAAAGGCAGTAATGCCACTAAGACACAAGGGGTTACAGGATGTGGAAGAATTAGGAACAGAAACGTTATTAAGCGGGAAGAGAAAAGAGTAATCAGGTGAACAGTAGATAGCAATTGATATTGCATTTAAATTTTTGCAGATTAAAGTTGGCTGGGAAGCATGGAACCAGAAAGAAGTTCCACTAGTGAGAAGTGAGAGAAAAGAAACTTAGTATAGAAGTTATGGCTACATCTATCCAGCTCAACTGTAAATTGATGAGATGCCAGTCTAGAAAGTATGGTACACTCAGTGAGGATTGAACTCTCTATTCAGTTGTAATTTATCTAGGCAGACAAGTTTGATACCTATTAAACCACACCGAAGAGCCCTACATCTATTTGATCAAGATAATATTCCATGCCCTTGAATAAATTATTATTTTACATTCTGACACAGGCTCTTTGATATTCTGTAATTTCAACATTGTGGCAATGGAGGATAAAAATCTTAATCAAGATCAGTTTGACTTTAGTAGGCCTTGAAATATGGTAATTGGTTGTGCTTCTCTACCAGTCTCAACCAATCAATAAAAGAACTTTACTTTGGACCACAAGACAGTTTCGAGCTCTCTTCATTGGTGAAGATATAATTGCACATTGTGATATGAATTTTTGACCCTTTTGATTTATGGTGACAGTATTTTTTTGACATTGGACTTGTAAGACAGATTTTTGATCCTTGGAATTACATCCTCAGACTCATGATTTTTTTTTTTTTTTGACCTGATCTTCTTTATTGATATTTATCTCAAGTGTTTCACTCATTGATTTTGTTAACTTTTCTACTGTTTTATCTTTGATATTATATGCAGTGTTTTTTTGTTTTTATTACTTACTAGGGATGTTTTTTACTTGAATATTTTTCCCATTCTCATATAGATCTATTTTAATGTTAGACCAAAAGTTTTCACTTAGAATAATATTTGAAAAGACTGTAGCTCTATATTCATCAAAACAAATTATCATTTAGAAATCAGTTTTTATGTATTATGCCTGACTTGTTTGTTTTTTTTACCTTTAATTAAAGGTGGAATAATGGTTGGTTTCATGCCTTTACTCAATATTGTTACTATTCTAAGTCGTTTCTCTATATTTAACTTTGAAATACTAACTACTTCAAATATTTTCTTGCTTATCAATTTGTTTTTATGGTTTATTACCATTTTAATTTTTCTCAAATCAAGTTTTGGATATTCTTAAAGACATTTTTTTTTCTTATTTTTGCCAATGTTTTTAATTTTTCTATTGATTATTGATCTCTGTTCAACTTTTTACAATTTCCAATATTGTATTCCTATCAGTTGAACATTAAGATATCTTGTTTCTTTTTGAAGATTTTTCTTTCGTACAACACAGTAATCTTTAATTATGATATAAAAAAAATGTATATAATATTATAATTATTTAGGTATATACATGAATAAAACTTTAGTTATATAATAGTCTCATAATATCAAATAACTTATTGTAAATATTTCTAATTAAGCAGATATTATAACCTGAAATTCACATGCCATTATTTATTATACAAATGTATCTTAAAACTTTTATCAACAGCAGAATGATTAATACCAATTCTTTGGTAAAAACATCAACTTCAATAACAAAATCTAATGTACTGTTTATGTGTTAGCCAATACATAATATATACATATATGTGTATGTGTGTCAGCTAAAATATTTTCTTTTACCTTTTTTTAGTTCTAAGTATACAAATATACATGTCAATAATTCTGACACATTTTCTCAGTGACTAGTGTCCAGGAGTATTTTCCTAGTAAATAGAAATTAAATGTTTCTAGTCAAGTAATTGTTAATGTTCTATTCTTAACCTAATAATGTACTAATATTCCAACCCAGAAGCTAATCCTTGGAGGGTGTAGTCAAGTGTCTCTACAAAAACTTCCTGTTTGATAGTTATCATGAATTAATTTTGGAAGAAGTTTTAATGACTAGTTGAATATAATATTTACAAAATGTAACAAAAACCCCCTGGTAATAAATAAATACTTTTTTTATGTTTTATTTCACATGCTCAGAAGTTATCAGGTAAATTAGGTGTCATAATTTTGAATCCCACTGGAGACTTGATGTATCATTTTCAGCCATTTTTAGATATTCCAAATATATTGAGTTAAAATATTTTTATTTCACTTAAACATGATATAGTCTGTCTATAATTTCATTACCACTATAGTTATGTATTTTATCATAGTATAGATATTATATCTCAATAAATACACATATACTTGTTTTTCCATGCACACACACACACACACACACACATATATATCTATATATGTGTGTGGGATAACAATACATAAATTTATATATATCAAGAAACAATATTAGGGGAACAATGTTTGACAAAGTGGAAAAAAGTTTTTGTGTGATACTTTTTGTCCCTTAAGAGTTCATTGTACTAAATTTATGTTGATTTGACTACACATACACACGAATGAGAGATGCTGGGAATTTTAAATTAAAATTTTTTTTGTGTGTATAACCTAGCTGATTTCATTTAGATTCATTTTCTTTTTGTTTCCTCACTTTTGTTATTAGATATCCCACACAATGATAATAGCTCTGACAGGAATGGTGGAATGTTGTAAGAGCCAGAATGCAAATTTATTGTGGATGACATTTCAATCAAGGCAGTCTGTAAACATTTTCATCTCATTTTGTGAATTATTTTCTCTTTTGATCAGAGTAGCATTTTTTTATATCAAAATTGGGATCATTACAGTGAGTAACTAATGCATTTAATCTATTGTTTTGTAAAATGTTCCTTTTGTATTCATATAATCTTTTATTTAGATTCCTTGAGGTTTCTCCTATGCACTTTTTATAACAACTATTACAGGCAATAGAGTAAGTTCCTCCTTAAAGTTTCAGCTTATTGTTTTGTTTAGTATTGACTAAGTCTTTTATTGTTTTAGATGTAGTGGTAGTAACAAATTTTATGTTTGTTCCTGAATTGAGCATGATTTACGTGAAGCGGGTATACAAATTTGTCTCTCTCATACACAGGTGCACAAATATATATACATAGATATAGCAATGAGTGTAAAAATATGCAGATACATATCTGCATGCCTATGTATACATAGGTTCATATCTCTCTTGTGCTTGTTTGTGAGCACACACACACCTATATTCATATCTCTCTAACACACTTTGTTTTGAGTGAGTGTGTGACAATTGTACAGCAAAATCTTTCCCCAATTTCTGTATAGTTATAAAGCTTATTAACTTAAGCTTATATATATATATATATATATATATATATATATAAAAAAGACACAAAGTGTAAAAGTTTTTTTTAATGACAACGCATTTCATCTTCATGTGTTAGGTAGGTATGTTCAAGTCAGAACACATGAAGGTGAAATGCATTGTCATTAAAACTTTCTACACTTTTATTTATATATTTATATATATATATATATTTATTAAAGACATTTTTTATGTTTAACATTCTTTTTATAGATACAAGTATTTAAGTAAATGCTCTGTTTATAATAAACAGTATTAAATAACATTTACCGGCCTGAATGTCCGAGAAATTTTCATAGAAAATATTTGTCCTTTGACAGGATTTGAACCTGCATCCTATACAGAACCGGCATTTAGCCGGGCGTGCCTAACCGATTCGGCCACAAAGGAGCATTCGGTTGGCAAGGTCGAATTTACTGCTTATAAACTTCAATCTTCCATGAATTTCGTACATTCATAACTGCTCATGGCGTATCAAATGTAAACAAATGACGTCATACATTAAGAAATGGACAAAGTCCAACAATTTATTTATTAAAGACATTTTTTTTAAATTGTTTTTTCTATTTTATGTTTATCATAAACAGAGCATTTACTTAAATACTTGTATCTATAAAAAGAACGTTAAACATAAAAAATGTCTTTAATAAATAAATTATTGGACTTTGTCCATTTCTTAATATATATATATATATATATATATATATATATATATAAATCATTTCACCCCCAAGTAAGGTAATGAAGCCACTAAGATGCAATGGGTTACTGAGTGTTAGAAAATAAAATTTAAAAAAACTATTAAGGAGAGAGAACACTAAAAGAAGAATTAGAAGATGACGGATAACAATTGACATTGCATTTAAAGTTTTGAAGATCAAAAGTGACTGAAACCAGAAGAGTTCTACAAATGACAAGTTTAATAAAAGAAACTGTTAGCATATATATATATATATATATATATATATATATATATATATATATATAAACTGTTTCTGTGTGATTTCAGAATTTTGCACTTTAGAAAAGATATTTAGATTTGTGATACTGATGCTGAATGTAATGGTTTTTAAATCCTGGTGAAAATAAGCCAGTATCAAATAAGATCACAAATTTATGCTAAAACAAAGAAAAAATGCAATAGAACCCCTTTTAAATAATTTAATAACCATCATAACTGCCGTTGGATTAAGTAACTTGTTTTTATCTATTTTCTGATGAGAGAATGATTTATTACTCACTTTGGGAATAATCTTTATTTGAACAGCTTTCATTCTTGATTCAACTAATAGGGATTGATAATTTTCTTTTTTCTTTAATCTTTCTTACAAATAAACTTAGATTATTTAGCTGTAATTGTGTATCCTCCAACATGTCAATTCCTCAGATGACAAGTGTTAAGTGTAATTTGTATTAAGTCAATGCAATCTAGAAACAATCTTTATTTGCTTTGTAGCAGTACAATTCAATTGACTATTTTGAGAGATGTATATTTTAAAGATTTTTGTCAGTTTCTATCTTGTCTTTTATAGGAACAATTAATACTTGAAAATTTTCCTTTATTTTCAAATTACAATCATATTATTAAAAAGTTAATTCATGTTGCTCTGGTTAAAAGGAACTTCAGTATCGTTTATGGAAATTTGTGATTTCATTTTGATAAGAACTAATTAGCAGAAAATCTGGAAATGTAAAAAAATTAGAGAATATGACTTCAGGATATATTTAGACTAGTATCTAATTATTTTCAACTCTGTGTTTTAGCTTTCCTGCTCACTATCAGTTGAATGTTTCATCATCCAAATTTAAGGGGATTTTTGAAGAGAATTTTCTCTTTCACTCATATAGGTATGCTGTTCTTGTGTACATTGGTTTATGTTGATTCAGTTTGATTAATGGAGGAGTCAAGCTCAATCTCTCTCAATTTAGAAGTTCATGGATTCATTTTCATATTTCACTTCATTAAGAGATCATTACAGTACTAGATTGGCAGTTAGGGTTCATTATTTTACAGTTGAAATGACTAGATGTAACCATAAGTTCTATGCTAATAGTTTCTTCTGTCACACTTCTCATTTGTAGAACTCTGTTCTGGCTTCTTGCTTATCAGTCAACTTTGATCTTCAAAAATGTAAATGCAATATCGATTGTTATCTTCTCTCTTTCATTGCAATTCAGTCCTTAAGAAAAGCAGTAATTGTTTGAAACAAGGGATGAGGATATTTTATTAAAATTTAGATAACTAGAATATAAAAAAAGAAAATGGAAAAGTCAGTCTGTGATCTTAAAATACTTTTCCTTTTTTTTTCTTGTATTAGCTGAAATCATGTTATGTTTTTTTCTTACTCTCAGACTTTGTTGAAAGAGAAAGTTAATTCAGATTGTTATTGCTAAAAACCGTTTTACATGAGGGATGGATAAGTGGAACTAAAAAAAATGGTATTCTCAAATAATGATAGACTTGATAACAAGTGAGTCATCAATTCTTCCAGTCTACTATTATATTTCTGAATAGTAAAAAACAAAAAAAAAACATTTAAAATATAAATAAATGATGTCCCCCATATAGATATATAAATTAAATGGCAATAGTAATCATTTTTTTCTGATTGGTCATCACAAAAATTCAATGTGAAATATGTCTTACCATTTAATGTCAAATGCTTGAATTCTGTCTTTATTGGGTTTTTTTTCTTTTTCTAACAGACCAAATTTTGCATTCTATTTTGTTTACTGCAAATATATCCTAAAGTTTTTCAGAAAATAATTTTAAAAGTGTAACTCAGTTTTTAAAACCTTAAACTTGCCTAATTTTTCTTCTTTTTTTTCTTTTTTTTTTTAAAGATGTCTCCTTAAGACGTCTCATATAATTTCATGAAAAACATTCTAGAGATCTTTTAGCTTTATAGCCATAAGCATAAACACTGGCAGGAACTGTCATTGCATAATGTGTCTGTTTTTCTCTCTTATCAACCTCATCTTTGCACTGAAATCTTCAATTAAATATGTCAGAATAAATATACTTAGTTCAGTTTTTGATGCTCACTCACAGGTTTGAACTTGAAGAGAAACTATTTATTAGCACAAAGCTAATCCTTTGCTAAATTAACCATGATGTTTGTAAGGGAAATTACAGAGCAACATTTGTACTTGTCAGCCTTTCACTTCCTATGTTCAAATTCTCTGAGACAGTCACTCATATTTGGAATATATAAACATATATTTAAAAAAAGGAAATCAACATTCACAAGAACTTTTTGGCTATAATTTTTTGAAATTTTGAAAGTTATTAGTACAATATATTTCATTATATTTTGTTATCACTTTTGTTTCTTTCTACTTTATTTCTTCTTCTTTATGCTGTGTCCCTTTAGAACATTGGTGAACATGGCTCTCCACCATTTCTTGCCCATTGTCACTCTTAATAAATTTTCTCTTCCTAATATCTCTCCTAAACTTTGGTCCACCATCCATTTAAGTTTGCTATGTAAGTTATGCACTGTTTTTCACTGCCCCTCTTGTCTTCAATCTGCCCTGTAAGTATCAAATTTTCCAAGACCCCTTTCCTCATTATGTGCCCTAGAAATTTCAACTAACTCTTTCTGGTGCTAAGTATAGGGTCATGGTAATATTAGCTATTTCTCTACAAAGAAAATATTTGGCATTCATTGACCACACAATCAGTACTGCTTTCAGTTGAAGTTTCTAAAATCTTTCTCTTAAAACAAGAAATGTGCTATGCATTTTAGTTATTACTGCTGTTGGTAATCCTCAGGTGATATAGTTTATGTCATTCAGTACAGTTCTTTGTGATTCTGTATCACCAGTTCACAATATTCAAAGAAGGATAATGTTTGTCAAAACCATCAGACTTCACTCAATGAAAGCCTTTTTTTCACCATTGATCTTAGAAAGTGGTTGTATACTGCTGACAGTTTAGATATTTTTGAATGCATTTTGTACCCTGCACGGCATCTATATGAAAGTCTTGATCTGATCAGGCTATTTAAGTTTTCAGGGATTTTTATTTTTCACTTTTGTAGCAATTTGTGGTGTTGAGAAAAACTATTTCTGGCGCATGCTTATTCTATGTTCAATATCCTTTTCTCCTATGCTAATGTGTCCTTTTTGTTTCACTTTTCTGTAAAGCTTTGTCATTGCTCACAGGTTCTGTCCATGGTATTCTTAGCGTCATTCTGTAGAACCACATTTCTGTTGCTTCAAATCTTTTTTTTTTTTTTCATCTGTGAAGAGATTGTCCAGCACTCACTATTATACAGAAGGACTGATGTTACATAACAGTACAGTGATCGTTTCTTTGTTTCTAACAAAATTTTTCGGCATTATTTGTCTCCAAAAAATAATAAACATTCTCTTATGAGAGGATGTTGAAAATTATTTTGTTCAATTAAGAAGGGATACCAAAATAAATGTTGATGCATAATCATTTGGACAGATTTTGAAGAATTTTGAAAAAGGTCAGGCCAAAAACTGTCAGACATTTGCTTCTATTTATTTAATCCATCATTTGTATTATTGACTTGTTATTTATTATTACAAGAAATTGAAACCTATTTTACAACTTTTCCTTCAACAGAAAAAGTTTCTTTATTATGTCCAACCAAAAATATTGCACTTATACCTACAGCCCTCCACTATCCATACATCCCCCACCTCATTCACTTTATCCAGATTGTGTTCATTTACACTAGACAAAACTTAAATGCCATATTGTCTTTCTTATCATTAAAATCTTTTCATTCATGCACACTTAACCATTTCATTGTTGCATTTCATTGTATTTCCTTGGCACTGTCCTAGGCATTATATTTAAGAGAGGCAATAATGGCTTGAGCCCAATAAAATGTAAATATTCTAACAAAAAATTTGTTCCTTATATCAGAAGCTTTACATTTAAGGCATCACAATTCAGCTGCTTTGGGTATTAGAGATATGTGGTCCCTATAGAAGGGAAAATTTTTTGTTTCATTTTCTCACAATTTCTTGCTTCACCTTTGTCATAAACTTCATTCATTATTCTGAGAAAGATTCCTTAATGGTTTCTCATCTTTTCTTCCTTTTATTCATGGAAATATTGGTTTCAGAAACCTGTTGATAGAAGTAGCATTGTACTTTACCTTTTTTCTTTTGTATTTTATCAATTTGATTTTGGAACAATGCTTTTTGCCTGAATTGGCTGTCCTCTATGCACTATAAATAGTGTTTGTTTTTTTTTTTGTTTTTTATTTATATATATATATATATATAAGGGACTAAAGCTACCAAAAATGCTCTTGGTATCAGATATTGATCTTTCTCATAAAAGATGTAAGGAACCACTATTGATTTCATTATTTTGTCTTTGGCAAAAGCAAGAAAAAAAAAAGAACTTAATGTTGGAATGCTGTTATTCTATGAAAGTGCTAAGTCAAAAGCCAAGCCAAATCTTTTTTGGAATTTATACACATTTGATTGGAAACTACCTCTATACAAAACACTACTGTTGCTAAAATGAATACCAAATCAATCTGAAGTGTTACTGAAAAGTTCTCAGCTTGACCAAAAAAAAATTCATGACCTTCTTAATGATTTCATGTTAATAAAAGGTTTTCTACTGGTTTCTTCTGTTTTATGATAATCTATTTAAACAGTTCATTTTCTCATTTCCCACTATGGATCTTACCTGTTTTAACACACTTGGCATGTATTTATTTTATCTGGCAAGATCCTTAAAGAGGTTTACTTCCAATATTTAATAATATTTGCAAACTTATATTTTATTAATTTGTGCAAATCATTCTACAATTTTTGCTGCATTTCATTATCAAAACTTTTTGTGTTATGATTAAGTGTAGACTTGTAAAAATATCACTACCTCTGTACCAACTTTGGTACAGAATAAAGAAATTGATTTCAGATCTTTTAACATTTTCCCCACATTTTAAGTTAGAGCTTAAGTTTTTTTTTTCATTTCTATTGGAGAAAAGGTCATACTTTAAAAGATCATGGAAAAAAGCTTCTCAAGATTTTAGTCTAATATTAACAAAGAAGTTCTTAAAATGAAGTAAAAAAGGAAAGAAAGAACAAAGCTTAGTTCCAAGAAACAGACAGGGAAGAAGTAGAAACAGACAAAAAGAAGTATAAATTGCTAGCATTGGCAAGTAAAGAGAAAGGTCTTACAGAACACAAAGATTAAAATATTACATATAATATAGTTGAGGCTGTGGTTTTCTTTTCATCTTTATTAATTACTAAGAGAGGAATATCACTTACAAAAAATGACTTATATGAAGTATAGATAATACCAACATTTTTTTCAAATGTATTAATAAATCACTTTGCAAAAGTTTTGCTATTGTGAATATTTTAATATAATTTTAAAGTTTATAAGTTATTTAGAATTTGAGTGAAAACCTTGCCTACAAACTTGAGATAATGAAACAGAACTTTTTATTCAGTGGATATTTTTGATGATGATAATAATAATAATGATGAAGGTATGTTAAATATTACCAAGAAAAAATATTCCCTAAATTAGAAAAAAATAACATATATTACAAAACTGTGTATATATAATATGTGTATCATATGCAAATATCTTATAATGGAAATAAGTGTCTGTTTCTATTTGAAATTAGTAATATTTACATCTCTGGGCTTTTTAGTGGAGGTGTGTTGATTAATTCAAATATATGCATATGCTTGCAGGTACTTGCATAAATATTTGTGCAGCTAAATGTATATATATATGCATATAAATGTATAAGTATATATGAGAATACATTTCCATAAGCCATTCACATGGTTAAACTTTGTGTGCATATATATATATATATATATATATATATATATATATATAGAAGTATGTATGTATTTATATCTATCAAAACATAAATGTGTGTGTTATTTATTATGCACCTATATGTGTATTTCTGCTATATTTGCCTTTTCATGTCAATGAAAGTTGTACAAGTTAAACTATCACGCATCTACTACTGTATATGTGAGCTTGTATAGAAATGTGTGGCATATACCTGCATCTACATGCTTGAGAGTATATCTTTATATATTTTTACAAGTGTGTAAATATTAGAAGCTCTTTGTGAATATTTGTATAACTGCATATGTGTATGTGTTTCTGTCTCTGTAAATGAGTGTCAATACATGTATGGGCATCTGTATGATAAAGTGTATTTGCCTGTATATAGTAATGAACCTGTGTATACACAACTGTGTGTATCTAAATATAGATAACTATGTATCTTGTTAGCATTTAAATGAGTGTTTATGATTGGTAGTACATAGCTTTCTATCTGTACTTGTTTGTGTATCTATGTCTAAACACGGACTTTATCTGTGTGTATGTACTTTTCTGTATACGGATGTGTTCTTTGTAGCCCTAATGAGAGGTTCATCCAATGAAACAGGGACCCAGTCAAAAAAAAAAATAAATAAATTAAACAGGAAAAAAGGTGCTTAATAATATAACTACCCTCCAGGGCAGGAACATGCTCTCAACATTTTTTAAACTCGATGGGTCGAGGTGAAGGTCTTGGTACAGGTGGGTGGGATGCTTCATTATTTACCAAAAAAATCTGCTCTAAGGATGCATTCCTTCTCAGATAAAATTGTCAAATTCTTCAAATCTTCCAATCTTTTTTCTTGCTCCAAATATTTTCCCTTTTTCTTAAGAAAAAAAATAAATGAAAGAAAACAGAATTTTAAAACTTATATTCTTTTGATTCTGTCGATCCTAATAATTTCATAAGTGGAATTTAAACCCAGGTAAAACAATGTTGCATGGAATTTATCTGTATGTTATAAATTCCAGTAAACAATGAAATGATGATTCACTTTTTCCCTTTTTTTATTATTTTTTCTTTCTGGCTTTGGATGTTATAATTTAAAAAAAATATATATTTTTCAGGTATTCATCTATTGGTCAAATGAGTAGATTTCATTTATCTTTGAAAGTTCAATCTATGTATTTAATTCAACAATAATGTAATTATAGAAATAGGTAATGTTTTAATGACTAAATCCTTCCTTTGAAGTTGGATGTTCAATTTAATTATTCTTCTGAACATAATATTTTGACCATTCCATTCTCTGATCATTGTCAGATATTGTATTTCTTTTTATTGGGATATTTTTAATAAACTTTTGCTGGAAAAATTTAATGAGTACTTCTTCCAGACCTAAAATATTTATCTATTCTGACACACAACTGTCAAAAGATAACTAGTCTTAAATGGCAATATATGTACTTATATATATATATAAACAATGAAAGAATTAAAAAAAATACAGTTTTTATTTGATTGACAAAGAAAATATGTTTGAGTTTCATGTTTATTTATCTTCAATGTGACAATCATTAAAAACTAGTTACATTTTCTGCATCATGAAGTATTTATTATTTA
This sequence comes from Acanthosepion lycidas, assembly GCA_963932145.1. Lineage (NCBI taxonomy): Eukaryota > Metazoa > Mollusca > Cephalopoda > Sepiida > Sepiidae > Acanthosepion > Acanthosepion lycidas. Next base: position 114,912,240 of record OZ010586.1, read on the forward strand.
AAAGTACTTTTTGTGAAGTTACTTTTAAATTTTAAGATTATGAGGTTGGTAAAATTGCATGTATTTATTAAAAAAAAAACAAACAAAAAAAGCTAACATATATCTCCTAACATATACACACACTCACTCTCCAGCATAATTGAAGTTACGTATCATTGTAAAAATAAAATATTCTCCTGATATTTGGATTGACAAACTTCTAATTATTATCTTAATCAAATCAATTTTCTTCTTTTATCTATCATTGCATGCATCAATCTTGAAAAGACTCCGAATGGAAAAGGTAGGACCACACCCAAGTTTTTAAGCAACACTTTATGGTAATATTTTTCAACCAGTGTTCCCCAGTTCCACAAGAAACCATCATAAATAATAATTGAATAATTTTTGTTTAATTTTATATTCATAATTTTACTATACACATACAGAATATTTTTGGAAAATCCTTGGCTATTATATTAAAGGATTCAATTTACATTATTTAGAATTATAATAATCATATGGAATTGTTTACAGATGTCTGTGTGGTGTCAGTGTGAAACCACCTTCTCTGGTTAGTGGACCTGTATGTGGGGGATCCATATATCATTGAGTGACATTTATGGTGTGCATATATTATGTTTTAGCACATGAACTACAATAAAAATGTAAAAAAGATAAACATTAATAATGATATATAAATATGTTTTTATGCAGGGGTTCCCTGAGACATGAAAACTATTTCAAATGATCCACAAGGGTAAAAAGATTGAGAAATATAGACTTATAGACTATATAATCATATCTGGAAGTTTGTAAAAATAAATATGTACATGATAAAATTATAATTGTAAATTCAAAACATCCTCATTGTTAACCTTTATGAATGGTGTCTGAAATTATAAGTTGTCATTTTTCTGAAAATTGTAAGTGTATATTCATCTGAAGAACTCCTCATTAATTTAGACTGGTTTGATTTTTATCCTATGTTTGTTACTTTTTTTTTTTTTTTTTAACACAATGCTTCATTTATCTTACATTCTATGACTTAAGTTTTAACAGAGATGATAAAGAAATATCCTCTAATGAGAATTGAACTGGTATCATGTTATCTTGGGACAAGTATGTCATCAATATTAGGTGGACTTCCAAGGATGTAAGTTCAAATTTGATCAAAGCAACAATAATAAGATTGATAATAAACTAATCACAATTAATAATGAAAATTTATGTATATATCTGTATGCATACATATATGTGCATACATACATACATATATATATATATATATATATATATATATATATATAAACACACACGTCTTTGTGTGTGTGTATATACATATTTATGTGTATATATACACACATAGATATGTGTGTGTATATATGTGTGTTTTTATATATATATATATATATATATGTATGTGTGTTTATATTTATATATCTATGTATGTGTTTATATATATATATATATATATATATATATGTATGTGTTTATATATATATATATATATATATATGTATGTGTTTATATATATATATATATATATATATATGTATGTGTTTATATATATATATATATATATGTATGTGTTTATATATATATATATATATATATATATGTATGTGTTTATATATATATATATATATATGTATGTGTTTATATATATATATATATATATATATATGTATGTGTTTATATATATATATATATATATATATATATATGTATGTGTTTATATATATATATATATATATATATGTATGTGTTTATATATATATATATATATATATGTATGTGTTTATATATATATATATATATATATATATATATGTGTTTATATATATATATATATATATATGCATGTGTTTATATATATATATATATATATATATATATATATATATGCATGTGTTTATATATATATATATATATATATATGCATGTGTTTATATATATATATATATATATATATATGCATGTGTTTATATATATATATATATATATATATATATATATATATATGCATGTGTTTATATATATATATATATATATATATATATATATATATATATGCATGTGTTTATATATATATATAAACCGTGAGATCACCCCTGGTTGGCGGCTGATGAAGACAGGGTATCGCACATGATAACACACGTTATGTTAAAAAAAAATTATGTGTATATATATATATATATATATATATATATATATATATATATATATATTTATGTGTGTGTGTGTTTATATATATTTATGTGTGTGTGTGTTTATATATATGTATGTGTGTTTATATATATATATATATATGTGTATATATATAAATGTATGCGTTTATATATATATATATATGTGTGTGTGTTTATATATATATATATGTGTATGTGTTTATATATATATATATATATATATATATATATATATATATATATGTGTGTGTTTTTTTATATATATTTATGCCCTCCTATTTAATAGATCATTTTTATAGTTACAATTTCAAGAAAAAACTTAATAGACAAATTTAAACCAGCAGTAAATAGCACATAACCGCACACATGTGGACATGTGGCATGCCCACATGATTGCCAGATATACTTGTCGGACCACACAAAACGTACATGTACGCATAAGCAAACAGGTATCCATAGTGAACAAAATCAAATATATATATATATATATATATACATAAATATATATATATATATATATATATATATATATATATATATATATATTTCCAAGAGGATAGAATCCACTAGATCTCAATGTTCATGACAGAGCAAGAATATAATATAAAAGGCTCAAACACTAATATTACATGATTATAATTTATCATGTTGGAATCGTAATTACGATCCAATTCATCAGTGCTACAAATTGAAAAAAAGAATATTTTTTTTTTCTTAATTGTAGGTCTGATGAATTAGATCATGATTAAGATTCCAACGTAATAAATTATAACCACAGAATATTAGTGTTTGAGCCTTTATATATATATATATATATATATATATATATATATATATATACACACACACACACATATATAATCCATATATATATATAATATATATACACACACACACACACATGTAATATATATATATATATATATATATATATATATATATATATATAATTTAACCTTGGTATGTAGGGTTTTTTAGTTTTATAAACCAAGTTGACTTTTTTATTTATCATCATTTTATGAATTGTAGGAATCTGCTCCTCTAGAAAACAACAGTATAATTACTTTTAAACTAAATTAAGAACTTCCTTGCAACACTTAAGTAAAGAGCATTAAATATGATGTTACAAATGTATTGATGTATTGAAATCTTTTGTTTTCATGACAGTAATATTTTTAGTTTATGTGATGCCAGCATAGAAACCTCTTAGCTGATTCAGTTTATCTTATCCACTTAAACATTTTCACAAGTTTTTCTAAATTTAAAGAAATTTAACATTTTACTCTGGATTTTATTACTGTTTATCTCTGGCACTCCTAATAAGAGAAAACCTACAATATTAATTGTATCAATTAAATTTTGTTTATAGTGAGCATTAAAATTTTTATGTGTAAGTTAATCACATACTATAAATTGCTCTTATTAATCATTTTAATAACAATGTGACCAGAAAGTGTCAAAATTAACATAAAAGCACCAGTTTTCCATGCATCAAATATGTCATAATTTTTCTCCATTTATCATTGTGGATAACAAATGACAAAAGTCAGAAAATGGCATTACCAAAGTATAACATTACTTGGAGCACTTCATCCAACAGAATGGCGTTTGGAAAAAATATTATAGAAAGAGGATAAGCAAGAAAGAAAGTTACTCATATATCACTAATAACAAATGCTGTTGATAAAGATATGTATGTGCAGATGTTTTCTTTCTTTTGTCTTTGCATGTCTTATGTCTGCTCAAGCCAAAGTCCAAACAAGAAATTTTCTGCTGGAAATAGTTGTTTGATCTGTACGTGCGTGTGTGTGTTTAAAAGAAAGATGTCATGATGCATACCTTCGGAAGTGTAGCTTCCATTTTGCTGTGTTTTCTGAAAGCAGTGAGCTGACAGCTTTGTAGCTCTATATGACAGCTATCAAATAAATTAATTACTGAGTGTATATATCAAGAATAAAACAAATGAAATTCCTTAAGGCTCAAATTTGTGGTGATGTATATCTTCTGTTATCTGTGTTTGTTATGCCAGGTTCTAAACCAAGATCAGGGTAGGCTTTTTCTGAAAGTTAAAGTTTGTGCAGGTTGTGCTCTGATGACTTCTGCACATTTTTGCCGCTTTTATTCTGCTACCAATAAAATCAATGCCAACAGATTCAATGTCAGCAAACAATTACTTTGCAATATTTAACCTTATATGGTCACATACACAGATGAATACAACCCTGCATAGACATATAGGTATACCTTCTTTTAAATTTATAAATCTCTCTCTTGCTCTCTCTCATATATATATATATATATATATATATATATATATATATATATATATATATATATATATATATATACACACACACACACACACACGTGTGTGTGTGTATGTGTGTGCGTGTGTGTGTGTGTGTGTATATATATGTAGTCTCTTGTAAAAGTATTGGGACGGCAAGGAAAGAGTTCAAATTTTCACCTTTTATTTCCTGCTATTTACATTTAGACGTGTTAAACAGCTTAGGACAAACCACCTTTTATTTCAGATCACTCCATTTTTAGGTGAGTGAAAGTAAAAGAACAGATAGTCATGAAGTAAATAACATTTATTATTTGGTTGTATAACCCATGCTTCTTACAACTATATATATATATATATATATATATATATATATATATATATATATATATATATCTGCGTATTTGTGTCTGTTATGAATTCATGTCCACATTTCTTGACTGATTTCAATGAAATAGTACACACATGTTGCAAATTTTACCAAAGTAGGTCAAGACAAACTTTTGAATCTCTAGCCATCTTGGGTTTGGCAGAAAAATAAAACTGAAGTTGGGTACAGCTTTTTGCAAAAACCAAAGCCAACTTACACGTGAACAAAATTTTTAATGGATAAGCTGATGTTCTTTGCCCTTAATGCAAAACATAGCTGATGTTATGAGGTTTATGTAGAGTGTTTTTCGTACTACCTCAAATAAAAACTTGAGTAACTCCCTAATTTTTTTTATCTGATTTTCTTCAAACATGTCGCAAATATTGCCACCATGCAAGAAATAAAATAGTGGTTTTAGTCTTGCTCGCTTCCCCATTTAACCTGTTCATAAAGCCAGTTTTTCTGCCATAACTACCTGGTTTTTTGACCCAATGCTTTGCAAATTTGCCATGTGAATTACATACAACACAAATTGTCTTGTGTGAATGTTTAGTTTAGATTATTTCAGTTAAGTGGATGAAATCTGCAACAACCTAAGTCCAAAATCAGCTTTGCAATTTAGCCAATAGTTTCTTCATCTGATTCTATCCTGAATTAACATTCGAACAACTTCTGATGCAAAGATTGTTTGAGAAGTATTACTGAAGCGTTAAAAGGGAAAAATTGCCAAAGAAGACCTTAAACATTAAACATGCAAAGGAGGAGGGGGCGTTAATGCATTTGCACTTGTAGTTGAATCAAGCTCTGATGATTCATCCCTGTTTTTGTTTATTACATTTGTAAACAATGCCATAATATTTGAAAGTTATTATGTCCATAGAAAATTTATAGAATATCTAAAACATTGAAACAACCCTGAGCAACTATATATATATCTATATGTTTATGTATAGGTGTGTATACATATATATATATATATATCTATACGTTTATGTATAGGTTTATATATGTATGTATATATCTATACGTTTATGTATAGGTTTGTATACATTTTTTTTTAACATACAACGTGTGTTATCACGTGCGATACCCTGTCTTCATTAACCGCCAACCAGGGGTGATCTCACGGTTTCGGTGGCTAAGGCGGGACCGCCACCGCAGGCGCCACCGACAGCATTTGCCACCAGGCAGGGTATGAAGATAAGCTAACTAATTGTTCCTTTAAGTAAAATCTATCTGCAATGAAAGTTTCTTGAACGCGTTTGCCGTTATTGACGCGCTCGTAAAAGTCGTATTTGTGTGTCGTGTTACCCAATCCAGCCCTATTATTCTGAATCACGCCCATGATATCTCTGACTCGCAGGCTGGTTTCTGCTTCTTGTGTGGCCTCTGCAGCTGACCACTTTGTATCAGATTTAATCTCTGGATGCACCCTCCGTATGCAATCATCAGCTGAGTCTCTCATCATCATATGAAGGCGTACCTTCCCAACCTTGAATTCCTCCACCAATGAATGTATAGGGAGCTGCAGATGTCCGGAGTTGGTATATAGGCCCACTTTCGAAAAACAAGGATGAACTTCCAAGCCACTTACGCAAGTACTTATTGATCACTTGCTCAATGCGCACAATACGAGATAATGCAATTTCATACATTTGCAGAGGCCACAAAGGGCGGGGTAATAGACCATGTTGATAGCACCACGCCTTCATTTTGCCAGGCAGATAGGTTCTATCGATCGAAATTAGTCCCTTTAGAGCTGATTGATGAACCTCCGTACCCCGATGTCGATCAGTCAGTGGGATTGTATACAGCCGTCCGAGGCTCTTTACTGGCATTTCCTTAACTGTTGGTATCGTATCATCACCAATTTTGAAGTGAATCTCCTTAACAGATCCCCTAACTAATGACAGGCTTCGACTTTTCTTGGGCTTTACCTTCATTCTCGCCCATATGAAAAGATCGTGATACTTTTCTAATAGGTGATTGGCAGCAATTTTAGAAGAGACAAGAATTGTGATATCATCCATAAAAGCCCTAGAAGGAGGAAGGACTAGCTGTTCTTCAGTCATCACTCCTTTGGCTGTGGTTGATGCGCCTCGTAAAATCAGTTCCATGGCCAAAACGAAAAGAAGCGGGGAAATCACACAGCCCATCATGATACCAATCTCAAGTGGTTGCCACTTGGTAGTATAATTTTTAACGGTGAATTTCATGAAAGCTGAGTCGAAATACTTCATTATGATTTCCCTAATCTTGCCAGGGAAATTGAAAAAGTCAAGAGCCATTCCTATTAATTGATGTGGGACTGACCCATATGCGTTGACAAGATCAAGCCATACTACATGGAGTTATGTTTTACTTCTTTTGGCTGATAGTATGGAGTTCCATATCATTTGTGCATGCTCCAGACAACCAAGGAAGGCAGGTCTCCCAGCCTTCTGGACAGATGTGTTGATGCAATCATTTCCTATAAGAAAATCTGTCATGCGACGAGCGAGGACTCCAAAAAATATTTTTCCTTCGACATTAAGGAGGAATATGGGGCGAAAATTGGAAATGCCTTTTGAATCCATCTCTTTAGGTATCCAAATCCCATCAGCCAAACACAATTCTTGTGGTACAATATTCTGCTTCCAAACCCGCTGAAGGAGGATAGTAAGTTTCCTAAGAACTCATGGGCAGTTTTTATATAGTTTATATGATATCCCATTCATTCCAGGGGCACTACCAGCCCGTGCCTTTCGGACAAAATCTCGGACTTGACTTAATTTTATCTCACTATCATCAAACATAACTGTCGGATCTTGAGGTCTTAGTAAATCTTTTATAAGAGGGATTGGTATATCTCGCATATTATCTGAATACGTCATCTTCAAGTGATTCTCCAACTCCTCCTGTGGGATATCAAGCTTGCCGCTCTTTGCTTCCGCGAAGAGTTTTTTAGCAAAAGCATGCGGATTTATCAAGAAAGATCTCCGAGACTGCCGCTTTTTCTTCCGACGCTTCCTTTGATTTTCAGCTCTGGATATCACTAGAATCTTCCTTCTGATATCGTTCATGAGTTCTTGAAGGCCTGCCCTCTCAGGAATTGGAGCTTCTTTAAAACGGCGCTTCAATAATCTTTGTTCTGATCGTAACTTTCCTTTCTGGATTTGTCGTCGATTTGGTCGTCTTTCCTCTTTTTTATCTTTCTTTTCCACTACTGGTCCAAACCATTCAAAGCAAACGTCGTATATTATTCTACAAAAGGAACAGATCTGTTGCCCTATCGAACCCTTAAGATTGTTATTAAGGATAAAAGAAAGCTCTTTGTCAAGATTTGTCCAAACAGCCTTACTGTTACCTTTGGGCCACTGGATTCTTGGTTTACTTAGGATTTCTCCAGGGTGCTGTCGCTCAACGATGGAATCCTGAACGCAGTGGGTGTAGTCCAGATTCATAATCCCATCACTCGATTTACATTCTCCGATAGGAAAATTACGTTGTTTGCACCAGCGTGCCTTATGGATGCTCAAACCGCGTAAACCGTTAAATCTTCTGCCGCAATCACACTTTGTAGCCGGGTCCACATCCAGGTTGTTTCCATTAAAATCAGTCTGATGGGTGATATATTCTCCCTCCCCGCTACAGTCACCCAGAGGGCATTCTGCGTCTCTTGTATTCTTCATGCGTTAATGTAAAACCTTGTCTTTCCAAGGTGTCACTCCAACTTTCTAGAGGGTCACTTCATCTTTCCGAAGAGTCATCTTGCTTTCCAGAGAGTCTTGGTAATCAATTTTTAACATACAACGTGCGTTATCACGTGCGATACCCTGTCTTCATCAGCCGCCAACCAAGGGTGATCTCACGGTTTCGGATGCTAAGGCGGGACCGCCACCAGCAGCATTTGCCACCACGCAGGGTATGAAGATAAGCTAACTAATTGTTCCTTAAATGAACAATTAGTTAGTAAAATTAGTAAGTAAAATCTATCTGCAATGAAAGTTTCTTGAACGCGTTTGCCGTTATTGACGCGCTCGTAAAAGTCGTTATAGACGACCACGCAAATATCTCACTTGCGGATGTTAGGTCGTGATGTTGCGCGCATTTTATTTGCTTGTTTTGATCTCGACTAAATCCAACTTGACGCGTGTTGAACAGTTTTTTGAAGGCGACGCGAAACGCTTTTCAACCAACGGCCAGTGATGCCTATTTTTGAAAGGAAGGAAATGACTGAATGTCCCAGAAACCCACGACACCCAATCTCAATAGGCATCACGTGACACGTCCAACCATTTTCCATACACTCGGCACGCAGTGACTTTTGAAGTTTTGAGTGACTCGTACCGGTTTTTCTTTAGTTCGTGCGCCTCCACCCTGTTCTCTTCCCAAGGGACTGTTAGTTCTTTTAGGAAGACAGTCTTTTTAGAGTCGGACCACAACACAATGTCAGGACGCTTGTCTGTCTGTGCGATGTGTATTGGAAATTTTAAGGATATCATTAGATCCACTGAAACCTTCCAATCACTGGCACCACTCAGCATCTTTATATTGGGGGTTGCTTGTTTTTTCTTTGCAGGGCATTCCCCTTCCGTATGGAATTCAATCTTATTTCCTTGGTTTCCATAAGCTGTTGATTTGCTGTCTCACATTGTGTTCTTATTAGATCCCTTATCACCTCTAATAACTTATTGTGTCGCCACGTGTACATATGGAGCGAAAGTGGACAAGCAGAAAGCAAATAACGCAAGGTACCTCGGTCTTTTTGACACGAAAAACAGAGATCTGTATCTGTGTATCCCCACATTCTCAGGTTTGTTTCATTTGGGAGAAGATCGTATGTAGATCGAAGTTGGAAAGATATCGCCAATGGTTCCAACGTAATTAAATTAATGAAGTTTACGAAAGCTTAATGGGTTCGATATCATTCCATGTTGTCCACTTACACTGTTTCGCTTGAGTAATAAATAGCAGGAGCTATTCTATGCTCCTCTTCGAACATTTTGATTTCTTTAACTACCATACGCCTTTTTCCTTTGTATATTTGTACGTATGTGTTTATATCTGTACATATATATGTGTATGTTTTTATATATGTATGTATGTTTTTATATCTGTTCATATGTATGTTTATGTGTTTATTTATGTATGTGCGTTTATATATGCACATATATACTTTTCCTTTTCGTTTCTATACTTTCCTTCCCATGATTGCTATTTTACCTTATATTAATACTTATTAATATCTGTGTAATAGTTTAGAAATGTTAGAAACTAAACAAAACCCCCTTCAGTTTTCTCAAGTTACATTTAAATGGACTTCTCAGGATTAGTTAGGCTGAATTCAGATCCTATCAGTGTTTGCAAAATTCTTGGTTATTATTACCGTGCTTACCTCTATGGGAAGGTAAAAATACAGAAGCATAGTTTTCCCTAAATTTCCATAATTTCAGAAATCCTTACTCATTTATATCACTTATTCAAAAACTGATCTTACCATTCTTGCTCAGTAAATATAGTATTAATTCTACCAGTGAACACAAGTACCATTTTATGATCATTATTTATGAAGTCATTCACCAACTGCTGAATGTGAAATTTGAACAGGAGTAGAGGTCTATCCCTTGTTTCTGATTCCTTCTAAAATCTTCTCATTCTCTTTCACTCCCAGTAGACCCCCTTGTGTCTTAGTGGTATTATCTCTTTGTTTGAGGTGAATTAATTGAAAAAAAAAACATATATAGAGATAGATATAGATAGCTAGATAGTTTGGACATAAGAATCAACACAATATGGTGACATCAATTTTACTACTCAATGTGATCTCCAGATCAAATATCACATTTACAAAAAAGTTATTTTTCTCGGCTTGTCAATCAATGTTAAAAAAAAAAAGACTTTTAAAATGCTTTAATGAGGTACTTGTTTTGCAAAACATTTTCCAGACAGGCTTGTGTTGTCCAAGTAGCCACACTTGAAAACAAAAAAAAAAAAATGTACAAATGTAGCTATTTCTGTTTGTTGATAAATTAGAAAAGTTACCTCTGAAATTTCCCAAGTTTAAGCTTTTGTCGAATTCAGTCTCCATGCTCATCTTATGGCAATTTTTTTAGTCTTAAAAAATTTAAATATTTATATGTAAATATTTATATTTGAAGTAAAAAAAATTACTGAACCATCCCACTGACATAATAGAATTGTCTGCAAAAACTGTATAGCATATATTTTTTTCATTGCTGGTACATGTTTCATGACTTGTATTCCCTTCATCAACCAAAAGTTTACTTTGATTTAATTTTAAAGTACAAATTCAAACTTGTAATGGACTATTGTTGAAAATTCTTAGAAAGAGATTATAATTCAATAGTTCAAAATTCTATAAAAGGGGAGAAGAATGCGATGTGTGCACAACAAGTGATTGTTAAAATTCTATAAAATTGATGAAATATTTTTATGCAAAACTTAAGACAAAATAATTTTGTTTTGACTGACAAATAATGAAATGATATGAAATAATTAAAAATAATTGTTCACAAAATCATCAAGAAATGTAATAACAATTATATAGAGAACATATCTAGAAATCTACCATTCATCCACGTTTAGAATATTTCTGCCACATATAGTTCAGTACCACTGCTTTTTACCTTGAGCTCTTTGATAAAATCCAAAGAAGAATCAGCAAGATTATTGATCTTGATCTGACAGCTTGGCTTCAGTCACTTTCACATCACAGTTTACCTCTCTGTGCCTTTTCTATAAATACTTTCATGATAATTTTTTAGATTAACTCTTTGCTATGGTACCTAAAGTTTTTGAATTTAAATGCAGTACTAGACTGGTGTCAAGATCTCATCAGTTTACAGATGAGCTGGCAAGATGTAATTGTAAGCTCTATGCTAACAGTTCATTTCTTGTACTTATTGCTTGTGGAACTCCCTTTTGGCTCAATGCTTTCCAGCTAACTTTAATCTGAAAAAAATTAAATGCAATGTCAATTGCTATGTATGTCATCTTACTCTTTTCTCTTCCTACTCATTCTTAATGTTTCTGTTCCTAATTCTTCCACACCCAGTAACTCCTTGTGCATGGGGTGATACTGATTAAAAAAATTATATTAAAATTCAAAATCTGTCAAACTATTATAGTAAAGATAGAAAATAATGATATTTTCAAAAGAAAATCTTTTATTATTCATGTATTTAACAGGCTTATAGTTAGAAAAGAAGGATTTCCCCCATTATCTTTTTAAAATATCTTTTACAATGTTTATTACTCTAGAATGGGAATCTGAAACTAAAAGGTGCCAGAATTCAATTATGACAACATTCTGTTTTTGTTTGTCTCTACATTTTGCTCCCAGATCATGTAAATAATTAGCCTGGCGTCTTTTTAGTCTGCCAGTTGATTAAGAGTAATTCTCAGTTGAAGGATGAAGTTAGACACTTATATTTGCTTAGCTGTAGGTGTTGTAGTGAATGTGCAATGAACATGACATCTTTGATTCTGTGACGACAAATGACTGGGCAAAATCATATCAGCAGGGAGCACCCATTTACTAGAGGAAGAATTGAGCTGTGAGAAAGACACACCCTGTTCAACTGGAAATATTTTTTCTGAATTCCCTTGCATATTAAAATCTAGTGGGAGAAAAACCTGACATATGGGAATGTGAGGTATTCAGCTTTGGTATGAAAGATTGTCTAGCAACAATGTAGAATAGTAGACATGCAGCTGGGAAATTTGAGGTCGGTTTCCATGAGCCAATACCCATTTACACAAATTTATCTGAAATGTATACACATATAAACATCACACAGACACACACCACACAGACACACAGCTATTTTTTGCTGTTAATAAAGCTTCCATATTTATTTCATACTTATTTAAAAATGATATCCTTGGATACCTGAACTGTTATAGGTTTTAAATATTGATACATATTTATAAACCTTGGGTCATGAAGTATACATAAATACAGACATATAGATAATCACATGTCCCTATCTGTATTTTTTAAAATGTGAGAGAAATTCTAAAATTATTTTTCAAGCTTTTTAAATTCATTATTACTTGTGCAATCAGCTGTACATTGTTTCCAAGCCTGAGAAAAAAATTCAGAAACTGAGAAAATGGAAAGCCAAATTGATTAATATTTAATCACTTGCCTTTCTATTCTTGTTCAACACAGAAAAAGTATTTACACTATTAACATTGTTCAGACTGTTGTCCTTATCTTTATTACCATATTCACAGCATCTCAGGTGTTGTACATCACTAAAGACAACTCTATGACTGAGATAAATAGATGACACATTCATAATTTGGCTCCACCAGGAAGATTCCAGCTACTACTGGACCATGTGAACTCAATAAGACTATTGATATAGGTGACAATGGAGAAAGAAAACATTGACTAACTAGCATTCCTGCTTTATTAATAGCTCAAATAGAGTATGGGTTCAAGATATCCATATACCACAAGCCAACATTCACTAGACAATACCTCAACTTCAACTCCCACCGCCCATACAACATGAAGAAAGAAGTTGTCCACTGCCTACAATATTGAACAAAAGTCATAAGTGGTGATCCAAAGACATATGAGCAAGAAATGGTCAGTATAAGCAGTACTCTACAATATAGCAACTACCCTAGGTACATGTCAACAGCCCCCACAAGCTAATCTAGAATGGTACTAGATTGTAACAACACACAGAAAACAGCCTACCCTATGGGAAGAGTTACTGGAAAAGATATAGATCTTTCACCTATAAAACATCAGGACAACCTTCTTCAGAGTAAGACCATAACAGAAGAGAAAATGATTAGTACAATGTCTGAAATATTGTGAATATGACAATAAAGATGATCTCAATGGATTGAAGAATGTAGTTTCAATACCTCATCTCAGAAATATAAACAGATACAGAAAGAATATATTTTTGGCATTTTTGTGGATGAAAAGTGGATTTGTTATAAAAATCAAAATTGAGGCAACATCAAAGATAATACTTAACATCTCACCTTAAATGGAATCTACTGGTGAAAATTTTCTAAAGTATGATTCATAAAGAATTCTTTTAATGAATTACAAGAACTTGAACAAATTGTTACAATGAGCAATGGGTTAGTTTCAATGCTGTATTATAAAAGAGGGAAGACCTTTACTGGAAAAGAAAATCAACTGGAGATTTTGTTAATCACACAGACCATTTGTTGTGGCATTAATCATTATTGGCTTTATCATACTTTTAGATTTTTGTAGTACTAAACTAAATAGGATATATAAAAATGATATATTCATATCTTATAAATATTATAGACTACTGTATCTTTTATATCAATACCAAGAGATGCTGCTAGAAATAAAATTCTCATTATGTATCTGAAAAGTTCAGGATTCTTTAACATCTCCAGTGTGCAAATATTTGTTTAAAGCTGAAATGTTTCTGCATTTATTCCTCCTGTCACACAATACAAAGCATTTTTAAAATAGAAGGACCTGCATCAAATGCATAACAGAGAAGCATATATGCCAGTGACTAAATATAAAACAGGAATACACTCAAAATAAATTACCTGTGGAAACCCTGGCTTTATTTTTTATTTTTTTAAGATGCAAAATAAAACACACCTTTTGGCTATATTTAGTTTATAAAAATCTGAAATTCTGTAGACAATTTAAAAAAAAAATTGTATTTAGAATTAGCAAAAACTGTGAAACAATTTACAAATCAATATCTACAAGGTTATTGAAAAGTTCTTGGTCCAACATAGAATGGATTAAAATGAATTCTGATGTTTGGTCAGCTTTTGGTCAAGAACTTTTTAGTACCTTGTCATGCAATCTTGTTGCAGAAAGAATAGAATTGATTTTGTAAAATTTGTGTTTAAATTTGCATCAATAGAATAGTTTTTGTCAATGTTTTTTGTTTTTAGAACATTTATATATGGTGTATTTAGTTATTATCATTATAATTAAAGGTATACTTTATTTTCCCACAAATCAAAATTGCCTTATTTTTCCAAATGCAAATTCTCTCTTAAGCAATCACATGCCTTCAATAGTAATAATTTTCATATATATATATATATATATATATATAATGTGAATGGACTGAAGATTGTGTTTAAACATGCAACAGACTATCATGGCTGGGTGTTGACATAAGTGTCCACTTCTATATTTATGTACGCTCTATCCCTGATATTGATGACTTTAATCCACAAATATAGCATATCTTAAAACTATTTTATGAAATTTCAAGAAATTCATTTTTGTACATTAATATTTACATGAGTTATAAGCAGAAGTCTTTGGAGAATTTAAATTGTCAATTTTTTTAAAACAAGACTATGTTAGCAAAAATTTGCTCTGAATCCTAAAATAAAAAATGCAATAAAACTAAGACATTGTTTAATTAGAAAACCTTTTAATTACTTTTATGAATAAGATATATTATGGACACTATTGCCTTAAAAAACATTTTTTTTTCTTCAATGACTAATTAATTTTTACAAAAATTTTCGGTTTTAAAAAAGTTTAATTAGAATAATTTATAAAAGTTTAAATTTTTTAAAATTCTGTATTATTTTGTAGCAGTTAGGGGATATTATTAAAAACTATATTTACTATTCATGAATAGTAAAGCTTACTACATGTCATGCCCCCTACCCCAGTAATTGAAAAAGAACGTTTTTTTGTCTTTGTATAAATGTGCTAATTTTTATGAGCAGTAACTATAGTAAATTTGAAGCCAAAGTATCTAAAATTCAATAAAACATCAGATTACTTGGAATATTTTCCTAAATTTTTAAGATTACTGGTTAGGTTAAAAAAAGTTAAATAAAATAAAAAAGGTGCTCACATTGTATTTCTCAAGTAATTTTACAGATATGCCACCGACAGAAAAAATTGCCAAACACAATTCTATTGAGATATTTGTCAACACCTCCTAAAACACTCACCTCCATGTTAAAAAATTATTATCTGCAATATTTTAAACTAAAACTAAATAATGTTTCAAATCAGATTAATTAAACTTTAAATTAGCTAATATTCCTCAAAAAGTTTTTTTTTTTTTTGAAAAATTTTTTAATAAAGTGTTGACAGTTTTGTAGAAAATAAGAGTGTTAACTATAGTAAATTTAAAACCGAAGTACCTAAAATTCAATAAAATATTAAATTACTTAAAATATTTTCATAATTTTTTTAGATTACTGAGTAGTTACAAAAAATTATATAAAAAAAGACATGTTATATTTGCCAAATAATTTTTACAGATATGTCCCCTGTAGAAAAAGTTAGTTGAATTTTCCAAACATCAGAGTGTCAACTAATTTCTCAAATGCTGAGAGAATTGTAAAAATGGCTAAAGTCAGCTATTTTTAGTAATTAAAAAAATAAAAGTCCAATCAATTTAAATTTGTTTTGAAATACAGCAAAACATTTTGCTTATTGGAAATATTAAATTTATTAGCTTGAGATTAAAACTAAAATAAAAACTTCAAGATAGAATTTTCATTTGTAAAAATTAATTTTATATCATAGGTATCGCTTTATTTTTATATTAATCATTTGCTATAAACATGCACTTTTGTTGATTCATAATAGAGTTGATATATGAGGTGCTATCAAAAGGTTCAATCAATGTGAACAGTATACCCAAGCCAAATATGCTGATACTTTTTGTGTTGATCACTGTATCTAAGTGGGCTACTTCAAAAGAAATAGGTGAAAAATGAGGTGTTACAGTAAATAATTTGTATATTTCATTAAACCAAAGAGATTAAGGCCTAGTAATGGGTTCAATTCAATTCCCTAACTACATTTTTGGTATTTGTTTATATATATATCTTTAATGATTTTATGTAAACAGATACAACAGTTACCACAAATTACCTTATTTAATAATGATGGTTAAATATTTGTAGAATATATTAATGTACCTTAATTAATAGCACATTATCATCAGAGTTAAAATTTATTTCTATACTTTAAATCATAATAAGGTGTTTTACTGTCTGAGGTCTTGAAATATGTCAGAATCACTTAAAATTATTTCTGATGTCTGAAACAATCACTGTACAAATTACAACAAAATAATAATAATAATAATAATTTTATAAGAAGGTACAATTCCATGATATTTTACTGATTTTACTTAAAATACTTTATCTTGCTGTTGTCATTTCATATTGACTGTTAATTGCAACAACTTGTGCAAAAGTGAGAGAGTGAACTGGGAAAGGTTGGGATCAGTGAATTGGGGGTAGTTTAAATGGGCATGGGGATATTTTAGAATACAAGAAAGTGAGCAAGTGTGTTTCAGCTGATCTCTTCCCATGCCATTGCCAAAATATAAAATTTTATCTGCTTTGAGAAAAATAAACATTGCTGTGTGAATATCATTGAAATATGGATAAAAAAGAAAGAAAGAGAATAAAAATCCTTTTTCTTGCTCAGGAAAATTCTCTTTATGGATTCATCACTTACATGTCTCTAGAAACGGCAATGTTTCCAGGAATAGCAAAGAATATTTCAGACCAAAGTATAAATTGCTTGCCCTGCAGTCTGCTTTTAAAATGCAACAAAAAACATTCCACTTGCAATGTCATCCCCACTATCACCATGATTATGATAACACCCACCTCCATAACTTTCTTGTTGCCACTGACATAATCATCAGTATTTCCACCCCTTATTATCAATAATCTTTTTTCCATGACCTCCCCCACTCATCTTTACAAACACTGCCACCATCACCAGTTGTGATTGTCTCAATGATCAACATCGCCACTTACAACACACCTGAATCATCATTATACTGTTATCATTAACAACATAATCATTTACAACTACCACCATAATTATCAATGCTATCACCTCTTACATAATCATCATCATCATCATTAATAATCACTAGCAGTGTTAGAATCATTAATGTCACCATTGCCATCATGTTTACCCTAACCTCTCTATTATTATCACATTGTTAACAGGAATGAATATATTATCTTCACCAACATTAATTCTAACATTATTGACACAGGAGTGAGATAAATGTAGGTAGAAATATTACCTCCACCTTCCAAGTGAGTAGGGACAGTCTGCTTGCCTTGAAAATCATTATTCAAAATGTTAGCTTTTACCTGAGATGGAACACAGATGCCAGTTAGAAATGTGTAACTCTGTCAAGCATAAATTCAATCTTGCAATAGCATCAGTATCAACACTATCACCCTCATTAACTTGACACCTCTTATGACTACTCTCACGCCATTCCTTATTATCATCATGACAAGTTCCTTTCTTTAGTGGCACTTGCTCAGGTCTTTGCAGTCAAAACCCACCTTGCCGTCCTTGGTATGACAATAAACTACATCTGTGTCCCGGGTAAGACGATAAACTATGTCCAACAACGAGGCCTCTGATAATACGTTTTTGAAAAAATAATATTACTGACTATCCATTTTTGAGGAAAAAATATTAACAGAAATAGGTTTTTGACAAAACAAAAATATTACCAGGAAAAAAAAAAGAAAAAAAGTTGTCAAAAAATTCCATTAAACAAACCAAACCAAACCAAAACCCATCTTGCTACATCCACAGGGTTGAATCACTCTAATTCCCTATATATTTCTTTGGTAAGAAGGATATTCCACTGAGAAAGCTTCTCCCCAAGAATTGCTACTTTGTAGAACAGATTTCTATGTGGATGCTTTCCCAAACACTACAATCTTAAACTCTTCAAGCCTAAGATTAATCATTACCTATCCTCCATATCCTCATATTTTTTTACTTCCTATTTCCTCCTCCACCTCCTCTTAACATTCATATTGTACACTTCATTCAGTAACCCTCCATCTAAAACCGAACATTTATGATTATGACTCTCAGCATAATTCCTACCATATAATACTATTTTCTATGCCAAAACCATCCACAGTATCCCCACTCCAATCACCATCTATGTCACCAGTAGGATTTTTCTATCTGTATCAATAAAGCCATTACTAAAATCATCAGTGTTTCTATTATTATTATTAATAATTACAGAGACTGAACAGATATCATCAGAATTCTCAGTAAAACTTGCTATGATATTAATATCTTATTTTCAGTTACATTAATTTTCTCTTGTCCTTTCATCATCGGTTGGTATTAAAAGAAAAGCAAACTTTTTATCAAAGCCAATGTCTTCAAAGAAAGAATACTGCTGGAGGCTTTTAAATTTCCACTCAGGTAGAATTTCAGAAGAATTACAAATTTATCTATTTATAAATAGCCAACCTAACATGCAGAATTTGCAGTGTTTGAAGAAAAAACATATCTTGTGGTGGTTTCAGCTAAAATAAAATGCACACCACATAAAGCAGTAGAAAATGTTTAAAATTTATGTACTGCAAATTATGAGATATGAAAAATAAATTGTTAATCAATTTGATTGAAGTTGAGTTTTATTCCATATCAGTTAATAACATTAATAAACTTGAAGCATATGGATACTGATAAATTCATGGAAAACATTTTATTAGAATGCAAAAAAAAAAAAGATTTAGTTGACATTTGTAACTATTTAATGGTATGATTGTCATGATACATTTCCAAACAGAGATTAGTTAGACATCTGGTCACAAGAAGAGAACCTGTAAAAATGGACATCTGACATTAATAATTTAAAAATTTGTATTGAAAACAAT
Organism: Acanthosepion lycidas; assembly: GCA_963932145.1. Taxonomy (NCBI): domain Eukaryota; kingdom Metazoa; phylum Mollusca; class Cephalopoda; order Sepiida; family Sepiidae; genus Acanthosepion; species Acanthosepion lycidas. The sequence continues at coordinate 114,931,759 of OZ010586.1, forward strand.
AAAATTAACTAAGCAGAAAAAACACATAAATCCATGTTGTGATGGATAAATTGTCATCTGAATTATGCAAAAATGAAAATAACAGTGACGTCTCATTTTAATAGATATATTTACCAATATTACACAAGAATATCTTGAAATACTAAAGAGTAAATTTATTTAGTAAAATCACCATTGGCTTCAACCACAGCCTCCAGATGATTTTGGAATATCCAGCAACTCTTCTGGAAGATCTCCTTGTTTAAGTTGGTGAATGCTGCCATAATCTTTGCCATCAGTTCATCTTTGATGTTACAAGAAGTTTTGTTAGTCCCTCACTCATCTGAACCCCACACATAATAATCAAGAGAGTTAGATGGCCATTGTAAAGGGTGATGTGATCACAGAAATTGTCTGACAGCCATGCATCCTCTTGAGCCAGGGAAGCACTACCTCCTCAAGACACTTGATGTAGGCCTCAATGTTGAGCCTGAGGCTCTGTGAGAAGATGAATGGAGACATAACATCAACATCTAGTGATCACTCTAAACACCTTCTATATCACCATTAGACTCCTCCAACTCTTTCCAAATCCTCTGCACTGTCTTCAGGTTGACACCCCAAACACTGTGAAATGTTTGTATTGGAGCTCCAACATGAATGCTAAGCAGTACAGTATGCTGATTCCAAATTTCTGATGGAGTGAATTGTGCCAGGGTGCTTTTTTTCTCATAGACAATGCCTAACTGACCAATTGTGCAGTTGACAAAATCAAAAACCAGCAACATGCATGTGCAAAATTAAAAATATAAAATGGCCATCTTTCCCTGTATATTCACATCTACCTTGTATATTCACATGCAAATTTTCTTTTCTTAGTATCAGATTTTGAACAATATTTCATTGCTTCTGATACACACACACACACACACGAGTACTCTAGAAATAATGCCTCCTGTTTGTTTCTGCAGAAACTAAAATAAACACAGGGAGCACTCTAGAATAGGGCAGGTTTTCAGCAACAAAGAATTTTTTTTTCATATAGCCACCACCATTAACTATGTATTTTTACCATTGATGAGCAAGAGCCTACATGCTACACTTGTAAAAATTGTCATCAATCACCAGCAGAAGCAATCCACTTCATTGCATACATGACTATTGCCAGTACTGTATTACCCACTGTATTCCCATCCACTGTTTGCTCTCTGAAAACATTTAGCAAATATTAATAAATGCCAATTGATGCAATTTTGTTTGCTTGTAAATATTCAATAGCACTTTCATGTCAGATGAGATTTTTACAGATTGTTGCTCACTGGTATCTGGCAAAAGTTTGAACAAACTGAAAAGTGTTTCTCTAATTCATTTCACTTTTAAAATTAGCTTGTCAAATATATTTCTTACTGTTGAAGATGGATTTTCATGCTCTCTATAATTAAACAGCTTTTTTGAGGGGGACATTTCCAAATGACTGAGTTATCTGCAGATTTTACCATTCTTAGAGGATCTTTAGTTAGCTAGTAATGAATGTCATATCCTGTTGCAAAGCCATGATGTTTTTGAAAGATTCTATAGGACAAAATTCTTAAAGAATAAGAGATGCTCATATTTTAATCTTCTTTTTCAGTATGTGTATGCATCTTGGGAATTATTTATGAATATTCACATGGTTATGATTCAAAAACCAAGATTTATTTTATAACATTCAAATTGGACTTTTTTCAATTTTAAGGTTCTTATTTATCTTTGAACTATTCTGCTCATTATTTTTCTTCATATTTTAACTTTAAATTCATAAAACTTTTTTCCAGCAAATCTTCCTTTTTCTCTTTAAATTGAATATGGAAGAAGCTCTTGGTTCAACCCACTTCCTAAAATCTGAACAAATGACAAAACATTTGATTTGGCTCCTTTTAACTTCAAAATTTTCCCAAAGCTAAAATCATAATTGAAAGTTTGGAGATTTCAGATCATGGACAAGATTAAGAAGAATGCAGTGAGGCAGCTGATGGTGATCCTGAAAGAGAATTTTACAGACTGTTTTCAAAAGTAGAAGGGATCCTGGCATATCTGTGTAAGAGTCCAAAGAAAGTACTTTGAAGAGAACTAAGGTGCCATTGCCCTAGGCAGATTTTATATAGATATCATCCCTATGCTGGTAAGATAAGTTCTTTCCATACAGGAAACATTTGGCATTCATTGACAGAATAGTTAGCATTATTGTCAGTTGAAATTTATAAAAACTTTCTCTTATAACAGTTTTCCAGGAAAATAGGTTTCTCTCACATCCATTGTTATCACTCTTTCTGGTATTGATGGGTGTTTCTTCCCTAACCTTTTTGTTTCAAGAAGTGTTGAAAGTCAATTTCTGATTATATCATTATTTTCCCTTCTAGTTGTATATGTTATCCATTTTAGCTGTTGCTGCTGTTGAAAATCTTTATTTGAAGGGGTTTCTGTCATTTGGTATAATTCTTTATGATTCTGTAGTGCCAATCTTTGAGATCCAGTGAAGGAATCCCTGTATTGGAAAAAAGTCCTATATCAGTAGTACATAGATATCAATGATGTGGTGACATTTTCAAATTTGACAATTGTAAATAAAAACAGGGAAAGATAATTTTTTAAATTATCTGAGATCAATTTGACATTGTATTTACATTATGAATGAATCCCTTGTATTTCTAAAATGATAAAAAAAGAAATCAATATTTTTTGATTCTGAAAAATGTTATGCTTAGAGGAAGCTCTAATGAATGCTAATCTGCAAAGATTATTCAAAAAATTTTCTCTATTTTTTATGAGTGGACAAGTTAACCAGTTAAGATGTAACTCAGGATATGGGCATACAATTTTTCATTGAGATATGTACAATCGTATGATATGGAAGAATATATGTTAAATATATATGTATATATATATATAAACTCTTATGTGGGTAAAGGTTATATATCCATGCACACACATGCACAAATATGTACACTATCATCAATTTGTATAAATGTTTATTTTGATTTTATACTCATGATGCCTAACTACAAATTTTATATAAAAGTTTTTCTTTATTTTCTATGTAAAGATATGGACATGAATTTTTACACATAAACATGTATATATAATAAATTATATCAATTTGTGTGTATGTGTGTTGATGTATATCCGTGTATATATATATATATATATATATATATATATAGTGAAAAGTTTTCAGTCAGCCCCACTTTAGAACAACTGTCTGAAGAGCGAACATTATTTTTTTGTACAAAGATTCTCTGTGCATATATATATATATATATATATATATATATATATATATATATATATATATATAATATGGGTGTGTGTGTCTATTTTTGGGAATGAGAAATGTACATTCCTTAAATAGGTAATTCAAACCTTGGTCTACTATTGTGGCTTCTGTGGCCTAATTGGTAAAGGTACATTAGAGAAATGACTTCACTGATGGAAAATAGGACACAGGTTTGATTCCTGTTGGAGACATAATCTTTATTTAGTAGGACTTCACAATCTAGGCTGGTTAATAATTTCACTGTCTAACAAAATAAGAAAATGTGGATAGCAACTCAAATACATGTAATCACTTAAAGTAATAAGACTTATATATTTATGCATAACTTGTTTGGAGTAGTAGTAAATATTTATCTATTTGTAGTTGTGATGGAGGGTTTTATATTTTTGTATAAATGTGTATGAATGCATGTATACATTATTGGACATAATAAGCAAATCAACAGAATTGAATTTGATAAAGAATGAGGGTTGTTCAGTGCCAAAATAAATCATGTCCATCCAAAAGTGCACACACCTTCATTGTTTTCACTAAGCTTCTTTTTTTTTATATCCAGTTTAGGCAGGGACTGCATTTTTTATCTCATTGTATGGAGATTTCAGATATTTTTTCTTGTATAAATCATTTTGACATGGTAAATAATATGATGATATATGAATATAAAAAGGAAAATTGTGTTCGAATAGCATGCAGATAAGGAAGACTGATTGAGGAATTGGGAGGAAATGTCACATAATATGAAATATATACAAATGGCCTTGATATATATATATATATATATATATATATATATATGTGTATGTGTGTGTGGAAAAGAGAAATTTATCAAAGAAGTGTTATCTTCTTTACTAATCATGTGTTCATATGATTTACCAGAGATTCAGCTATTTTTTTTGTCTTCCATAATTCATTGATTTGCAAAGGATTATTATTCTTCATTACATTTTCTTGGAAGGGATCAACTTCTTGAAATGATTACACTCACCATCATGTAATCACTTTTAATAATGACATCTCTACATCTTTAACAAAGTTCTCATAATTTAAAATGTTAGTGTTTCTGTATACCTTTTTAGATTGTAAATACATCTTAATTCTTCAGACTCTATCGATATATTTACACTATTTACATGGTTTGGATTTGTCCTCATCTTTATTGTCATATTTACATTTTGCTTGTTTTAGGCTATCAACATAGATCAGCAAATGTTAAATTGATGCTAATTTTGATCAGTTCATTTTTGTAATTAAAAGAAATGATGGATATTTATAATATGGATTACTTCCAAAAGTGATTTGAATATCAATTAAAAAAATACTTTTCTTATTGTTCAAAAGTTAATGTTTTGAAACAATCTTTTACATTATTTTGACAATTATGACAAATTCTCTTCAAATGATTTTCTTTATTTGTTTACTGAAAATAATTTACAGCAATTAATGTCCATGTAGTGATTTGTGGATTTTCAACTAGATAAAGCCTCATCAATTATTTAAAAAAAATTTCAAATACCTTTCTTTGCAACATCTCAATCTGTCATAGTATAGCCATTAATCGTGTAGATAAAAAGTAAAGACATGAACTCATATCTCTTCATAAAGTTAAACAGCTGATTTACTAGTGCCGCAAAAAAGCTAACCTGTTGCAAAAGTTGAAATCTAACCATATAGCATTCATTTTTTATTTTCACAGAACATCTAATTCATTATCATCTTAATCTTTTTTTACATAGTAATAATATTATGTTGTATTCATTAGTAAATAAAGCATTGTCAGTTATTCTTGATGAATTATTTTACTTTTACTAAGTTCTTAATTATCAAATAAGTAGGTCTGTTTGAATAATCTCTAAAAACAGTGTAAAGTATATGTATTAGTGGTAAAAACTACATAGCTAAACTGAAAATGCTTGCAAAATTCACAAAGATATATTCAAATGTGTTCAATTGTAAAGAAAAAAAAAAGAAAGAAAAAATAGCAAAACATAATAGCATATCACATGTGGAAAAGTGTGAAATTGTGACTTTCAGTATGATATGGTCCCTGATATATCTGTCTATATTTCTGAGATGAGGTATTATGTACATTATTCAAACTATTGTCCTCATCTTTGTTGCCATATTTATTACAATGTTTCAGCCATTGTACACTCTGGCCTTCTTCAGTTGGTTGTAATGTCGAATGAACCCTTTATTTTGCTCACTGGGGTAGACTGTTCTACTTCCACATGCCATGTTTAATGGATATGTGCTGATTCCTTAAGTTTACGAATTTTCCATATGCTAGGCCACAAAAATCTCCTGAGCTGACCAAGCATAGAAATGAATACAATATGGGAACCAGTAATAAGGAGTGCTAGAGAAAAGTGATAACAACAACAAAAATTGCAATATGAGCTCTGGTAAAAACATGATGATAGCAGCAAAAATTGAAATATGAGCACTGGTAAAAAATGATGCTGAAGACATTAGGTTGATAATACCTAGAAATTTATACACAGATGTCCTTAAGGACACATGACACAGTGGATAAAGTCATTAGTTAGATCTAGTGACAAGACCCAAAGAGTGTTAAGGTAGTGGAGAACTTTCAGAGGGAAATTAACAGGAGATAACTGATAACTGACATCGATTATACATGGCACGTGGAACTAGAACAGTCTACCCTAGTGAGTGAAATAAAGGGTTCAATTTGACATTCCAACCACCTGAAGAAGGCCAAAGCATACAATGGCTGAAACGTTGTAATAAATATGGCAACAAAGATGAGGACGACAGTCCGAATAATGTAAATATTGTCCCTGATATCATTTGGTATCAATTTCTTTGATATCAAAAACAGAGAATTAATCTTACACTGATGTGAATTTATTCAATATTCAGATTACATTTTGTTTCTGATCAACATTTTCTTTATCTATTAAGAGGTGGTTTACTTTCAACTTAGAAAAAACTGATATATACAATATTACAGATTTTACAAATTTTAGATTGGTTGACATGAAAAGAGATCCTTTTTAAAAAAATTTTCTTTTATTTTGTCATAATATACGGTGGTTGTCCTTGGTGTGGGCTTTCTACTTTCATGTGAGCATTTTTATCTGATAAATGCTGTAACAATCAAACACTGGTTACTTGATTTGTAACAGCTCCCTTCCATTGTGTGACACTCACAACAACTTTAATTTGACTTGCCAAATCAAGCACCACCTGATATTATCGAACTGCCAACCATTTCTGAACCTTGGCCTTTAGCTGAACAGAAATGACATCACATTAGCAGTGATGGTAGTCTTTCTTTAACTATTCAATAACATTTTACTTATGGTGATGGTAAAATTAACTGTTTCCATAAAGAAAACATTATGGATTCATTGACCAAACAGTTGTCAGTTGAAATTTATAAAACATTTTTCTGAAAATAGTTTTTTAGGAAATTAGCCTTCTCAAGTTCACTAAATTCTTTCTAATATTGATGGGAGCTACCTTCCAAAAATTAAAGCTTCCAGAAATTCTCAAATCAACTCTCATTCAATACTGACGAAGATAAAAATTGCTTAACTTTAGTGTACATACAGAGGTACTTAATGTTGTTGAATAGAACATCGAAATGAAAATATCTTAGGGATTTTGTCATCTGGGAAAATAATTTGAAGTTTTTTTTTTTATGCAATTTATTGTTCCTTATGATTATCACAAAGAAAATTATGTATTTTGTTCTTTAATTGTAGATGGGAAATTTAATATTTTGTGAGAAAAATGTTTAAACTGTCCACTTATGATAATATTTTTCTATTTTTCCCAGTTACAACTTTATGAATTTTAAGTTCCTATTAAGATAAATGTAAAGTGACAAATCTTTGTATATATTTTAACATAAAATTTGTAACAAATGATTAATACTTATTTTGTCCAGTTAAATTGGATCAGAATAAAAGTTTGTAGCATTTTTCAGTAGATGGCATTTGAATATATCATTTTGTTTCCTAAATGTCTTAAATTTATGATTCTTTTTCTTTTATGTTCTATGTCCCTTCTGGGTGTTAGCGATCATGGCTCTCCACAATTTCCTGTCCTTTGTAATTCTTAATAAATTTTGTCTTGTAATCTCTCCTGAACCTTGTTCTGCCATCCATTTATTCAAGCTCATTAGGTGGGTTATGTGTTGATTTCCTCTTTCAACATGTCCTATGAATTTTCCAAACACTATGTGCCCAAGAAATTTCATCTCTTTCTGATATTAAGTATAAGTATCCTGTTTTGTTTTCATTTTCTCTAAAACTTTGTCAATGATCACATGTTGAGTTTTATGATATTCTCAGCATCTTTCTGTAAAACTACATTTCTATCACAAGTTTCTTCTTCGTCTTTGTGGAGATGATTCAATATTCACTACCATAGAGGATGACTTACATTACAACAGTTCAACAAAATTTTCCTGCTTTCCTCCTTAATACTTTGCTTAGATTTTGGGATTTTGGTGATGCACTTTCCGTCCTCTGTTAATATACTTCCTAGATATTTAAATTTTTGTACTTGTTTGATTTTGGAATCTTTAATTTGTAATTTGCATGTTGGGCTTTCATTTTTGCTAACAACCAGTCTTCTTGCAATTGATGTTTACTCCTTTCTTCTTGCTTTCCTTCACTACCTTTTGTAGGAGTTTTTGTCATCAAAATATGTTGTTAATATTGTGGCAACCAATAAAGAATCCTCGCAAGATTTCTAATTCTCTTGGAATTGCCTCACCTAATGAGAAGGCACATCCTTGTCTTACACCCATTTCGATTTTTTTTGTATATGTATTGAATTCATTTTCTATCTTGTATGGAGGTTGTTTTCTGCCACTATAAGTCCAGCATTATTCTTTTCCAAATAGGTCAAAGGTTACCTAGAAGTTTCAACAGTTCTTTGTGATGTACTTTATCAAACACTTTTATAAAACATAGGTATACATCCTTTTTTTTTTTTCTTCTATTGCTCTTTCTGATATCATTCTGAGCACAAATATCACATTCCTTGCTCCAGTGTCTTTAACGAACATGTAGTATTTTTGTCCTATTTCAGTCTAGTTCTACTGCAGACTCTATTCATCAGAATTTGGATGATAAGCTTTTTTATATGGCTCTATGGCTCTTTAGGCTGATTGTTTGATGGTGTTCCTTAAATATATAGCAAAAGCACCAGACCATATGTGGTAGCAGTATTCAAGGCATGGACAAATGCTACACTGGTAAATATGTAAGACAGATTTGGGCAAGAAAAAAATTCAAACAGATTCTCTTTATTCTTTGTCACAGTATTGTATTCTATATATATATATATATATATATATATATATATGCTTTTAATTTAATATAATTAAATTTGAAGTTTTTAACTTCAGTTTTTGAAACATGGTTATTAATGTGTAGCGAAAAACATTTTAAATCAGTTAATTTATAATATATACACATACTGATATAGTTCTATTAACAGTAGTATAGATTTACAATTCTTCAAGCATACCATTTATAAAATGTGCTGTACCTTTTCATTTACTATCTTATAGTTTGCACTTGATTTCTTATGGCAAATGAACATTCATATAGGAATTTGGGAGGAAACAAAATTCAAAATTATGTTTAGGTTACAGTATTAAGATATTCTTAAAATCATTTGGGTGGTGGGAAAACCCAAAACAACAGTCTAAATCAAGTTACAGATTCCCCTTACTATGGAAATGTGAAAAAAAATTCAAAAAACAACAAAGAAATTTCATATGTTTTACTTTTGGCTATAATCTGTCAAAGAAAAACATCTGTTATTTGTGTACTCACCTTCATTTTATCAAAAGTAAATATATTAATAAATGTAAGAAACGTAATTGGTACCAAATAGAAAATTACATGAGAATATAAATATTTTTTCAAACTTTTGAGCCTTGTTTTTTTTATTTATTTATTTATTTTTAATTAAAACAGACCAACAACATTGGGAATATCATTAAAAATTGATTATATTGTTTGAGGAAGCACGGTGGAGTAATGGATAGTGGCTCAGATTGAGGAATTGGAGAGCCAAGTTTGAATTCCAGTTGAATCCATTATATTCACTTATGTGCTAATACTCTTGGGAAAGGTATGAATCCTCTTCTTCTCCTCCCAGCTATGGGTAAATGGCAGGACAGACCGGGTTCTATAGTCTTGGATGGTAACTGGTCTATCGCAGAAAGTAATGGCAACATACTATGGGAAAAATCTGCCTCATCAGTCATGTATCGAAAGATACATGATTGCCTACGCATGTATCACACATGGCACATAACTGACTGATGTTGTTTGCAATATAAAGAAATATTTCTGACAAGTAAAAATTTGATTTTCTTTTTATGAAGAGATGAGTCTAATTGAAATTATTATTATTTTTTTTTTATCTATTTCAGAATGTTATAAGTAGTAGTAGGGAAATATTTTTGATCTGTTGATTAGACTTTTTCATGTTTACCTGCAAACAATTGAAGCTTTTTAGCATTTAATTATAAATATATTTAGTTCATGAAAAAAAAAAAAACCAAAACCAAACTATATTGCATGTTTCATTAAAATTAAATACTGATAAATGATATAATTTTTCAGTTAGCTTGTGAGAAAATTATTTTAGAAGTTTTTGATTCAGAAAAATTTGTAACCCGAGTTTGTTGAAAATTTGCTAAACTCTTCAAGCATTAGAAATATTTTTAATTTGGATTACATGCTGATGTCTAATAGTGTGATAATTTTAATATTAATTTTTTTTTTTACCTTAAAAATTTTAAGGGTTGGATGCTTGACCTCAAGTGACAATAGAAAATAACATTCCAACTCTGCTTGCTTTCATTTTAAGTCAATATATGAGATGGTATCAAAAAGTTCTCAGACAAGTTATATTAAAAAAAAAAAATAATATTGACCAAAGTTTTAAAATCATCTCCTTCAAAATAGTCACTTTATGCAGAAATTAACACAGGTCCCAGCATTCCTGACACTTTTGGAATCCAGCTTGGAAATGGTTTTCCATAAGCAAGTCAATGACTTTCTGGAATTCACTCTGGATTTCAGCAATGTTGTTAAATCAATAACATTGAACTGCATTTTCAGCTTGTAGAAGAGATGAAACTCCACAGGTTCTAAATACGATGGCTATGGAAGCAATACAATGTTGTTTTTGGCTAGAAACTCATGAGTGGGTGAGCTCAATGACAGGGTGCATTATCATTATAAAGAATCCATTTCTTTATGCTTCACAGAATGTCCTCCCTCAAATGCTTTATAATGTAGCATTAGAACTTTTGATTGACAGTCTGGCCCTGAAGGGACAAATTCTTGATGCACAAGACCATGGATATTGAAAAAAAAAAAAATTAGCATACTCTTGATTGAGCTGCAGCTCTGTTGTGCCTTCTTCAGTCATGTATGTGAAGGGTTCTTCCATTGTGTTGGTTGCTTTGTCTCAGGATCATACCCTGTAGACCCAACTTTTGTCACTGGAGATGATACTAAGAATGAAGGATGAGTGATCTGCAGCATGCTGACAGATCTTAACAAACTTCAGTGCTATGTTCTTTCTCCTCAGTGGTCAGCTGGCAGGGGCACAAACTTGGCAGCAACACACCACATGTATAATTCAGATGTTAGGATTGCCTGCATAAGCCCATACAATAGACCGACAACATCAGCAATATCATTGATTGTTCTCCAACAATCCTTATGCACAAGCTGATTAATTTTCTCCACATTTCTGGTTGTGATGCTCATGGTAGGTCTTCCATATCACTCATCATCTTCCAGGGATGTTCATCCACTTTTGAAGCTCCCATGCCACTTGAAATATTGCATATGACCCAATGCCTTATTGCTGTAATCTTGCTGAAGCATGCTGTCTCTATAGCAGACTTCCCAAGTTGAATGCAAAATTTCACCATGGCTCTTTGTTCCAACGTCCTGTTCATGAAAAACTCTCAGGCAATAGCATACATGTAATCACAAAAACACAACTTGCAAAGGAAACACAGAAATATCACTCGGCACACTGGCACATGAATGTCATTTCTAGCTTTCACTGCATGTGCAACTGTGTGTTGCTATTTGTTGACATGTTACAGAATTAGTCCTGAAACCTTTTGATACCACCTCATATAAAGCTGACTAGAAATTGAAAAGTCTTGCTGCTGTGTTTCATTAAACTTACCATTTTTCTTGGTGGTGTGAAGTTGTCTAAGAAATCTACATTAGCAGTATGGGTTGAGCTTCATTGGACAATCAGCTTAATTAGCTACATAAGTAAGCTTATGATTAGAATTCTAATTAACAAATTTTGTATCAGAATTAAATCAGAAGTATAGCAAGAATGGTGTTTTTGTTCAAAACACTAGAACAAAAAATGCTAGCTTTATTATCAGAATTTGATTAGAGCAAGCCAAATAAAAATACAATTTATATTGGACCTCTGCTTCAGAGATTAAAAAGATATATATTTGATAACCTTTGCAGTAGTTAATGTTTATTTATGCTTGAGTTTATTTAATAAAAGCAAATTCTTATTTATTCATTTTGTTTGATTTTACATTTCTACAAGATAGATTTCTTTAAGAATTAATTTCTTTAAATAAACTTATTTATTTGGGCTGGCTGGAATTTAATCCAATTATAGTATTGGTTACTTTTATCTGAGTAACATTTTTTATATTCATTTTTTACAAAAGTAATGATTGTCAATTATTGAAAACGAATTATAAAAAAAGAAAAACATAAAGTTTACAAGCCATGTTTAAAATCTTATGATCATTCCATCTTTGTTTTAAATGTCATTATTTTTCAAAATAAATAAAAATAAATAAGAACAACAAAACTTCACCATTTCTACAAATAGACAGACAATAAAAATCATCAGGCAAATGAAGCCATAGTCCGACCAACTAATCAGAAGGCATTTATAACCTGGATATAAGGTCACAAGCCAATGAGAAATGAATGGCCTTTTCAAAGTGGATCTATAGAAGTGTATATAAACAGATGGAAAATCAACCAAAACCATTCTCTGATGCTGCAGTCATCATAACATGGCCAGAGGTGAAATACAAAATTTGCACAACCATCTGGTAACTTGAGGACTTTTACACTTGAACTCTTCAAACTTCAACTTTCACCTCCTTCTGTATTATATTTTGTAGTCATCAACACTGTGTTTTCTTTTAATCGTTGCACAAGACCAATATACAACCAAATCAATTATACCCATATATGGTGGGAACGGATGTTGTCAGAAGATAAACAACATATCCATAACAGATAAACTCCTAACCCTCATAATACTCTCAGGTCTTGAAGTTTTCTTATTAATCTGGAAGAAAATATTTTTGCAATTCAAACTCATAAGTTACCAAAAATATTAATTTTTCACTTAAAAATCTAACTCAATTTTAAAATCTTAATTTTGTCTTTTGCCTTTCTTGGCCAATACATTATCTCAACTTTGAAATTAAACCTGAGACAAAGAACTATGTGTTAAATAATTCATACTTTTCATTGCCTATATCAGGGATTCATTAAAGCCATTATTATTATTATTATTAACATTATAACATATTATTAACCACTGTTCCTGTATTCAATATTTTATCCACATCATTTTTAATGACTACCTTGTCAGTAGTTCCTTGAATTATCTTTATTTAGCAAATAATAAATGAAGTATTCTTCTTAGATATTTTTAAGAATTACTTTTTCCATCAAAAAGGAGTTGGATTATAAAGATAATTCCAGCTTCATTTTGGTGGCTTCCCTGACTAATATCTCATACAGATTTTGCTAACAATTGGTATGGAATGCAAATTTATATTGAAGCAAATTTGTTCCAAATTTGCACAGTTTAAATCTAATTTCATCTAAAGATCTGGAGAATGTATTAACGATAAAATATGATTAAAAAAATTTATCTAGAAATATTAGTCTAAAAGTCTTTCGATTAAAATATTTAATCCTATAAATCCATATAATATTAATCTTTTTATGTAAATTTCTTTGTATTTGTTATAAAATTTTGAAGTTTCAAAATTGCCATCAAACTGTTTTTATGTAGAAGAAATGAAGATATTACATAAAATTACAAGCTGAAAGATTTGTAAAATCTGATAAAAATACATTCACAATTCATTGTAAAATTCATCTTCCAAAATTACTTTAAATACTTTTCTTTTGTAATGAAGGTTGATTACTGAGATAGGTTTATAAATACACTGAGATAAAGTTTTATGTTACTAAAATAGTAACATAATAATTTATCAATATCTATTTTCTTAGCCAAGGAAACCTAACAACCAAAATATCCCCTTTGTATTACAATACTCTGATACTAAATATTAAGATTCTTTTACACAAAGTCCCCCGGTTCTAAGACTAAAAATATACTCTATATAAAATGGCCTTTTGGTGATAAAAATATCTTGACACTTTTTCAATTTGTTTTTTTTTTTTGGAGATTATCAAACTTTTTTTAATTTTTTTCTAAATCAAAAGGAAAATTGATCAAAGGACACAGTGTTTTGTTTTTTTTTGTTTTTATTTTAAGCAAATCAAAAAGACATGCTTATTAGTTACTATTTTTTGATGAGTAAAGAAGAGTAGTTTATTAATATTTTGATAATATTTTTATAAAAGGAATAGTGAAAGGATTATATTATATGAAAGCAAAGAGTTAATGTCATCACAAAATTAATAAATTCCATGAAGAATGAATGACTAAAAAGACAATTAAATGTTATCAGTTTTCTATTATTACTTCTTTCATTTTAATTTCAATTGCTTTTCACTGCAACTCTCACATCATTATTCTATAGCCATTAGAAGCATAGATCAAAAATAATGAATAAACCTCTAGCAAGACTCAAACTTGCATCTTTTTTCCTCAGGATACCAGTATTAACATGTCAGCTTAATTATCAATTGGGCAACTGTCTTTTTGAGTATAGTCATTCAAATCTTATATATTTATTTTCTGATCTGTATTGCCTACTAATTGTCATGGGCAGCCTGGAAGTTGAGATGGAGAGAAATTGAAATTAAGTTGAAAGAAGTACTAATTGAAAAATTGATAATGATTGACAACATTTCTTCTGGGAAATTAAAAACAAATGGTTTATAATTAAAGATCAACAGTGTCTGAGAAAACCAGGATATCTGGGAAACAGGTAAAAAAAAGTAAATTTTAATTGACCTCATAATATAAATTATTTACACTATTTATATTGTTTGGACTGTTATCATCTTTTTTCCCATATTCATGATACTTCAGCTGTTTGGAGTTCAAATCAGGGTAGATTGTTCAAGTTTTATGTGCCATGCCTTTTCCAGATGTCTAAGTTATCTTCCTTTCTCAACTCTCTAAGTTTATGTTCGCCACTGCATTAGCCAGGTATTGAACTCACAACCTTTTGGGTCAAGTCACTGGATACCACCAATGCTTTTATTCACTTAGCCATATGTCCTACAGGATATCAGTATATGAAATTTTAAAACTTATAAACTTAATGTCTCACTAACCATTTTTATCAGAGCCCATATTGCAATTTTGTTATTATTGCTTTTCTCTAACACTCCATATTACTGTTTCCCATATTGTATTCATTTCATTTTTCTGGCCTAGTATATGTTCTGATTCCTTAAGTTTTCATATTTTCCAGTAATGTTCTCTGTCTATTATTTCAACCTCATCTCACAGGATGATGATGATGATATTCCTTTTCCTTCCATATTTGGTCAGCTATGCTTGATTTTTCTATTTCTCCCCATGTTACGGCTTTTTGATGTTCTTTTAGCCTTATCTTAAGTGGGTGGGCTGTTTCTCCTTTATATTTGTTACCACTGTTGCATGGGATAGTGTACACACAGTTCTTAGTCAGGTTCTCCTCTATGGGGAGGTCTTACTCAGAAGAGGTGTTTGTGAAGTATTGGACCATTTTTGAAGGTTGTCTTGATGTTATATGGACCACAGATATTTTGTATTTTTTTGATAATCCCTTCACATAGGGTAGGCAGACTGAAGCTGTTTTCTGTTTGTTGTTATCTTGTGGTACCCTTTTATCCCAGTTTGTCAGAGCTGCTGCCATATACCCGGAGTAATTGTTGTATGGTACTGCTTATACTGACCATTTCTTGTTCATATGTTTCTGGGTCACCACTTATGACTTTGGCTCAATGTTGTAAGCTGCGGATGATCCATTTCTTTACACTGTATGAGTTGAAGCTGTGGTATTGTCTGGCTTGCAGTATATGGATGTCTTGAACCCATGCTCTGTTTGAGATATTAGTACATTCAGGAATGCTAGTTTGTTGTCATTTTCTCTCTCCATATTGAACTGTATCAATGATCTTAAACCTCTTAATAGTGTGACCAGAGTATGAATATTTCAGCTATAGGATTGGCCTTAGTGATATGGATTCTAATGCTATTTCTTTGAAGTATTCCATGTATATGTTTGCCGTTGCTGATAATAATGTTGAGCCCATTGCTAAGCCTTAATTCTGTCAATATATGTCTGAGCCCATTCCAAAGTGTGTTTGTGTACAGAAAGTCAGAATCTCCATCAAGTTATCATTGTATTACTGGTTTATTCTCCTAGGGATGAGTCTGAGGCCAGCCTGTCCCTGACTACCAATAGTGCCTCCACCATAGGCACCTTAGTGAACAAAATCACCTTGTCCAGGCTCACCATCTGATTGGATAGGAGCATCTTTATTTATATAAAGTGGGTGGAGTTTTTGGACATATGAAGGTGACTGTCCTATTAATGGGTCAATTATATCTACAAGGAAGTGATTTTTGCAGGTGGTACACAGAGCCTTGATAGCTAACAATTGGCCTGAGCAGAATATTGTCTTTGTGAATTTTGGGGAGATAGTATATGTGAGGGTAGCTTGATGTAGCACTGCAACAACTGTCCGTATGTTTAGCTGAGAATTGGTCCTTGTTCTTGCTTAGGATCTATGACAGTTTTCCTTCTGTTTTCATTGTTGGATCTTTCTTGACTGTAGCTACCATTCCTAATGAGGTCTTCTAGTTTTTCTGTATATGCCCTTTTGTCCATCACTACAGTCACATTGCCTTTGTCAGCTGTTAGTATAATGATGTTTTCATTCCTTTATAGGATTCTGATTTCCAGCCTTTCCAGTTTTGGCAATAATATGGCAACAAAGATGAGGATAACAGTCCAAACAATGTACAGAGTATAAATAATTATAATACCACATCTCAGAAATATAGACAGATAGTGATAATATAAAGTTGTAAATGGAATATTTTTTGTTAAGCATTTAAAATGTAAAAGTATTGGAGGGATAAAATGATTAGAAATATAAAAAAAGAAGTGGCAGATTGGCATTATAAGGAACAACTGAGATGTAGAGAACCATCAGAATAAACTCAAGTTTTTGGTAAAATGTGTGTATAACAAACAAATATGTTACAGAGGTAACCTCACCAGTCCTTTAATTCAGTATTAGCTACCATAAGGTTGAACAAGTCAACCTTTCCATACCATAAAAACAAAACAGATTTAAAGTTTGCCATTGTGGTTTTGTTCATATAAACTGATGGTTACAAGCAAGGACCCTAGATGTGGCAGGTAAAGGAATGAAAAAGACAAAATCAAATAAAATGTGCTGAGTTATATTCCAAGGAATTTGCTGAATATGGTATATAGTACCTGAGGAAGGCCATAGGGTAGAACAGCTGAAACACTGATAAAGATTAGGAAACTGGTTAGAAATAACCAGTGTATAATAATGGCAACTTCATCTTAGACATTCACAAAAATGTCTTGTCACTGGCATGCCATACTGACCAAACAAGAAAAGAGTAGTGGGCTAAGAACTTAATCAACCCACTCTTCCAAGGCTGCTTCTTTCTTCTTTTATGTGTCATGTCCCTTCAGGATGTAGGTGATCAAGGCCCTCTACCTGTCCCTTGTAGCGAACTCTAAATAAGTTTTGTCTTTTTGTTCTTTCTCCCAAACCCTGTTCTACCATCCATTTACTTAAGGTCATCAAGAATGTTTCATGCTATTTTCCTCTGTTGCTCTTTCTCTCAACCTGTTCTGTGAGTATCATGTTTTCCAATCCGTCCTTCCTCATTACATCCCCCAGAAATTTTTACTGCCTCTTCATGATGTTAAGTATAAGTTTTCTTTTTGTTTCCATTTTCTCCAAAAACCTTGCTGTTGGTCACATGTTCGGTCCATGATATCCTCAGCATCTTTCTTTAGTACCACCTTTCTGTTGCTTCAAGTATGTTCTTCATCATTGAGGAGAGTGTTCAGCATTTGTGGTCATACAGGAGAACAGTGGCAGCTAATAGCTGTTATTCTAATTATTAATAAGGAACAAGCAATTATAAATGTTAAAGACTAAAGTGTGAAAATAAAAACTATTTAGTAGACATTGGTTATAGTACAGTTAACAAGATTAATGTTTATAATGAAGGAAATAATGATAAAAATAGATGTGCTCATAGTAATCATTTTCAACAGGGATTCTCAGTTAATTATTTAATGTTATGATGTGATTAAGCATTAAAAATATTTACTGAGTTAACCAAACTTTGTCATTTGTTAATCAAATATTATTTCTCTATATGTTTTTGACACATTCTTGATATCATCAAATTGTTTCATGAGCAACATCTTTCACATTTTGTATTTGTAGTCACTGTTATTAATTTGCTTCCAATTTGAAAAAAAAAATAACATTTAACAAATAGCGATTGATGTTTAACAATATTTAATTTTGTGCCCAAATCTACCTTTCTATATAGATATTGATGCTTCTTGTAAATTATTAAATTTTACAAATAGGATTATGAACAAATAAAAAAAATGTTTCTGAGGAAAGTCATAGATATTCCGCTCTGTTGTGATCAAATATTTTATAAATAATGGATCAGTATTTCTTAATATCTCATAAGATGTTTCTTCTTTAGTAATCCTTGGATTTCTAAAATTATAACATTTTTTTTAAAGCCTATTTAAGATTTAACAATAAGCATTACATTGCTAGTTTTATATAATCATTTTAGCACAAGTTATTCAGTATAAAATACAAAACAGGCATAAGAATCTGAGGGGAAAAAAGTAAACACAATTATCAGTTCTTTATTTGAAACAGACAGCTTTTGGGCACTGAGAAAACCCCAAAACAGTTCTAGTTTGGTGATGAGAAGATCTTTCCCAAGACAGCAATTCCTCATTCCATTAAGAGGGGTAAGATTAGGGATACATCCTCATGTCTGCAACAAAAACCAACAAAACCAAATATTTTTTGACAACTACTCACATAAGAGAAGACCTATTTTGCATTAGTAAGTATGCAAATTAAATACAGGAAAGAATCTTCAACTGAATATAGTCAATCAAATTAAATACTAATAAGGTAATAAGAATGTATGTTGTCACAATTTCCTGTGATGGACATCCAAATTATTATGGCTCACATATAAAAATATTATTATACATAACTTATTCTAATTCCTTTCAAGCCGAAAAATTTTCTTCTGAATGCGTAAGAAGAGAGCTATGATATTAGACTGATTGACAGGTAGAGAGAATAATTTTTTATGGCTTTCTCTCTTCAGAATGAACTTTTGGAGATGTGCATTTTCAATATGAAACCTAAAAAGCCACAAATCTCATATGCAATCATACACACTTTGAACAATGAGCCATTTTTTTCTTCTTCTTTTATAGCTATTATTATTGCTTTTCTTCTCTTTCTTTTACTTTCAGAAATGCTTGCTTCTATGTTAGTATTGATATGTAAATAATACATTTTGAGTAATGGAACACAGAAAAAGGGAAAAATACTGCGTTTACATCACAATGCAAAAAGCTGGAAGCAAGCAAAATTAGGCAATATGGGAGGTAGTTTTTCTTTTCTTTTTTTTTCCAGATTAGTCCACTTGACTGACAATTTGCATGCATTTCCATAATCAATTTGAACTTTATATTTTTGCACAGGATTGAGAGATGGTGCAGTAAGCATGTGCAACCTGATGTAGACATTCTATACATAGTTTATGAGTGAATCCAACCAACTAATTTAACTGATTCTACTTGACAATGAATTGAAGTTCAAATTGAGATATGGAAGAACATATTCTTTTCTTTTAACTCTAATCTTTGGGATCTACGTGGTAACTACTTGGATAATTATATAAATAAATTAGGTTTATAAATTATACTGATGAATAGTTTACTGTAATTATTCTAATATGTAAATAATGTTTCAAATCTGTTTGGGAAGGTTGGGTTCATGAAGGTAAAGAAAACTCCCTACACCCATATCTAATCAATCTTTTGTAGTAAGCAATAAATACCAAATGTTTTATTGTTGGATTTTAACTGTGATTTTGATCATTGTGTAAAGAACAGTACATTAAAAATTTATAATGTGAAACTTCTACTAGAAACAGGAAAACAGAATTCTAAAATGTTTGGAGTTCAATTCCCATATTAGGTTTCTTATAAATGATCTACAAGAAAGGAAACATTCAACAAATATAAAAGTTCCTATTTGCAGTCAATCCAATTGTTATAATATTCTTAATACTGTGTGTGTGTGTGTGTGTGTGTATATATATATATATATATATATATATATAGATATAAATGAGTGGGTACTGAAAAGTTATTAATCCAAGCAAGAAGATATTCTCTGTAAAATTCCAATGTTTTGTCAAATTTTTGAAAATGAGTTGAGCCAAAATCTTTTCATCATCATCTTAAAGATTGGCTGAAAGGTTCATAGGCTGACCAAAATATAAATGTAAGAACACCAGTTGATAGACTAAAAGACAGGTACCAGAATACAACAATTGGCTGACTAGCTCTTGTATTCTAGTACACTTAAATGTCTTTTAGTCTACCAACTGATTTACCTACTTACATTTATATCTTGGTTAGCCTATGTACTTTTCAGCTGACCCTTGTATACACAGTGATATATGAACAAATCTAATGATAAAAAAGCATTTATTTAATTCAACAAATATTTATTTTTCAACATCGTCTCTTTATTTGCTAATGCAAGTAGAAATATCAAACATACAATCAATATTTCAAATTCAGCTAATAGCTACATGTCAGCCTATGAACTTATTGATCCATCTCATGTATGTAATTTTAGTTCAAAGTAACATGCAATAACATTTTACTAATTATTTCTTTATAATACTGTATATTTCTATGTAATATGTTCATCAAAATGGCTTAACCAAAGAATGTCATGCCTGGCATAAACAGAGGACAGATCTCACTTGTTGAGTGAAATGACATCCTTAAAAGGCAAGTAGGTGACCAGCTAAGTATATCTTATGCGAATGTTTATTTGACCATGCAATGCCTATATATGACCAATAAGCAATAAAAAATAAATATGCGAAGAGAGCATTCATACTCCAAAGTTTTTCTTTCCTACCTTCTTCATGCCGTCCATTGTTTAAATGATTTAAGGAAGCCTTGTCTTTTGTTTGACCTGTCTCTCTTTCCATTCTAGATCCATCATCTGGAAAACAGTGAAAGATCTTAACTACCAAACAGCAAGCTCTGTTATCTATGTCTATTACTAGCACTACAAATGTTTGCTGATCATTGTACAAAATGTTAATATGATTACGCATCTGTATAGAATTCATTAGGTAACAAAAATTTCCCCAAAATGTATAAGAACATTGCTCTCATGCATTTACAACATGACGAGTTGATTTAAAAAGTTTTTTTTCTAGATAAGGCAATGTTGCTGCATATCATGGTGAAACATTTTGGGGGATTGCAAGTATAAATGAATTATTGAATAGATTCAGTATCACTGTACCTTGATTGAAGAAAGTCCTATTTTGTTAGATTATTATTTATTATTTGTCCTAATCTTTGTTATTGTTTCAACATTTATGTTCTCTGGCCTTTGTCATATGCTTGTTGATCCAAGTAACCTAATGGAAGGTCAATTGCTGAAATGTTGAGTTAACAACAGTAAAGATGAGGGCAATGGTATGCATGTAAATAACGTAAATAATTATAACTACACATCCTAGAAGTTCAGACAGAAATTATTTAATTTGTTGAATTGTTTTATTTTCACTATTTGAGCTTCAAGAATTAATTTCATTTAAAAATTTACTGATAATTTTGTTCAACACTTAGAATTTGTATGTTTTAATAACAATAAAGGCTTAAAACAAATAACAAAAAATGGAATAACAAAGATGCATTGGTCATGAGTTTTGTTTTTTGTGTATTCCAGATTCAAATCTTATTAAATACTTGAAAATAAATATGAATATGATTTTTAACAAATATTATTTGTGTTCTTGGGTGTAGAAAAGAAAAATTAACATCAGGCATGCATTAATTTGTTGTCATAAATTAAACATGTAATTTATAAACAGAAATGAAGAAATATGTTCCAACTACTGGGAACATAACACATTGAATGAAAATATTTTGGAGAGAGAATAAGCTAAACCGTTTCCATTATATTTTTCCATTTTATGTAACATTTTTCACAAAATATGTTCCTAGAATATAAATTAATCAGGTTTTATAATCTTCCAAGATTAATAATTCTAATTCTAAGGTAAAACACACAACTAATTGGTTCATTGCCTCACACTTAACAATAGCAACGAAACATTCAAGTTCATATCAATGTATTAATAATTCATATTTCTTGCCAGTCTTGTAAAATATTTAATGCTGCATAGATTTTTATTAATTGGAGGCTGCATTTCTGAGTGATTTACTAAAAATAGTAAAAAATATCAGAAAGGACAAAAGTGCTAATTTTTCTTTTGTGATTAATTGCCACTTATGGTTCGAGAGAGAGAGGCAAGAAAGTCTGTTGTTGTTTCTTATTCATTATTTATATCTAACTACAGTTCCTTGGCTTTGCTAAATTATATCGACTCTGCTATCACAAAATACTATAGGACCCAAGATCCATTAATGATTGTATTCTTGTGAAAATCTATATACTTCAATGATAGTAAATTAGCTATGTCCACAGTGAAACTTTTAGCAAAATTGAAATTTACTTCTTACAACCAGTATTTTGTCACAAATATTTCCTAAGTAACCTTTTCCAGACCCAAAGCTTCATAAAATAGAATATTTGAATAAACAGAGTCCAGAAGAGAAAAATGGTAGCAAAAATGAGAAGATTTCTCACAAATTATATTGTCTTAGTTGAATTTCTTGTAATGTAAGAATGATAATGTTTTTTTTTAATCAAACTTATAAAAATTGTAAATGAATAACATTGATTTAAAACTATAAATTCTGATTTCTTTTACTCGTATAATGAAAATATATGAATTGATTCATATGCAATTTTTCAATGAGAATGATCTGCCATGAAATTTCTTGTACTTTGTAGCTGAGTATATATATATATATATATATATATAAATTACACACAAATATATATAAATTAGAATTTATATTTATTATTTCTAACCTTATTTTCAAACTTAAATGTTAATCTGAGCTTAAATTCAAAATTAAACTACAATTCATTTAAATATTTTAACTCCAATAATATTCCACCCCAACAATAATATATCTAATGTGAACCAGAAAAAAAAAAACGGTGTCGACCCAAAATATAAATAAAAATAAATATGACAATTTCAGCACTTGAAAATTGCTTTAGCATGAAACTTGTAATTGTGCAATTAATCTAAGATATTATGTATATTTTTTAAATATATATATATAAGACAGGCAGGTGGAGAGATAAACAGTGTAGACATAGAAATCATCACTGCACGGTGACTGTTAGTTTCACACCTCTTCATGTTTTATATCTACAAAAGATGTCTCTCTGATAATGAGCACACATAACTCAAAAATATAACAAATTTTAATATATATAATCTCATAGTTTTCAAGGCTTCATTTATATCAGACTAATAAGAGTAAAACGAAAGTGAAATATCTGCCTTGAAGCCAGAATATTATGAATTCTACCAGTTTGTCCTCCAATGCTCTTCTGGCTGAAACAGTTTTAAGATGTATTTTGAAATGAGGACTTTTGATCAGACATTGATTTTGCACATCTCTTGGGGTTTATCTTTTTTTCTGATCCTTATTATAAATAGTGACTTACACACATTATTCTTAAACGTTATTTAAGCCAATTATCCAATAAAACTTAACTGACATGTGTGCCAAATCCCAATTAATACCAAAATTTATTAAAATCTCCAACCGCTTTTTACATCTTGTTTTATAAACTACTGTGGTCCCACTTTGGGGATCACTCAGCTTTCCCAGTGGAAAAGCTGAGTGATCCCCAATGCAAGCAAAAGGAGTTTGTAATGTAATCAGGGTGTGGAAGCAGCAGAAAGTTTGATGGCTGACAGGACTGACCTTTATTTTGCCGACAAAAACAAATAGCATAAAAAGTAAACAAAGAACTAAGAAAATAAAAAATATTAAAAAAAAATACAAACTAAAAACATTGAAAGTATTTAAAAAAAACAAAAAACAATAGAAATAAGAATATCGCAAGAATAGAAATTATGATATTGAAACCAAGAGAAAGTATTTTTAAAAAAAAAAGAAGTATTTAAGGCATAAAAATAAATCTTTATAAAAAAAAAAGTATTGGTTACTTATATAACAAGAAAACTACATTCACCACATTTTACCAGCATTGTATTATTAAATATGAATGAAAGTATAATCTTAAGTGATTTTGTTTTTTAATTTTTTTAATCAATATCACCCCATGCAAGGCAGTAAAGCCACTAAAACATATAATGAAAGCAAAGAGGAAAGAGTAACCAGGAATACAATAGATTACAATTGACATTGCATTTAAATTTTTGCAGATTAAGGTTGGTTGGAAAGCATGCAGCCAGAGGCAAGAAATGCAAGAAAAGAAACTGTTAGCATAGAACTTAGAGCTACATCTAGCCAGCTTAACTGTAAATTAATGTGATCTCAATGCAAGTCTAGTACTGCACTTTAAGTACTATGGTGAAGAACTCATCCAAACAATTACCATGAAAGTATTTATAGAAAAGGCAAAAGTAGGCAAGCTTACAGTGGTGGGAAAGTAACTGATTCTGAGCCACCAGATCAGGACCAATAATTATTACTGATTCTTGGATCCTTTTCTATATTCAAAGAAAATTCTAACTTGAAAACCATTCAGTTGGTCAATTACATAATCACCTCTGCACACCCAAAATTGACTTCACATTTTAACCTAACTCTTGAAGCAGAAATTCTTCTTTTATGTGCCATGTCATTTCAGGTCATAGACGATCAAGGCTCTCCACATTTTCCTGTCCCTTGATGTTAAGTATAAGTGTCTTAATGTTTCCATTTTCTGTAAAACTTCATTGTTGTTTACATGGTCAGTCCATGGTATTCTCATCATTCTTCTGTAGAATCACATTTCTGTTGCTTCAAGTCTCTTCTTCATCTGTGAGGAGATTGTACAGCATTCACTGCCATATAGAAGGATTGATATTAAGTAAAAGTTCACTAACCTTTTTCCTTGTTTCTAATTAAATAATTGTTTCTTAATACTTCAATTTACTTTTGAAGGCATCACAAAGTATATAACCTTCATATCTATTCATTTTTATATTAAATATTTTGAAATGCCACCATATGCAGATGATGATAGCTAATATTACAAAATTTAATCTAAATATATTATGCAATCAAAAAAAAGGAATCCATTCTATTGGCTGTGATCACCGAAGCAAATCAAAATATGCAAATATTAAAATTTTTCTATTTATTTTCTCATTAAATCTAAGTAAGACTTTAGGGAAAAATTTAAATCAAGATTATCTTGAGATTTTGGAGTTTTGGAGAAAATTCCAATGAAAAACGTAATAAACTAGTGATGGTATTTTAAATGTTTCGAAATGTTTTTACTTAATTCAAGAAAAGTAATCAAATATAAAGAATAAAATATGTACATATGCACACACACACACTATATATATATATATATATATATATATATATATATATATAGTGTGTGTGTGTATGTTCTCACATAATGAATTCATTTACTAACATAATAAGAATTGGTGGTAGATATGGATGAACTCTACTTTTGAAAAGTTTGTAAATTTTTATAATTCTTTAGATGCTTACCACCATTACTAATAATAATGTTTATATATAACTCTGTTTTTATTTATATATATAAAGTTTTTAGCAATTGTTTTTATTACATTACTAATGAACAAGATAGATTTTAATGTCCAAAAGTCAGTCTTAAAGAATTTCATATTTAAATAAAGTAGTTATATTTCATTCAGGGAATTTTTATGACAGCTTTCTCTATTTATTAATATTTCAATTTATCTATAGATATATTAGAGTAATTTATTTTCTTCTATTAAATAACATCAAATAAAATAAAAAATTAAAGTAAAATTTTGTTTATATATATATATATATATATATATAGAGAGAGAGAGAGAGAGAGAGAGAATCAAAATACATATGTTAAATCAAATAGATATATATGAATGCATATATTTGTACATGCACTCCCTTTTATATTCATGTATATGTTTGTGTTTTGAATGTACATGTTTTTGTGTGTATATTTGATTATGCTTCTGTATGCTGAACA
>OZ010586.1:114962723-114967723 GCA_963932145.1 Acanthosepion lycidas
GTATGTATACTGGTGGGGCTTGCTTAACATTGCTCAACAGTAAATGCGCTCCAAAGCTGTCTGCATGAAGGTGTGTGTGTGTGCACTGACATCTTTACTCCTAATATATTGGATCTGAAGTGTGGGTGTTAATTTGAAATGACAGATTACAAATATTTTAAAAAAATAATTTTTTCAAGACTCAGATTTCATTTTTAAAATAAATTTTGTTGTTTTCATTAAAATTTGATAGTTTTTTTTTTAAATCTGATTTAACTGCAACTTTTAATATCTTTTTGCAGATTATTAATTTATAAATTTTTTTCAATCCCAAACACATGTAGGCACAGACACACATGCACAAATGAATATATATATATATATATATTCTATCTCATAAACTCAGTACTTTTCCCCCATAAATATAGCAAATTTTAAACAAATTATATATTTTCTATAATAGGAGAGTATGTTCAATATCATGGATAGTGTAATGGTAGATATAGACAGTAAGGACATAGAAATCAACACTGCATAATGACTGGCAGTTTCATGCTTTCAATAATAATTAGATATAAATGTGTGTATATGCATACATGCCTAATCAACTTTGTACATTGTTGTTCATGAATGTGTATATTTATTTAAATGCATACATTATTTTATAAAACTCAGCTCTGCAAGGAATAGTAATTTTGTTGCTATGTATATTTATTCGGCTTAGCTTTGTTCAGCATAAAACCACATGCACTCACTCAGAACTGAACTCACTAAAGTATTAATCTTTTGGGATACTAACTTGCAAGGCCATTATTCCACAGTAATTTCTCTCTCACGCACACACATGTGTGTGTATCAAAATACACTTGTCCTTATATCTACAAAGATGCAGACTTGATTAAATGCATGTCATTTATGCATATTTTATACAGAACCAACATGTAGATATGTGCATACAAAAATATTTAAATATGTCACTCTTTGTCAGGAAATTTTCATTAACAAATATGTACAAAACTTGTGTGTGTGTGCGTGCTGGATCTTTTAAGGGACGGTTTGTTATCTGTTGACATTTGATACAGCATAACCATATACAGAGATGATCAATAAGTTCATATCTCACATAGTTACTAGCTGAATTTTGATGAGAAATGTTCACTGTATAATGGTCAGTTTGTGTGATTAATAGAGAAACGGAATAAATGCATTGACAAGAATAGAGATTATGTTGAAAAATAAATATTTGTTGAACTAAGTAAATACTTTCTTCCATCTTTAGGTTGCAGATTTATTTATATAACTGCATATATGTTATGCATTGGCAGGTAAATTAATGAGGAAAATATATACATACACAATATCATCATCATAATCATCATTATAGTTACAACATTTAATTTGTTGTATGCTTTTATATTCTTTATTTATAGTTATATTCACAGATATACTTACAGTGACTTTTACACAGATATGCAACAGCACTCATATTCATGATCTTTCAGGTAAATATATATATAAACCTATTTAGACATGATATCTGTGTGCACACACACACACATATATATATATATATATATATATATATAATATTGCACATTGAATTGAGTGCTGGTGCTAATAAAATATTACATGATATATAATAACAGCTAAAATTTATATCCATATATAACAAACAAAATCACACACACGTTTGTTTATATATATATTAGATTGGTGCAAAAATAATGACATAATAATGTCGTTTTTTGACGTTAAAAAATACGTCAAAAAACGACATTATTACGTCATTATTTTTGCACCAACCTAATATATATATATAAAGAGAAAGAGAGAGATAAACCATGCAGACCAAGAAATCAACACTGCATGGCAATTGTCACTTTCATGCTTTAAGCTGTTATCAAACATACTCTTTAGATCTACACATGATCTATCTTCAATAATGATAACTCTTTCCTTTATTTTATATATATATATATATATATATATATATATATATATATATATATATATATATATAATGTGTGTGTGTGTGAAGTTATAGACATATAATTCTTATGTAATTTTTGTGTGTATATAATGAATGGCTGCTCACTTGCTGCATGAAGACGCCCACCAAACAAGCCATGGTAGATGAGGTGGTTCCCCCACAAGCCCTGGAAACACAATGGTACCCATGCGATTATTTGTAGTTATACATAACTTGTGCAACATTATGTGGACACTCAGCATGAGGCATCATGTAGTCCTGGTGGTAAGACACAGGCATGATCGTTAATGTCCAAATAATATAATAATTATATGACTTCAGCCCTGTTGCTTAGAGTGACCAGATTATCTCTAGTATTCTCCTAAGTACTGTCCAGCGTAAATGCTGCTTAACTACTGTGATCAAACAGGAGCTGGTGCCTTCAGCTTGATTTGACCATAAACATATACATAAATATAGGTGTATCTACACATATGAGTGTGCTGAAATGTTCTCAGTCCAACTATAAGAATCCCATCCCAAAAATCTATTGTTTAATAATTTGGTTAGATTTTGGGAAGTGGATTGTACCAAGAACTTTTCAGCAGTATAGATATTTGATATATATTTGTATAAACTCTGTAGAAATTTACTAAGCTTAGGTTGGTATGGCACAAGATTAACTTCCTTGTATCTATATTATGAATTATATAATATTATATGAATACAGATAAATATATTTGTAAAAGTTCTCTCTATTGTGGTTGAATTAATTATATATTTTTCCTTAGTATCTGTGTTCTGTATTTGAGCCCAGGTAAAAAAAAAGGGCAAATTTCAAATGTGAATTTATTTCACAGTTCCTCTTCACTTGCCAGATTTGGTTTGATGATGAAGTTTTTCTCAATGTTCACTATTCAGTGTAAGATTTTAAAAAAATCTCAGATCAGTGTTGAATTGATAAATTTACACATGCATGCATAAATACATATGTACATATTTATTACTTCAAATATTATTTTAGTGGATACTTGTATTTGAAATAGATGCCCCATTTTCATTTTAAACAGTGTGTACTATAGAAATTTTAAAGAGAATATACTCTGTAAGGGTATATATGTAAAAATAGTTTGAAGTTACAAAAATCTTGGATTAAAAATAAATTCATTAATTCTTTAGGATATATATATATATATTTAATAGGCTGTCTAATGAAATTTAACAAATAAAGAGAACAAAATGATAATAATATGAGTATTAAGATTGATGATATTTATTATATGTGCACCTTTTGACTACATTGAAGCAAGAAGAGATATATATTGTTATCATTTTATTGTCTTTTCATTCTTCAAATTTCATTAACCAGCCTATTAAATTTATATATTATAACAAGTACATGTGGACCATCTTTCATTTTAATTATATATAATTTGGAAACCATGTATTTTTAGAAATCTCATATATTTTAATCGTTATAATATTGGATCTCATCATTATAATATAGAAATCTCATATATTTTTAATGGACTTTTTAGTCCATTAAAAATATATGAGATTTCTATATTATAATGATGAGATCCAATATTATAACGATTATATATGTAAAAACTGTGTGGTCGTAGAAATCAACACTACATGGTAACCCTCACTTACACACTTTAATCATGTGTGTGTGTGTGTATATATATATATATATATATATATATATATATATATATGGTTGGAAGTAATGTTCTTTTGGTTCATAGAATATAAAGTCTATTTAGAAACTGAGAACTTACCTTTGAACCAGATTTTATATATATGACAAAAATATAGTTCTGAGGTATGCTATGTTTATGGATAAAAGTGCTCAATATCAAAGATAGAACATATGTAAATATATAAGTGGACACTGAGGTGACAGTCTATTTTATGCTTGAAAACAATCTTCAGGTTATATCATGTAGAATCTTTGTTTATTGTACAGTATGCCAAGTATCTTTTTAGTAGATCCACAATACTTATGTGAACACAACTCATTATTATTAATATATAAACAAATATTAATTTGAATCCATCTGTATACCTCAATACAATCATATAAGAATAGACATTAAACCCTGCACCACCACATGCAGACACATATGCTTACATAATATTCTTCACTCCCACACACACACATATATATATATATATATATATGCAAATATGTGTGCATGCATATATATATATATATATATATATATATATATATATATATATATATACACACACACACACACACACATAGAGTTCAAAAGTTTAAAGCTATTCTTAGAATTAGCATGGGATGAACTTGATAGAAGTGTGAAAAAAGAAATGCAAAAGGGTTCTTTAGCATCATTGAAAAAGAGAATAGAATCAGTTATGAAACTTTTGTAACAAGTCAAAAGTTTGTGCTGCAGTAATCAAGGTTAAAGGAAGATATTTTGATGAGAGCAAAATTTAATCATAAAATTCTTTTTTCTTTTTATCATAATAAAATTTCTAATAAAAAAATTATATCTCAAATATCTCAAATTTTTTTTTACCATGTATAATAATTTTCTCTTACAAAAAAAATACAAAATATCTACTTTTGGGTTCAATTTAAAAATTACCGGTTACTTTTGAACTGTAGTCTGTGTGTATATATATATATATATATATATATATATATATAATCCTAGTGAGCCAGAAACTACATACCTACATATCACCTGAATGGATCTTTGGGGTATATACATAGAAAAAACAAACATAAAAAACATACATTTAAAAAGTTAACCCTGATGATCCCAAGTGGTGAAACGTAGTTAGGTAGTACCTGGTTCATTAGGATTTATTTTACCTTTCCTCTACTTAGGGTATTGAGCACTCTTCATTTTTTAACTTATTCGCTGTTTTTTTTTTCTTTGTACCAGATATTTAAGGTACTGGATGATTTATTTTGCCCTGTTCGGAGGTTTCTGGTTCTTTTCTTCAGATGCCAATTTGTTTGAAAATTGTGCTATCCACGTTTTTCACCTAGCAAGTTTAAATAGATTTA
>OZ010586.1:114977723-114990223 GCA_963932145.1 Acanthosepion lycidas
TTCTTAAATGATTTTTGACAAATCTTTTGACAAATCTTTTAACACTTTCTCAAAAGAAATATAGACTAAATATATAACAATTCTTTTTAATACAAAAAAAGTAATTGTGTGAATGAAAATGATCAAGTCAAATTATGATGCTTATTTAGTAAAGTTTTGAGATCTGCTGACCAATGAAAATCTTAGATGTTTGTTGCAGTTGTAAGATGATGGCTTGCAGACAACAACTAATCATGTGATCAGGAGTGTTGAAATAACACTAAGTTTCAAACTCAAAACTGATTCCAAAGGTTAAAATTAAAAACGTTAGTTAAGGTTTACAAAAATATTAACATTAATAATTTTTTTCATCTGGTTTTATTTTCTTCACAATGTTTTCTGTGTTGTTGTAGTTTACATATCAATATTTTGTTATCAGTTCATCACTTTTTTTTTTTTTTTTTGTATTTTATAATTTTCTGCATGTTATTTTCATTAATACCAACCTCA
Source organism: Acanthosepion lycidas (assembly GCA_963932145.1). Lineage (NCBI taxonomy): Eukaryota > Metazoa > Mollusca > Cephalopoda > Sepiida > Sepiidae > Acanthosepion > Acanthosepion lycidas. Next base: position 114,978,213 of record OZ010586.1, read on the forward strand.
GTAAGATAAAATTTATCTTTTTCAAATTCTGTATTTAAATATGTTATTATTGAATCATATTTTTTTATTTTTGTAGTTTTGAAAGATACCAGCATAAAACTAAATAAATAAATATAACATTAAATACTATCTCAGATTATCAAACACCGGCAGTACGTGTTTAGACCCTCTAATGTCTCGTGTCTTTTTCTCCTCTTCTCATAGTGTTGAATTTTGTTTATATATTTGATTGATTGTATTCTCAGAAAAATAACATTTGACAGGACCTATTGTATTGATGAAGAAGCAAGTGGAAATATTCAAGAGAGACAACAACATAAATTAGTTGTAATGCCAACCCAGTTACGAAACAGGAGATACTTATTTAAACCAATGAAATTGCTTTTCTCTTTAGAATTCTTCTAACACAAATACTAATATTTACTGCTAGTCAATAATACTCAATTTGATATCAACTTTGCATTTATTCTGTTAATTTGGTTGTGTTCCACTCAATCAAGTAAAAAATGACAATAGATTTCATAAAGGGATATGGTAAAGATTTTATAGAATTCTCTTGTTGGTTATTTGCAGTGAAATTTTGATCTGGTTCATTTTTAGTCAAGGGTAGTGTAAGATAAATTGCAGGTGAATCATCCACCCTAATTGATGTGTTAGAAAAGATTAGGATCAATTGACCTTTTTTTAACTTAATTTTACATTAGAATTAGAAATGAAAAGAACTTTTAAGTTGCATTGCATTTTCTATTTCAATAATTGAAAAATTCTTTATTTCAAAATTTGAGCTAATATTTTTTCACCAAAGTATGTGAAATTTTTTAATTTTTACACTTTGCATTTACTATTTTCCTTTCAGAATATTTAGTTCAAATTCACTTGGCATTTGTCTTATATGATAAATTGGTAAAATGTGTTCATAACGTTTATACCATGTGAACATTACAGATTTCACCTGTAGTAAAATAAGTGCTAAAGGGAAGGTTCTTATTTCTCTACTTTGAAATCAGTTTTCCTTCTTAGGTTTCTTGGGACAAAACTGGAGATCTCACAGATGCTAAACTAATGATCTCCAATACCAAGTGTCCAAAATGTTTGAAGTTACACACACACACACACACACACATATATATATATAAACACGCAAAATTCACTACAAGAAAAATTTGTGCTGTATTTATCTAGAATATTAATTCTTGCAGTTAATTGTTAGCAGTAGCTTGTTGTGCTTTGTTCAAGAAAATCTGAACAAACTACAAATTTTTACTTCACACATGAATAATTTTAGCTATTGTAAATTTTTTCTGTGTGTTATTAATTTTCAGTTCATGGAACATTAAAAAATATAAACACTAAAGGCTAAAGTTAAATTGTAAAAAATACTGACTCAACTTAAATATAAAAAAGAATAATTTTCGTAATAAAAAATGATGGTGCATTTTCCCACACAGAGAAACACACGACCTGTTTTATATGAGCATCTGCAAAAAAAAAAAAAAAATGATGCACTAATTTGCATGTATTGATATCCTAATCTTGGTTGTTATCATCATAATGTTTCGACTGTTGTACCCTCTAGACATCTTCAGGTGTCTGTTATTGTTGGTAACCTTCTAGGAATTTTAAAACAAATGATTTATCATTAATCCACAAGGCTAGATTGTTTTCACTCCACTGTCTGCACTAAAAGATATCTCGTATCAGTTAATTCTCAACCAGTTAATTAGTTCTTTTGAGGTTACTTGTCTCTTCCATAGAAACATTTCATGTGAGATTTTTTTTTTAACTACCTAACTCGAGGAATGAGTAAACTTCTACGAAATCAATTTATTTAACCAATACTTCTATACATTATAACATATAAGTTCCACAGAAAATTTTTGTAGTGGAAAGTACTTGAAGATTATCAGCTATGACAAACTTACAGCCACATCATGCTAAAACACAAGTTCCCATGAGATCACCCAAGTTAAGCAATGTTGAGCCTGGTCAGTACCTAGATGGGTGACTGCTTAAAAATGCCAAGTGCTATAAGCTTGGATGTGTGGGTGGTGTAATCAATAATGGCTTGGAATTGTTAATTGGAGAGCAGAGTTCTAATTCCAGTTGGGTTCGTTATATTCACTTACACACAAATAACCTTGAGAAAGATATGAATCCACCTCCTTTCCCCACAACTATGGGTTAATTAGTAAGACTTGTATCAGTAAATCATTATCTCAAAAGAAATTCTGACAATCTAAATCTACATTTTCTGGCTTTAAATGACCTGCAAAAGGTTGGTAATCTATAAAAAATAGATTAATTCATCAACTATGTCAGACATTTGAAGAAGACCTGAGAGTACAACAGGTAAAATGTGACAATAACAATCAAAATGAGAAAACTAGTCCAAGCAAATCAATGTATAAAAAAATCCAGAAAAAATTATGCAATAATGTGTGTGTGTTGTCTATGAGTCATATAAAGTATCAGATGAAGCAGAGGCAAAAGTGTGGGTGTTACAGTATCCATGACATATTGTCATTATTGGAATTGTATCAGCATTATCTTAATCCTAAAAGATATTTGATCTACATCCAGGTGTTATTTCTATAATTAGTCTTGTTAAAAATTAACCTTTATGATCATATTTTGTGCCAGTAACAAGTTCAATCTTTAAATCATATCCCAGACTGTTGAAATTAGTTGCATTCATGGTATTGAGTTGTATGACATGCAACAATTATTGGACAGATATATAAAGTGAAAATGAAGAACTAATGATAAACATCTAAATATCTTGAATGTATTTTCTTAACTGAGGGTTGAGAGTATTTAGTTATTTCTAGGTCCTAAATCTCGGTCATCTTAGAGATAAAGAGGAAGATTTCTTCTTCATTGCTCATATCTATCTATCTATCTATCTATCTATCTATATATATATATATATATATATATATATATATATATATATATATATATATATATATTTATTTCAATAAAGGTGCAATTAATTTACAAATTCATGAATTATTCATACATAAAACAAATACAAAGGTTAATGATTTAAATGGCGAGAAATCCATCTTCGCGAACAATTCAAATAATATACAAAAACCGCGAACCTGTTTATGAATGAAAAGATCCTGTTTTATAAATTTCAGTTGCAATAGGTCTTTTTATTTTTACAAGCTTTCGTCTGTTCCTACAGACATCCTCAGGTATGAAATAGATTGTGTTCTTGTTTTTACTCTCAGTAATAAGTGGACAACGAAATCAGGGTTGTAATCTGAAAAATGCTATGAGAAATGTGTTATTGTTTTGGAACATGCAGTCGCAATGCTGAGTTTGAATTTAAATTTTAAGGTTCTGCATTTATGTACAAATGTAGTGATAAGAGAATTCTTTTTTACTGGTAGATTTTCCGTCAAAGTGGCATGAACTATATTGTTCAATAATTACAGTAATGTCACACTTATTATCCGAAAGTTGCACTTGGATCAGTTATTTACCTTTGTATTTGTTTTATGTATGAATAATTCATGAATTTGTACATTAATTGCACCTTTATTGAAATTAAAATAACTGATCCAAGTGCAACCTTTGTGTTTGTTTTATGCATGAATAATTCATGAATATATATATATATATATATATATATATATATATATATATATGTGTGTGTGTGTGATGTGTGTGTGCATGAAAAGAGAAAAATATGTTGAGATGACACTCAATGACACTTCATATTGTAATATACAGAATAAGTCAATGTTTATTATATATGTATCTGTGTATGTGCACATGCAGTTATATGCATCTGCATTAATGTCATGAAAATCAAAAACGTATGGTTTTATATATACCTTATATACTTGTGAATCATACTACTTTTGAAAACCTAATTTTGAAGCTAATTTTAAGGGGGTCCCATCATACATGAGATATAAAATTAGCATATGTACTGCTGGCCCTGGCTATGCTGTTGACCAAACTATATATCCACTTACTGTAGACAATAAGTACAGCTGTATTTAAAATAAGCATAGCACATTACACAAGTGTGTGTGTGTGTGTGTGTGTGTGTGTGTGTGTGTGTGTATATATATATATATATATATATATATATATATATATATATATATATATATATATATATAACAACCATACTTAAGTGAGTTGGCTGAGAAATTTTCAGCACTTATATAATGTTTTGACCAAACATCAAAATTATATTTTAGAATGTTTTTGTGGTCAGGCCAATAACCTTTAAGCCCTCCATAATCTATCTATCTATGCTGGGATATGCATAATATATATTATTTGCAGAAATATGTATTATATAATAAATGTTTTATTGTGTGTATAGATCTGTGTGAATATATATATATATATATATATATATATATATATATAAACACACATACATACAATAAAAAAAATAATGTGTATGAACATATAAAAGAAAAAGGTCAAGATAACCTTTAAGGCATAAAAAAAGCAAAAAAGGCTTCTGATGTTTTGTTTTGAATACATTCCTAAGGTTTTGGTTCGACAGAAAATGATTTCTGTGCTTATCTCATAAAAAAGAAATATCCTGAACCTCTTAAAATACAATTAAAAAATTTATGGAATTTTAGTAAAAAAAATATTTAAAATATGATAAAAAAATTTGTTTCTGCTTTATAAGAAATGTCAAAATGCTCAAATAGGTTTCTTGGGGTGTTGAATAGAATATTTTTTGTGACCTTTTTTTATTCCAACTCTATAGCATATTGAAAATATTACTCATTTAAAATTTCTGTGCTTATTAATAGATTTTTAAGATGGTAGATTATGGTTTTAATTAAAATTGGTCTGGTAATTTTAATAATCTGTGCATAGAACAAACTTATAAATTAACATGTGAATGCAATTTTTTAAATAATCCTCATTTTTAGGCAGAAAGATTCTCATATAATCAAACTGACTTTTCTGTCTTCAATACTGAAATTAAAAAAAAATTTCCATTGTTTTGATTGTGACCTTGAGAAGATTAATGTTACAAAAATTATTCGTGTATAAAAACTTGCTATATGATCAAATGGTAAAAATAAAGTTTTGTCCTGTGTTTTATGCTTAGTGAAATTTCATTCATTCTTCACTATTTTTGTATTGAAAGTGCTGACATGAGCATGCAATTGCAAGTCTCAATGAGGATTTATACAGAAATTATGCCACTTTTCAGCATTTTCATTTCAAAAAATAATTTTTACTGCTTCACCAAGTGTTTCACATTGACATTATTCAGCAAATGTAAAAAAGTCAGTCCATAAGTATTGGGTATATACATGTTTTCATTTCATGTATAGATAGGCTCACCATACATTCTAGTTTGGCTGGGACTGTCTTGGTTTTAGGCGTCTGCCCTAGTGGTATATTCTGCAAATATTTGTTTCTATTTTTTGTGTGTTGGGTCTGAAGGTTAAAGAGATATTAGATCATGCAAAAAACTTTATTATACAAGAAAACTAAAACTATAATAAAAATTGAAAACTGTCCCAGTTTGAGGTGTAGAAAGTCTGTGTGTAGACTATGTATGCTCAAATATAGCCAAAAAGGATAAAAGGAGAAATAAAGAGATGAGACTAAAAGAATATAAAAATATATATATATAAAGTATATCATGAAGAAGTTTGCCTTCCAGAAACATTGCTTTTTATTATTTGTCTACTAAAGCATATATGAGAAGAAAAATCTATGAAATAGTACATGTCTTAATAGGAAATTGGATAGCTTCATCTAACACTAATGATAATATTAATCATTTCCCTACAAGGAAACATTTGGCATTCATTGACCAAGCAACCAGTACTGCTTTCAGTTGAAATTACAAAATCTTTTCCTTAAAACAATTTTCCAGGAAAATAGGTTTCTCAAGTTCAGTCATTCTTATTGCTCTTTCCTGTATTGATGGGAGTTTATTTCCTAACCTTTTATTTGATGTAGTGTAGAATGTCAACATCTTGATTATGTCATTATTTTTTTATTTGCATTACATGTGCTATCCATTTTAGTTGTTGCTGCTGTTGGTAGTCCTGGTTTCTGTTACAGTTTTTTGTGATTCTATAAAAATGGTCCAAAGAAGGATGGTCTTTGACAAAACACTGAGGATTCACTCACTCAAAACCACTTTTAACCACTGATCTTAGAAAGCTGTTGTAAACAGCTGACAGTTTAGATATTTCTGAATGGGTTTGCTGCCATGCATGACATCCTTATGAAAGTCTTGATCTAATGAAGTTATTTAAAAACATTACTTTAATTTTCACGTTCATGTTTTGGTTTTCTACCAATTTGTGATGTGAAAACTATCACCAGTGCTGCCTATTCTATGTTCAATTCGTTTTTCTAATATACTAGATTTGTTATAACTGATCCATACACTTGAGGTACTTGAAGTGTTTATTTACTAATTTCACATTCTGAATTATTATGATTGGTTCAGGGTATGAACCATCAATGCTTTCATTCCAGTTCCAGATCATAGTTTCTGTTTTGAAAAGGTAGAATGATCCTGTTGCATTAATTTTTCAAAGAATCTGCCTTCAAAAACAGAATTAGATGCTTTGTTCTAAATCATTGCAGAAGTTTAATAATTACAGCCTTTTCCTCACTTCCTTGAAATACAGAGAACATTGATGATATGTAAAACTAAAAGAAAAAAATTCAAATTTGACTATTAACTGAAACATTAAAAAAAATCTCCTTTTTTGTATTTTTGTACTTAAGTTCACCTTGTCAACTTTTGCTCTTATACTGAGAAGGTCATGAATTGTAATTTACCTGGGCATCAGGATCCATTCCTCAGACAGCATCATCTGATTGCACTTAAAGAATAGAGCAATGGGTCTGAATTAATATGAAGATTCTGAGGCATTCTTTTTAAAAATCTCATGTTAAATAAAACATGTTGCATGAGGTAGTGACACAAATACGTGCAGAGATTAAAAACTGTCTTTGCTTCAAATTTTGCAATAGTGGGAATAAAAAATAACATTTTAAAAACTTTTTTTATTAAATTAGTCTTGTTTTCCACTCTTTTTTACATACTGTAATGCTAAGTATATATCAGACAATATAACATTAAAAGGTAACACTAAGTTACTATGTAATGTGACTTCAATAAATACTGGTACAGTTTCTATTAACATTATCTTATAGACATTGTACTAAACTGATTCTTTGCATTTCATATTTCTTGCATTAAATGTATCTGTCACACTGACACAAATCTCTAATTACAGTCAGATAATGATTCCAATTCAATCCAGTATTTCTAATATTCTGGTCTTGAGTTTTGAACAATAATGCTATTTGTGAAATCAGCACAAATTCTTTGATTGATAATCTTTTAGTCTTGATCCATTGCCAACTAGTATCATCTGTCTCTTGTTGAACACAGTTTGTTATAAAAATGGCCTTTGATCTGCTAAAGCATCTAATCTACAAGTAGCTTTTTCACAAAACATTACCAATCCTTGTCTTTTGAACTGGCTTCCATCACTTGATGTGAGAAGTTCACTTTCTTCAATCTGGGAACTACTCTTTAAGTCATTTTGAGATCAAAGAAGATTAGCTGAAATTTATGATGAAACCTTTTAACCAGTTTGAAAAGAATAGTTTTCACTGAATGTTATTAACATAGACAAAGCACATCAGCTCTTGATAATTTTCATTTTCCCCTTCACTGAAGTGTTAACCTTCATCCAGGATCAGTAGATCTTAAATTCACTATTTTTTAAAGACCAATTTCATTACCTTCTTTTAATTTTATTAAATTGAACTTGAATTCTAAAAACAAAAACATGATTCACAAACATTTTGGGTCTAGTAATGTCAGAGATCTGAAGATGTATTGGGAGGGCCAAAGATGCATTCTAAAAGTTAAGCATAGTAGACAGAAAAATTTTGTTAGAAACTAAGAAAAGAGTACTGAACTGCTATGTGATATCTGTCCTCCTATATGGGTGTAAATGCTGGAAAATCACTTTAAAGATAGAGACTTGAAGCATCAGAAAGGATGCTGAGGATACCAGGGACCAAATATATGAGCAACGATGAGGTTTTAGAGAAAATGGAAACAAAAAGGAAACTTATACTTAACATCAGGAAGAAGCAGTTGAAATTTCTGGGGCATGTAATGAGGAAAGATGGCTTGGAACATCTGATACTCATAGGGACAGATTGAGTGAAAGAGTTACAGAGGAAAGCAGCATGTAACATACTTGATGGGCTTGAGTAGAACAGGGTTTAGAAGAAATAACAACATGACAAAACTCATTAAAAGCTACGAGGGACAGAATGATATAGAGAGCCATGAATGCCCATGTTTTGAAGCAACTTGATGCATAAAAGAAGAGGAATGTCAGCCTTTCTCTTGTATTTAAATCACTTCACATATTTGGGAAAAATATCGTCCATAAGTGTAAAATTTTGCTTGAAAAAATATTTGGCACAATATATGTTGATATGCTGTTAGATAGGATTTCAAGTTACTTTGAAAATGTTTACAATTATAAGGTATGTTTAGGTGAAGTAATGCTTAACAAGCTAGTTTCATAGATCATTACTACGGGAATGAGTTTGAACCTTAAGGATGCTACACACTTATAAAACATTTTGGTATAAATCTTTTAAGCAATACTTGGTGATATATTCAGCACTTTGAATCTCACTAGGATCATATAATTATTTTATAAGCTCTAAGGCTCTAAGTGTAAAGCATTCAGTTGGATTCATACTCACTCAAGTAGTAACGGTCTGTCAGATAAGCTTGCTAACCACTGCTTCACAGCATTGTACCGAAAGCAATATCATATAAACATATTTAAATAGAGTAAATTTTCTTGAAATTGAAAAGTATAAAAATTGACCAAAATGAATTCTGCATAATAACCAAGTGTCTTAGATTTAGAAATGACATCAGTTTTTGTGGATTGGACTAACAAGGAAGAACTACACAGCATCACCCTCAATATTGTTATTTATGTGTACCTGTCAAGGGTGAGAGTACATGTTACAGTTTTGTACTGTTACAACTGAGTGATAAGGTAGTTATGAGGGTGTAATTTTATCCAAAGTACTCATTTGTACACTCTCTTTGTTAATCATGCAAGCAATGAGACTTTATTTTGTAATGTTTGTTAGGATATCTCTTGATAGAAAAAAAGAAGGAAACGGTGGTTTCATGCCTTTTCCACAAGTAATTTTACAGCCTCAACCAAAATAAAAACATATTTTTCTTTCAACTGCAATTATTAATCATGTATTTTCTACATTTAATACAGAAAATAGCCACTGAATGACAAACAATGAAAAAGTGTCACAAACAATTTCTACTTCATCTTCATGGAGTATTTCATTATTGTGGTTCAGTACCACACAAAATAATAAAAATATATTAGAAGACAATGATTTAACTGTTACATAAATCTTTTCTCTGATATAAAAATGTATTCTTGGTTTAAAGATATGAACCTTTCCATTATCATATAAAAAGTTAAATTGACAATATAGAATATTATAGTGTTAATTTGCTAAAATTTACAACAAATCTTAATTAGAAGTAAATTAAAAACAAGTAAATATCTTTTATAATTCTAAATAATTAACAGATTTCTCAATTTGTTAAGTAAATGAGAACAGAATATAGTATAGACTTTTGCTGCTGGTCATTGTGTGATTTCTCTATAAATAACAAAATGGAATACTTTGAAGGAGATGGTAGAAACTAGGTTTTCTCTTCTTTTTGTCTTGTTTTAATATTTAAATTTCTAAACATTTGTATAACACCTTGTGTGGGTGTGTGTGTTTTCATGTTCACTTACTGAGTCCATAGACATGAAACTAGAAAAAAAATGTAATGTGACTGACACTATATTTGTATAGTAGAGAAAATAAAAAAAAACAGACAAATAAAACATGTTTTTGTTTTCATTTTGTGACACACCCAAATTTAAAGCTAAAATATCACTTTAATAAATGTATAGTTTAAAGATTTGAATTTCGTTTTATAAAAATACATACTTATATTTTATAAATTTATTTTTATTTTATTTTTTCAATTGTTTTTTTTAATGTACCTATTCCTCAGAGTTGAAATCATTTCTTCTTGAGTTCCTATCATAAGCATGGAACATTCATACAATTATCGAAGCTCATTTTAAAAAAATGACCTGTACAAAAGTTTTATCTAGCCATCCCTAAATCCAAAGATTCTTACAAAGATTTTAACTACAAGAGATTTGAAAAAAAAATAACACTAAAAACTTTTAAATTTTAAACTTAAAAAAAATAAGTTCAAACCTTTAGGTAATTTAGTTTTTACTGAAGAACAAAAAGAAAAAAAAGTGAAATCTTGTTTTGCAGCTGTGTTTGCTCTTCAGGATCAAAATTATTAATTAATGAAAGAATGTGCCCTGACTGTTGCTATCTCTATAAGCATCAAGATATATTCTTCGTTTCCATGTCTGCAAAATAGGTTTGTGTTAGGTTTAGCTTAGCAGTTGAAGATGTGGATTAATAATTATGAGGTCTTAGGTTTTGTCAAGAACTCTAAATTGCTCAATTTCTTTACCATAAACACATTTAGGAGAAGGAAATTTCAAATTATCCTGACTGGAATATATATTATAATTTTACTAATTTCTTTTTTATGTGCGTAAGGTGGAGTGAATTAGAAAAACTGGTATATTGAAGTCTTACCACAAATGGTTGACTGATATGTCTTGTTTGAATTAATTAATTTAGGAAAAGGAAGATGAAAAAATGCAGTATACTTACTTGTAAAATCCATAAAAGAATGAATATTTATACTATTTACATTATTCAGACTGTTGTCCTCATCTTTGCTCATAATGTTTCAGCCATTGTCAGGTAATATTTGTTGGAATTTCGAACTGAACTCTTTATTTAGTCTATGGGGGTAGATTTTTCTAATTCCATGTGCCATGCCTTTAGATATCTTAGTTTTAGTTAACTCTCCAAGTTTTGTTTCCTCTGCTGGGACCAGGTATTGAACTCACAACTCTTTGGTCAAGTCACTTTTGGATCAACCAATCAATGCTTTTATCCACTGTCCTAAGGACATTAGTGAGTAAATTTTTGGGACTTATAAACCTAGTGTCTCAGTAACCATGTTTTACCAGATGAGGCCAACAGTCCGAATAATGTAAAAGTGTAAATAGTTACAATATCTCATCTTGGAAATATAGACAGATGTTGAAAGAATGAATATTGAGAAGTTTAAAATAATTAATGGAACCTGATAACAACATGCTATAATCAATACAAATTAGTTAAATCTCTATTTTGTAATTTGTCAATTTTGGTCAAATCCTTTTATGTTGAAAATTATTTGATAGATGTTGGTGAGTGTGAGTGTGGCTACAGTAATGTTGAGAAAGAGAGCATTTACTCAAAATCTCAAATATTGTGGAAATTAACTCCTGTGACAATTTAAAAAACAAACTTGAAACTAGCATTGAGTAAAAGTGAACAAAGAAAATAAATATTCAGTGTTGTTGTATGGAGACTTAATTTTTTTTTTTTTTTTTTTTTTTTGAATGTAGAAATGAGTTAAATACTTATATTTATCAGAGCACAAGTGAAACATTCAAAAATTATTTTAAGGAAGACCAGATCAAATTGGAAAACTACTTCTATGTGCCATTTCCCTTCAGGACGTGTGCAATCATGGCTTTCCATAATTTCTTGTCCTTTGTAGCTCTTAGTAAAGGATTGTCTTTTTGATATCTCTCCTAATCCCTTTTCTGCCAAATCCCTTTACAGAAGCTCATTTTGTAAGTTATGTACTGGTTTCCCTCTCTCCCACTTTGATTTTTTCATTGGAATAGTTAATGAAAACTAATACAACTGTGGTAACAAAGTTCAGGGTAAAATGAATAATAATAAAACAATTGTGGAAATCTCTGAGTATTGCATTCTTATAATCCCATAAAGACTAAACAACTTTCATGAAGTTACAAATG
>OZ010586.1:115005223-115032723 GCA_963932145.1 Acanthosepion lycidas
ATCATCACGTAATGTGAGGGGGACGACATACTATCTGGATGTCCCAAGCATGAGTCATTCGCAGGCTTTGTGGGGGATTTCCCCAGCTGTAACACTCGTGCACCCAACCCATATTTCTCTCTACCCATGCCACAATATATCTATCTTTATCAGTCTGTACGTGTCTGTCTCTCTATCTATCTCAGTCTGTACGTGTGTCTATCTATCTCGGTCTGTACGTGTCTGTCTATCTATCTATCTCAGTCTGTACGTGTCTGTCTATCTATATCAGTCAGTTCGTGTCTATCTATATCAGTCAGTTCGTGTCTATCTATATCAGTCTGTTCGTGTCTAACTCTCTCTCTCTGCTCACGGTTATCTCTCTCTCTCTCTCTGCTCACGGTTATCTCTCTCTCTCTCGCTCTGCTCACGTTTATCTCTCTCTCTCTCGCTCTGCTCACGGTTATCTCTCTCTCTCTCGCTCTGCTCACGGTTATCTCTCTCTCTCTCGCTCTGCTCACGGTTATCTCTTTCTCTCTCGCTCTGCACACGGTTATCTCTTTCTCTCTCGCTCTGCTCACGGTTATCTCTCTCTCTGCTCACGGTTATCTCTCTCTCTCTCTCTGCTCACAGTTGTCTCTCTCTCTCTGCTCCCGGTTGTCTGTCTCTCTCTGCTCCCGGTTGTCTCTCTCTCTCTGCTCTCGGTTGTCTCTCTCTCTCTGCTCCTGTTTGTCTCTCTCTTTCTCTCTGCTCCTGGTTGTCTCTCTCTCTCTCTCTGTTCCCAGTTGTCTCTCTCTCTCTCTGCTCCCGGTTGTCTCTCTGCTCCCGGTTGTCTCTCTGCTCCCGGTTGTCTCTCTGCTCCCGGTTGTCTCTCTCTCTTTCTCTGCTCCCGGTTGTCTCTCTCTCTCTCTCTGTGTCTCTCTGCTCACAGTTGTCTCTCTATCTCTCTGCTCACGGTTGTCTCTCTTTCTCTACTAACGTTTGTCTCTCTCTCTCTCTGCTCCCGGTTGTCTCTCTCGCTCTGCTCATGGTTATCTCTCTCTCTCTCGCTCTGCTCACGGTTATCTCTCTCTCTCTCGCTCTGCTCACGGTTATCTCTCTCTCTCTTGCTCTGCTCATGGTTATCTCTCTCTCTCTCGCTCTGCTCACGGTTATCTCTCTCTCTCTGCTCCCGGTTGTCTCTCTCTCTCTCTGCTCCCGGTTGTCTCTCTCTCTCTCTCTGCCCACAGTTGTCTCTCTCTCTCTCTCTCTGCTCCCGGTTGTCTCTCTTTCTCTCTGTGCTCCCGGTTGTCTCTCTCTCTCTCTCTCTGTCTCTCTGCTCCCGGTTGTCTCTCTCTCTGCCCACTGTTGTCTCTCTCTCTCTCTGCCCACTGTTGTCTCTCTCTCTCTGCCTACGGTTGTCTCTCTCTCTCTGCCCACGGCTGTCTCTCTCTCTCTCTGTCCACGGTTGTCTCTCTCTCTCTCTCTGTCCACGGTTGTCTGTCTTTCTCTACTAACGTTGTCTCTCTCTCTCTCTCTGCTCCCGGTTGTCTCTCTCGCTCTGCTCACGGTTATCTCTCTCTCTCTCTCACTCTGCTCACGGTTATCTCTCTCTCTCTCTCGCTCTGCTCACGGTTATCTCTCTCTCTCTCTTGCTCTGCTCACGGTTATCTCTCTCTCTCTCTGCTCCCGGTTGTCTCTCTCTCTCTCTGCCCACAGTTGTCTCTCTCTCTCTCTGCTCCCGGTTGTCTCTCTCTCTCTCTGTCTCTCTGCTCCCGGTTGTCTCTCTCTCTCTGTGTCTCTCTACTCCCGGTTGTCTCTCTCTCTCTGCCTACTTTTGTCTCTCTCTCTCTCTGCCTACGGTTGTCTCTCTCTCTCTCTCTGCCCATGGCTGTCTCTCTCTCTTTCTCTCTCTCTGCCTACGGTTGTCTCTCTCTCTCTCTCTGCCTACGGTTGTCTCTCTCTCTCTCTGCCCATGGCTGTCTCTCTCTCTCTTTCTCTCTCTCTGCTCACGGTTGTCTCGCTCTCTCTCTGCTCACAGTTGTCTCTCTCTCTCTCTCTCTGCTCACGGTTGTCTCTCTCTCTCTCTCTGCTCACGGTTGTCTCTCTCTCTCTCTCTCTCTGTCCACGGTTGTCTCTCTCTCTCTCTGTCCACGGTTGTCTCTCTCTCTCTCTCTGTCCACGGTTGTCTGTCTTTCTCTACTAACGTTGTCTCTCTCTCTCTCTGCTCCCGGTTGTCTCTCTCGCTCTGCTCACGGTTATCTCTCTCTCTCTCTCTCACTCTGCTCACGGTTATCTCTCTCTCTCTCTCGCTCTGCTCACGGTTATCTCTCTCTCTCTCTCTCTTGCTCTGCTCACGGTTATCTCTCTCTCTCTCTCTCTGCTCCCGGTTGTCTCTCTCTCTCTCTCTGCTCCCGGTTGTCTCTCTCTCTCTCTCTGCCCACAGTTGTCTCTCTCTCTCTCTGCTCCCGGTTGTCTCTCTCTCTCTCTGTCTCTCTGCTCCCGGTTGTCTCTCTCTCTCTGCCTACTGTTGTCTCTCTCTCTCTCTGCCTACGGTTGTCTCTCTCTCTCTCTGCCTACGGTTGTCTCTCTCTCTCTCTGCCTACGGTTGTCTCTCTCTCTCTCTGCCCATGGCTGTCTCTCTCTCTCTTTCTCTCTCTCTGCTCACGGTTGTCTCGCTCTCTCTCTGCTCACAGTTGTCTCTCTCTCTCTCTCTCTGCTCACGGTTGTCTCTCTCTCTCTGCTCACGGTTGTCTCTCTCTCTCTCTCTATCTCTGCTCACGGTTGTCTCTCTCTCTCTCTGCTCACGGTTGTCTCTCTCTCTCTGCTCACGGTTGTCTCTCTCTCCCTCTCTGCTCACGGTTGTCTCTCTCTCCCTCTCTGCTCACGGTTGTCTTTCTCTCTCTCTATGCTCACAGTTGTCTCTCTCTCTATGCTCACAGTTGTCTCTCTCTCTATGCTCACAGTTGTCTCTCTCTTTCTCTGCCTCTCGCATTTGTCTGTCTGTCTCTCTGCCTCTCGCATTTGTCTGTCTCTCTCTCTCTCTGCCGCTCACATTTGTCTCTATCTCTCTCTGTTCACATCTTTCTCTCAAGTTCACATCTCAGATGACAGATTCAGTGCTAATAGTTTGAAGACTTGGTGACCTGTTTCTTTTATCAAGCTAGGAAGGTATAAATATTTTTTACAATAAACTGTTTAATAATTACACATTTTTTTATATATACTCAGTTTATTTCCTTTAAATGTAGTTTATATACAAGTAGAATAACAATAGTATTATTCATTTATTTTCTTTGATTTTTGTTGTATACACATTTCCTTCTGGGACCCAACCAGAGACCTAAGGTTAGAAATGGCTTCATGACATTTTCCACTAATCATTTTTGTAAAAGAAAAAAAGACTAACCTTATGATCACACACACTTTACTCTTCATAGCTCTTCATAATATGTGAGCTGTATTTCTTTTTCATTGGCTACCTGGAATCCCTTCATTGAGTCTATCAGAATCTTATTCAATCAATCCGAGGGATCCAACTAAAACTGGAATTGTTGATGTCCTCATGTGCCTTATTTTTTAGATTTCATTTGAAGATCCTTGTATTTTGATAGTCTTTTGAAGATGTTCAAAAATATATAACAACTTGCAGCGGCTGCCATGTCAATAAGAAAGCACATTCTGTTCTTGTGGTCTCTGATCACTGTCTAGGCAATTAGCTTTTATTATTTTGTCTGTGTGTATTGTAAAGTCCCATAAAATTGTTACAGATCTTATTATTATTATTATAGGTTTTACTCCAAGAAGTAACTTAGACTAAAGATCAAGTGATGGCAAGTCTCCCCAATCCCCCAGCACTCTTCTCAGTATTCTAGCTAATTTCAGTAATGTTGTTTTGTGGATGGTTTTGTTTCTTTCATGTATTTCCATATCTTCTATTCCATTTGAAAGACTCTTTGGTGCTGTTCAAAGAGCTCCTGTAGTCAGTCCCTACTGTCAATTGCATATTTCAGCATTTTCTTTTCCAATTCTCTTTCAGAGTCCAAATATTTTTTTCAGTTTTTCCTTTTCTTTCCATTTTATTGTGTGTTCCATTAGAACAGAAATCTATTATCTTACAATCTTTTTTCTTGCCTGATAAGATAAAAATCTTCTCACCTAGATCTGCTTGAATTTCAAAGTTATGGAGAATTTTATGTCTTTAATTCCTATCATAAATTCAGGTTTCTGTATGTGTCTCATTTGTTTGCACAGTAGATGATAATCTGTTTTTTTTACCTTTTCAAAGCCAATATACTGCATTTGGTTGTTTTAAGAGTGATGGTTTCATTTCTATCTCTGAATAGACTTCATTGACTATTTTGATGTATCAGCTCTATGCTGGCATTAATATAATTGATTGTTATTAAAGTGTTCTCAGCTACTATTAATAAAGATTGTTTCTTTCTTCAAATGTCCTCTTCATGACAAGGTTCATGTCATCTTCTTTGTAATTCTTTTTATTTGTCTCTCATATTGTGCAATTGTTTTCATTTTCAATTTTGGCTTTTGATCTTCTGTCTGTTATTTCTACTGAAACCTTTTACCCTTATAATCTTTCTCTGTTTTACCTTGTATAATTCTAAATTCCATTTACAGCAGAATTGGGGCAATACTCAATGTTGATGATTTTGCTTTTTTTTTTCTTTTTCTTTTATAGTCTCTTTCGTCTCTGGGTTACAAGGTTTTTTATGCATTGGCATAAATTCCTGGTTTTGCACATAAATTGATCAATTCTTATCCAGTGTAGGAAGTGTCCTGAATCTCCTAAAGTATTTTTATTTTTTTTGTTACTGCTACTGAGCTTTGTATCTAATATTTTCCTTCTAAGATATTTTTTTCCTTAATTTCTTTCAGCTTGATTAAATCTTCTGTCAGTATTCATGAATATTAGTTTTCTTTTATTCCTCAATGTCTCCTGATAGTTTTCTGGTTGAGTTGTTCATTTCCATTTGTTGTTCCTTTGAGCATCAACAACATTTTTTGATTCCAGATTCTGTTCTGAAGATACTGACTTTTAATATCACAGCAATGAGTGTTCACATCAATAGTACTTGGCTTACAGTAGAGATTAAGTGACAAGTTTCCTCAGAATTCCAGCACACTTCTCAATATCCGAGCTGTTTTCAACAATGTAATCATCATCAGCTGGATATTATTATATTTTTTTTTTCTGCATGCTCTTTAGTACAAAAGTTAGTGAGGATAATTTAACCTAATTTAAAATTCCATAAAACTACCAAAATTTGATCCTCATTCAGTAGACTGGTTCCTGACTGGGACGAGTCAAAAGAAATTAAAAATTTAGACAAGCAAAATTTTTGTTGAATAAAGACATTTTTATTCATGTTGGTGACACAAGTTAGTAACATATTTACAAGTAAGGGCTTTTGACATGATTACTATAAATCTCACCTTTCCAGCAGATATTTTCCATCAACAAACTGATTATTCACAAAGTTAAAATTTTAGCTGGCAAATGTGGTTAGCCATTTCTTTAGACTGGATTTTCTTGTTTCACTACTACTATTACTGTACTGTAGATTTTACAAGAAGGCAAACTGGCTAATATGGATGTCCGTTTAGAATTTTGGATTCAAATCAAGCAGAACTCATAAAAACTTTTGAACTGAAAGAATCATCACATTTATTGAAAATACAAAAATTCTGAGGTAATGTGGCTTTTTTTTCTTTTTAGCTGAAAGAAGCTTGCCTAGAAATATGTCTGCAGTCAAATAGTTTTCTGGATATCTGCCAGAAATGATTTCTCACTTCTTTTTATGAACAATTTTTTTTTTTAGCTTTTATAACCAGCAAGGTGATTATGTGTTGCCCAGACTTAAACAATTTCATATATATGTAGATTCCTTAATAAGTCTGTAGCCTAATGATGAAAAAGCACTTTATGGTTATTTTTCAAGATAATCTTTTTCCTTGGCAATACAATGAATTCAGTGGTAAATATTAATCACCTTCATCAAACATTAGAGTGGAAATTTCAGCTGGCAATACAGTTGTAGATTCAACCCTATATATATATATATATATATATATATATATATATATATATATATATATATGAAAGAGAAAAATTATGTATATGAATATAGGAATCAACATTTCAGTGTCTGAAGATTGACTGAAACTTGAAACTGAGAGTCATTTGTTGATTCTTCTTATGTCCACATTCTTTATATAATACAAATGCCCTATCTCTGATACTGTGCACAATTTCCCCTACACATATAGTAAACTTTTAACACACACAAATATATATATATATATATATATATATATATATATATATATATATATATATATATATATATATATATATCCTTTGAAACAAATATAGGGAAAGGATGATAGAGGAATATTTCAATATCTTGCATGTCAATATTCTCTTTTTGGCAAAGATTAAATTGTATTACCTGTTTTATTTTTATTCCTTTTTTACTTCAACATCTATAACTATTAACATAAAGATTTAAAGCCTCAAAGTGAAAAGTGATATGCATTTGTTGTTAATAAAATTTCTTCATGAATCTATTTGTGAAATTTTACAAGATATTTACAAATTGATGCAAAATAAAAATAAAGCCTCATAAAGAGTTAATATCTTTATTCATAATCATTTTCTTTCTTTCTTGTGTTTTTTTCTCTCTTCATATCCAGTTAGAATTATACAATCCCTGGAGATTAGATGACATTAATTATTTTCAGAACCCCAACACTCTCTTGGATTTGTAACCTATCATTTTTTCTTCAGAACACAAATTCTTCCAGTTTCTTTTCAAGAAATTTTAGCATGCTTTTAGGCATAATCGTCACTCTTATATTTTGGAGTTTACTGACAAAATCCTAATCAGTTGAGATATTCATCTCGTTTGAGTTTATCTGATTTTGCTACAATGTGTTCCAACATTATATGCAAATTGCTTAAATTATCCTCTGGTTGACTGCATGTATTGTCACAAATTTTTAAGCACTGGTATACACTATGGTATGCAATATCAAGTGGTTTTGTACAGTAATAAAGAACTAGCAGCCATCTGTGATATTGCTTCTTTTCTACTGTTCCAAATTATATGCAGCATGGGCTGTAAAACATTTTTGAGCAAAATAAAAGGGTGAAAATTGTTGAAATGCTTTATGAAGGAAATTTCTAAAATTCTTACAAGAGACCATCATACAATCTAGAAATTAATCTCAAACTCACTTGTATACAGTGTATATGCTGGTAAAAGAATAATATGTGGATATTTATATCTTAATGACAAATGGGAACTAATTTGAAGATAGAAAGGTGTAAACACCCGCTTAAGAGTAACAGAGTTATTTGCAGCCACTGGAGTTCTAAATATACCTAAAACCTCACAACATTTCATCCTGAAGCTCATAGGAACATGCTCTGAGCCAATTTTTTGCCCTCTCCTGAAGCTGAATCACTCCAAAAATGTGTTTTCTGGGCTGAAAAGTATTTAAAATTAGATTTTCAGTATATTATTTACAGATGAGTGCTGGGCAATGCTGGGTGATCCCAATGGCTTGCAAACAGAATCATGTGTGTGAATGATGACCCTAAGCTTCTTTGAGATGTCAACAAGGATGCAAAGGAGTCATGTTTTAGGTAGAGATTATTGGCAATGAGTTGGTTGATGTTTGTTATATGGAATTCAAATGAACTCTCCTGTCTGCATTAAATTCCTAATGTTCAATCTGCAGCCATAGCTCAAGAAAAAGATATTGGCATTAAATGGAAAGTGATATTTAACCATGACAATGCTCTAGCTCATATTATTATCATAACTGTTGAATAATTAGCTAAATTAAAGTTGTTTGTTCATTGTTCTTCTCTTATTATATTATCATTTCAAATTACTTCACTTTACATGTTTGTTTGTATACATACAGTTGTTAACAGAATTATTCACCCCTATTGAATATTTGCATATTTTCTAAGGAAAGGTGGATATTTGCAAGCAATTACTGAATTTACCATAAATAGTTGATTCTATATTTAGTTTTGAATAATTTGTGAAAATTTTAGAAGTTTTGCTCTATGAGATTCATAGTTATAGATTTTTCTAAAAAATTAGTACAGTCCAAAATTATTAGCCCCCACCCCTTATGGAAATTATCAAATAATATTTCACTATGGCAATTGTAATGATTTTTTCTTTATTTGACATTTACTACAAGCACCCTTTGAAAATTAAATAGTATTGACCTGATTCTATAGCATTTAAATAGTAATGAGGAAGACAATATGTAAGTGCCACATACCATGATAACTTAATGGTTCTGCAACCATGGCAAAGATGGCTGAACTTGACAAGAAGCTCCAAATGACGATAGTTGATGCATACAAACAAGGTGATGGATATATAACACTTTTCAAGTATTTAAATGTTCCTAGATCAGCAATTTGTAGCATTATCAAGAAGTACTATGAGACTCAATATGTTGAGAATAAATTAAGGTCTGGCTGAAAACACTTAATTTCTGAGAGAATGGAAAGAAAAATTGTTAGAGATGTCTTGAAGAATCCTCACTTAATGACAAAGAACATTGTCAATGATGTAATGACTTGTCACCCAATGAAAACTTCTTTGCTTAAGGCTAAAACACGTAAGATGCTGATTATCTAATGCTAGAAGTCATTTAGAACATGGGAGTAAATATTGGAACTCTGTTTTATGGTCAGATGAAACAAAACAAGAATAATTTGGTCACATGAGCACCCATTATGTCTGGAGGAAAGATAATGAAGCTCACAAGCCAAAAAATGCTCTTCCTTCAATTAAGCACAGTGGTGGGAGCATTCTGATCTGGGGATGTCTTGTTGCTTCTGGACCAGGAAAACTAGTAAGAGTATAGGGTATTATGGATAAAGAGCAGTATTTGACTATTCTTAAAAATAATATAAAACATGAAAGCTGTTTCTGGGGTGTCACTAGACATTCCAACATAAAAAATGACCTAAATCACAACACATGAATTGTTACAAAATACTTACATGACAGCAAGACTAAGGTATTGGTGTATCCAACACAAAGTCCTGACCTAAACCCCGGTGAAAATTCATGGACATATTTGAAGAACAACTAACAGGAAGAAGTCCTTTGAACTTGGTGGAACAAGAAGCTATTGCCAAGGAGGAATTGAGCGAAATACCCGCCATTGTGCATAGTGATTTTGTAAGGAACTATCAAAAATGATTAATGTCAATAATCAAGAATAAAGGTTACACAATTGATTATTGAGGCAAGAGAGCCAATAATTTTGTCCTATGTTAAATGTTTCTTTGGTGTTTTTTGTATTATTGTTTGACATTAAAATAACAATTTTGTTGTGGTTATCACTGCACATTCTTTCAAATCTGTTACATCATGTTGTAATACTGGTTCCTGTATGATCACCGAATATTAGGCAATGTTAAGCATGGTTAATAGGAGAGCAGCATTCCAATTTCTGTTGGGCTCCTTACATTTACTAATGCTCAAATACCCTTGGGAAGAGTATGAATCAATTTCTGCTCTCACCAGCTATGGGTTAATTAGTAATACCTGTATCATTAAACCATTATTAGCTTAAAAATAAAATTCTTACAAACTATAAATATTTTCTGGCTTTAAATAACCTGCAAAGAGTTGATAAGCCATAGAAAAGTAATGAATCAATCAATTGATATAAGCATAATCTATATTTGACTGACATTTAATGACTTTAGGAGCATTAGTTTCATTATCACCTTATTGGTATGTATATAATTTTGAAACACCATGTATTATATGCATTGTCACCAACTTCTAAGCCTCTACTGCTGGAAGTCATTTGAAAGTAAACAACATCTTTTCTCAACATTTTCTTGTAATTTTTCACTGTCCTTGCCAATATGATCAGAAATGGTGTTTGTATATTCATCTGAATTCTTATCTCTTTCACTTATCCATAACGCTATTTTTGGATTCTTTATAATGTGCCAGTGGCAAAACAGATAATGATGATGACTTCCAGGTTTTCTACTCTTGGTGTACTTGTATTTTTTTTTATTTCTGCTTAAAGTTCAATCTTTACAATCTGATGATAATTTTTGTATTTGAAATACTGTTTAGCATATCTTCATTTCTTTATTCAGATTGATTAAAGCAAGTATTCTGCTCTGACATGATTTGTCTGCATCTTGAAATCCTTGAAAATTTTGCTCATCATAATTTTTTCACATGTTATGATTATCCTGCATGGTTTTTATTATTTCTATTATGATATTCATTCTTAGTGAAGCTCTCTTTAATGTATTCAATGCCAAAATTTTCAATTAACACTTTTGCTACTTTACCTGTTAAATGCCAAATAATGTTAAAATCTCCCTTTTGAAATTTGTGCTTTGTCTTCATTTTGTTCTCTACTCACTAATAATATATCAGTGTGCTAATATGTTCATTATCATTATTTTTGTCATTACTCTATTACACTGTCAGCACAATTGTCATCAATTCATTGGATGTAATAATTGGATTTTTATAATTAGATTTTTCGATGTAATAATTGCCACTGATTTTAGCCATCCAGTTGCATAAATATCTCCTATAAGAGACACTTTAAAAGTAATGACTCTTGTTCATTTCCATAGAAATTATAACAGATACAGGAAGCACAATAACATTACTGGATTGAGCAAGTTTTCAGTTATATCTGATGATATTTTCTCACAAAACAAAGCAAACACATTATTCATTTTACATGATTCTACAGTTTAATATTGATGAAAAAGTAGCTTACAATGGTGCCCTCAAAGTAGTTCTGTTCTTATTCCAATATTTGATACACTTTGCAAAACAGCTTGAAAAGTTGACTTTTGGAATCATCAGCTGCTGCTTCACATTCTTTTTAATCTTGTCCATAGTCTGAAATTGCCTTGCTTTCAACAACAACTTTATCTTTGGGAGTTTTCAAGGAGACAAATCTTAATTTTAGAGCATAGGCTGCTGACAGGCCTGCGTTAGAGAATATTTTGCCATGGGACATAAATAATGCACAATTGAAATTTACAAACTGGTTAACACTTTCTGGACACTCCATGGAATTCTTAGATGGTTTAATTCTTGTACTGTGAAGTGCTATTTCCTTTGATTACAGACTCACATGCATTCAGCATTTTCTGATTGTTGAAGGCCTTCCAGAACATAGATTGCTTTTTGTGAATTCCCAGCCAAGTTAGAAATATTATCTGGGTTTTGTTGTTTGAATCATCCCTGAAAGCCTTGTTAACCATTTAAATAGTTTCAGGTAAAATTTGATGCATATTCACTGTGAATGCAATAGTCACACAGTACACATACTTACGCAATATCTCATGACTGACTGAATAATGAAACACCATGAGAGAGTGACTCTTCACACATGTGCAGTAAAGCACCTCTTCAAATAGTTATCATGTTATGTTAAAAACCATAAAACCATTCTAGAAATATATACAATAACTGCCACCTTTCTAGGTAGACATTGTACATTAAGAAGTATTTAATATATAATATCTTTAATGACTTGTAACAAAACATTTATAGGATTATATAAACTGGCCAATGAACTGAGTATGCTGCAAGAAAATGTGACTTTTATGAACATGACTTCAAGTGAACCATTGCCTTTACATGTAGACTTTATCTGTAAACAATTGTGTATAAAGTGAAGTGCCAAAAAAATTAGAGGCAGATAATTAATAATCTGTAGCTGAGTTTTTTGGCTGAATAATGATAGCTGTGCAATGTGACAAGGAATCTGAAAAGTGTTGGAGTTGTGTGGGTATATCTATTCAAGTATATTTCATGGCTATCCATAACTGAGATGTGTTTATTGGGCATTTATTTTTTTATTGATTTTTTTTTTTATATCTTATCAACTCTTTGCTGGTTATTAAAAGTCGGAACATAATTTTAGATTGTAAGACAATATTTATGGATATAATAATGATTTACTAATCAACCAATAACTGATGGAGAAGAGGTGGATTCATACCTTTTTCCCAAGGGGATTTACACAAAATGTGAAAATAACAAACTCAAATGGAATTGGAACTCCGATTTCCAATTCTGAGCTGTTATCCATTACATCACCCACACCTCCAAACTTACAGCACCTGGAATTCCCAAGCAGTCACCCATGTAGGTTCTGACCAGGCTTGATGTTGTTTAACTTCAGTGATCATACAATAACTGGTGTTTCAAAGTGATATGACCATAAGCTGTTTATTGGGTATGATGACAGGGAAATTTAATAAAATCTTATCTTGTTCAATGTGGTTTAAATCTGATGAAGGCAAAGGCCAATGAAGTACTGGAAGTTAACCAAGTGTTCCTGGAATTAGTTTCATGTCACCCATGCATGACAGAGAATTGTCTTACTGGAACAAACCATCACCACTAGGAAACATGGTTAATATAAAGGGGAGCAAATGGTATGCAACAACAGTATCTGTGGATGTCTCACTTGTCAAGACAGAATCCATTTTCACTAGTGGTCCTTGTGAACCCTGACAGAAAATTACATAACCAAAATTAGTTTGCATAACACCCTGCTGAGAAGCTGGATCAGTAGCATCATGATATCCTCACCACATACAAATGTGACTATATGCCTGAAAGATCTGGAAGCATGATATGTTTGATGAGGTAACATGGTGCCAGTCTTTTATAATTCATTGGTGATGTTCTCTGACCCAGGTGAAATGCAGTAACTGATGCTAAGTTATCAATAATCCTGCCATTGTTGGTCAATGAAATGCAGTGTATTCTACACAGTATATTGACCAGCATAATTGTTGAAATAGGATGGGAATTGATGTAATGTCTTACTCTGTTGGGTGTGGTTTCCATCATTATCAGCCATCAGTGGTCATGTTCTTGCATCACATGTGGACGGTTTTCATAGGCTGCAGATGTCTGTTTGGAATTCACAGATTTTAGTATGCCCTTGCTAAATTTGCCTGAGAATAACATCAAGGAATTGCTAATTCTATTACATTACTTTGTCTCTTAGGTCACAAAAATCATTCCTTGGTCAAACAATTTTAAATTCTTTCCTAATCTCATAACTGCCACAGCTACACTATCTCATTACCTATTATTTCACACATGTATATCATACAGCTGAGTGTATGTAATGTGAAACCATCCAGTTTACTGCTGTCTTTAACTTTATATCACTTCATGAAAAATGGTTCAGTACTTTGACAAATTTTAGAATGATGAATATTTAAACAGAAAGCCATTTATAGAACTCAAATGTTATGTATTTGTAAATATATCCTTGTCTTCAGTAATTTACTCTTGGGGAAAGAGTTATTTAATTAGCAACATTTCACACTACTAATTGATTTCTATTACCGGTTGCTTATAACAAATATACTTTTATATACATTATAATTTTAGTTATTAATATCAATCATTTTAATTTATATGAAACCAAATATTTACTTTTTCTCATTAAGCATAATAAAAACATCAAAAGGCAGAAGGGAATAATCAATTTGAAATAAGGAAAGAACTAATTTTATGCTTGTTAGCTTTGTAATACTATACAAAATATTTATTCTTTTTCAAATATTGTTACAAAAATGATTTTACTTTTATACACAAGAACTAATAGAGATCATCTTTTAATTCAGAAATGGAAGCATTTGATTTAATGATTATTTGTAAAAATATCCTATTTTTCACTATTTATTTTGTTAATGTTTTTCTTAATATACTTTGCCAAATTCTTTGAAAACTATTAACTTTTGAATTATGCCATCTAATTACATGATGTAGCACACAAGAAAAAAATTCTGAGACCACTCCAGTATGTAAGTTTCAAATATCTCCAGATCTATTATAAATATTCAGGTGTATAGTAAATATTGAATGTTTCAAGTATTTACTTTTTAGGAGAGTATCTGAAGAGATACTTTTTACTCTATTTGTATTAATGATATGAACTGTTGATAAGAATTATATATATTGTTTGATAAAATAGTCAATATTCATAAAATTATGTTCATGTATCTAAACTTAGTTAAAATGAAAGGCTGTAAAAGAAAGTATATGTCACAAAATATTCATTAAGTTTGGGATTTTGACATAAGCTAAACAAAATACAGAACCTGACAGTCTTGTAATTTTTTTTCTATTCTTCTGTCCATTATTGCAAACTATGACTGTCTTATAGGTATGGGTCTGTTATGCCTTATTTGAATAAAATTTAATTGGTATTATCATTTTATTTTAATTGGTTCATATATATATATATATATATATATAAAGACCAATGAAAGATCTATATAAAGAATTTGCTTGTTTATCTTTTTCTATATTACAAACAGTTGTCTTGGTTTCTGATGAAAATTTGAATATAAGTTGTTTGATGTCTGAGTACTTTTGCCTTTCATGAGCCATTATCAAATAGTTTTTATTGCTAATGTTGTGACTATGTATCTCAAGCTTTTTTTTGCGTTATATCAGTTTTACCTTTTTTAAAATTTTTTGTCCTTATTCATCATCTTTTTTTTTAAACTATTGTCTTCACAAGTCAGTTGATGTTGATTTTTTTTTTTTACTTAGTAAATATATTTAATATGTTTCTAAATATGATAAAAATGTATTAATATTATGCTGTTTATTTTTTTTATGGTTAGTACTTCTAGTATTTTTAGTTGTTTTTTACTGTTTATGTGAGATAGTATTTTTGTATTATTGATAAAGATTTGTTAGATTTCTTGTATATATATATATATATATATATATATATATATATATATATATATATGTTATTTACATTATTCGGACTATTGTCCTCATCTTTGTCGCCATATTTATTACGTTTCGGCCATTGTATGCTACGGCCTTCTTCAAGTGGTTGGAATGTCAAACTGAACCCTTTATTTCGCTCACTGGGGTATATTGTTCTAGTTCCATGTGCCATGTTTAATGGATGTCAGTTATCAGTTATCTCCTGTTAATTTCCCTCTGAAAGTTTTCCACTGCCTTAACTGGATTAAGGTTAACTGACACTCTTTGGGTCCTGTCACTGGATCTAACTAATGCCTATATCCACTGTGCCATGTGTCCTTGAGGACATCTTTGTATGAATTTCTGGGTATTATAAACCTAATGTCTTCAGCAACCGTTTTTTTACCAGTGCTCATATTGCAATTTTTGCTGTTATCATACCATGTTTTTACCAGAGATCATATTGCAATTTTTGTTGTTATTATTGCTTTTCTCTAGCACTCCTTATTACTGGTTCCCATATTGTATTCATTTCTATGCTTGGTCAGCTCAGGAGATTTTTATGGTCTAGTTTATGTGTTGATTCCTTAAGTTTACGAATTTTCCAATGGTGTTCCTTGTCTATGATCTCAACCTGATCCCACAGAGGGTGGTGATCTCCCTTCTCTCTCCATATGTGGTCAGCCATGATTTTTCCTCTTCTCCTCATGTTACAGCTTTCTGGTGTTCTTGAAGCCTTACCTTAAGGGGGCGGCCTGTCTCCCCTTTATATTTCTTTCTGCAGCTGCATGGGATAGCATACACACAGTTTTTAGTCATATATATATATATATAATAATGGCATCCTGAATTTGAAGTAATATATTCTATAAAGGCATTTAATCTTTAGGAATCTATTCCGTTTATTTTATTTTCAATCTGAGAATGGAAACAAATTACCTTATAGTATGAAATAAATTAAACCATTTTGATAATAGAAAATATTTATTTATTTAAGATATTTCCAGATTGAAATTCTGTTCTCATCATATTTCTGTTCAGAAGGATCATGGTTTTTGACTTTACTGTCATCAGCTGTATTATGGTTTCTTAGTCACATTTGAACTGAATCACTGCAGTCCCAAAGATCAAATTTATGACTAGATTTAGCACATTTTTAACTTCAAGATGATTTCTTTTGTCAGAATAGGTTTCCTCAGAACTTACGTATATAATTATGTTTAGCTATTATACATAAGATTATTTTCAGATAATCCAAGAACCAGTTTGCTAAGTTTTTATAATTTTATGAATTGGTTTATGTGAACCAGTAGGATGCCACAACTGTGTGTGTGTTTGATAAATGTTTTATAAGACAGAGTTGTTTAATACATATATGTCTTACAGAGTTGTTTAATACATATATATCTTACAGGGCAATAAATTGAGGCATCTTACCAAGTACAAAATTATAAACCCCAACACCTTGAAAATGGAATTATTTTACATTTTCTGAAGTTCTTTTTTAACAGAACTTTAAATGCAGCATTGTTAAACATATTAGTCATCTTTAGAAAGTAAATAAATTCATTTGTATGCCAAAAATTTATTTCAAACAAACAATAAATTACCAGGGTCATTATTATTAACCTCCACCTCCAAGAACTGCCCATTTTGTACTTGTGTGTTTTAAATCATTAATGCTTTAAGCTTGTGAACTGAACTGAAGTTAAGACTGAAGTTTATCTTTCAGTATACACACAGTATAATAGGTAGCACTACAGAAATGCAATACCTAAAGTTTTAATTTCAAGTGGATAAGTTAAATTTACTATTTCCAATAAGCAAAATACATTGCTGTATTTCAAAACTAAATTGACTGGAAGGAATTTTTGTTTTAAAATTGCTAAAATTACTGATTTTTAACTTCATTTTTAGCCATTTTTCATCACAATGTAATTATATTTATTAAAAAAATCTTTCAAAAATATACTTTCCTGAAATTTTATTTGAGGAATATTTGCTAATTTAAAGTTTAATTAATCTGACTAGAAACAAATATTACTAACTTTTATTTTAAAATATTGCAGAAATGTACTTTTTAACATGGTAGTAGCTGTTTATTTAAGGTGTTGGCAGCTTGATTGACAGACTGAAGTTTCTCGTTTTTTCTGCTGTGGACATATCTATACAATTTATTTGAGTAATATAACATGAGCACATTTTTATATAATTTTTAACTACCCATTAATCTTAAAAATTTAGTAAAATATTCTCTGTAAGCTAATATTTTTATTGAATTTTAGGTACTTTGGCTTTAAATTTACTATAGTTATTGCTCTTATTTTTTGATAATGTCATGTATAGATGTCCATTAATTGACATGTTTATCTACACACAAAAAAAATTTCAAAATTGTTTTTAAAATATTGGTGTTCAATCAGTTGTACTAAGCTTTGCCATTAATAATTAGTAAACATAGTTTTTACTTAAGAAAAATATCAACTAACCTCTGCAGAGTGAGACAGAATTTTGAGATTTAAAGCTTTAGAAATTATGATAATTAAAATTTAATAAAAAGGAAGCAGTTCTTGTAAAATTTCATTAAAAATTTTTTCTTAAGGCAATTGTGCCCATAATATACCTTATTCATCTAAACAATTAAGAGCTTTTCTAATTAAATAATGTCTTAGTTTTATTTCATTTTTTATTTTATGATTTAGAAAAGATTTTCAGTAACTGGGGATCCTGTTTTACAAAAAAAAATTGATTTAAATTTTCCAAGGAGTTTTGCTTTTAACTAATACAAACTAAGCAGTACAAAGTTTCATAAAATGTTAAGTAAGTTGGGGTAACAGATGTAAAAAAAAAAAATTTTACCAAGACTTTAAAAAAAAAACAAAAAAAAACAAACAAGATTAACCAAAATATTGAGTGTTCTAAAAATGATCAAAAATATAATTTAATAATCAAAAAGTCCTTTGGCCTTTTCTCTTAATAACAAAGTTTCTGATGATAAAACTTTGATTTTATTAAGTTTGGGGCATTTTTTCATCATGGTATGCTAATCTTTTAACGAATCAGTGGTGGTACCTACAGAATAACAACTTAGGTTAGGATTTATCTCCCTTGCTCTGGCTGCCCTATCCATTAATGTCATTGTCATTATTATAAGAATGATGAACTGTTTGAAAAAAACTCACAAAACTCGAGTGGTAAAAAGATTGATTCTGTGACAGAGCAGAGTGCAACAATAATAACTGGAAAAATTGTGAAAATCTGAAATAGTTCAGACTTAACAAAATGTGCTTTTGTTTTTGAAGGCATGGATAAACTTGTATCAAGAATAAAATGTAAATATGTTTGGATAATTTGAAGTTTACTTTGAATATGAGGAAGTAAATAGAAACTTAAACATAATATATTACAGACAGACAAATAAATACATGTACACACACCACATAGCATATACACACACACACACACACACTTTGAAATAGATACAAATATATACATATGCTAACATACATATACACTTCATTGTCGTTGGTAGAACTCATTGCCTATTATTAGATTGTTCATCAACATTTCCTTCTATGTGAAACGAGTCCTATGTTGGATCTGAATAGATGTCTGCAGCCATCACATGGTGGGGTAGGAGGGTTCAGGGGATGGACAGTGCTGGCTTTTC
This sequence comes from Acanthosepion lycidas, assembly GCA_963932145.1. NCBI lineage: Eukaryota > Metazoa > Mollusca > Cephalopoda > Sepiida > Sepiidae > Acanthosepion > Acanthosepion lycidas. The sequence goes on from OZ010586.1 coordinate 115,023,662, forward strand.
TTTTGGCTCTCTTCATCTTTTCTATTTGTCTTCTGCTGTTTTTGAAGAATGTTGTTTTTTTTGTTGACTGCTCTTCTCCAATTGGTTCTTTCTGCAGCTTCCATTTCCAAATTGACTGGATTGATTTCTGTCCTCAACAAGGTGTTTGTGAGCTGATCCTTGAATTGATGCTGTGGAGCTCTATGTGGTCTCTTGCCACCAGATGCAAACTCTAAGAGGAGGAGATTTGTTTGGGTAAGGTGTCTGGCCCATTGAAGTTGGTGGCAAATCATGATGGTTTCTAGGCTCTCCATGGAAGAGAACTTTATTGTTTGTGACCCAATCCTGCCATGTGTTCTGCAGGATTTCATGAAGTTTCATTTGAACTCCATTGTGTTTGTGTGTGTGTGTGTCTCTCTCTCTATATATATTTATATATATATATAAATTTAGTTGTGCTATATTTATAGGATAAAGTATGGGATGAAGTGGTAGTATTAGAGAGATAAGAGATAGAGTGTATGTAAATATAAAAGTGAACATTGAAGTCAAAACTCAAAGGTGACAAACTGTTTCATGTTAAATGCAATCATCAGGTTAGCTTAGTGGCTTGATTCCAGCTCTCTTCTTCAGTTCATTCAATTAATAAGTTGATGTGCATAGATGCAGATTTTCAATCAGGTTCACTTCACCAGACTCAATAGGTCACTTTAGCAAACTTTAGCTGCATTTCCATGTATGATTTCTTCTGAAACATTACTTTTCATGCTCTACAAGATCACAAGCCATGTTGCTAACAACTTGTGGTGTATCTGTTGTCCCGTATGGTTAGAGATCTTCTAACTCTTTGCAAATAATCCTTGGTTTCTTGTTTTGCTATTCTTACAATTTTGCTTGAAGCACAGCTGGAAATCATTCATGGGGAACAAGATTAAAGACAATTCACAGTCAAACCATATTCATTCCATTTTCAAACTATCACACCAACAGTGCATGGATGGAGTTATAACACCTTATTGATGGCTCTGTAACCATTACTCTTATAATAAAGACCAAATATGGTATCTGAAGTCTGTAGCATGATCAGTAGTTTTCAGTATTGTGGTTGCTTCAACAATAACAGTCATGAAGAAGTTAAAATCATTGTCTGTTCCACATTGCAACAGTTTTTTTTTGTATTATTTCACTGCATGCAAGAGAGTAAATCAACTAAGAAACAAGGGAGTTAATGAGTAAAAGAATAAGAAAAAAGAGAAACATTATTAAAGAGCAAGAAGACTAGAACAGTAATCAAAAAGATGATTGACATTGCATTTAATTTTTGAAGATCAAAATGGGCTAGAAAGCATGGAGACAGAAGAGAGTTCCACAAACGAGAAGTATGAATAAGGAAATTGTTAACTAAATATGGCTATGGCAACAACGGAGTGTCTCAAGAAGAAGCACATTAAGGTAATGGAGTGGCCTAGTCAGTCTCTGGACCTTAATCCTTTAGAGAATCTATGGAGGAAGCTGAAGCTTTGAGCTGCCCAATGACAACCTACAAAGCTTAAGGATTTGGAGAGGATCTGCAAAGAGGAGTAGGCCAAAATCCCACCTGGGATCTGTAAAAACTTGGTAACCAACTACAGGAAACATCTGGCTGCTGTGTTTGCCAACAAGGCAAATACTAAGTTATGTTTTGCTATGGGGTGAAGTACTTATTTTTTCAATAAAGAAGAAATAAATGTTCAAAAATTAATATAATGTGATTTTCTAGAATTTTTTTTATATTCTATCTCCAACTTTCAAGATGGACCTACCCCGAAAATTATAGATCATTCCCATTTTTGTAAGGTGGCAAACTCGGAAAATCAGTAGGGGATGACATACATATTTTCTCCACTGTATGTGGCAGCAATATTCTAAGTATGTGTAGACTTATAGATATATAAGATAGATTCTGGATAAAGAATAATGTCTAGCATGAGACAGGGAACCAACTTTCTTAATAGCAGCAGATCTAGCAATTGATTCAATATAGTCTTTCTGGGGAAGAAGCTATCTGAATGGAAATTACTCTTGATAGCATATGAAGGGAATGAGGATGTGTCTAATCAGTGTGTGTACCATAGCGGGTCTGAGCTGTGAAGGTCTGGACTAGTGAAACCAAAGAATGTAGTTTTCTCAAACATCTGCCATGAGAATAGTGGTAGAGCAGTGAGAAGCTAGCAGCATTTTATGGAAAAGGAGATGTAGTTTGTAAAAAAAAAAATTAATTGCTGACAAGGTTATGCAGATGCACTCTTGTTGAGACTGAAAAATGAAGATTAAGCAGCTCTGGTCCAGATGTGGCAGTAATACTCCATTTCTGGTCTGATCGTGCTCTCATACAGATAGATCATGACAGGAGAAGACAGGTACTTTCTGCTGCAGTACAAGAAGCTGACCATTTTGTAATGTCTTTAGAGATGGATTATATATATAAGTTCCACTTGAGTCTAGTGTGAACTTAAGTCCTAATACACATTTTAGGTAAGGAGTCTCATTAAGAGTACAACCATTTATCATGACTGGGGAAAACTCAGGGTTCGCTCTATGATCCTTAAACATTACTAGCTTGGTTTGAAAGGGGTGCAGTATTGAATATTACAAAGCTGTTTTTCTCTGTACAAGCAAGGTCAGAGGAGAAATCAGTTGCCAAGTTCTGATCATCAAAATTTTTGAAGGAACTCCCCTAAACTATGGTACCGTCTACATATATATATATTTCTGGATCCAAAGAAACCTTTCGAACCAGAAATCCAAAGTCTTGAGACCATGCTTACCTATTAGGAAATTCCTCTTAAGCACATATGAAGATGGATTAAAAAAAAAAAAAAAAGTACATTTCACTTAAACTCCCACTGATACATTTATAATACCCTTGCTTTTCTTCTCTTCTCGCTTCTTCTCATCCTCCACCTCCCTTTTTATTACACCCAATGTTGTGCATTTGTTTATTTATTTATTTTTTAAATATAGTGGTCATTAGTTTTTTTTTTTAAATAGTGTTAAGAGGTCATTTGATAAAAGTCACCTGAGGATACAGTAAAGTTGAAACCAAGGTAGTGGATTCAACTGATCTGATTTTAAAGGTGTGATATATATATATATATATATATTAGTGATGTTCTTAAGCTGATCATTAATATAAAGCATGGCTGAGAGGATTGTTAATACTAGCAGTACCTGTGGAAATTCCAGAATTTTACTGTTTTTTATAAATAATACTTTTGAGGTCATCTAACTCCATGGAATGTAAAAATTTTAAAAAGCACTTTATAGCATAATTACAATTGCATTCTTCTGTAATTATATCACCTTGATTTTATTTTTATTTATTTATTTATTTATTTATTTTGACAGCTAGATCAGCCTGATACAATCCTGGATATTGACAGTATAATGGCAGTCATATTTGTGAATCTACTTAGTTATTAAGCATTTAATGCACCTAGAAATAATTTATGTACAATATGTAAATAACATTTATTACACTTAGGTTTCAAGTATTTGATACATCTGGAAACAATGTATATGCAATATGTAAATAATATGGATGCTCAAAAATATTTAACTCTCCTTTAAGCAATCTATACATAATACGATGAAAATTATATATAAAATTAAAAAAAACTCATCACTGCTAATAATGCTGACCAGGAAAGTTTAAAACTTCCTAAAAGTATGGGCAGATTATAGGCCTGGTTAAATATATGACACTATAAAAATGCACAAACAAAACTATCCTCTCCATCCTATTATATTGCAAATTCCCACTCCTGTATATCAGTTAACAAAAATCATAAACCAACTCCTCATACCATACATTCCTAGTAAATATAGTGTAAAATCCAATTCAAATTAAAAAAAAAATGAAAAACCTAACAATGAAACTATAGCCCCACTCATATGCAATAATCTATCTTCACTTAAAATTAGATCTGGTATTTTATGAAAACTACTGCTAACTTGCAATAACAAAGTCCCTTTTTTCAATCACATATATGTGTGTGTGTATATATATATATATATATATATATATATACTAGCATCATGGCTCGGCATTGCCCGTGCTTGATTCAAAAATCGTACGACTCATACAGCAATTGCTATCACTTGACTTAAAATATTTTTGCCCTTCCTTGCCTTTAAAGGAGTGCCCTTTGCCATGCTGATGCTGCTACATGCCTTAATTCTTGCCTATCTCACACTGTGAATTTTTTCTAAGCCCTATACTAAACATTAAATCTGTTATGAAAAAAGAACTAAACAAAATGAACACAAAACGATCAGCTTTAAAAAAGGACTCGTAAATGGAAAAAACGAATGAAAAAAGAATGTTAACAACAAATACTTTTTCACACCCAAACCAGTTCTGCAGAATCAGAATCAACGTTGAGTTTAAACAAGCGAATGAGCCAATTGGAGTAAAGTGCCATGAAGATTTAAATTTTTCCCACTTGTGACGAATGCAGGTCTCGATTTTTTTTGCATGCTAGAATGCTAGTTAACATTCATGTCAGTTAGTTGTTGACTCTCATGCTGGCCAATAGAATCTTCCTGCCTATTCGTGGCAGCCAGCTATAGGCTCTCACTCTAGCCAATAGAAAATGGCCACAAACTACAAGAAGCATAAAAAAATCGATTATTTCCACTATCGATGGAAGTTGGGAAATGCAAAGTCAGTCTTGGCCTTCTTGCTAACTTGGAGCATGTGCATGTAAATTTTGGTTCAAATCTGTCAAAAATTGTGGCTGTGCATTCATTACACACACACATCCTGCCTTTTATAGATAGAAATATCTGACTCCAACTTTTAGCCATTTCTTGAAAATAATGTATTTAACAACTTTAAAAAAACCTCCATCTACCTATATATAAGATATGTCAATGATATCCTTATATTAGTCAAGAATATTGATGGAATACATCAACTCCAAAAATAATTCTGTCCTTAAATTCACATGCAAACTTAATAATAGCAATAAAATTCCTTTTCTAGATATATTGATAAACACTAATAACAATAAATTCACTCTCCCATCAGCATAAATTCATGCACCCTTAACTATAAGAGTGAAGGTCCAAATGACTATAAAATAACAATTATAAAAAAACCTAATAAACTGTGCAAAATTAACTCATCCACAAAACAGATTTTCTACAGTAAACTAAAAAATATAAAATGAACTCTTATTAATAATAACTTAATTATATTGTTGATGAACAAATAAGATGCTATATCAGTAATGTTAATACCAAGGAAACAGAATATAATACGGCTTCAACTAACCAAATATATTAATCTTCTATATTGTAACTAAATGCATCCTAGTTATAAACAAGGTGAAAATATCCTGAAAAATTAATAAATACAAACATATCTACCACAGATCTTAATAAAAAAATAAAACTAATTATATACTACACTAAATCTAGTGTATCCAATTTAATCATTCATAATGACTTCTTTACCAACTAACATGTTGCAGAAAACCAACATTATATATAAATTTAAGTGTCCTCTCAGAGGTTGTATCTCCCAATGGAAAAAATAATATTTATGTTAGTTATACTACAACCACATTGTCTCAGCAGCTGAGTTTCTATTTGAATGGCACGTCTAAAATTTCAAAACAGCAGAATGTTTGTCCATATTTGCAATTTAGAAAAATTCTTGTTGCAAATACATTCATACTTCTTCATGAAAATAATAAACATAAATTAAAAATCCTTAAACCTATCTATTTTAAAAAATGGAAACCAAACCTTAAAATTAATTATGAATACTGCACAAATGTTTTAAAATGTTTACAGTAGATAATCTAAAATATCAAATTTTGTACTAATAGTTTCCATACTTATTTCTCCTCTTTTTTTCTTCTAAAAGAACTCTTCACAATATCATAACTTAGTTACCTCTCCTAGAGCATTAATTATGCTAACTGCATAGTACCAAACTCTGTATTACTCACTTCACAAGTAAATAAATTTAACTTTCAGATAAACACAGCAATTTTGTCTTCAAAAGTAATGAACACTACATGTTTTTGTCTTAATAAACACCCTGATGATGACATTGTGCTAATGTCAAAAGTACTCAGAATAAAACATCATATATCAATACAGTAATTTTCTCTCTTCTTTTAATAATGACACCAAAAGGCTTGTCAGTGAATATGAAAAGATCCTACTGAAAATAAGTTGAGAAACGTCTTGATATACACACGCACACACACACACACACACTTAGTACTTATGCTATGTAAAACACCAACTAACACTATATCCACAATAACATGCAAATTATTTATAGTTACTTCTTTTGCTATGCAATATATTAATATACTTGAGTTTCCTTGTGTGAAACTGGTGGACTTTGTTTCTTACTGAAAGATCACTGTCAGGTGTGTTTCTATGTTGTTTCTTTAATACAACTTAAGAAATAAACTTCAGTTCTACTACAGTATTTCTGATGAGATTTTCATGTATACATGAAGGATGGAGAATAGAGGATGGGGGATTAAGGCTAATTATGCCAAATTAAAGAAGTAATCTTTCTGTGAAATACTTTACACAATCCCTATAAAAATGTATTTGATCCCATTTGTTTTCTGTAAAATATTGCAGTCATCAACATTTTGAAAAATATATGATTGCATTTGCTACAAAGAATAAGCTACTTTCAACTTTTTCCAAGGGGTATTGAAAGGTCTCAGCCCAATCTACTTAACATCTGACCAAATGACCAAAGATCAGAATTTATTTTCGAATCTGTTCTTGGTTGGGCTGAAAATTTTTCAGTAGTCTCTCTTTTTATATATATATATATATATATATATATATATATATATATATATATATATTTAGTATCATGTAAAGAAAACTTTGTCCAAGATAGCCATGCTTCAACATTCAAATGATTTCATTATTTCTGACTTTATTAAAAGAACTTGTTGTTGTTCTCCTTGTTCTTCTCTTGGTAGCAGTGATTGTTTTTGTAATTGGCTTCCTAAAGCTTTTCCTCAATTACATTCCCTTCCTTTTTCAGCATTGCCCCTTGTATTACCCAAATTTTCTTTTGAAGCTCTTCCCCCCTTATTGCTTTGACCAGAACTGTGATTCTTCTAACGACCACTCAATTAGAGGATAATCACAATTCATGGCAGACACACATTCCTTACTAAAGGATCCATTGTCTGATCTCTTCTCCCGATTGCTTCTTCTTCTTCTTTGCTGAACATTTCTTTTTCTCTCTGTTTTCTTCATTTTCTTTTCTTCACTTCTCCATTTCCTTCTTATTCTTATCTTTCTTTTTTCATCTTGCATTTACTTTTATCATCTCTTTTTCTTTTTGATTCTCTTCTTTCTGTTCTTGTTCTTTCCCTCTTTTTCAATTTCTCTTTTCTACTTTACTCTTCTGCTCTCACTTCTTTCTACCTTTTTTTATTTACTTTCATCTATTTTGTCTTCTAGATGCATGTGTTGTTGCTTTTCACTTTTTGCTTTCTTTTCTTCATATCTTTTTTTTTTGTCTCTTTACCTTTTTTCCTTCCAATTTCTCTATTTTTTCTTTCTCTTTTTTTCTCTTTTAGCCTTTCATTTTCTTCTGTCATTTATTCTAACAAAAACAATGTCTTTGATGCTTTCAACTCTGAACCCTTTATATTTAGTTTTATGGCAAGGAATGTTTGTGGAAACATTCCCAATCGAATTCCAGTGCTAATTAACAGCACACCAAACTTTTCTCTTTCATTCATCAAAATTTGACCACCTTCCTTGCAGTGTCTCATCTTAATCTTATTCTTTTGCTACAGTAGGAAGTAACATATTTAAGCTTGTTAAAGATTAAAAAAGATAATGAAAATATGTTCAAACCATTTAAAAAAAAAATCAGTAGCATAAATCAAAAGCAGTAAATCATTGTTTTTCACTATGATTCAATTGATCTGTGAATTTTGTGAAATTCTATGAATTCTGGTTATAATGATATGTTTTAGTCTGAAAAGTTTTTTTACATTTTGCAAATCTTATCTGAATTTTATCTTTAATGAATTTATAGTTCAAAACTTTCATAATCATCCTGCAGGTAAAATTAACACAATTCTCTGCAAGACTTTCTATATGGGCAATGCAGAGATGATCAATAAAGTAATGTTGATATGGTTTAGAGTAATTAAGCAAAAAAGAATGAACACATGCTGTCATGTGCACATGCATAATAAAAGGGTTTAAAATCAATTAAAATTGAAACTGTTGGCATCTCTGCTGTAGACATAATGAAATTCTTTTTTTTTTTTTGGTACATTGAAGTATCAAAATTATTAAATCTAAAAAGTTATTTTCTTTTTTATTATATAACAAAACAGTTCTTCTGTAACTTAATTCTGTCTTACACATTTTTAAGTCAACCATTTGCCCATACATTGAATATTTCTGCATGTGGTCTGGTGCTTCTGCTATGTATTGAGATGAGATATATAAGATTATTAATAAAGTACAAAGAAGAATCTGCAATATTATTGGTTTTGACCTGGAATCTTGGCTTCAGTCCCACGCCTGTAATGAAGCTTCCCTGTGTCTTTTCTATAAATGCTTTCATGTTAATTGTTCTGATTAGCTTTCCTCTTTGATACCTAGACTTTACAAATTTAAGCACAGTACTAGATTGGTGGCAAGGTCTCATCATTTTACAGTTGATCTGACAAGATATAACTGTAAGTTCGATGCTAACAGTTTTTTCCCTTACACTTTTCACTAGTGGAACTCTCTTCTGGTTTCTTGCTTTCCAATCAAGTTTTATTTTCAAAAATAAAAATGCGCTGTTAATCATTATCTTCTGTTATTTTTTTTTAAATTCCCATTCTTTTAGTGTTCTCTCTCCTTAATAATGTTTTCTTTTTCTCATATTCTCTCACACTCAGTAACCCCTGGTTTTATTGCCTTGTTTGGAATGAAATGATTAAAAAAATACTAAAATATCAGAAAGGGATTTATTCTTTCTTAAAATCCACAGATTATTTGTTGAAAAAAATATTGAAAACTGTCTCATTGACTTC
>OZ010586.1:115042723-115220223 GCA_963932145.1 Acanthosepion lycidas
TAGAAAATATTCGTCCTTTGACAGGATTCGAACCTGCATCCTATACGGAACTGTCATTTACGCTGACGTGCCTTAACCGACTCGGCCACAAAGGAGCGTTCGGTAGGCAAGGTCGAATTTACTGCTTATAAACTTCAATCTTCCATGAATCTCAAAGGATGAATATTTTCTATGAAAATTTCTCGGACATTCAGGCCAGTAAATGTTATTTAATATTGTTTATTATAAACAGAGCATTTACTTAAATACTTGTATCTATAAAAAGAACGTTAAACATAAAAATGTCTTTAATAAATAAATTGTCGGACTTTGTCCATTTCTTAATATATGACGTCATTTGTTTACATTTGATATGCCATGCGCAGTTATGAATGTAAGAGATTCATGGAAGATTGAAGTTTAAATGCAGTAAATTTGACCTTGCCTACCGAATGCTCCTTTGTGGCCGAGTTGGTTAAGGCACGTCAGCGTAAATGACGGTTCCGTATAGGATGCAGGTTCGAATCCTGTCAAAGGACGAATATTTTCTATGAAAATTTCTCGGACATTCAGGCCGGTAAATGTTATTTAATACTGTTTATTATAAACAGAGCATTTACTTAAATACTTGTATCTATAAAAAGAATGTTAAACATAAAAATGTCTTTAATAAATATATATATATATATATAAATACACACACACACACTCATGCATAAGTATATATATATATATAACCATATATGCATTAATATATTCATTGATATGTTTGCTTGCAGCAAGCTGTGATAAGTTTTTTGTATATGTAGAGAATTATGTTAAGTATATTTATAAATATATGTACATCAACATATGTATCTACAGACACACACACTTTTATTCATACAAATGTGTATGTGCACATGATATTTACTTATTCTTCAAAATAGATGTGTCTGCTGTTTGAACTACTTCCTCTGCTTGGCAAGAACTGAGTCAGATTGTGGATTCAAGATGAAAAAGTTATATATCATGTCTGCCTAAAAACACAGCCAACCCTACCCTTTCATTTCCATAATACTGGTTAACATGAAAGTTACTAATAAATATACCAAGCAACAATGACTGACACTATTCAATATGCTCCAAATGTGTAATCAAGGTTTTTGGATTATATATTTCTGTTGAGGAATAAAGTTTTCTGATAGAGATTGGGTATGCTTTGTTGACAATTTTATGTCCATCTCAATTGCCAAAAAGAATTGTGGAAATGGTAAATAGTGAAACACTTAATAGGAAATGTGCTGTCTTGCTATGTAGAAATTAAAGGTTTTCTTTTCATCAGTAAGAATATAAAAGAGTCAACCAACAATTAGTGCTGCAAATTATTCAACAAGGGACAGCAGACTTGATACACCAAGACTGATTCTAATCTTTAAAATGGTAAATGTGTTCTTGCAGAAACATATAAAACTTTTGAATGAAAGTAGTAATTTTCTCTTTATTAAGCATCTTTTTTTATTTCATAAGTTTATTATTTGTCTGTGTATCAAATATTGCTGTCACATCTGGTTTGGTGCTTCTGCTATTTCTGCTCTGATTCTGCCACATGCTCTATTCATCAGAATTAGGGTGATCTGTTTTGTTATGTGGTTCATTAAACTGATTGTCTGATGGAGTTTGCATTCATTTGCACCTGGCTTCTTAGGCATTGCTATAAAAATAGATCTACTTAGGTCTTCCAGTATATCGCAACTGTTGCAGATTTCATTTATTATTTCTGTAATCTTGTCTATGTTGAAATCATCTAAGGCCTCCAGCATCTCTATTACAATTATGTCTGTCTTGCCACTTTGTTTTTGTTCAATTTATCCAATGCTGCTTCCACTTCAGATTTCTAGTATGTCTGGAAGAGTTCTCTGATATATTTGTTTTTTCTTTCTCTAATATCTGTATTCCATCCTTGGACTTTATGCACCCTGTTGATGAACATGTCTTTTGTCCTGTTAGTTCTATTTTTTATGCATGTTATTCTTTTTTTTTCTGCAAATTTTATGTTGAGCCATTCCTCTTTAGCTTACCTGGATTTGTTCTTTATTTCTTTGTGTAGTCTCTTATATTCTATTCCATGTCTTGACATAGTTTTTGTCTCTCTTTTTACCATGTCAAGAATGTTTTTCTTCATCTACAATCCTTTGGGATAGTTTCGATTACTGCTGTTACTAAAGTTTCTCGTAAAGTATCCCACTTCAAGTTTCCATTTTTTTTTTTTTTGTTCTTTGTATTCGCTTTACATGCTGTCCATGTATTTTCCTTTAGATCTAGGTCATTCACGATTCTTTTGTATTTCAATTTGGGTACTGTCTTTTTCAATTTCCATAGTTTCACTCAAAGCTTAACTAGTTTCACTGGAAAATGATAGCTTTCACAGTTGGTGCTTGGATATGTTTTACAGTGTAAAACTGCATTCCTGAATCTGTTGCTGATAGCTGATCTGGTGCTTTGTTTCTCCTCTTGGGCTTCTCCATTTCCATATTCATCTTGGGTGTTCTTGAAACCAGGTGTTGGCTATTACCTTGTCATTCACCATACATTATTGGACCGATTTTCCTTCACATTCATTACAGCTTCCTATTCTGAATTTGCTAACTACTACATCATCCCTCTCATTCTCTATTTTGGCATTCAGGTCTCCCTTGACAATTATAATCTCTTGCAATTTGCAAAGGGACTTGGTGTTATCTTGTGTAGAGTAGAACTTTTCAATTTCTTCTTCTGTACTCTGTGCTGTTGGTGCCTATGCAACTATAATGGATATGTTAAAAGTCTTTCCTTTCAGTTTAACAAGAAGAATGCTTTCAGATTTTTGACAGTATCCCAAAATTCTTCATGTGTTGGGCTAGAATCAATCCTACTCCTCATTCATTTTTCTCTCTGCCTGCATATATGATCTTGCATTTGTCCCTAACAAAATCACCATTGTTTGCTGACCAGGTTTTGCATATGTCTAAGATGCTGATATTCAACCTGCACATTTCTTGTTTTATATTTTCTGACTACAGTGGTTTAATGTTCTAACATATCATTTCCTGATAATTATATTTTGTTTGATATGAACAGTCACTGGATGATGGTTAAAAAAAACCTGTTGCTCATCTCTTCCCTTACTAGGAGATGGGTTAGTCCCAAGCAGCTTAGCTCCCTTTATGCGTTTATACAAACATTCGTTGGATGACAATTAGTAGTGAATGTTACTTCTTACTGGACAAGGGGTTAGTTCAAGTAGACTTAATCCTCTTCACGCATTTTAGGTTTCATGTTTTTTTTGTTAAATGTCATGATATTTCTTGAGATTGATAGGAGTGTGTGGTGGTAAAGCAATAACTCAACTGATAGTAGCAGATAGGAAAAACACAAGGAGGGTGACCAACAAAACAGTGTCACACGTTCAACCTTCTCATGAGCAAAAAACCCAGTCATCAGAAACAACAAAAAACTCACCTGCTTTATACAGCCGAGGACCGACCACAATTTGCATGCGAATGACGAGACAACGAGATTTCGCGTTAACTGTCCGAGAATGCCTGGCATAAAACATAGGCGCCGCCATTTTGGTTCTTTTTACCGTTGAGCAACCGGAGTTTGCACATGGCACAGATTCGAAGGCATTTCCAAGGTAGGCCATTTTCACAATTTTCCCCACACTCTCCCCTGATCTCATGATCACAAACAGGGCAAGGAGGTGGTGATCGTCGCTGTCAAGTCCCCCTCCGAAGGGGGACAACACAAGCTTCATCCTCATGCGTGCTCTCATCTGTGGTTTGAGTGTCGGTAAACACTGTGTCTGCCGGGAGGCTGCTGATATCGGAATCACTGCCCTACAGGTCTAACTCCAAGCAGATCAAATGCTCACTACTCTCAGATTTGGAATCGCTTTCATCACTCAGTAATAGTAGCAGTTGCATCACTGGTCGCAACACGTCCAGTGCCGTATTTTGTTGTACACTTGCCGCGTGGGTTTTTGACCCAAACAACATCTTTTTTCAATCTCCCTCTGGTCACTTCTAGTTCAGGCAGCGGGTTGGCTTCAATGCCTTTCACTCAGACATGATATTTGTGCAGTGCATGAGTCAGCGCTATGGACGGTGAAACGTTATTTTTCGGGGCAACATTATACCAGTAAACTGTCTCCGATACTGTACAGCGCTTCCTGGCTTCGATGGTCTTGACGGTTATGTGGTTTCGCTCTACGATACCATTTCCACTCAGCAAGTAGGCACATCGAAACCGCAGATGCACGTCCCAATTGTTTTGAAGTCTTTACTGGTGAATGCAGTATCGTTGTCGGTCAATATTTCCATGGTTGGGCCTTGCTCCAGGTCAACATTCTTGCATCTTGTCAGCACAGCGGCCACCATACTGCAAACCTAGAGGGACCGCAATCAATAAGCATTAGAAAATTCTCACCATTGTAGTGAGTTATGTCCATCGCTAGTTCTTCATGCTCAGTTCTCCTCTTTCCCAGTGAACAGGTGCCGGATCAATCAACTGACAGGTTGTGCAGGCCTTCACAATGGATTTAACGCTTTCTCTGGACACTTGTGCGTCAACTAACCTGGCGAAGTACAGAGTTTGTTTCATGCCCGGATGTCCGCTTTGATGATGGGCATTGGCCACCTGGTCCTCGTTCAGTCGTCTCCCTACCACTGCACAGCTCTCTAGCACCGGTTCTCCTCTCTTGAGCAGATCTAGCCACCTGTGCAGTACTCTGGTGAGGCAATCCGCACAGTTCTGACAGGACTTTACAAGTGTCACATCTATGGTCAATCCATATTCTTCCACCAGTGATCGCATAATGCCCAGCCGTCAACTAACCAGCATCTCGCCAGCTGCCCTTGTGTTCACTCGTGCCTTCCCAGTCAAGGTGTCGGAAATCCACCGGTGCATCAGTAACCAAGTGCAATGTTGTCACCTCCCACTGGAGGGCTAGATTGACTCCTTTAAGTGCCGCATCGAGTTCAGCTAAATTAATATGCCTGGCATCATTAGTCGGGTGCAGCCAACCTGCATCTTTGATGACATTTCCGTTTGCTTCCAATGCCACTCCTGTCACCACAGAACTCGCATCCACCCAGACTGTGATCTCATCACCACCCATGCACCAGTCTCCTCCAATGGGATCCAGTTCCTGCACTCTACTTAGCATCTCCGCTAGTATGCAACAGAGAGAGGGATCTTTGATGTTATCATCCCATCCATTGGTTGCTGTGGTTGCCAGGCGCTTGATGAATGCAACTGCCATCCACACACAGGGAAATGAAGACAACATTTTTACAATTTTCCCCACAGAGTGGTTTCTCATTGCCTTCTCGACGGTGGTTTATTGAGGCACCACCTCCATTTAGCTGGCCATTGACTTGTCAAGAGTTCTGTCTTTTATTAGGACTTGTTATTAACCCTACAAGTTTGCTAATAACCCTCCTCACTGACTAGAAAATGGAGTTGGGTAGCCGGTTTAGTCGCCGACCCTCTGACAGTAGCATACATACTTACTGATGCAGATCTTCATATTGCGCATTTGTGTTTGCTTATGTTACTTTTGAGTTAACATTCAAAGAGGATTACATTCTGTAATATTAGATTGCAACCAGAGGTTTCCTAGGTGGTAGTAAAAAAATCTCCCCCCCCACTCCACTTCTAGCATATTGTATCTCTTGGTTGTGGTAATAGGGGAGAGGCATATCTTTGCATTTAGATTGTTTCACTTATTTATACCTATTATTAAGATTTAACTTATTAAAAGTTGCAGTACTTATCTTAAAAGAAATTGTGTCATAAATAAATTTAAATTTGTCTCAACAGATTTAGTTTTTTTATTTTACCTTTTTTAATGGTTCATTTTTGTGAGCTTCATTGTAATTCGGAGAAAGATTGTTGTAATGTAAGCAAAGAATCTGTTGAGATTGGGGGAAACCACTTAACCAATTGCACTCCCAACAACTACAAGATAATAGGGAGAGAGGGAAAAGAGATGGGAGGTAACAAAAACCATCTTGGAAACCACAGCCACTTGAGGAACCAAAATGCTCATGGGATCAACTTCACAAGACACTGTGCCTTCCCCACTGCTGATTGCTGTTTTCTCCCAGCTTCTATTGGCAAGAGGTGTCTTGACCAGTTGCAGAGAGGCCTGTATTTCGCTAGACATGCCAAACTGTCCCACTGCCAATAGGGGGGGGACAGGTGTAACTGGTATTGATAAACATGTCTGCATGCAATCCAAAGCCTCTTTTATGATTGTACTGATGTGTGTTTGCCACACTCCCTACTGATCTCCAGATCACAGATACGACAGCTTGAAATGCTTCTCCAAGATGGGACTTGTTCATATTCCTCTACTTTGTCCCCATATGATTCTCTTTCTGTTGGATCATCTAGCCAATCCATGCTCACAAGGATTTCATCCTCACTGTCAGACATATCTTCATTACTTGTTGAAGATTGTGAACTCGGAGAAGAATGAAGGTCCCTGACATGGCAAGGCATTTCTTCCACTAAAACTGATTGCGCTTTAACAAGTCCATTAATTTGTCCCTTTCTGAAAGTTGTTGTATGCTGGTTGCATGGAACTTTTACCTACACAGGGTCTCCCACCTTGTACATGTTGTGGCTTACCTCAGACATCACTGAAGGTACTGAATTAATCTCTTTAAGCTGAACCATGTATTTGTAGACTTGATTTGTGGGAACAGTCAGTAGTGTGATGTGATCTTTTGGGGTTACCTTGTACCAGTATGTGGTACCGTCAACATTACACCTCATCCTTGCTGCAATCCTCTTGATGCCTCCGTGATTCTGCTCTATTAATCTATTTTCTGGCACATGTGTGCATTGGAATTGCAAATGCACATTCCATCCATGAACAAAAGTCCTGAACTCTCTATTGTGGAACATAGTGTCATTATCTGTGAGTATCTTACATGGTGGTCCTCTTTTACAGGAAAAAGACTCCAGTTGATGCATGATATTCAGTGTGCCTTAGCAGTGTAATGTAAACAGGCCACAATATGTTTGTGTTAGGTAATGACTGAAATACATACTGAGCCAATGCCAAGTACTGTTTACTCCCAGTCTGTCCTTTTTCCAATGGACTGGCACAGGATCTATTGTTGTGCACTCCACACAGGTCCCCGTGGCCAAATTTACCATGGCCTTTGTCACAGAAAGACAAACTCTTTTCACACAATATGTGGTATGGTCATACTCCTAGATGCCCATTGAATTGGTATAGTTCCATTATTTGACTGGGACACACTGTGGTGAGGGAAGCATTACACACCTGCTGCATGTGTTTAGCTCCCTTTTTGGCCATATTGATCAACCTTTGAGGTACACAGGTTATCCGGTCTGCCAAGTTCTGGCTTGACACGATCAGCATCATGTTGACTGACAACTTATATTCTTGGACTAGTTCCTTCATTGTGCTTGGCCTTCTTCACAACAGCATCTTGCTTGCTGCTTTGGTACATATCTTGTCTTTTCCTGTGAAAGACAACCAGTGGTACATGCATAAGGAGTGTTTTTATGTGTAGACACTTTGCCTGTCCCTGGAGAGCCAAATTGAGGCCTTTGGTTGAAGCATCCAGTTCAGCCAAGTGGATATGTTGGTCGTTTGTTGGTCAAAGCCAGCCTGCATCATTCAACATTGCTCCATCTTTTTCCATATCACTCCTGTCACTAGGGAGCTTATGTCAACCCATATGTGGATTTCAGATCCGTTTACACCCCAGTTTTTATGGGCAAGGTTTTCCTGTCCCACACTGTCCATGGTATCCTTAACCATCTGTTTGAAGGGGTTGTCGTCATCTTGGTCATCCAATTCCTTTGTGACTGTGTTTGCCTGCTGGTTGAAGAACCCAGTCACCACACACAACCATCTACACATGAGATGTTCCACTAGCTTCACATATAGTGAGAAGACATTCTGCCAAGTCATAACATCAGGGATATTTGGGATTGCATTTTCCCACATTCGCTTCAGAGTGTTACACTCACCCCAGACTTCCAGTTCAAACATGTGAGCCCCATCCTTCAGACATGCCTGACATGTTCTGCAGACATGATGCTCTCATTGAAATACACGTTAATGTACGCTGATGTTGCACTCAAAACTGACTCTTTCTGTGACCACACATTGTCAATAATGGACTTCATGACTAGAGGTGCTATATTGAGTCTTAATCCCAACCACATTAGGCAAAACTGCTTGTCCTTGATAATCACAGTTTAATATGGCCACAGTAACTCATGTACATGTACTTGAAGATATACTTTTCACAAGTATCACCACATTTGCCCCTTATTGGTGCCACTCTTGCAGTTTAGCTTAACAAACATCTGTATTTGCAGTGAATGTATCAATGTGTTTGTTGAGCTCGTGATAGTCCATCACTGGGTGCAGGTCATTTGCTGGTGGTTGAATTCCTCAGAAAAGTCAGGTTTATCAATATGGATCAGCGCACATGTTGGTGTTTCTTTGCTACAGAACCATATGGCTCCAGTCTGCATGTTATAGATGCCATCTAATGCAGTTATTGCATCTATTCTGGCAAGTAAGACAAAGCCTAGGGTTTATCATGTGCCACAAGGACATCAACCTTGGCTGAATTGCCACTGTCTGTGCAGATATTAATGGTCCTGACACCATAGCACATTTGCATTCTGCCACTGATCGTCTCTACACTTAAGTGCTTTCTAGTCCAAAGAGTGTAAGCAAAGAGTGTCTTGAGATTTTGGGGTAAAGACCTAGCCAATTGCTCTCACAACAACTATGGGAATAATAGGGAGAGTGGGAGAAGAGACAGGAGGTAACAAAAAATAACACTGCCTCAGAAACCACAGAAACTTGAGGAACCAAGATTCCCATAGGACTGACTTCACAATGCACTGTCTTCCTCACTGTTGACTGCTGTTTTCCCTCACCTTTTATTGGTATGAGGTATCTTAAAAAGACCTGGATCTTGACCAGTTGCAGAGTGGGGACCATATCATACTAAACATGCCAAAGTGTCTTGTTGCTAATGGAAAAATCCCAGATGTAACTGGTGTTGACAAACATGTCCACATGCAATCCAAGGTCTCTTTTACATCTGTACTGACACATATTAACCACAAAGATGTACAGCAAAACTGGCAGAGAAACTCAAAAAAAAAAGTTTGCTAGCCAATTTCTGCTTCTGCATTTCAAGTAAAGCATCTTCTTGGACTCACATCCAAGATAACTTATTTTCAAAATGTCTAATTAAACATTGACTTTCTTCATTTTCATGCAATAACCAAAATTGTAATTGGACCACTTATGTTGTGAATAGATTAAATGAAAGTACTGAACAGGGGAGAAATGTTATATATAAACAGTAAATTAAAAGTTTGTGTGTATGTGTGTTACTGAAAAAGAAACAGAGGAATATATATTCCTTGATTATAAAAGATTTATTATCGGTTCATACACACACACACACATATATATATATATATATATATATATATATATATATGAGCTATAAAAATAGATCAATAAGTTTTAACTTCGTAAAGTTCTGACGTTTTCCACAGACTAAAAAAAAAAAAAGTTGATTTATATTTGACACTTATTTTGTAATAGGTGCACAGAAAACTGATTTGTCAGTCACCAATATAACCAGTAAAAATATGACCATAAATGCTATGAGCTGTAGGCAAATTACTTATAGATAACATTTAACTATTTTCAAAAAAAAGTCCCACACATTTGAAACCTTAATTGTCCAGATAATTATTTACATAAAATCAAATTAGATTGATAAGGTAAGCAATTGAATTTGTAGCCTTTTCTATAAAAACTATAAGAATTTCATACAAACAAACTGACTAAAATAGATGAGTTAAACCTGATAATAATTTTTCTGTATTTGTGCAATTAATGAAAATAGTATTTATTTCTATTGTTATATAAACAAAATAGAATTTTCATAAAATTCAAAATCGAATGCAGAATACACCAAGTGGCTTGTATTGTTTATTAGTCACTATAAGCATTGAAACATGGTAATAGCTAGCAAATTGAAATCATACAAATTATTCTAACACATAACTGTCATCATTATTTACACCCAGAGAATTAAACACAACACTGACTATAAACAAAATACTTGAGTCATTTGTTATGGGAAATCTGGATTTACAGATAGACACATTAGGAAGAGCAAATATTTTATGAAATTCTTGTATAAAACTAAGTATTAAATTACTTTTGATAGATATGAAATCAAATTACCAAAACTTATATCTTGGTCTTTGTTGTTTGTATTAAAATTCCAACTGCTTTGTAAAATCAGTAGATAATTTAAAATCTATACTGACTTGATGCCTCTGAGACATCTACAAATTATATTATTATCATTGTATAGTTATTTTTCTGTCAAATCATTTAATATAATCTTCATACTGTCTGCCATTGCTTTCTTTTTCTTTATATCATTGCAAAATACAACAGACAAGTTTATTGCAAGGTGAATCACAATGGGATATGTTGTAGGGAGACAAGGTTTTAAGCCTCTTTCCTATCTGTGGTTACAGCCAGAATTTGAACTTCATGTTTTACTGTATTGATATTAGTACTTCTCTTTAAGAAAATGGAAGTGTGAAACATATCTGTGCTGTAATTTTCGCAATATAAAAGACTCTGTATAAAAAAAAATAACTATACCCGATAATAGAAACTACATCATTTGAGAACTTTCAACAGCAGCGACAACTAAAATGGGTATCACATGTACTGATAACTCAAAGAGAAAATAATGGGATAATCAGGATGTTGAAATTTCATACTACTTCAACCAAAAGGTTAGGAAGGAGAGACTCATTAATACTAGAAAGGGTGATAAGAGTTACTGGACTTGAGAAACCTATTTTCCTGAAAATATGTTTTAAGAAAAAATTTTATGAATTTCAACTGAAAACAGTTCTGGCTTCTTGGTCAGTGAATGACAAGAATTTAGGTACATTCAGACTATTGTCCACATCTTTATTGTTGTTTCAGCTATTGTGCCTTCCAGCCTTCATCAGATGGCCTACAGGGAATTCTGAACTGAACCCTTTATTTAGTCCATGAGCGTAGACTGTTCATGTTTTGCTATGCATGTCTAGGGATATCATGTCTAGTTCTTATTTTTAGTAGTCCACAACTATTGCTCTCCCTGTTTCCATTATGTTCAAGTACATACTGTCTGGCACAGGGATTGAACTCACAGTCACTATATCACCAAATTCTCAAACCAACACTTTAATGCACTAGGCTATCATCTTACGGGACAATAGCCTAGTGGATTAGAGCATTGCACATAGTGTAAATAATGATAATTCCACATCCTAGGAAGTCAGACAGAAATTTGGCATCCATTAACTGAGCAGCCAGTACAACTTACAGTTGAAATATTAGGTTGGTGCAAAAATAATGTCGGTTTTTGACATATTTTTAAAAAATTTTTTATTTTTGCACCAACCTAATATATAAAATCTCTCTCTTAAAACATATTTTCAGGAAAATAGGTTTCCAAGTTCAGTCAGTAGCTGTTATCACTTTTTACAGAATTGATGGTGGTTTCCTTCCTAAACTTTTGTTTGATATATATGAAATTTTAACATCTTGATTATATCCTTATTTTTTCTTTGATTTACCAGTACAATAGTTTGAATGTACATTGTGTAAATAATGAATACCAAATGTCAGAATGCTCTGAAAATTGCTGGATTATTAAGTAGAATAGCAATCACTTAATCTCCAGTGAAATCTATCAGTTACTACTGGTGTGAACATTCAATGGATGGGGGAGAGGGAATAATAACAACAGTAATAATGATAATAAGAAGGCAAGCCCAGCAGTGTCATCATCACAACTAAAATATTATTCCAGTGCAGTCTTTACATTTTCACCTCTTCATTTAAATAATAATCATAAAAATAATAATTAGAATTTCTACTGCAGTTTAGTAAAAATTAAAACTGATTACAATAAATAACACATTTTTTTCACTATTATTACAACTACTATTACAGTGCAATCTCTGCTCTTTTTTTTTTTTTCTCTTTACTTAAATTAGAAATCCTGATTATGATATTGGTGTAAGAAACTGCAACAAAGATAATAATAATGATGTTGATAATGAAATTCTATATATTTAGTTGTGAAAGGACGAACATTTTTTCTGTTAATTTTTGTCTATGGATTCTCTATTCCAAAATAAAAACTCCAGAAAATTTAATCTGGATACAGAACAGGCAGAAGGCCAACAAGCTCAAAAGGAATTTGCAGGGAAAACTGTAAAAAAACCCAACTGATTTGACATTTGTTGTGCCTCCTGTGCCTTTACATGGCTCATATTTGAATAATAAACCACTTTTTTTTTTTTTTTTTTTTTTTTTAGGGTCAAGCATATATCATGTGTATGCATGCATGCATCTGTGTATACATATAGGAATTGATCAATTGTTATGGGGGAGGGTCTGGCTTCTACCTGATTAATTAAGTATCTGCTTTACAATGTTTGTATTTCTTAAGACACTGAACTGCTGACATAAGCTGTCTCTCTGCCAATTTGTCATTGTGACAGTCTCTTCCATGGCTTCACTTTCTTCATGCTCCTTAAACCTTCTCATATCTTGGACAGATTAATTGCTTTTTGGATCAGCACCAACTTGGGATTCAGTCACAGAAAATCTTCATGCCATTTCCAATTAGTTTTACCTAGTTACTCCAGGTATAGCTTGGGAGCATTCACTTAAAGTGGTCATTGCTCTGGCTTTTGATCCTTATGAATGCTCAAGAATATAACCTTGTGCTCACATTAGGTGTTTTAGTCAATGTGTATATATATAAAAAAAAACAATATTAGAACTTAAAATCCTGTCCAAATATGTAAATTTTTGTCTTTAGTGATCAAAACTCATAAATTACGATCCAGTATATAAGATATATATTTCTAATAGCAATTTAACAAATTTGTCATAAATGTCAATAAACAGAATATTAACACAAAATAATAAAATTTGATGTTTTTTTTTATTTAAAAACTGCAACAATAAAAATAACTCTTTATGAGTATTTTCTTTTTATAAAGCTTTATTTTCTAAGCATTCCAAAAGATGTAAAGAGAGGTGGGTTTATTTGGGTACATCATTTATGAGTTTACTTCTGATGTTAGCGTGTTGAGTTCTGTTACCAAACTGTTTAGCATTTCCTGAAACACACACACAGACATATATATATATATATATATATATATATATATATATATATAGGGGTTGGACAGAATAATTGAACCAGGTGCAAATTCCACTCCTATATTTCAAAGACCTATTAAGAACTTTAACAAAAACTCTGTAATTGCAGGTTATATCTATTGTAAATGTTTATTTATCTAATTTACTGTCTTTGTCTTATTTATTTTTAGAATTTAGTAAAATTTAAGCTAAATAAGCAAATTGTTGGAGCTCACATAGCAGGAGCCTTGATCACAAAGGTTTCTGAAATGTTTGGTTTTTCAAAAGCTACCATATCAAGAATGCAATTCAAGAAATAGGGCAAAATCTCTAGCAACTATAGCAATTCAGGCCGAACTTGAAAACTTACTGACAGGGACTGATATTCATTGAAATGCAATGTGGCAAAAATCACTGGACTACTGCAGCCAAAGTGACTGAAGGGTTGAATAACCATCTGAATAGTCCAGTTTTTACTAAAATTGTTTGTTGTGAGCTCCATAAAGCTGGATATCCTGGAAGAACTGCCGTAAGGAAACCTCTTCTCTCCATTCGCAACATTCAGAAGAGGTTGAAGTAGTGCAGAGTTCACAATGCCTGGTCTGCAGACTAATGGAAACAAGTCATATTTTCAGATGAGTCCAGTTTTTCTCTTTTCCCAACTTCAGGGCAAGTTTATGTGTAGGGGCAGTCCAAAAAAGCTTACAACCCTGACTGCCTTCTTCCAACAGCGAAACATGGAGGTCGATCAGTGATAGTTTGGGCCACCATATCATTGAAATGTTTCAGTCCAATAGTTGCCCTGCATGGTAAGATCAACAACAAAGATTACCTGAACATTTTGGGAGATCTTGTTCATCCAATGGCCCAGACTTTATTCCCTGTCTTTCTTGTCTTCCAAGATGATAATGCTCCAATACATACCGCTCGAGTGGTTAAGAATTGGTATGATGAGCATGAAAGTGAGCTAGAACTAATCTCCAGATCTCCCCAATCTCCAGATATCAATATTATTGAACATTTGTGGTCCATTTTGGAGTGACAAGTTAATGGTCGCTATCTTCCACTGTTGTCTTAAAGAGCTGGAGCAGGTGTTAATGGAAGAATGGCTGAAAATTCCTCTGGATGAAGTCAGGAAGATGTATGATTCTGTTCCTAGATGTATTAAAGCTGTATGTGAGGCTAAAGGAGGACCAACTCCATATTAAATATACTTTGAATTTAACAAATGTTTCAATTATTTTGTCCAACCCCTGTATATATATATATATATATATATATATATATATATATATATATATATATATATATATATATATATATATACATATATATAAAGTCTTAAGATGTGGTATATTTATGGGATAAAGTGCTCAATATCAGAGATAGAGCGTGTGTAAATATAAAAGTGAACATAGAAGTCAACACTTAGAGGCAACAGTCTGTTTCATGCTAGATGCAATCATCAGGCCACGAGTGCTCTGACGATTGCATCTAGCATGAAACAGACTGTCACCTCTAAGTGTTGACTTCTATGTTCACTTTTATATATATATATATATATATATATATATATATATATATAAATTGTGATCAAAGATAAATCAGAATCCAACAGAAAGATAGGATAAAGAATACATCTGTAAATTTAACATGTTTTGCTCTTATTTAAGCTTCATCAGAAGATATGATGAAGAAAAGAAAATTCTAGTATTTTTATTTTGGAGTTTGTTTTTCATTGGTTCAGCAGATCTCATGTGTATTTGTCTTGTCAAGCAGTGTTCATGTCTATATTTCTTGTGTGCCTGTGTATCATGATTCTAGGTGGGGTCTATGTGGGATTTAATTCATAATGTATTTGTGTGTGTTTTTATGTCTAGTGGGCATTTTTATCTATGTCTGGTAGTTGTTAATATGTTTATTCTACATTATTAAGTTTCTTATGATGTTTCATAGATTTTCATTATGAGGATATATTAGGACATCATGTATGTATCTGATTAAGTGAAAGTTTTAGCTATGATCTATCTAAATTGATCACTCTAAAAATTCTCAGAACATGCAAACAAGAAAACCAATTATTGTGGACACCATTGGTAAACCAAAATTTTTATTTGGAGAAATTTTTATGGAAAGAGATTTTACAGACAAACATGAAATAGACAAAACTATTAATATGGAACAATAACAAATTAGATTTAAAATTTACTGTAAACAAAAATAATTTAATCAATTTCTATTCCCACCGCAACCAAAAAATAAAATCAGAATTAGGTTTTTACGTCAGAGCCCTTAGAATATACAGCCCATGGCGTTCTATATTAACAGGCCTCTGCGTAACGCTGCTACCTCGATAGACTGGAGGCCGGCTGACAATTAGATCGTTTTAGTTTCAGTTTGAGCGAACTGCTGCGTACTGTGTACTCTTATGTTGTTGGCTCGAGAAATTCAAAGGAATCTTTTTATTTTACCTTTGGTTGGAATATCATTTAACTTATTTATTGGAAGTAAGTATATTTGATTATTTTAGTTTGAGTCCATACATTATTTATAAATTGTAAAAAGTAAACTTTGGTGCTTAAATTTACTCGTACAAAAAGATTTATTTAAGTTTAAAAAGCCTTAACATTTTTAAATTAAAGTTTAATTCATTTTTGGCATTTTCCCTCTTAAAGTTTGTTCAACATTTTTTGATTAAAGTTTAAAGAATTATTTATTGATAAAATGCAATTCTTTTTGAGTAATTTGTCACTTTGTGTTATTTTAAGAAGCAAGACAAAACAACCTTTAACAAACAAATTTGAACAGAATTTAATTTAGTTTCTTCAAAGACGTTAAGAAAACTATTTTTATTATAAAATAAAATGAATTAAAAAAAAATGTTTGTTCATTTTTCATAAATTCAATGTCATTACTTAATTTGATATTTATTTTTGATATCGCTAAAAAAACATTATGAGTGAAAAAAAGTAAAACATAACGTCAACGAAATTAAAGTTTAATTTTCTCAAGTTTTTAACCATGATAAAAAATTAGCATAAATCAACATTTTTCTATTAAAAGTTTAAGTTTGAATAATAAATTTGAATAAAATATTAATAGAGAAAGGTTCATTAACATTTCTCTATTAAAACTTTATCCAACATTTCCATTGAAAGTAAAAAAACAAAACAAACGAATTTCTTTTCTTCGCACTTTTTGTTTCCAAAGTTAAAGAATAAATGATTATTTTTACTACATTAGTTACCAATTGGTGAACTGTAAGTATTTTTTTACTTATTAGAATTAAAGAAAAAAATAACAATAATAAATTTATTACATGCAGAATGTCACTATTTTAATTATTTTTTTTTTTTTAGAAAGGTCTCCTTTTTTACGCCTTTTGACTACAAAATTTATTTTACAAGACAAGTAATAATACCATTTTATTTATCATATTTATTTTAATATTTTTCTGATATTGTTGTTAAAGGACAAAAATAAAATGCATTATTTTTACTTTACTTTTAATTGTTTTGCTTTAAGGTAAAAAAATGTTATATTCCTATTTTTATATAGTTTAAAAAAAGCGTATTTAATTTATAACCAAACTAAAGGAAAGGCTACTTATGAATGTTTTTAAATTTAATATAAAGTTTTAAAGTAAACAACATTGGCCTTCAAATTTTGATAACATAAAAGTTAATGGAAAAATACGTCCAAAAACTCCACCATCTGTATGGCCAGGTGTGCCAAGAAGTCAAATACCAACACCCTCAGCTGTTCAAAGGAATATAAAAAAAACCCTCCAGTACTGTTAGAAATCAAATTGCTGATGAACTTAATGCATTTTTAGAATTAGATAAAATTATACAAATTTGAAAGAAAGTCTGCTTAACAACATAAAAGACTTTATATGTCCAGTTGTAACATTTTTGGATGAAAATATTTTAACTGTTCAATTATCAAAATCTATTGATGGTATTCCTCTCTTTATGTTGAAAATTTATAACAATTTGCACTTTGAAACATTTCATTATGGAGTTAAGTGTTATATTAGCAGCCTGTCCAAAAATCATATAAATACAGTTGATACTTGATCAAAACTGGAAGAAATCATCCGATATTTAAATTCTATGGCTTTTGATCACAAGAAAAATATCCTGAGTCAACAATTTTTAGCAATGGCTCCCAAAATGGTTGGAATAAAATACAGCTCAGATATAGTTGTGCTTGCTTTTGGGTACTATGCAAGATCACGGACATTGTATAATGAATTAAGATATGATTTTCAATTACCCTCATTAGCAACATTATGAAGGATGACTTCAAAAGTTTCAAAACGTAATGAAAAATCTTTTTTGTTATCTATATTTAATACTCTTAATACCAGTCAAAAAGGGTTCATAATTCTCCATGATGAAGTATATATAAAAAAGATGTTGCTATATCATGGCAAACAGCTATTTGGTAAATCAGTTGACAATCCATCTGTACTTGCTCAAACAGTACTTGGTATAATGTTGATATGTCTCAATGGGGGGGGGGGTCCAAATTTTCTTACAAAATTGATTCCAATTTCAAAATTAACATCCGCCTTTTTATTTGAACAAATTGAGTTAACAGTCCAAGCCATCACATCTGTACCAGCTGATGTAAAGGCTATTATATGTGATGGCAACCGCGTAAATCAAGCTTTTTTTAAATTATATCCTACACTTCCTGAAAAACCTTGGTTAACTGAAGATAATAAACATTTTCCAATGAAATGAAAATGGCTCTTGTGTACATAGCTGGATATATTACAAGAAATGATAATCAACCCAGTGAATGTGAAACCCATTTTTATTATGAAAAGTATGGAAAATATACCAATTTAATTAACTGTGGAAAACTAAAAGTTCCTTCTGACCACACTTGTCAATGGTTATTTTTGTTTTTTCATCCTTTTCCATACAATAAAGGAAAAGGTTTGCTATAAATCATTAAGTAACATTTTTATGCTTATTTCTGAGTTTCATTTTTTCAACATGGAGAAAAAGCATGCTTCTATTTTTGCAAATATAGTTTTGAAAAACTTTTGCAAATATGGCACACCTAGATCAGAAAAAGAACCAGCTCTAAAAGTTTTGAAACTTTCCTAGAATGATTTTGTTTTATTTGTCTATATTTCTGTGATGATTGATTGTTATATACACACTTCGGCTGATGTCTTCCAGCCTTCTCGGGTTCCGTTTGTCAAACCCAGTAACTGTAATGTAAATTTAAACCAAAGTCTTTATTCACTCACAGGGAATAGATTGAAGAAAGGATTCAGTGACACCTATAAATAATATAAATTTCTGATTCAATATATCTTTTACCAGAAATCATAATTACCCCTTTGTGTTGTTTAATAATTATCAATGTTCATAGCAAAAATACATATTTTCATTTATTTATCTTTCAACACATCCTATTATCCTCAGGTGTGAAAAAAAATGTCATTCTAAGTGTTTCATAAAGTGGTTGACTTCATTTTCTTCTAAGATTTCTGAAAATCCTACATTTTTCAATAGGCCTCCAGTTCTGGCTCTCAGTTCTTGGCCTAGAGTATAGAACGCCATGATACAGCCCCCAAAACCTAGAAAAATGTTTAGACTTCTTCACTACCCACATCATTTCTTCTTTAATGTTAGAAAATGAATATACAAAATGCATGTCAGAAAAAAGTAGGCACCATTGACAACAAAACCCCAAAATTCATAATTCTACTCTCCAACACTCTATCAACAACATTTGAAAAACAAACTAGTTATCCTCACCACCACCACTTCCTACATAATCAAAGATAGAAAGAATCTAACAATCAACATGCAGAAAACTACCAGATATAGATGAAAATGCCCGCTAGATGCTCTAACACACACACACACACACATTATCAACCGAGAGTCTCACATAGACCAACTAGAATTGGGATACACAAAAACATGAATTATACACACAAACACTGCTTGACAAGGCAGATACACATGAGGTTTGCTTAATCAATGAAAAACAAACAGCACAAAAATAAAAATACTAGAATTTTTCTTTTCTAGTATTTTCATTTTCTGATGAAGCTTAAATAAAAGAAAAACATGTTAAATTTATAAATGTTTCCTATTTGTTCATTATCTGATCATACACACACGAAAACATTATACCAATTGTTTTCCTTCTGACAAAGTGTTGGCTGAAAGGATTCCTCAAGGTAAAAATGTGCTCATGTATTTTTTAAAACTCTGTGCATATATATATATATATATATGATAATACACATTGAGTGCTGCTGGTGTTAATAAAATAGTGCTTGATATAATAAAGCTATTAAGTATATATTAATAAATATACATTTTTTTTCTTATTTATTAATAAACTGTTAGCCCTTTCAACCTACAATAATAGAAAAAATACTATGTTTGAATGATAGGCTATTCTAAAACATGAAAATTTAAGTTATATTTTTATATTATCATTATGACCAGCTTTGCTTACAAAAAGAAAAATTCAGATGAAGAAATAACCTTCAGCTTGGTGCCAGTTCTCTAATTACTTTCTATGAAGATTTTTTTTTTTTAAATTTAGTGTTATTGCTTTTTGCCCTTTGACTGTCCAATAGCAACAAACAATAAAAGTTTTAAGGAAAAAAGGCAAATATGTTTAAAAATTAGAAACTGTAAGTTTTTATATATTGAATACATGGATTTTGCAGAATTTACATAGAGTGGTATGAGCATAAAGGGTATCATGATGAAGCAATTTTAATTCATAATTTAAAAAATTATGCACGTGTATAGGTAGATACAAGAAAGAAAATTCCATTGTAATAAGTATAAACAAACCAAAGATGGATTTGGATGCTCAGTCAATGTGGCTGATATTGTAATAGCATTGTTTCAGTGTTTCAAAAGAACAGCTTCTCTTTGTTACAGTGTAAACCTATTAAATTAAAACAATAATTTATCACCCCCACCTATAAGGTAGATAATAATATTATGGTTGCAAGTAAACAAAGGTAATTTCTCTTAGTTGTAACTTACCAAAGATTTAGCTAATGCCTCTTCTTTTGTGTAGACATATTTATGAGGAGTTATTTTCATTGATGCAGTTAATAAGTAAATAAAAAATCTAGTATTTAGATTACAGTGACATTTATGACAAATTTGTTAAATTACTTTCAGAAATCTTTGTCTTTGGACATTAATTTATGGGGCTCTGATTACCTAGAGCAAAATTATTATGTCATGTTCAGACAGGTTTGAAAAAAAAACATTATGCATATTTTTATATTTCTTTTTGATAAAATCTTAACAGTAACTGTTTGTACAATTTAGTGCATTTGATCACAAGTTTAAAAAGTAGAATCACAAAATGAAATGGTTATGACTGTATATGATGATATCACTTATGCTTTATTGAATTGGGGAATGACAAACATACAACTTGTTTTGTTCTTTTAGACTTGATACTGTTCATTTTTCATTGTGATAGGAAATAGAGAAAAATGAGGTTGATACAATGCATGTTTGTGATATTAAGAACTATTAACAAAGGCATGGATTTATATATTTCTGTGTTTAACTTTTAAAACTGCTGATCATTTCTGTTAGACTTATGGTGTGAATTTTCTTTCAATTTCTCTGCTATTTTATTTTCATATTCACCAAAACAGGGCACTTTCATGTGATATGATGGTTAACAAGCTTGTCTTTCTAAGTCAATTACAACTCAATAGTGGGCTTGATCCTCACTGGGTGCCCCATACTTTTAGCCTTGTGCCACATCTAAGCTACACTTAGAAAATGACCATATTTTCCAAAAAGAGCATTAACTATGTTGGAGGATCAAGTGAAAATTTGTGCTTAACTTCATAATAAAAATTTCATTATTGTCAAAGCTTTTAATACAAAAATTTTAAGGTATTCTTTTACAGAAGTTAAAAAAAAAATAATGAAGCTTAAATTTTATTCCATTTTTCAATAAAACAAAAAAGAATAAAGTTCAAATTTCTTATTCCAAGCTATTTAGGGTGTGACAAATGGTGAGGAATGCTCAATATTGGTTATGTCAATTTCAAGATCTTCAATTTGGTGCCTTAAAGCAAACTTGGTCTGAAGATTGCATTGAAGCATGAAACTGATAGAAATCAGCACAACATGGTAATTATGCCTACACTGTATCTATCTATCTATCTATCTATCTATCTATCTATCTATCTATCTATCTATCTATCTATCTATCTATCTATCTATGCCTGTATTTTTGTTTCTATCTATCTATCCATCCATCCCTCTATTTGTTTCTATTTATCTATGTATTTTTGTTTCTATCTATCTGTCTGTCTATCTATCTATCTATATATATATATAATTCCAATTAAGGTGGTGTTGGATGGCTTATCACTACTATAAGTTTTATGCTTGTAAAACATGCAATTTTCAGTCAGATGATGATAGCTAACATGTTTATTCTACATTGGTAAGCCAAATATTCTAAACTTTAGGTGGCTAGTATATGGTTTGTATATCTATACTTCATTTCCAAGAGCATGTGAGTTTTTTAATATAACTGCTCCTCTACTGAAATCTATATATATATAGTTTTAATATAATATTAATATTTAATATTTATAGATATAAAAAATTATTTGCTGTTTTCACTGTTTTTTTCCCAATTCAAGGTTGATATCAACATTTTCGCCATACCAACTTTTACCATGTATTTGTACTCATTGGTATTTTTGGACAGCATATATACTATTTGTGTATATATGCTAGCCATCCAAAGTTTAGAACCTTGTGTTCACCAACAGGGAATAAATACATTTGCCGCAAAGGTCATTGTTGGTTGCCTGAAGATTGCATGTCTTGTATGAAACAGTAAAAATTGGCTATTCAACACCATCTTGGAATAATATTCCAGCTTCATCATAAAGGCATAGATCACTTTTTCTTATGTATCTATATATCACTCCTAAGTTTGTATTTTGAAATATATATTTAAAGACATTTTTATGTTTAACGTTCTTATTATAGATACAAGTATTTAAGTAAATGTTCTGTTTATAATAAACAGTATTAAATAACATTTACTGGCCTGAATGTCTGAGAAATTTTCATAGAAAATATTCATCCTTCAACAGGATTTGAACCTGTATCCTATACGGAACCGTCATATAGCCTGACGTGCCTTACCTTTCAGCCACAAAGGATCGTTCGGTTGGCAAATATCTAAATAATTGTCGAACTTTGTCCATTTCATAATGTGTGATGTCATTTGTTTGCATTTGATACGCTATGAGCAGTTATGAATGTACGTGAGAGATCCATGGAAGATTGAAGTTTATAAGTTTATAAATTCGACCTTGCCAACTGAATGATCCTTTGTGGCCGAGAGGTAAGGCATATCGGGCTATCTGACGGTTCCGTATAGGATGCAGGTTCGAATCCTGTCAAAGGACGAATATTTTCTATGAAAATTTCTCGGACATTCAGGCCGGTAAATGTTATTTAATACTGTTTATTATAAACAGAACATTTACTTAAATACTTGTATCTATAATAAGAACGTTAAACATAAAAATGTCTTTAAATATATATTTCAAAATACAAACTTAGGAGTGATATATAGATACATAAGAAAAAGTGATCTATGCCTTTATGATGAAGCTGGAATATTATTCCAAGATGGTGTTGAATAGCCAATTTTTACTGTTTCATACAAGACATGCAATCTTCAGGCAACCAACAATGACCTTTGCGGCAAATGTATTTATTCCCTGTTGGTGAACACAAGGTTCTAAACTTTGGATGGCTAGCATATATACACAAATAGTATATATGCTGTCCAAAAATACCAATGAGTACAAATACATGGTAAAAGTTGGTATGGCGAAAATGTTGATATCAACCTTGAATTGGGAAAAAAACAGTGAAAACAGCAAATAATTTTTTATATCTATAAATATTAAATATTCAAATCCTGTTGAAGGATGAATATTTTCTATGAAAATTTCTCAGACATTCAGGCCAGTAAATGTTATTTAATACTGTTTATTATAAACAGAACATTTACTTAAATACTTGTATCAATAAAAAGAATGTTAGACATAAAAATGTCTTTAAATAATTGTTGGACTTTTTCCATTTCATAATGTGTGATATATATATATATATATATATATATATATATATATATATATATATATATATATATATAAGGTATGTGCAAATGTTTTCAGAATTTATTTTATTCTAAAAAAAAAAAGAAATCTGATTTTCTACATTTATTCAACCTCTGGCTGACAGACAGAACTGGTAACATGTATGCACACACACACACACACATAAAGTGAAATGGATTTTTTAAAAATCTCCAGTAGCAATTTAAAATAGATAATTCCATCCATATATTTTACACTTTTGTGTAATAATAAATGTTAACACCTTACTATATAAATGAAAAAAGATTTTGAAATAAATTTATTAATTTGTTCAAAACCATAATGTTTGTTTTGCCTATTTTAATATGTGTACGCACTCACAGGTATACATGCATCTTCATGCTGAAACATATTTACTATCTATATTGTTCTTTTTAATCATAATCATGATTGTAATTGTAATATGAGAGTGAGAGATGATGTGAGTGGTAGAGCTTGAGTAATTAGAGAAACAGAGAGAAATATTTAAGAAACAAAAAATGAGACAAATGAAAAGAGGATATGAAAAAAGAAGATATAAAAAGAATAATAAACAGAAGAAAAAAAAGAGAGATGAATAGAGAAAAAAATTGACTTAATTTTAATTACTTTTTTTTCTTTGTACTTGATTCTTTCTTTTACCTTGCCCACTTGCAGTGCAAATTTTAACTAATTTAATCAGCAAACAACTGCCTAACTAAACAAAGCCTTAATTTCAAATCTCAAAGGTGATCACAACATGCAATGTATTAGTTTCTATTCCACTACCCAATTACTACATCATGTCATTTACAAGCATTTTCCAATTTTGATTTTCCTCTTGTTTAGCTATCAACGAAGACATCTCCCATGCAATGAACATTGGTAATCAAACTTTTTTCTATTTTTAACAACAATTTATCATTCCAGGTCCACCGATTTATGTGTTTCTCTTTCTTAGCCTTTCTCTCCCCCTCCCTCTTATTCATTGTATCTGTCAAGATATGTATAAATCTGTTTCAAAGTATGTTTGTCTGCTAGGGTAGCTAGCTAGCTAGCTCTGTTGCAGACTCCTGCTCAGGTACATCTGTATGTATTCAATACCCACAAAACCTACCTGTGGTTTATACTGCAACTATGCTGAGTGGGCCTTAGAGTTTCTGAGACAGAGAGA
This sequence comes from Acanthosepion lycidas, assembly GCA_963932145.1. NCBI lineage: Eukaryota > Metazoa > Mollusca > Cephalopoda > Sepiida > Sepiidae > Acanthosepion > Acanthosepion lycidas. Next base: position 115,067,339 of record OZ010586.1, read on the forward strand.
GAGTGAGTGAGCATCATCCTGAATGATTGACAGTTTGAACAAGGCCAGTACACTCAAACCCATTTGATGACTTGTAACTTTGCATAACCCTCAACAAACAGTTCTGTCTACCCAAATTCATTCACAAAGATTTGTTGAACCAATGGTATGGTTTTCAATCACTTTCCAAAGGTGCTGCATTCTGGGATTCCCTTTCCAGGTTTATAGCATATATATAAAAAATCATATATACACCTACATCTATAGAGTGTAAGTAAAGTAACTACCATATTTGATATCATGAAGAAAAGGAAAGCTAGAAAAGATTATAGATCTATAGATAAATAAAAAAGATTTTTTTTCTATAGGCAATAAGAAAAATGTTTTTGTTTTTGTGTGTGTGTGTGTGTGTGTGTGTGTAATGAATCATGCACAGAAACAATTGATAAATGTCACTTAAGCCCAAAGGTAAATGTTTACCTTTGACTTTCATATAGATGGGCCAGGAAGTATTTATTAAATATTCAGGAAATTTCCTCCTACCCCTTAATTTAGGTTGCAAACATTTTAGGACAAGGTATTTCATTTGAATATTTAATAAAAGGGGTGTTTAGAATAAGGATGTTATAGGTGGAATTTTCTCTAAAAAAGAATAATCATCCCAACTTGACGATTTCAAACTCAAAGGTTGATGGTATTGTCATCAGAAAGAGTTTACAGTCCTTTCTTTATTAAAGGAAACATTACAAATAAAACTACTTGAATATATTGGACCATTGCATTTTTCTAGAAGCAACCAGAAGGATTTTAAAACGATAGTCTTTCATCAGAACAGTGTAGTAACACATTATTTACATGTCATGAGAACGTTTTGGATATAAAATGACCAAATCAATGGCTTCATTGATTTTGGCAGCAAGGTCCTCAATATCACGTTTAGTTTTTTTTTGCTTGGATTCATATTAAGAATGTGGTTTGCAAAAAAAAAAAAAACACTTCTTGATTTGATGAATTTTAATAAAGAAGAAGTGAATAACTTGAAATGCAACAAAATGCTATTCAAGATTTTAATAAAAGATTGTAAATTTGCATGACTATGGTAGTTCATCTGTTGAGAAATATTTGGTAATAAAGAAGGTTTATTATGTATCATTTCGTTTTTCTTCTATTCTGTATTTTAAATGTGATAGTTACATTATTTGCACTGTGTATATACAAATGGACAGACTTAATATATATGTGCATATACACGCTTTCACACACACTTTTGTATGCACGTCTGTAGAAATGTCTGTCAGTTTTTCAGTTTGTGTGTGTATATGATATCTATTTCTGTTTCTTAGTTTAGTGTGCTTCTTTTGTTTTGTCATTTTCACATTCTCTCTCTCTCTCTCTCTCTGCATCTTGATCTTTCTCCGTCACCATTCCATCCTAAACATTTGTCTTTTTCTCCTTTTCTACTGATTTTTCTGTTATTTCTTATTGTCACTCCTCTTTATTCTTACCTCTTTTTCTTCTTCACAACACTGTAATGTCTTTCTATTTACCTCTCTCCCCCCACTTCTTTTTGTGAGAGCCAAAGTCTCTCTGGACACCAATGAGTTCTATAATCACTAAATCACAAGAGCATGGAATGCATCTACCTTACTGAAAGTAATTAAAGAATAAATCACTAATAGATAAGTCAGTCCCACAAAATCAAATCAGATAATGGAAGAAAAGAAAATTATTTGGGGACTCTTACTGAGGATAACGTGTTTTACTTTGAATTAACTGTAATATGAAACCCATGGATGGCTGATTGTTAGCCTTGATAACTGATGAGTTTTTCTTTTAAGTTGATTTTTAAACTAACAATTTGTGCACCATTCAGTAGATGTTAAGTTTATGCTTTCTGATTTCCATCTTAACAAAATCAGGTTTCACTAATAATACATGAAGTGAGAACAATAGTAACTCTTATAAACCATTGATATTGAGTTCATTTCTTACTGGGAGTTAGGTTTACAAAATAATACATGTCTATATAAGTTGAGTAAATGGTATTTCACAAAATGGCTTCAATTATGCTTCCTAACTGTACAAATAAATTAGACGAAAAGTATAAATTTTAACTTTCTGAAATTGTTCTATAACCAGATTTTTTTTTTGTAGAAAGATAGTTACCAGTATTGTCTCACTGATGAAATTTTAATATTTTTAGTACTATTGTTGCTAGTTTATGGTAACCAATAACTGTCTATATTTCTGAGATGAGGTATTATAACTATTTACACTATTTGGACTATTGCCGCCCCCCCCCCTTCTGTATTGTCATATTTATGATGTTTCAGGCATTGTAGACTCCTGCCTTCTTCAGGTGATATATGTTGGAATTTAAATCTGCTGGTCATCTGTAAGGAGTTTGATCTGTTATACTTTGAGGGAAAATCATGTCAACTTGTGTTATTTCCTTGTGCAGTAACAAATCCAAAAGAGTCAATTCTGTTTATATTTTTAATATTAATTACATGAGACTATCTCTTTCCTATGAAAAAAAGATTCACCTTCAAAAGCACATTATTACAACAGAAGAAACTTAAATGAGTAATATTGACTCGGAGAAAATTTTAAATATTTTAAATTTTCATGTGAATGGGCCACAATTTAACTATTGAATTTTTACTATTGAAATAGATATAACCAGAAGATCTAAACTCATAGCTTATTTTCTCACACTTCTTGTCTGGGGAACTTTCTTCCAGCTTCTTGATTCCCTGCCACCTACATTCTTAAAAATTTAAATCCAATCAGCCATCTTATGTCTTCTTGAATCCTGTTCTTTTATTGTTCTTTCTCCTCACTAAAGTTTTTTCATTCTCTTTCCCTCCCAGTAGCCCCTTACATCTTAGTGACAATATTGCCTTCTTTTGTGTTAAATGATTAAAAAAAATAAAAGATAAAGAAAACAGTGAATTTAAAAAAAGAGAATGATATGCAATGATAAGATTATTCCAAATAAAATACAGTAATCTACAATAAGTCAGAATTTCATAATATCAACAAGAGAAACCTTTAAAGCAAATTTCAGTACAGGTTGTCCTGCATCCATTGTAAGTAGAACTTATTTGAAATTATACTTCATATATATATATATATATATATATATGAAATTATACTTCACATATATATATATATATATATATATGAAATTATACTTCACACATATATATATATATATATATATATGAAATTATACTTCACATATATATATATATATATATATATATATATATATATGAAATTATACTTCATATATATATATATATATATATATATATGAAATTATACTTCATATATATATATATATATATATATATATATGAAATTATACTTCATATATATATATATATATATATATATGAAATTATACTTCATATATATATGTATATATATATATATATATGTGTGTGCATATAGTACTTTGAGCGTGTATGCTTTTAATGTTATGAATAAAGACAAAAGGAAAACTTATCTTAGTTGAAATGTTTCATCCTATCCCTCAGAGGACAAAATGTGTTGGTTATGATAAGTTTACCACTTGTTTTTATTCATCTTGTCCTTTTACAGTTATACTCTATTTGAAATTTTTAATGTTATACAAATTTGACATTTATGCTTCATTGATGTAGGATAAAAATAGTTTTTGTTTGTTTTACAAGAGTGTATACTTACCAAAATTGATGAACTTTGTTTTTGTTCTTGTGCATAGAAATATACAAGGTACACCATGTATTTGAAAACAGAAATTTTTCGGGCCATGAGTGGAAGATGATGTAAGATATTGTTATCTAGTATGTGCCAAGTTTTCAGGCATAACAAGAGTACATAACAACTCCCAATCTGACACAGTAAATAAAAAGGCACACTGTGTTCAAGTACTAGTTATCAACTAAAATGACTTGGAAATAGTTATTTTTTAAAAATGTCACCAGGTTCTTCATTTTCAAAGTTAAGTATATGCTTAAGATATCAGCCAGGGACATCTATGGCCTACAAAGAGAAAATGGTCAGATGCTGTAAGGACAGATGAATTTGGCCAGTAGGTCCAGGAAATCATCAATCATAATCTAATCATGTCAATGCTAGTGTTCACATTGAGGTTCTGGACATAGTAGTTAAACCCTAGATTGAGGTTATGGCCCAAGAAAAATGGAACATTTCCTAACAGGATTCTGTTCCTTCTTAGATGTACTATGTTGCCCAGGAGTGGCTGGTCAAAAATTTTCATGATCATGCTATTCCCAAAATGTGGGCTCTTAGATCTCTTATTTTAATCCTCTCAACTACTATGTCAGTCAGTTAATGTGCCATGCATGATACACTCTTAGGTGATCATGTATCTTTTAAGACATGACTGACGAGGCAAACTTTTTCCCACAGTAGGTTGCCATTTCTTTCTGTGGTAGACCAGTTGCCATCCAAGGCTATAGAACCTGGTCTGTCCTGCTATTTACCCATAGGTGGAGGGAGAAGAAGATTCATACTTTTCCCAAGGGTATTAGCACGTAAGTGAATGTAATGGATTTGACTGGAATTTGAACTATGCTTTCCGATTCCTCAATCTGAGCCACTCTACATTACTCCACTGTGCCTCTACCTCACAGTGGTTAAACAGAGCTAAGAAGTATATATTAATAAATATACATAGACCCTACGTTTGAAGTGAAACTTAGGTTTGTTGTTCTACCAACTCATCAGGCACAAATTATTACTTTTGATTTAATATATATTTATATATACATATATATATACACATACACACTCTCTATATTTTTGAAATCAAAAGTAATAATTCATACCTGATGAGTTGGTAGAACAACAAAACTTTAATTTGCACTATATGTATATATATATTTATGTATATTTATTAATATATATATATATATATATATATATATATATATATATATATATATATATATATATAGTGTGTGTGTGTAATTAATTACCAAAGAAATATATATGTATTTATACAGCCATCCGATAGGAAAAGTTTATATCATTTTATGCCTGTATTGAAATATTTGGAGTAATTCAGAGTAATGCTTACTAATCAATAAAGGCTAGTTTTTCATTCAAAAATCTTGGAATAACACATATGGAAATGTGTACACATTTGTAAATGAAGGCGCAACTGATCTGAATATGGTTTTATATTTAAACATGTACTTAAATTACTCTGTGTTTGGGGGGGGGGGAGCAGCTGATCTGGTAGGCTGTAGAGTGGAGTGCTGCTTGCCTCCTCACCCAGATGGCTCTTAGAGGCCTCCTTACTGAGGCTCAAGTGATCTCACACAGTGGAGCAATCATTTGATATGCAAAGATTTCCCACCCATTCCCCACATATTAACACATTAATCTGATAAGAGATGAAGAAAAGTAATCTACAGTAAGTTTGAAAATTTTTTGTCATTTGTTTGGACATTTCTGTTGCAGGCTGTGCTACTTTTAAAGCTGGAAATTTTAATATGGAAATGCTGTTAAATGCAAAATCAACTCAAGACAAGCAGAGAAAAAAAAATTCTCCATTTGTTTTTTTAGAATTTTGAAAAGATTTTGGAAGAGTAATTTTTTCTAATGGGAAAATTATAAGATAATATGTGAAATTGTTAAGATATTGATTTTTACATCATAATGTATATCTGTTTAATTTACTTTCTTTGCCTTTCAATTTAAATTTCTTTCTTCTATCTCTTCTCCTTCATCTTATCTATAAATGGCATTTTCTAGAAGTGCAGAAGTTTGTATATGTCATTGCAAAATATTAAATCTTAAAAATCACCTCCATATATTTTGCTTAAAGTTTTTGAAATATTTCATTATGATTAGTAAAGTTTCTTTTTTTCAAGTGGATATTTGCAACTCTTCAAATAAAAATAAAATTTACCATATCTTTTAACAGAATAAAATTCATATATATATATATATATATATATATATATATATATATATATATATAATGTGTGTGTGGGAGGGTATAATGTGCAGCAGCTCAGAATGAGAAATCAGTGTGCCAAGCTCAAATTCCAGTCAAGTCTGTTACATTCACTTATGTGTTATTAATCCATTTCTTTGTCTATTCTCTAGTTATGGATTAAATAGTAGGGAAGACTATTTTTGATTGGCAACCAGTCTAAGAAAAGGAAACTTCTGAATTCAAAACCTGATGATGGTTGTTTGGAGACCTTGTGCACCAGTTCTCTATATTTGCTTCTTCTGAAAAGTGCAATTGGGTCTGCACAAGCCTTCAGTCCTATAATCAAATCATATATGCAAATAGTGTGGCTATTCAGTTCTATCCTAAGAGCAGAGCTGTTGGGTCCTTATACTTCATCCATCACATATATATAGTTTAACCTAAGCTTTGTGAGTTAAATTGGGTAGATAGAACACTTGGGGGCTATCAATAGCTTTGCTAGCACAAAGTCGCAGTTCATTGTAGCTGAGGGCTTGACGCATGCTGGACTTGTTCAAATTGTTGATGATGCTTTCCCAGAAACTGTAACTAAGGCCTGCTCAGCATAGTTGCAGTATAAACCACAGGTGGGCTCTGTAGATGTTGAATAAACACAAATACACCTGAGCAAGTGTTTGCAATAGTGATTGGCTAGCCCCCCTAGTAGATAGGTATCCTTGAATAATATATATATATATATTGATAATATTAGGGGTCAATATATATATATATATATATATATATATATATATATATATATATATATAAAAATTCCCAAGAGGATAGAATCCAGGCAGAACTCAATGTCCAGGACAGAGTAAGAATATTTAGAATATATATATATATATATATATATATATATATATATATATATATATATATATAATACATGTAGTGCTCCAAAATTTGAGAGAGTAGTACATTGGAAGTTTTCAACCTACCATACATGTGGAAATTGACACAGCTTTTTGATATTGATTTGACACAATAGGTAAAGTTTTAATGTGGTTGTGACAGTGTAACTGTGGCAGCCATAAAATACAGACCAAATTGATTGATGGGGTCAGAAAGATGCGGCTCTCTATCTTCCATGATTACAAGTACAGTAGGTTTTTGTTTGTTTGTTTGTTTGGGTTTTATGGCATACCAACCACTGTGGGTTATTTAATGCCAAATCCAGTTTATATGAATTTTAAATGCCTATTTTGTATGGAATAAAAAACGTATAGCTGGCAACATTATTCTTTACAAAAAACGTATAGCTGGCAACATTATCTTTTCCAAAAAACGTATAGCTGGCAACATTATCTTTTCCAAAAAACGTATAGCTGGCAACATTATCTTTTCCAAAAAACATATAGCTGGCAACATTATCTTTTCCAAAAAACGTATAGCTGGCAACATTATCTTTTCCAAAAAACTTATAGCTGGCAACATTATCTTTTCCAAAAAACGTATAGCTGGCAACATTATCTTTTCCAAAAAACGTATAGCTGGCAACATTATCTTTTACAAAAAACTTATAGCTGGCAACATTATTGTTTCAAAAACTTACAGCTGGCAACATTATTGTTTCAAAAAACGCATAGCTGGCAACATTATGGTTCCAAAAATGGATAGCTGGCAACATTATTTTTTCGAAAACATTATCTGAGGCCTTGCTGTTGGATGTAGTTTATCACCATACCCAGGACATGGATGTAGTTTATCGTCATACCCAGGATGTTCAAAAACGTATAGCTGGCAACATTATGGTTTCAAAAAAGTATAGCTGGCAACATTATTGTTTCAAAAACATATAGCTGGCAACATTATTTTTCCAAAAACATTATTTGAGGCCTTGCTGTTGGATGTAGTTTATCGCCGTACCCAGGACGCAGATGTAGTTTATCGTCATACCCAGGACGCGGATGTAGTTTACCGTCATACCCAGGACGTGTGTAAGACTTGGAAAAACTAGGAGTTCACTATTTGCCCATAGCTGGGACCCTAAAAGGTGCTACCACTCCGGGTCAAGGTGGACTTGGGAACACCAGCAATTAAGAGGTGGTTCCACACTCCTCAAAACCTCCTGATCAGAGGCCTTGCTGTTGGATGCAGTTTAACGTCATACCCAGGACGCAATAGGTTTTTCCTAGGAAACAGTAGCAAAAGTATACCAAGAATATGTGAATTCCAGACAGACATCAGCAACATATAAAAACTGAAATTGGTCAGTGGTGATGCTAGAATGAGGTTGCCATTAACTAACAAGGATAGTAACCATACAATGAAAAGGAATACTGGATTAGATTGTATCCAAATTCAACACTAGTTGTACTCAACCCATTGTTTCTAAAGAACACATTTCTAAAAGAGAAATAAAAAAAATCAAAGCATCAGTAATACTTAGACTGAATATATGACCCATAGAAATGCATTATAAAGTCAAAATACTTAGTCCTGAGGTGTACTTCAAATGGGTGACAGATTTCAATATAGGTTTAGTTTTCTTGTATGAAAGTGTTTTCATGACTCAATACTCTTCAGGACTAATACACACCAAAAAGAATGGAAATAGCTCATATTGTTGTAACAAACCTGACCAAAATGGTACATATTCTTGGAAAATTATAGCCTTTTTGCCAAAGTAAAACTTAATATTTATATTCATGAGTCTCTATGTAAAATGGTTTCAGAATTTATTCTTTTCAAAATATCTATTTCTTTTTTAATTGTGTCCAAATAAACTTGCTTGGTTATTTGCTTTTTATTTTGCATGAACATCTTTAATTGTTCACCCAAGCTAGTGAATAAGATTTAAAACAAATCTTGCTACTATTTCCATGGTTACCATGTGTTCTGCCAAAAAATGTGCAAAGACATTTACCATAATCCCTACAACATGTGACCTCAACATATCTGTATTTGACATCATGCATATAAGTTTCATTATTATAACCTTTTATATCATCATTATTATAACTTCCTTTCTTAAGTGACTTTGGAATTTGAGATAAGATTACATCTTTCTTAATTGTTCGTATTTAAAAATGACAAAAGGATGATCTTGAAATCATTGTTCCCTTACTATATAATTGTACAGAAAATGTTTATAATTCTCTTTAAAATTATAGTTTTTAGAAGTACATGACTAAATTTATTATTATGCATACAATAATAGGTTATAAAAGACATGTTCACAGTTCAAAATTCTATTATTGTCTAACATATACAGGCAGCCCTCGATTAATGCTTTCAATTAGTGTGCTAAAATTTCTATATACCAAAAATAGATTAGTACATTCATAGTTTATTTGTGTGGTAAAACATTCTTCAGTTTAACCACAGTAACTGAAAATTGATTTTTTTTAATAGTTACCAATGTACACATTAGCCACACTAACCATGAGATTCCTGTGCTCTTTATGATAAAACTCTGTTACTTATACAAAAGGTCATAGATTCCCACATGTGTTGCAATGTATCAGATCATGTTAGAAAATATTTTATTAGTCATGCAATTGAGTTGGGTGCATTAAGCATATAAAGAATTTTAAAATAAAATAATTATCTGATCATAATTAGGCTTACTGTAATTTTTAAAGCCACAAACTGGGAGAGTTGTCAGATCTTTTATTGTATAATAAAATTTTTCATGATCCAACACTCCTTACGCTTCAGAGTTAACAAAAAAAAAAAAAAAAAGTAAAAAAAACTAATAGCTTATATCATTACAGGGAACCTGGAACAGTTCAAGAGACCCACTAAACAAACAAGGAAGTATAGTAAGTATAGTAATGATAATCTATTAAAAAAAGGAAGATAAATTTGATATTCAGAAACATCTGAATCAATGTGGAGGTGGGAGAGGACAATGATTTAAAGCTTGATTATCATTTGAATATTTCATCACTTGTCTACATATATATTCAGGAATGGAGACATAGTTCAAGTAATGGTTAAGTAGCTCAGATTGAGGAATTTAAGAGTTGAGGTCATTACATTCACTTACATGCTGATACCTTTGGGAAAGGTATGAATCCAACTCTTCCCCCCCACCCCAGCTATAGGTAAATAGTAGAACAGGCCGGGTTCTATAGCCTTGAATGGCAACCTGTCTAGGCGAAGGAAACTAAATTCATACAAATGGCTGGAGACCACTTGTGGATCCAAATTCCCCATTGAGACTCCTACTATTAGTACATCCTTGGATGTGGCGTTAAAAGTAACCCAATATTTTTTTTAATCAATTTCACCCCATGCAAAGCAGTAGCTCCACTAAGACACAAGGAGATACTGGGTGTGAAAGAATTAAAAACAAAGCACATTACTAATGAGCGAGAACAAAGAGAGTAATCAGGAGGACAGTATATAGTGATTGATATTGCATTAAAATTTATGAAGATTAAAGTTGGCTGGAAAGCATGGAGCTGGAAGGAGATTCTACATGTGAGAAGTGCAAGAAAAAAAACTGTTAGCCTAAAATTTACAGTTACATCTAGCCAGCTCAACTGTAAATTGATGAGATCTTGATATCAGTCTATTCCTGTGCTTAAATTTAAAAAAAGTCTAGGTATCATTGTGAAGAGCTCATCCAAACAATTATCATAAAAGTATTTATAGAAAAGGCACAGGCAGGCAACCTTATGTCAGTGGGAAAGTTATTGAAGCCAATCCATAAGATCAGGATTGATAATATTGCTGATTCTTCTTTGGATTTTATCAAGGAGTTCAAAGTAAATAGTGAAAGCACAGGACAATATATGGCAGCAATATTCTAAACATGGGCAGATGATAGATTCTGGAGAGAGAAATTGTCTCACACAACCCTGTGAACCAACTTTCTTAGCAGCTGACTAATAGATTCAATATAGTCTTTCGATTTCATGTCAGGTGAAAATGTTAGAGAATAGATTCAATAGTCTTTCCATTTCATATCAGGTGAGAATGTTAGCCTGAAAAGGTGCAATGAGTCACTTTCCTGGAGGTTAGCATCAACCACACTGATGAAAGGCAGAGAGTGGTCTCTCAGATGATGAACAAGGAGAAGTTTAGTTTTGGAGGCATTAAAATTAATAAGCCATCTCTTGCTCCAGTTAACAACAGGCTGGAGGTTGTTTTGGATATTGGCTATCATTTTGACTTTACTGAGCTGATCAGACTTACTATTGAGAGAGAAGCAAATGCTTGCGTCATCAGCATAGATATAAAGTTGAGAGCCGATATCATTGGGAAGGTTATTAATGAAAATTAAAAACAGCGTAGGACCAAGGATGGGACCTGGGGGACATCCACATTGGTATGAAAAAATCTAGACAAGTGGCCATTCAGGATAACTTTTTTCTATCAAATCATGAAATGATTTGATAGGAAAAACTGGATCAGTTCAAAAATTTGCCCAGAGACACTGTAACTTTTCAGAGAAGACCTGCATGCTGAACCCTGTTGAAAGCTTTTGAGATGTCCAAAGCTACTACCCAGGCTTCACCATTTTTATCTAGAGCAATTATCATTAGCACATCAAGTAAACCTGGAGAAATGAAAGCCATATTGCTTGTCTGTAAAAGGCCGTGTGATGAGAGCCGTTTAACCAATTCAGCATTGATTAAAGCTTCTAGGAGTTACTCGAAAAGAGGTAGAAGGCTAATGGGCTGATAGTTGGAAGGGTCAGACAATTAACCCAAGTTCTTAAAAACTGGAACAACAGATAATGACTTCCAGCAGGCAGGAAAGCAGGAGTCAGTGAGGCATTTATTATCCAGTTTAGAGAGAACAGGAGCCAGTTTGGGAGCACACTTCTTAATTACTATAACAGAGATACCATGCTTTGTGGAGATCTAGGTTAGAGGTGTTAGCAAAAACCATAGAAGGTATTATATGTTTATCATTCAACAACGCCTCAGTTCTTAATTGGAAGTTAGACAGGGATACACCAGATGAGTCAAGAGTAGATTTTGAGGAGAATTTACAGGCAAAGCATTCCAGTTTATCAGTAGAAGTTGTTAACACTTCAAATTGATTGAAAAGTGAAGGAATAGAGACCTTAAACTTATTTAATACACTATTACAGAGCCTCCAGTAATCACAAGAGCCAAAGTTGTTAAATGCAAAATATGTTGCTTCATTCTCTCAGCAAACTTAGCTCCTTTGAGTACTCATTTACATTTATTATGAGAATGTATTATTTTATATCAGCCAACACTAATTCATTTAATAAACTTAGTAGCAGAGTTTTCTTTTTGAGTTTGTTCAACACTAACAAACAACAGCTGTAATTTAAAAGGTGGTAGGGTGTATAAAATTGCTGATGGCTGCCATTGATAGACCATTGTGGAAAAGAGTTAGTGTGGCTTCTGCATTCAGATCCACCCTACGATTACAAAAGTCAAAGGGATGATGATGAGGGTTTATACAAGTTCTCAACCTAACCAAAAAGGAAGGCTCCCCCCAATTTTTTTAGGTCATTTACTTTCTTTTGTTTTCCCTTTTTTTTTTAAGTTGCTTAGACTAAGAACTTTTCTTACACACGCACATATATATATATATACTTTCATTAAATTCGTCCGACAAAGAAGATTTAATTCATTTGTTTTATTATGATTTTTCAGTATCTTATGTTTGGTAATGGAGTATAAAAATTTTCCATAATTTTTATTGTCCCAAGTACTTTCTGATACTTCTATAGCCATTTCCAAGGGTATTTTGTTGCAGGTGTTGTTATTTTTTCCTCATGTTTTGATTGTTACATTGTAATTTATTTTTGTGTAGTTTTGAATAAGAGTTTTCATTCTGAGCCTTCACATGTTGTATATTCACATGTGCATCATTTTATTTAAAAAAAACAACTTTTTACACTCTTTTTCCACTGTTAAATGATCTATAGTAGGAGAGAAATATTTGCTATACAGGGCCTCTCTAATAGGAAGATATTTCTAATAATGTGATTTATATAGAATTCTTGTATTTTTGACCAGAATTTTTTTAAAGAGTTCTTATAAATTATTGGTTGATAGATGTTTTTTATAGCACTTTGACCTGATACGTGACACATGAGGGATCTACTCAAGGAGATGGTAGTATGATCGATATAGATAATTCATTTGTGATAAGAAACACTATATTTGTCATTGCTAGTCTAGATTTGATGAGGTTATTTTGATTAGTGACAACAAGCTTTGCTGTCTTTCTATTTTCTGTAATATATTATAAATTTTACATGTTTTTTTTTTAATTATGGCAAAAATATTGTGTTTAATGATTTTTTGTATAGTGAACTTGTCCTGCTTATCATTATTGTGCATTTGATTGCAGTAAAATAAGTTATTTTTATTACTAGTGTCATCTATTTTTTGTAAGAATACTTTTATTTGTTTATCAATGATGTAGTTGGGAAAATTCCAGTTATTTTTTCAATTTTCAGGATTGTTTGCCATTTGAAAATCAGTCTTATAACTTATTTTAAAACTTCAAACTTACAATGTGGTTATTATTAGACTTTGAAATTTAAAATATTTCCTACAAATTGCTGCTATTTACATATGTGCAGAATGATCTGTTTCCTCCAAACTGTCACCATCATTCAGTAAATAAACCTTTTATATATAGATAAAGGTTCCAGTAAGTATTTATATATAGATAATACATGAAGTAGTTAATAATGTGAAACACAGTTTATACGTGTACATATAATTTAAATAGAATAAATGTATATACAGATGAGTGCTGCAATGTCCTTGGACTGACCAAGAAACGCTTCTGTAAATCTACTAATTTGGTCAGATTTACTCACACACACACACACACACACACACACATATATATATATATATATATATATATATAACAGAACTCCTGAAAGCCTCAAAACAAAATACATTTTATGAATGAGAGCCCATACTTCAAGATTATGTTACAAGAAGCAGAGAAACTGAATATTGATTGTTGTTTCAAAGAAAATTATCCAGTCAGCCAATGACAAAAAGTAGCAGACCAGGAAGACAAATCCACTGGAAGTGAATACTTTTATCTGCTTGAAATGGATCTGCTAATGATTAAAGAAACATTAAAACCAGGGAAATAGATACTGAGAAAAACAATTTCAACAAGCCTGCATGCACACACTTTTATAGTCAATTTTGTAGGGAGATGGTTACCAGAATTGATGCCTTGTGTGAGAAGCTTGTACATACATACATACATACATATACATATATATATATATATATATATATATATATATATATATATATATATATATGTGTGTGTGTGTTTGTTTGTGTGTGTGCATACATGTACATACATAAATAAAGAAATATGCATCAGAAAATATTACAAGATTTCATTATCATAATGAACATCTCATCTCAGGTAATATATGTATATAGTGATATTCGTAGAAATTTATTAAGCGTAGCTTATTTTAGAACATAGTTATACAGTATGTCAGGTTTTATTATATGAACACTAGTGTAAATTTCAATGTACAATATCTATCATTATTATAAGTATTGATATTGACTTGTTTTGAAAGTACCAAATTTTATTATGTATATACACTAAGTGCAACATGAATTTTTATTTATGAATAAATTGAAAAGAAATATATTTGAGTAATACAGTACCACATATACTTGTAGATAAATTATTTTACATGTTAATATAGGCTCATTGGTATTTCATCACTCTTTCATCCATTGATTAATTCTACTGTTTTATCTTCAACATATCATAACTTGGAACAGTTTTTATTGTTTCTTAAACATCTTTGCTTAAATATTGATAGATCATAAAATTTAACTGTTGCATGTCTTTTAGAAACTTGGGTCATTCTATTAATTTGGTATCACTGAGTCTTTTTTTTTTTTTTTTTTTTTTTTTGGCAAGTTGAGTGATAGTCAGCTTAAAGCTTTTTGGCTATGATGTGTACCACCCAGAAATAATCTCTGCATTTTATATTCAATCTACATCAACTCTAAAAGGACCTAGAATTTTACTGCCTACAATAGTAGCCCAAAACAATAATCCATCTCCCCTTGTTTTCTAAATCATATTGATTATTTCCATGAAAGGCGCAAACTTTAGTCCAGCCATAAAAAAAAAAATAAAATATTAACCTAAGAACTCTAGTCATATTCTTAAATAGCCTTGTCAAATCTAGACTCCTATGGAGGCCATGTATGGGATCCAGCTTGTTCATAAATGTCAAAACTGTCAACTATATACAACCATTTCATGAATTCAATGATTAAAAAGGGTTTTGAGTGAATGAACCTTGTACATTCTAGAGAGGACCATTCTTCATCAGGTCTTATGGGCTGACAATACAGAATTACAAAGAGCTGTATTAAAAAACAGAAACCATATCACTTACAGAATTTCAAAAGTAGCAACAACTCAAATGAATAGCATATGTGACTCAAAGAGAAAGTAATGATCAGAATGTTGAATTTCTGCACTACTTCAAACAAAAGGTTAGAAATGACCCCACCCCCACCATCAGTATTAGAATAAACAATAACATTTACTGGACTTTGGAAACCTATTTTCTTGTTTGATTGTTTTGTGAGAAAGATTTTATAAATTTCAATTTACAGGAACACTGTTTGATCAATGACTGCTAAATGTTTCTGTATAAGGAAATGACTGATATCACTATGACCATAAGGTCAATTCAATATAGTTCTACATTCATCACTAAAAATTAGTTGAGAAATCAGTTTTCATGTACTTCTGCTAACTTAGACTTTGTGATGTTTACTTAAAGGTGGTAATTTTGGTTGTTTTCATGTCTTAATCCAATATTCTTAATATTCTACATTATTTCTTTCTGTTCACATTTTTAAGACCAGCTTCTTCAAATGTTTTATTTCTGGTCAGTTCACTTTTATTGCTTATTAATATTATCCTTTTATTTTTTCAAATCTCTTTTGTGATATTTTAAAAGTCTGCTTTTTATTATTATTTTATTATCTTGTTATTCTCTTGACAATGTTTTTAATTTCATTTTTGATTCTTCTCGAATTTCCATTCAACCTTTTCTTATTTTCCAATGTTGTGCTCATATTTCTCAGTAACAATATCTTGTTTCTTTTTTCCCTTTTTCCTTCTTACAACCAATATCAATCTTTATATATCTGAAATATCAATTATCTATATTTACTATGCATATTTATTTAAAATGTCAGGAACAATCATCAGGTTGCATAATAAAATCTTACACTATCAAATAAATTATTGTAAGTATTTCTAATTGTACTGATATTTAAATTATTGCCTAAGCATTGACACTATATAAGTACCCAAGTAGTAAGAGGTTGGGCAGAAAACAATACACAAGATTAAAAACTACCATGAAATTGAGAAAATAGGAATGAAATCACATTTCTTAATACTAATAATAATGGTAATAAGGTAAAATTCACATGATATTATCTATTGTATAAAATATAAGTATCTTCTGAAAGTTTTACTGATATTGGTTGGTTAATACCAATTTCATAATGAAAACATTGACTTGCTTAATAAAATCTGACATATTATGTTTTGAGGATGAATGTACTATACTAGCTTTGTTCAATACTGCTTTATGACAAACTCTGCAGAAAAGTAAAAAAAGGGAGTTGCATTTTTTTAATTGTAATTCTAAAGTAATTTCGCTCTGATGTTAAATAAAAATTATGATTTGTTTTGTTGCCAAATCTGATGCTGTGTAATAGTTATACATAGATTGTAAGAGAATTTAAATATCTGCCAGGAAGAAAAATCTCTTGTAATTGGTTTTTCGTCGTCTGTATGAATAGGTTTTAATGAAACTTACTTGGGCATACCAGGCCTAATTTCTTAGCTAGCATCTTGCTTAGCAGTCCTATCCTTGTACCACTAAGCTATATTTGCAAGGGCAAAATCACAGGAGGGTGCTGAAAAAATAGACAAGGGTTATACATGATCTATAAAGTAAACTCTCCTTTTTTTCCCCCTCCTAAGATGCCTACTGCTCACTGTTTGTTGGGAACTGAGATGATTATAGTCTCCATTTAAGAGGCTAAACACTGACCAAATGACTCACTAAATTATGTGATGTCCTCTGGCTATAAGTAATCAACAAATGGTATCACTTCCTAACATTTCATTAATTCCAATTCATCTACTGCTTAAGTAATGGTTGTGATGTTATTCATCAAGCAGGAAATAAGTCTCAAGATTATACGGGAGAATATCTGTAGATAAGAAGCAAGGATATTTTATGTCTGATATTGTACAAAATCAAGGCAAAAAAAAATGTAAAGAAGAATAATTCAAAATTAATGTTATGCAAAGTTTTATCAATAGGACTTTTAGACTCTGTTTGGCCCTCATGATTTCATAATTCTCCATGGAACATTTGTTGA
The DNA here is from genome assembly GCA_963932145.1 of Acanthosepion lycidas. Lineage (NCBI taxonomy): Eukaryota > Metazoa > Mollusca > Cephalopoda > Sepiida > Sepiidae > Acanthosepion > Acanthosepion lycidas. The sequence continues at coordinate 115,084,685 of OZ010586.1, forward strand.
ATGTCTGCCAACAATAGCTGATGTCAATATGGCAGCTGAAGTAAGAAAACATGACACATCATTAATGATTAATAGAATCTGTAAGCTAAAAAAGTTACCCAGGGTTTAATAAATATATTTATAATTTTACACACTGTTGCACAAACTTTAAATTGTGTTTTTAAGTTTAAAAAAAAAAAAAAAAAAAAAAAAAAGTGACAATACAAAAAGTTTCTTTTCTCTGGAAAGTGATTTAACTTTAAAATATATAAACTTTTTAATACGAACAAAAAATATTTATTCACAAAAAATATTTATTCACATCTTTATTCACATATTTTATATATAATTTTGGATATTTTGAAAACCTTTTTCTTGTACATAGAGATTCTAGTAGTTGTATATTAAATATTCTGAAAATGAGACAATGTAGTAGTGGGTATGATTCAAAGAAAAATAAATGAGTAAATCATGTAATGATTTATAAACTGAACTCTGACAATCACATGGCTAGATAAAATATATGGTAGGTCTTTCATTCCAGTGTAGAAGTTCAAATTTCTGTCAGTTTTTCTATTATTAATTCTTCATATTATTTCCTTGTGGTTACTTAGTAACACCTGAGATTAAATTTTACACACCATATAAAATATTAGTGTGGCTCATTTTAATTTAACTGTACTTTTCGATGTCTAAGGCTGATCAGCTTCTTTTAATCATTAATGGTATAATTAGTAGTAAGAGCTAATGAAGATTATTAGTAAGTTTTTTCCATGGATGTGTTAACTAGTTAATCATTCAACTTTTGATCAGTCTTAACCAAATGTAACTGTCAAAAGACCAGAACTGAAAAAAAATATATAAAAATTTATTTTCTTGCTATATCAATTCCATTTCAGAATAATAATAATCAGTATTCAGCAAGCTAGATTTTTGTTTTGTCTTGTCTTGTTTTGTTTTGTTTTGTTTTCAATTCTAGCAATCCAATCCTCATTTTTATATTTTGGGGTTTTATTAAACCAATTGATTTCTATTTTGGATATAAAGCTTCTCCATAATAACTGAATATCAGGGCATGTAAATATGCCTTTCTATGGAATCTCCCCACAAGATCTGTCATAATATGTCTTTTTTCAAAAGAATCAGAAAGCAACTGTGAATTATGCATGAAGCATCATTTGTTTGTCACTGCTCTGAATCTCCCTCAATTTCTTTTCTTTTGTCATTTGGCCATCTGTTTCCCTCCCTCTCTTACTTATATTCTTACATTTCTCTTCCATTCTCTTTTACTTGCCATTTAGGGAATCCATGGAATTGTTCTCTTACTTCTACTTTCACCCTTCTTTCCGCATTTAAGAGAGGAGTTTCTTCCTGCATTCAGGTTTCGTATTTACTGTCAAAACTAAACCAAGTTTTGAAGGCTCAAAATCAATTTGCTCCACAAAAGGATAATGGACTGGACTGTATTGTGAAATGACAAAACATAACAAGATTAAAATTAGAGTGGGAATGAATATATGTATATATATATATATATATATATATATATATATATATATATATTGAATATCCATCCTCCTTTCATTTTCATTTTAACAATCATAGTAAAACCTTCTCTAAAAAATTGACAATTGGATCCTCAAATACTCCCTTCTCTTTCCACTCAAAACACAAGAGAGAATGAAAAGGTCTTGTTGATATTGATTTTAACATTTGTCAAATCCACCTGCTTGACAGTGTCCTTCTCACCACTCACACAAAACTACAAGAGGCTAGCTAGAAATATTCTAATTCAACTCGCAAAAATGTTAGCATTTAAATATTTCACCCTTTCCATCCCTCTTCATTTTGCCCACATCTATGAATTTTTGACTGTCTGTGTAAATCCTAAGTTGAAATAATAAAAAATTTACAAGTGAAATACAGATTTAGGAAACTAAGAAAAATTGCTTGAGAGAAGTAAAAATGTTGGGTCTCATGAAAGATAAAAGTAAAAAGTAGGAAGAATGTGACCTTAACATTACTTTTAGGTTTTGGTAGATTTTTTTTTTTTTTTTTTTATAGATATTGATGTTCTGTGCTTAGAATTATAATGAATAAAGAAATAATCAAAGAAGGCATTAAATAAACAGAATAAATACAGACAAAACTTGATAGTTTTTAATATAAGGATATATTAATATGAGTAGAAAATAGATAAATCTGTAGTCAGGCATAGGGTTACATTGAGAGTTCTTTCTAATGATAAACTCTTTGTAAACATGATGGTTGTTCTTCTGTACCTGTTATAATTGAAATAATATAGAAACAGGAGTTGGGTTTTTTAGATTCCACTGAGAATCATTTCAGGTGGAACTTGTTATAGTTAATCAAGAGTTCCTGAACCTTGGTAAAAGTTGGTTTCCTTTAGGCTGTATGAAAGTATCTCACTCTTTCTGATTATTTTCCTGATGGAAAGTCATGGAAAAGAAATACTACTGATCAACTATCTTGCTAAGAGCAAGATGATAATTAGAAAATAAGATGTTGCCCTGTTGGAATTTACCTTTGTGTAAACATTAACATAAAGGATCTTTCACATTATTGGATTTTTCAACTTCCCTCAAGAAGAAAGCTTCTCTTTTTTTTAATAGTGGCATTTTGGAACAATGCTATTTGAGAAAAATATACCTGTATCTCAAGTAGTTATTCATTAATACGAGGCAGCTATTTCTTGTGGTTAATTTTTTTTTTCATGTGAATAGAACATTTTTATTAGTTTTACAATTTTAAATACTTTTGTAAGTCATTTAATCAGCAATTACTAAAATGGAACGGAACATTTTTACTTATTTTTCTGAGTTAAAATACCTTTAACTAGAGATACAAAAAAAAACAAACAAACAACAAAAACAAGGGCACTACTAAAAGTCTATGGAACCATAAAATACATGTGGCTCCATCAAAAAAGAATTATACAAGGTTTTGAATATTTGCTTTTTCGTTTCTCTGTGAGTTGTTATTTCTTGATTCCTGCAATGCCAATTAAGATTCCGTTCTGTCTCATGTCCAACACATGGGGGAGTCATCCCCACCACAAATCGGTAGGGAGTGCAAACATCTTTGAACCATTGGTTTTTAATTGAACACAAGTCAGGATTTGTCTTTTACACAGGGGCAGTGAAGGAAGGGGATTGTAGCTGAAGAATAAGAAAATGTTCCTTGTATTCATCTGCAAACACACACACACACACACACACACACACACACACACACATACACACATATGCATACACAAAGAAATGTTAAAAAATATCTTGCACACAGAAATGTCTACATATAGGTATTATACATGAACATGTACATAGTTGTAAAAACAAAATCTGACATACAAATGTAAAAGTGCTTGCAGTCATGTCAATACAAATTTCTACAATTATACACACCATCTTTTAAAATAGACATATTTTATATACATATACTCCATTTATCTGCTTATAGATACTGTCAAAAATGCGCAGAAATAAACACATAAATTTAGGCAGATTAAATCATAAAGCAATAGCTACAGAGGTATTATATATATATATATATATAAAAGGACAAAACATATTATACATGTAAAGATATATATACACTATAATGATGTATATAAGTATTAACCCTTATGTACATATATATATATTCCTCTATCTATCTATCTATCTATATATATATATACACACACACATGTGTGTGTATGTGCTTACACCCAATCATATGCACCCTTGAATATACGGACAAATAAACATGAATATCTACAATTGTTTACTTAAATATATACAAAATCAATCTATATACATATATGCTAAAATACTTCCATATGCACATGTATGTATGCATGTAAACACTTACACATACTTTCATAAACACAATGATACATGCTATCATTTAAGGACTGCACATGCATGCCGTCACATGAAATGCTTGAGGCAGTCCACCCGGCTTTCTTGCTTGGAATCGCACAGTCAACAGACGAATGTTGACCATAGAAGAAAAGCCTTGAAGCTTTTTAAAAAACAAGCCAATCGTAATGTTCTTCCTGATAAGGGCAACAGTTTACTTTCCTGCCTTCTGTAAACTGCTTCTGGGTATTGGTTCTTCATTATTTACGTACAAGATCATATTAAGGCCCTTACAAAACTACAATGGCAGGTGAGGTAAAGGTTGGGGTACTGTTGGATCAGGGAACCAGACCAGACAAAGTCTGGTTGCTGAAGGGGATTTTTGCAATGTGAAAGTTGAAGGAGAAGACTGCAAGTAAATGTATGATCAATGACATCTGATGAAATGTGATACAGCAAGGTTAAGGTCCTCTGTCTCATGAGGAGCAGGAGATCTTTGAAAATGAAAAGACATTGACAAAGATTATCTAATAATCCTTGGTTGGAATAAAATCCTCCTTTTGCAAAGAATAGTTAAGTGTAGAACTGAATATTTCGATCATGATTCTGAAATAGAATATTAATAGCATTATTATATCTGAAATTGGAAGTTATGAAGTAAGTCACTAAAAGAAACTTTATAAATTTATATATATATTTATATATATATATTTCTTGACCTATAAGGAGGGAAAAAGTTGAATTAGTGTGGAGGAGATACTTATCGGTATTTTCAATAATCTAATTGGCAAGAAGAAGAAATAAAACGTCTTTTTTTCAAATGGCTTTAGAAATGTTGGATCATATGGTGTAGATTAGTAAACAAATAGTGCTCAATGTCAATCAGTCAATTCTCCCTGAAGTATGAAATCACAATATAATGAAACAGCCATTTACAACATTTGATGAAAACACTTTTTCTAATAGGGATTTGTTGAACCAATTTGTATTTTTAGAACACTTACTGAAGATCAAGCTCATTCACAAAGACTTGTGATATCAGTATGTTGACTACTGTAAAAACATTCTCTTGAAACAGTTATGGCTGGCTGCTCATATCTGACTGTGCCTGTCTGCTAGGGAGGCTAGCCAATCTCAAGGCAGATGAAATCATGGAGAGATAGAGCCCACCTGAGGTTTACACTGCAACTATGCTGATCAGACCTTAGTTACAGTTTCTGAGAGAGAGCATATTATCTGGTATGATCAATAGTTTGAACAATGCTAGTACACTCAAATCCTCAGTCATGATGACTTGTGACTTTGTGCTAGCTCAACCACTGACGGCTCCCACATAATTATGTTTACCCAGTTTCACTCACATGGCTTGGGTCAATCCGTGGCATGTTTTTCAGTCACTTCCTAAAGGTGTTGCATGTTGGGATCACCTTGCCAGGCTGATAACATCAAGAAGTTACTGTCCTGACAAACTGACCTTGTTGAAATTTGAACCAAGGCCTCATGGCCAGAAAGTGAATGACTAGCTTGTAATAAAAATTAAAAGAAAATGTTAAATTAAATTTTTGTTCTTTGAAAGGAGTTTAAAAAAAAACAAAAGTGATTAATTAAAATAATTGCAAGCATGGAAACAAAAATGATGGGATAATTTATGTCTCTTTTATTGCCATTTCTCTGAGTATTTTAAAATCACAAAGTCTTCAAAGTGTTTAACACATCAATATCATTTAAAAAGAAGAAAAAAATGTTATTAATTCAATTAATTGGCTATACTGATAAAATGCTATAAAATTCTCAAGAAAATTTTACATTTAGCTAAAAAAAATGACCAATGTGATGATAGTTTTTAAAAATATTCAAATATTATACACTGATTTTAAAAAAATCAGTTGGTTAAAAATATAAAGAAAATCAATGCGGTGATAGATTTAAAACTTGAAAGTGATGGCAGACTTGTAAAAATATAAAAAAAAAAAAATCAAAGAAAATGTTAAATACATTTTTTATCCTTCCAAATTAGTTTAATACATCAATATTTGAAAAAAAAAAAAAAATTGATGAGATACTACGGAGATAGTAGTGGCAGTAGTAGTGATATTACCAGCAGAAGATACCTACACACACACACGGCTTTGTTTTACCTTCTTTCTCTCTCTTTGTTTCATTTAACATGACAAAAAACAACTATAGCCAAATTAATTTAAGCTGATATTCAAACAGGATGGTAGAATAAAGAATGCAAAATTTACCTACCTATCTTTGGCCTGACATTCAAAGAAGCAAGATGTGGCAATATATGTATAAAAGGTCAATCAAAACATGTGGAGGACACAAAGTGTCATAATTCAAAGTCTGGTAAAAGGTAAACGAATATTATTCAAGAAATATATATATTTTTTAAATGAATATTGTTTAAATTGTGATTAGATTTTTATGGTATAAGATAGAAGTATGAGCTGTACATCTTCATAAACATGAGGTAAACTGGGGCATAGATTTGTATTCTCGAGAGTGTTGCTATCGAATCTTATCAAAATATAAATGTACACCCTGTTTTTTTATATTTTACAATGTCACAATTCCTAAATGAATTACTACTTTCCCAAGCCAACATCCATAACCACAAATATGTTGAAAAATCAAAAGAAAACAGCTAAATCCATTACTTCATTACTTGAAGATATACAGCATATATATATATATATATATATATATATATATATATATATATATATATATATAATTAATTAATTGACAAATCAGAGATTTCAGAAAGCCATGGTAATATTTTATATTTTGCGAACCCGATAAAATTTGGTTTTGCTTTGTAAGACTTTGCGGTTTAAAAACTATTATCAAGGATATATATATATATATATATATATATATATATATATATATATATATATATATATATATATATATATATATATATATATATATATATAAAACATATTGAGTATTGGTGTTAATAAAATAGTACTTGATGTATTATAACGCACATATATTTATAATATTGCACTGTGCATGAAACTCAATCGTGCTACCAGTGAGGAATATTTATATTTATTAATATTTACAATATATATATATATATATATATATATATATATCATATATATTATCATCACATTGCAATTTCCTATGTCAACATAACAAAATATTATCTTCAATGGTGAATATCTTTGTTAAAATGTCTGTATAACCACTTTGAAGATGGCTTATGAGTTGAAAGATTAGACCAAGGACCAACTTTTAAAAAAATAGCCAAATGTTAAACAATTTTGATCTTTATTTTCATTTGAAATTAAAACAAACATATGAACATTAGAATGGCTCATGATCAGACATAATAGACATTCAATGTTTGTTATATTTAAAAATGTATGTTTATATATATATATATATATATATATATATATATATATATATATACAGAGAGAGAGAGAGAGAGAGAGAGAAAATATCAGCAATATAATTGTGTGTGCACACATATACACATGTATATACACACACAAAATTGTTCTTCAGATAATATATTTTTTTTAGCTCTTAGGGAACATATAAGATAAAGGGTTCTTCTTTTGCCTTCTTCAAGTCATTACAATGACCTTGTGACACATGAATTGTTGGCCAGCTAGTGAGATTAATTTTTGCACTAAGTCAGCCAATATGCTCTCATGGCTCAAGTTATTGACGTCATAAAGTACTTAAGATCTTGTAAAAGCGTTAGAACTCTTTTATCTACTTGTAGATATTAGTGGATGCTCTTCAGTTGAACCAATCCTGCCCTCATTTCCACTTTTCCCAACAGAATGACCAAAGTTATAACAAAGATAATTACAAGCATTATTTTTTTTTTTATATACTTTGTATGATTAGGCCCTATCCACATGTAGTGTTGCAAAATAGTCTTTTTTTTTTATCACTGATTAAAAGGCATTCAAAACTTTTTTCATCTTTTAAGCCTTTCCAATGAAAATTATATATGTGTGTATGTGTGTGAGCAAATATATAGAAAAATAGGAAAGAACTGTTATGTTAATAATTCAAAGTTATTTAGTATTTTTGTTTTTATTTTAAAAAAATAAAACTGTGCTCAATACATAAGTAGAGCCTAAATTATAATTATTTTAAAAAAAAATATGATTCCATCACTACATAAGAGTTCTCATATTTCAAAAACAGAAGCTAAAAAACCAGCTCTGTTTCATCCTCAAGTGAATTTTGGATTAACTAATCTTGAAATTTACACAGCTTTATAAGCATATATATTCATAATATTAATTCACATTTATATACAAACAACCCTTTTAGAAAAAAATCTTAAGGTATAGAAATATGAATTTAATGGCATAATAATAATGCCAACAACTCTCTGTTGTTGAAACAGACCAGATGATATGCGTCAAACCGATGTCATCATTCGCTTGAAAATAGACACCCCGACCCTACCTTGACTTAATCTCTTTCCGAAAATAACTAATATGTTGATACAATATGTTAAGCCTTACACCCCTTATTAAAATAATTGGTTTTGCCGTTTCCATGTAATTAATATTACGAATGTATATGCTTATAAAGCTCCGTAAATTTCAAGATTAGTTAATCCAAAATTCGTTTGAGGATGCAACACAGCTGGTTTTGTATATTTTATATATATATAATTATTATAAGAGATAATAATAATAACATGTTGAAATTGCTACACAAAAGCTTTCATGTTTCAATACCATAATTGAACTTCTTCAGGCAATGTTAAGTAACTAGTGATTAAATGATTTTTAAGGAAATTTAAAAACAAATTGTTACCTCTTTTCCGAAAGTTAAAGGGAGGGGGATAAGGTCAAAATTAAAAGCAGACTTGTGAGTATGTCTTAATTAACCAATTAAATGTCTACACTAAATAGAAAAGTAAGCTCAGAGGGTGGAGGTGGCTGAGTTATTTTTTCATACTATGATAAACTAAAAAATAGACCAGAAACCCAATCATAATTTCTTTCTCTTATTTGGTTATATATATATATATATATATATATATATTTTAAATGTTATCACTTAGATGTTATTTTTAGTGGATAGCTATATTTGAATAGATGTTCTGTTTATTCTTTTAGTGTTTCATCTTCATCTCCAGGCGGGAATATTCAAGAAATCTTGAAAAAAAATGTATCCTCCAGCAGAATATGAACCCTTTGCATGAGAAACCTTCATTAGATCTGACGTTTTTAACCAACACAGCCATGATGTTGCTTAACCAAGGTCCTTTACTACCTTTTCAGCCTATCCTTCTTGGTCAGATTTCCAAAAGTTCATAATTGATCAGTCTCATATTCAAAACATAAAGTAATTTGTAAAAAGTAAATTGCTTCTTTTTAATTAATCCAACATATTAGAACTTTAAATGTTATTTTTTAGTAGATAACCTATTTGAATAGACATTCTGTTTATTTTTTAAGTAGTATTTTATTTCCTTCTAATGGCCTGAATATTTGAAAAATCTTATTAAAGAAGAATACAACCTCTAGCAGGTTATGAACATGTACCCCTTTGAATTTAATAAAATCTCTTGTAGATGAAAATAAAATACTTTTTAAAAATAAAACATCTACTCAAATATGGCTATCAACTAAAAATAATGTTTAAATTGATAAAAATATGTCAAATTAATAAATAAAAATCCATTACTTCTTTAGGAATTTATATATATATATATATATATATATATATATATATATATATATATATAATATATTAATCATTTCACTATGAGGCAAAGGGTTATTGGAATGAAAGACAATGAGTATACTTTCAAAGAAGGAACCAGAAACCCATTCTTAAACAGGAAACAAGGGATAAACCTTTATTCCTGTTCAAAAGATTAGAGAGGAGTGTGAATCAGACTATAGGTGAGCTTATCTACTCCTATATATATATATAAACATTATGCATCTGACAATTTTAAAGCAAATTGGATAAAAGCACTTTGACAAACAGGCTCAGAGAAAATCTTTGGAATTTAAAAAGATCCAAAAAGGTTACTTTTTTGATATTGTAATTCATATTATTCTTCTCCTCATCACAGAATTATGCAAGAAAGTGAGTTTATGATATATATTCAAGAAAAAAAAAAAGAAAGTCAAATCGCTATAACGAAAAACAAAAGTAAACGTCTAAGACATGATCTACTTGTATATTTTGAAACTACACAAACTGTCAGGCACTATGTGTTTAAATGCCCCAGGAGAATTGATATTATTATTCTTTGCTGTGCATTTATTGATTTGTTCTCATGTTATTATTATTTTATTTGCAAGCAAGCATTAATTAAAAGATAGTAAAATCATCTTTATTTACTCTGTCATGTTATAATAATCAATAGAATCATTAAAACAATTACATACACATCCTATATCTCTTTTGTTTTTGTAATCATTTGCTTTTGGTGTTACTAAAGACAGTGAAATGTTAAACATAACTAAAAATATATCTGTAAAAGGACAATGTTTCATCTTCTGATGGACTTTATCAAGGCAAACATAAGGATTTTGTTTTGCAACAAGTATTTATAAATAGGAGTTAAAAATGTTCATTTTTTAGAATTTAAGAAACACTGATAAATATACATGAGACTAACTGAAAGTCAAGTTAAATTACAAAGGATGCTAAGTGATGTAATTTAATGTCTAATAAACAAAAGTGAGTAAATGTTATTGAATTTTTTTTATAATGTAATTATTATTTACTAGAAATATCAGTGAAAATTTCACAGTTTTCCTATTTGCATTTTCTGATGAATCTTAATTCTTACGTTAATGATTGAATAAGCTCATGGCACGTTCTACAACAATAAAATATCCATAGAAATTTCTGTGACATTGTTAAATATTTGAGCTTAACAACTTTCACAAAATATCACAGTAACAATCATAAACACAAATCCGGGCCATTACTTAAAGAAGTAACAAAGTAAAAATGAAAAGATTTGAAATTGACAACTGTTTTCTATTTCAACAGATGTTAAGCACTTTTATGTTCTTTTTTCTTTCTTTCATTTTCTAACTGAAACCAAGTAGTGTCTGTGATATGTCTTTTCTGTCTTTCCATGTGATCAAAACAGAATAGTCTATAACTTACGAGGTATTGACAAGAGAATGTTAAAAACTTCTTTCATTCATTTTCTCACCTAAACCATGTAATTCTTTTGACATGTCCTTTCAGTCTCCTCTCCACAGTTCATTATTTGAGGTATTGGCAGGGCATAATAGTCATGCTAATATAGCAAAGAAAACGGCGACTTACCTCGTCAAACCAAGTGACAGCGTGTCGCTTGTATTCTACGACGGAAAAAGTGGCGAAAAAGAAAATTACTTACTAAACAGAAGGGCACGTATTCCGCATAACATGCTGAAAATGGAATAATTGAATTAAAGAAAAAAAAAACAAGTCAGTCGCAGGAGTCGCTATAAAAGTATTTTGATATGTAAATTACGGAACATCCTATCCCACCTGTCGACGAATGAAAAAAAATAGGTTCTGCCAATAAAAGCAGTTGGTGTTCTCGATTCGGGAGCGAAAAATTCGGGCATTTTTGGTTTCGGCGTTTGTTAGTGAGTTATTTTTCTGACTGGTGACACGCATTGTGATTTGAAATAGTACTGGCGAATCGAGTTTTCAGCATTTCTTTCTGCTCCCGATATTCGAGTCTGGACTTACAGTGATTTTTCTTTGTGTTGTGGAAGTAATCTGCGACAAATACTTCCTTTGCTTTCAGAACGCTTACAGCTAATTAAGGAAGGGATAAGCAGAATTATCATATTATTTTACTTTAGGATTAATTTATGTATTATATATTTTAAATAATAGAAGGTTATGAATTTAATCATTTTCTTTTAATTTTTAAAAAAATTTCTATAGTCATGTATCCTGGCTTGTGATAGGAATATTATTTTTCAGGAAAGGAGATATTTGATAAAATCCAGAGAAAAGATTTATATTTTGATAAGATTCAATATCAGCAAGAATTTTCCATCTAAGTAAGTTACTTTCTATTTTAATAAGTGTGACATCCTTCAGATCAAAGTTGGGGTTGAATTTATTTCTGTGTATGACTAATGCATTTGATAAATTGTTGTGTATAAGATCCCTTTGGTGTTCTTTACTAAAGAGTATTTCTGTTTTAAGTATATTTTATATGTAGATTGTTGATCGACAAGAAAAGATTGAAATAGATATATTCATCTTATTGAATACATGTTGGTATATATAAATATAGACACCTATTCATAAAAGGAGTAGATTTTTGTCATTGGAGAATTAAAATTTTGAGGTGATTGAATTTTATTCTAAAAAAGGGTTAAAGGTTATTCTAAAATGATCTAAATAGTAAGTTAACATTCTTGAGATGATGGTATGATAAGGTGACTGATAACCATTATCACAATAATCTTTGGTATTATGATTGCTAAGGAATATTCTTCAGACTTCAGAGATATCATAGTTAGTTTTTTATCATAAAGGTACAGGTTACAAAGTTACAATTTCATCCATACATCATTGGTTTGATAGTCCATAAGTGGAATGAACTCAATCTGGACATCGTCCTGGGTATGATGATAAACTGCATCCACGTCCTGGGTAAGACAATAAACTACGTCCAACAGCAAGGCCTCTGATTAGGAGGTTTTGAGAAGCGTGGAACCATCTCTTAATTGCTGACGTTCCCTGGTCCACCCTGACCCAGGGTGGTAGCACCTGTTAGGGTACCAGTTATGGGCATCTAGTTTTACCCGAAACTGAGGTAAAAAACATTATAAAATATTACCAGCAATACATTTTTGAGGAAGAAAAAAAAACTATTACCAGCAATACGTTTTTGAAAAAAATAAAATTACCAGCAATACATTTTTGAAAAAATATTGCCAGTAATGCATTTTTGAAAAAAAAACTATTGCCAGCAATACGTTTCTGAAAAAATATTACCAGTAAAACGTTTTTGAAAAAATAATACTACCAGCTATACATTTTTAAGGAAAAAATATTAATAGAAATAGATTTTTGACAAAACAAAAATATTACCAGGAAAAAAAAAGTTATCGGTATTAAATGACCCATTGAGGTTGATATGCCATAAAACAACACAAAACATCAATCTGGACAATATATACACCTAAAGCTGTCATCAGCACACTCTACATGTATGGCTTACTATCTTGTTGAGCACAAAAATGACCACTTTTAAAGAAATCACATGTTGGGGTGAGTCTGAAGTTTGCTTAGGAGTTGTTATGTAAGCCAAATACCTACTTGGATAACACTCTTTGGTTTGATGAGACAAAAATAGTTATTTGGCTCCAATTCGCATCATCATTTTTTCAAAAAAGAGTAAAAAATTCTCGGCATTCTAACTGTGAACTAAGGTGGCAGTACTGTAATGGCATGGAACTGTTTTTATTACATAGTACAGGACAATTTAACAAAACTGAAAGTAAATACAGCCATGTACTAAAATATATTAATCAAGAACCTCCTTATAGAAGGCAAGACTTTAAAAATGAGATTCAGTTAAGTGTTTAGGCTGGACTACAATTCTAAGCATATAGTAATATAAGCAAATAGTGGATTGAAAATAAGAAAATCAACATATTGAAATAGACCATTCAGTACCCTGATATGGATCCAATTAAAAATTTATGTCTATCCTCATCGGCCTAATAATTTGAAAGATGATCTGTCGTGATGAATTGTCCAAAATACAAGCAGAAGAGTGTTTGAAGTGAACAGCTACTTTTAGAAAGTGGAAGGAGAAGGTAGATGAAAACAGTTTATTCTGCAAAGTATTAAACTTCATTTGATTTTGCTTTCTGTACTGGTTTGAATACTTTCAGCTATGTTTTTTTTTTTTTTTTTAAATATCTTTTATAAATTTATTTGTTGAAATATTTGTTCATATTTACTCTTGTGAAGCTGAAAAATGGCTGTAATTTTGAGTTAAATTCTATCTGTATTTTGCAGCATGCAGTGAATATTTTTCATTTTTTATGTACACACACACACACACACACACACACATATATATATATATATATATATATATATATATATATATATATATATATATATATATATATATATAGAATAAAAAAAGTTAATGGTCACAGTTGAAATTGACCAGGAAACAGCAGTATTAAAAAATGCCCAATGCACATATAAAAGGATAAAATTTTAACATTTAGAGGTTTTAACTATAAAAAATTAGATCAGCCAATTCCACTACCTTGGTTTTAACCTTTTGGTATCTTCAGGTGTTTTCAGTCAATTAATTTTCCTGATGCTTTATATTTTTTAAAAATAAAAAATTTATGAATGCTATATTTTTTAAAAATAAATAATTAAATAAGTGCACATGAGGTGTCGTAGAAGGTGAGGAGTAGTAGGAGGAAAGCAAGTATATTGAAAATGTATCACTGGGTGGGGTTTAAATAAAACATACATACTTTCTTTTCATCCCACTGCATATGAACTCTCTCTCTCTCTCTCTCTCTATATATATATATATATATATATAGGGTTCATATGAAGTGTGATGAAAAGAAATATATATATATATATATATATTGAGCCTTTTAGTGAGTTTCTTCAGGTGTTGAGTAAATTGTTTAATATTGGATGGAAACTTGTAAAGCACCTTTCCAAAATCATTGAATGTTTTGAGTACTTTCAACCATCGTTTGGCCATTTACAAGGATAGATGGTAGAATTCAATAGCTACAGACAGTAGAGCATTGATGCTGTTAGCATTTGAAATTAAAATCTGGCTTCATATGCCATGATGATGGAATAGATTTTAGTTTCACACAACTAAAACAACCCTACAGTTCAAAGAATTTTAACATATGCCCCTTCTAAATATTGTCAGATTATGATGAACAATAGAATAGGACTGCTAATCTAAATTTGGAGTCTCTCTACCTCAGATGCATCAATAAAATTTTGGTATACATGTGCTAAAATGCCTTTGAAATGTAAATTCATTTTAGTTACATGATACTAAAGTCTATTCCACTACCATAACATATAAAACTTCCATACCTATTTCAAATCTTGGACTGTTAACAGCATAAATGCTCCATCAGACATCATGCAACTTGCAACCAGGAGAAATTCACCAAAAGGCTCAACAGACATTACATGTTCATTTTAATTAATAAAGCATTTAAATGAAGGTTTGCTGATGAAATATACTATTATAGACCAAAATCTTGAGAAATGACTAAACATCAGAATTTGTGGAGAATATGGGATAAAAAAAATTTGCAATATTTCTGTTTGGCTCAATCTTTCATGAAGCATTTTAGATTGTAATGTAAATACCATGATTAAGGAATGTTAGAAATCAATATGTTATTTGCAATTGAATTTTAAATGTTATCCAAAGTTTTCTTGAAGAGACAGATTAATATGTTTTTTTTCAAATATGACTAAATTTTGTTTATTAAATCTAACTTATTCAGAAGGTAAATTACTCAAATAAGAAGAGATTATCTAAAATTTAATGCTGTTGTTCTTAATTCAGTTATTCACCCCAAAATTGATTCAATTTTGAATATTTTGCAGTGACATGTTTTTCAAAATTCTCCCCTAAACATATGTATATATATATAAGTTAACTATTAAAATGGGGCAAAGTTGAAACTCAGGAGTAATGTACAACCAGCAAGACATGGCATGATTCATTTTCTTCCATTATTGTCTTGAAAATAATATCAGTCTGCTATATTCATTTGCAGTTATAACATGCAAAGCTATTCAAAGAAATTTAGTGTTTCAAATTACAAGATTTAGTGCTTACTGAAATGACATTTGTTTTGAAATCAAAATCTATCATTTTCTTTGTGAATTTCGAATGATTATCTTTACTGTTATTATATTTGTAATGAAAGTTCAAACCTCTCAGCCATTAGTATGCTTTTCTAACCTTGAAGCCAAAGTCAGTGTGTGCCTTATTGACATAATATGGTTTGACAGACATTCCAAAGAGCTGCACCTGCATCTTACTCTGACTTGATTTGCAGACATTTAGAGCAACAACAAAACAAAATAGTCCAAAATGCAAAAGGCGTTCTACCTGACAGTGAAGCTGCACACCCCATTTCCGGATTAAAAAGAAAAAAAGAAAAAGAAATAATAATTATAAGAGGCTTGCCTATAATTTCACTTAGAGGTTGAAAAGCAATGAAAATGAGTCTTTCTCCTTGCTCCAAGCCCAAGTTCAACAACCATCACATCAAAAGCTAAACCATAACAAAAAACACTTTCTTTGTTTGATGTTCACTCATAGGCCCAATACTGTGGTGTCAGTATACTTGTTTAATGTTTACTTGAGTTGATGGAATGGGTTTGATATGCTTTCATTCACAGAGCTGTCATATAGTGACCCTGGAATGTAGCATGATGCCAGGGAACCAGGCCCCAATGTTCCCATGCAGTGGAGATCATCACCAAACAACAAAAGGATTCACCCACCATCCCCCTCCAACCTGAAAGGCACAGTGCTTGGCTCATTTGTCCAACACTGACAAGTGTTTGTATTGTTCACAAGCTTTAAACATTGAATCTTGCGACAGGGTACATGTCATACTGTTCTTATCTCCATTCTCTCTCTTGTTATCCTTTTCTTTCTCTGCAAGTCTCTATTTTTTTTTTAGTTTTCACTTTTTGGGTTACTTTTACCAATTCTTCAGGCAAAAAGATTCTCTTTTCATGTCATTTTTTTTTCCAATTCAGAACAAAGAGATGTTGTTGCCTAAAAGAACTTTTCTAATGTATGTTTGCTTATGTTTTTGACATATCCTCCACTGCCAATATGCAAGATAGTTTAGATATTTAAGATTATTATTTGCCATTAGACATTTGCTTAAAAATTAGTCCTTGGTGTTAAAATAAACAGTTTTTCTTTAATAAATAAGTATGAAGAATTTTTGTCCAAGTGACATGGAGGAAAAAATATATATACAGGGTGCGATGGATAAATTGTCATCTAAATTACGCAAACATGGAAATAACACTGACATCTCATTTTAAAAGATATATTTAACTAAATTACACAAAAATATCTTTAAATAGTAAATTTATTAATTGAAATCGCCATTGGCTTCAACTACAGCCTCCAGACAACTTTGGAATCTCCTGCAACCCTTCTGAATGGTCTACTTATTTAAGTTGGTGAATATTGCCAAAATCCTTGCCTTCAGTTCATCTATGGTGTGACAAGGAGTTTTGTTGGTCTCTCACTCAACTGTGCCCTACACATAGTAATCAAGGAGGTTACAGTCTGGGGAATTAGGTGGCCATATGTAAGAGGTGGCGTGGTTGCAGAAATTGTCTGACAGCTATGATTGGGTTCTCCTTCTTGTGTGGCATGGTGCAGTCTTTTTCCCAGACATAGGTCCTTCCAGCAGCCACCCTCTTGACCAACAAAGAGGCCCTCACCAACAAATCTGAGAGTTCTTATCAGAATGATCAGAATAACTTTTACGAGCTGCCATACCATTAGACTCTTCCAACTCTTTCAAAATCCTCTGCACTGTCCTTAGATTGACACCCAAACACTGAAAAGTTCATATTAGAGTTTCCAGAGTGAATGCTAAGCAGTACAGCATGTCAGTTCCAAATTTTTGGCAGAGTGAATTGCATCCTGGTGCTATTTTTCTCACAGACGGTGCCTAACTGACCTTACTACACTGTGCAGTTGACAAAATCAAAAACAGAGTACATGTGAAAAATTAAAAATCTAATCTTTGTTAGACATTTTCAAGGGGTTTAGTTTTGTTAATTTCTTTTCATGTTTTGACTGTTTGAGATGTAATATTTGTGTATACTACTAGGAGCATTTATTCTCAGCCTTCACTTGTTGAGCATGGCTGGAATTTGAGCATCTTTCTATTTAAAAAAAAACAAACTTTCAGCATGTCATTTTCATTGTTAAACAAAGTGAGAATGATAGTGAGGGAGAGATATTCGATATACAGGGCCTCTCTTGTAGCAAGATGTTTTTGGCAATTTGATTTACATAGAATTTTATTGTTCTTGTGGATTAATAGATGGACCTTAGCATACATGGAATTATCAATCACAAGGTCTCTCCATCAACAGATCAAAAAACACTACAGGTTCACTCATCCAAATTTGTACCAATATGAAAAGCTTCCAAGTTCAAAATTTTTACAAAACTAGAACTATTTCAAAAGAAAAAAATATATTAAAAAAAACATCTGCATAATTTGATAATGATAATTCCATTTTAAAAATATGTTAAAAAAAATAATAAAATTAAAAGGTCATAAAGTTATCAAAATCAAAATTTTGTTCAGTGACTGAAATGATTTTCTTTTATTTCATTTTTACAGTTAGCTTCAAACATTTATATTAGTGGTAGGAGTGTCGTGTTTCTAAAAATGTTAATTAACTGTCTCTCCAACAGTGTATAACAGGAAAGGATAAAGGCAAAAAGACAAATAAACTTCTCCAACTGCATTGCTTATATAGCCATGTGATTAGAACATTCTAGAGAGTTCTATAACTTTCTATTTGATTCTATTGGACACATTCACATGCCAACAGTTTACATCAAATCGATTTGCATGCCAGCAATTTGCATTGGACAGATCTAGATGTTAATGATCTCCACAACACCTCCCCACTGAAACTGATGTTACACTAAAAGCATCAACAACAAAATCTTTATCTGGGCTTGGGTGTTCTCTTACATAATCTAAGGTTGTTTGCTACATTCTTTGGTACAGACGGTTTGGTTTGGGTTAGATTTGGTCGGGTTTGTACCTGAGTTTGTGACACTTCTTTCAAGACCCCTATTGAATGATCAGTTGGAAGCTTAGAAACAGAAGTGTAGTGTGGACATAGCAGTTCCCAGTTACATCTCCATACTGGGCCATGGTGAAAAACTTTAACATTGAAGCAATGAGTATATAATGGGTACTAGCAATTGTCATTGGGTATAGTGCATATACTGGAGCACCAGCCTTGTACTGTCTGGTTACCTTGGCAACATCTCCTAGGTTTGGAGTCATCTCAGCCTTTGATGACACCTTGGATTGCTTGCTTTGAGCTATGTGTGCTGGCGAGGACAGCAGAGAATTTATCCTACTATGTATCTGCTGGGACATCAAGAGTTTGCTTGAAGAGAATCTACAAGATGTCAGCATTCTCCAGTACTGCATTAAGAACTCTTGAAGAGCTCACTTTGAGGGCAGAGAAGACCTTCTCAGTGCTTCCTTGAAAGCCTGCACCAAACATTTTGTTGCTCCATTGATAGCTGGATGATATGGTGCTCCTGTCAGTTTCATGATTCCACATTCTTTGCACTGGCTCTGAATATCTTCATAAAGGAAAGTCAATGCATTATCTGTAAGCATGTGAGCGAAATCCTCTTACCGCAGATCTAGAATCTCTAGTGGATGTGGATAACATTGGGTGAAGACATGGATACTGTGAGAAAGCATCAGTGATCACCAACCAGTTCCTGCCTATGAACTTGATGGCATGATCCACATGTCAGTGGCTCCATGGTTTCTCTGGCAACATTCATGGGTGAACTACAAGCTTTGATGTTCACTGTACAAGTCACATTGTTGGCTAGCCATTTCAATAGCTGTATCAATACAGGCCAGTAGACATCACTTCTTGCCAACTGCATCATATGTTCCATACCAAAATGTCCAATATGCTGTCAGTCTACGATATTGGCCTGTAGGCTCTGTGGAATCACAACCCATCATCTATAGATGAGGCATCCGTGGTAGATACTGAGTGAATCTGACAATTTATGGAACTTTTCTACTTCATCATTGGTCTCACTCTACTTCGGTGACCACCCTTTGCAAATATAGTGCATTACTATAGTAATCACTGGATCTTTACCCAACTCTTGAGGATGTTGGCATCTACAGGTCTGACTTGAAGACTGAGGACTTTGATGTTCATGTCTTCTCCATTTTTCTCCCTGTTGAAGTTGCACCAGTATGAGCAGATGTCTATACAGATATGAGTGGAATTTCTGCAAGCCAAAGATAATGGCTAGGGCTTCCCTGTGGATTTGGTTGCAGTTTCTTTCTGCAGACTTGAGAGTCTTGGACACATTGGCAACTGGGTCCTCACTTCCATCTGGATAGCGATGAAACACTGCTCCAGTTCTAATATTGGATGTGTCACAAGCCAGTCCAAGAGCCTTGTTTAGGTTAAAATGTACAAGGACTTGATCTGAGGATAATACATTTTTCATCTGTTCAAACTGCATGTTCTTCATCTTTACACTTCCAGAGAGTTGCTTTCTTCGTTAAATGGTAAAGTGGTTTGGCCATAGTGGCCAGGTTTGGGATGAACTTCTCGTAGAACTGAAATGAGCCCATACAAAGACTTTAAGCTTGAGGCATCTGTAGGAGATGTCATCTTCATGACTGCCTCAAACTTGGATATCTATATAATACCTTCAGCTGATAAGGTGTGGTCAAGATATTCCACACAGGGTAGTGCAAACAAATGAGAAAATAAATGCCTCACATTGCTAAAGTGATCATTGGCATTGTGCCCACTGACAAACACACTGTCTTGGAAGACAGCAACTCCAAGCAAATCACCAGTTAGGTTCTCCATGATCTCCTGGAAGTAACCAGGCACTGACTTGATTCCAAATAGGAGTTGTTGCTGCAGGAATACTCCATGGTGAGTGCTGAGGGCTAGCCTGTGTTGACTCTGATTCTGCCAACTTGATCTGATTATAGGCATCAGCAAGGTCAATCTTTGTGTACACCTATCCACCTCCTAGCTTCTGCATTAGTTCTTCTGGGGGTGGAATCAGATGATGGTGTTCTTCTAGTTGATCAAGTCACCTACTGAGCAGTCACCACAAATTCGCAACTTTGAACGTCAGGCTGCTTGGACAGACATTCTATATTTGCTAAATTGAACTTGCTTCCAGACTCCTTTTGAGACACCTTCTTTGTAACCTTCAACCTGGTCATCCCGAAAAGCACATGGAACTTGTTGTGCCTTGTGAAAAACCGGCTTTTGCATCAAACTTGAACTTCATTTCTAGTTCAAAATCCTTAAGACATCCCAATTCTCCTTTGAAAAGATCTGCGAACTTGTCACAGAGATTGTGGCATTGTCATTGCAGAGAAGTATAAGGCTGATTAGAGCTCTTGAGATGCAATGTTTTTGAACCCTCACTCATGTTTTAATTTTTTATACATCTCATTCTAAGAACATTGTCCACAGAAATTCCCAGTGTTTGGAAAGCATTTAATCTCAGCATGTTCAGGTCAGGGATCTTGTTGATGATGTAGGGAATTGAGCTTTGTTTACCAGTGCTTGGATTCTTGGTTTGGCCCATAAAAGTTCCTAATACAGGCAGGTCATGCTTGCTGGCAGACTCATAATGTATGACATCATCCAGTTTTGATGTGCCTAGTTGTTTCCAGGCTGGTAAAGAAATGAAATTTCCCATAGTTGCAGTGTCCAGTTCCATCATGAACTGTCAGTTTGGGATTGTGATTGGCACAAACAACACTAGAACTATCATCACTGAGGATCATTTTGACAAGTTCTGCTTTCATGATTCTCTTCACAGAAGGTTGGGAATGATGTCCACATTGTTGTCATTGTTTCTTCCTATAAACAGCTTCAAAATTTCCTTTCTTGTCACAAAAGTGACATTTGACTTCTTTGTAGGGGCAGTCTGTCACTTTATGAAACTTTCCACATCTGTATCACTTATATATAGGGTCTGTGGGATTAAGCTGCTTGTAGTTTTCTCATTGCTCTGCTTGACCTTGTTGACAGGCCTAGTCTTGGATCCATAAACAGTTTGCTTGGCAACCTTTGCCACATGTTCAATCTCAATAGCAACCTGGACTGCACAGGCAAAGTCCAGTTTTGTGTCCTTGATCTTAAAAAGAGCCTTCAAGATAGCTTCAGTGTTAACAGAACATATGAATCTCTGTCTAGGAGCTTCATCCTGTTGGCTGGCAATCAAAGGAAAGTCATAAGTAGCAGTGTCTTGAGGTATAGGCAATGCCAGGTTCTGGAGAGTTTTGCTTGACTTCCATTGCATGTCACTTCAGAACTTGAAACTTTCTTGCACAATGAAATGTTTCAGGTTGAATTGTTCTTTTATAAAGTTGACTATTTCCTCCATTGTCAACTAGTTAATATCCTTGGGCAGATTCTGCTGAGTAGCCAAATTCCCAAGTTTTTTATAGATAGTAGCAGTTTGATTTATCAAGAAAACCTGAGACTTGCTCTGATCAGACATGGCATTGGCCACAACAAAAGTGAAAAATCTTGACCAGTAATCAGGCCACAGTTGCTCCACCTGCATTGCCTATATAGCTGTTGGATTAGAACATTCTAGAGAGTTCTACAATTTTTCATTTGATTCTACTGGACAGAGTTGTATGCCAGCAATTTGCATTGGACAGATCTAGATGCTAGAAATCTCCACAACAGAGAGAAAAACTGCCTCTATTTCCAAATGGGCCAACAATTAGTACTAAATCTTTTGGATATACCTACTATGATGAATTTCAATTTCCTTGAGGAAGCTATCTTCTGTGGATTACAAGTGTCCTAATTATACCGGGTTTTACAGCAAAAATGTCCACTTGTTAAATAAAGCTTTGAACCATTGTATCTTAGAAATGATTAAAGATATCTTACTGGAATTTTTCGAGGTTTTTATAACACTATTGAGATCTAATTTGAGGAATAAGAATGTATAATTACTCTCCAAGCTTAACATGAATTGAGATGAAATAGATCATAAATGAAAATGACATGTTCATTAATTAATCATAGCTAAGCTCATAAAAGACTGAAATAAAATTCAAATATATATATATATATATATATATTATTCCAGGATCATTTTCCAACTTATTCAAGATTTCAAGAATACGATTTCATTTTCAAGTCTTTTTTCACTGGTCATTGGACTGTCATAGCTGAAACTCCTCTCTCACGTGCCGAACGTCTTATGTATTGAGTTGGATCTTTTCTAATTGATCCTTTTAACTCTAAGTTGAAATGATGATGCCTCTTGCTATTGCAACCTCCTGGTCTAGTTTTCTTCTCTACTGATCCCTCTTTTTTAAACATATTCACTGTTCCCGTGATGGTTCTTGAATGGACTTTGAAGATGGAAGCTAGAGTATGAATGTTAGTACCATTACTGAAGGCCTGACTGATTTTTTCTTCTCATCATTGCTCATTTGAGAAGACAGTGGTGCTGAAACAAAACAATTCTCTTCTCTTTCTACCTGAATAAATCAGTGTTTTTCAGTGATTCTTAGGACAAATAGTATGAAGATAGCTAAATGTGTTATCAGAAAAACCTGGAAAAATCTCCATTACTTTAGTGTTTTTTTAGGTATTAAACATTTTGTGAGATGGACAATTTTGCTGTTACACATGATGTGTGTATGTATACATACACACACATATATATATATATATATATATATATATATATATATATATATATATATATATATATATATATATATATGTAAAGGAATTAAAAAAGTAAACATAATACTTGCTTAAAATTTGAGTGGGAATGTAGAGTCGAAATTAACAAGAAAATCCAAAAAGAAAAAGAAAAAACTATATAGTTTGCTGCCCACTTGCCCACTAATGTTAACATCAAAACTAGTGTGGTCAAAATATTCTTAAATTTAATTGTTAAATGTTTTGATAACCTACGATAGTTGAAGAAACTATTCAACAAAACTATACATATATCTTCCTTCAACTATAGGCTAAATACCAGAACATACTGTAGTCATTTGCTTTGTCTGGCAGCTAATCTAGGATAAGGAAAATTTTAAATACAAACTCTAATAAATAATTGTGCAGACAAGGCCTTACTAGAGGAACCAGACTAAGAAAAAGACATCTCTGAATTCAAAAATACCTTGTAGAAAAATAGCCTGACAGAACTTATCTTGCTCTAGACACACCCATCACTAATACAGCTGCTATATATGTGGCATCCCAAAGATTATGGTTATTCTTCTATACAGCTTTAAGTGTATTCAAAATACTATGTTTTCCTGTTTACATGTAATTATTTAGAAGTATAGTAACTACAACATTCAAGAAATTAAATTTTAGTTGTAAAATTAGATCCGTGGGAAATTAAAATAGAGGATATGGTCTTTTAAAGAAAAAAAGAAACTTTATGTAGATGCTGCTGTTACACGTTTTTAGCTCACGATAATTTCAAAATCTATTTTCTTCATTTATTTATAGTTAAAGAATTGAATATTAATAGTTTAATAACAAATATTGCAAAGTTAGAAATAATGACTGTTTTTTTTCTTAATGAAATTTTAATGATAGATTTTATAAACTTGCAATTAGAATTTTGCACTAAGAATCATTAAAACATCCAACAAGGACAAGCCAAAGCATATTTTGACATTCTGTCTGAGGATGCTTACTTTGTGTGTTTCCAGATTTACAGTCTTTTACTGTCATCTATCATTTTGGTTTATTTTTATATCCAATACCTATATATTAGTTAATATAAGATTGTCCTCTGTTTTTTGCTAGTTGGTTTTAATAGTGTTTAATTTTAATTAATTTAATTCAGAAAGATAGATTTAGTTTGCAACAGCTGTCATATCAGTATTGACTTAAAAATTGTCAAAATTAACATATTTTTGTCTATTCATTCTATCAGTGAAGATGAAAGAAAAATAAGCAAAAATTTTAGTATATTGTGCTTTTTATTATAAAAAGTAAATAATATTACTTAAATACCAGAAAAAATGCAGTTTATAGAGAAGATGAAACTTATTAAAATTGTTTTGTGCTGGAAATTTTTCACAGAATGATGCTTTTTGTTAGGGTAAATAATTTGACAGCAATAAAATGGAAAAAGTACTTGAGAATAATTAATGTTATCTGATGCAGATGTTAGAAAACATTGAAAATATTCAAATGAAGTGCTAAAAATAATTTGCAATCACTTGGTTATGTTAGTTGTTTCAACATATTTTTCACTACTTAAATGTAATGAAAATACCTTGTTTATGTAATGAATTGTGATAGCCAATAAAAAGCAGATAGTTTACAACAATGTGGAATGGGAAATATTATGAGGCAATTGAAATGAACTATTAACTAATTAAATTAAATAAGAGAAAAGGCATAATATTCCATTAAGATAATATTACAGAATGTTTCTTTGGTGACATGCAAAAATTCTGTTTTTGGAGCTTTCACTCATCTACAATAATCACCACATTCAGATTACCATTATGTTGGTCTTTACAGAATGCTTTTTATTAATAAATGTTACAATTCCCAGGAAGAAAAAGGGTACTTAGAATTGAGAAAGGCCAATTCTGCAGGTATTGAATTATGAAATTGCCTAAAAAAAAATGACAAAAGATAGAACAACATAAGAACTATGTTGTTCAATAAAAAAAATTAGTCATTTATTTTTCCTTAATAAGCCAAACGAGTCTTTTTGGCAACTGGTTAGTTTTACTTTTATATTTGTTTTCCAAATTCTTTTACTAGGTTTCCATTACAAAAGAAATATAGAATATTATTATTGATAATGGTGCTAGTGGTTTTATTTTTGCTTTTAAAGGGACAGCTAAAAACAATCCTCTCGGTGTTACATTAATGGTGAATGGTGGTTGCTAATTCTTAATATTGTTGTTGATAATGATATTATTGCAATTGTTATTTATATAATGATCCTGAAAAGTTTTCTAAAGGGAAAAATAAAGTAAAATTTAAAGGATTTTGAAATTGAGGACAGGAGGCCAGATTTAGATATTAAAAAATCTGTTACAGGAATTTATTTTTGTAGATTACAGAGCTAGAGCTGGAAAAATATTGGAATCTTCCTAAATATCCAAAAAGAAAGTGGAATATGATGGCAACAGCTGTATCCATCATTTTGCTAGGAAATGACCTAAAGAATTCTGTAAAATTATTGAAAGAATTGAAAATTTGAGAATGAACTGCAAATTAAAAAGATGAGAGCATTACAAAAATTCAGCAAGAGGACTGAGGAGAATAATAAACTATTGAGTAGACTTGCTGTCTTTTGATCTCCTGGGAAAACCACCAAATATGATATGGCATGAAAATTCAATTAGGACAAAATAATAACACCTTTCAATACC
Source organism: Acanthosepion lycidas (assembly GCA_963932145.1). Taxonomy (NCBI): domain Eukaryota; kingdom Metazoa; phylum Mollusca; class Cephalopoda; order Sepiida; family Sepiidae; genus Acanthosepion; species Acanthosepion lycidas. Next base: position 115,110,747 of record OZ010586.1, read on the forward strand.
AGAATATTTTTATCATATTCTTAGACATCACATGAAAATAAATCATCTTAGAGATAAATGACAGTAACATAATTTTTTTTTTTTTTATTTTGATCTTAGCTTTTTTTTTTCTTTAAAATCCATAAGATATATTTAGTAAGCATCTGTTTATCTCGGGAAATAAATGTAGCTCCCTGTTTGATCAAAATTCAGTCATTTGTAGGTGAGACTAGAGTGACCTCTCTAGGGTAAAAGCATGGGCAATGGTATATGGACACCATACGCTGTAAAGACTATTGTTTGGTCTCTGGATCATAATGGTACAAACATCTTTCATCAACACTGAAACTGCTGTAAAATCAACTTGATATCATTTCTGGTTCAGTTAATTTCTGAATATCCAACTGCACATGAATTATAAATCCTTATGCTTTCATTGATATCTCTAGTGTTTTAATATTTCTTTCAACCAAGATTCATTAATCTGCCAACACTAGATCATGAATATGACCAAAAATTTTAAGAGATGAAACAGTTGAAGGCATTTGACACTGCATCTTTGGTTTCAAAATCTCTATGCTGGAGTTTGGCATATAACATCTTCACAGTCAGTTATGATGGGTACTTGCCAACCAGTGTTTCTATCATTCACACATTGGTTTCCTCTGGAGTTTTCTATTTCAGGAAGAGGAACTTTCTGACTGTCCTGAGTTAAACACTTGAAAAATCAAAACTTTCTATTGACATGGTTCTTGAAACAAATTAAAAAATAAGTACAAGAACCTTGCAAATAAGAGCTTTATAATTTAAAAAAAATAACCTATTTCCAGTTACAATGACAGTAAAGGGTCAGACTGAGAATTTTTCAGCACCCACTTTTAAGATGATTGTAGCTTTCTTTACTTCAGAAAATTATTGTCTATGAATGCCTACAATTGTTTAACTTCTTTCTTTTTCATAAAATCAAGAAGAAAAAAACAAACAAAATTAAAATAAACAAATGAATGGCAACAATCAATCTATCAAGTAGAGTCTGAATCTGATTATCCCATTCACAAGAAAATATAAACCTTAAGTCCCACAGTGGATTTGTCTTTGACATAATAAACTCATAGTTGCTCTTATGCTGCCACAGCTAAGAAAGTGGAAGCCACCCAGCATGTTGCATGTCTCAAGTGATAATAAACAGTCTTGAGTCACAAGTAATTCTATTTACACACTGGAATTCTGATTGGCACCATTGTCAGAGTTTCCTCTTCTCCCGCACCAATTCCATTGAGCTGTTCTTCCTAACAAAGCTCTGCTATCGTCCATTATGGCACCGAGACCGCTTGCAGACATGGAATGTGGCGCTTGGTTTCTCCCAGCTTTTGTCTCACTGAACAAAGTTAACAGTGCAATCAACAAACCCTGCAGGGACAGGTAATCTCTAACACTTGACCCACTGTTAAGCAGCATCAACCTCCTCCTCTTTATGGACCCTCCTCTGGCCTCATTTCCTCAAAGTCTATTCAGAGCTGCCTCTCTGCCAAAGCTCTCTGTTATACCCATTAAATTTCTCTATTCAACTGACAACCTTTTATTTGGAATTTCTAATTCTATCTGGTTATAATCTAGTTTATGTCATATTGCAAGGGGACTTTATTTTTTTTTATTTTTTTTGATAAAATAATTTTTGATATTTCAATATTTTGGACAATAAATAATTGTAATTTCCTTAAAATCCTGGCATTAATCCAAGTGCTCATTAAACATGGTATATAGAATAACTAAATGAGATTTTAAGAGATTTTCCTCTCAAGTATAATCTCAAATGTTATTCTACATGTTATGCCTTATTCTACAAATAGAGCCACACCTTTTTGGTTTGAATATGTAAATATTTTAAATATTGCCAGTTTATGCTATATGTAAAGGAAATTGACTATCATTAGTGGTCTGAAACTTTGCAAGGCTAGAGTATTATATCTTATACACATTACTTTTATTTTTGTAAGTTCTAACCATCATCCCTTTTTTATATACCATCCTCTTTCAGGACATGGCTCTCTACAACTTCCTATCTTTTGTCACTTGGAGTACCTTTGGTTTCTTTGTCCTTATCTGCTGTCTGTTCACTCAAACTTGTTAATTAGGTTACATGCAGCCCCCCACATCTTTTGCTTTTAAAGTCATGTGAGTGTTAAATTCTCCAAGCATTCTTTTCTTTTTATATGTTTGAGTAATTTCAGCTATATCTCTTTCTGATTGTTAACAAGTCTCCTTGTAGCTCATATTCTCCTTGAAACTTCCTCATTTCTCATATGGCTAACTTAGCATTTGTCAATATACCCACATCTCTCTTGCTTCAAGTTTTTTCTTCATCCACGAGGAAATTGTCAAACATTCACTACTATACATGATATTAGATATTACATAGCAGTTTAGCACACTTTTCTTTGTTTCTAAATAAATTTTCCTATCTCTTAATACTTTGCTTGGTTTCCCTAAAAGCAACTTTTTCTATTCCTATGCACATTCTGATTTCTGTATCATATTTTCTATCCTCTGTAACTGCACTATCTATATAGTTAAATTTCTACACATGTTTGATTTTGAACTCCATAGCTTGTAGTTTACACATTCAGCTGTCTCTTTTGCTAACATTCATTCTATGATCTTAATGGTTAGTTCTTTGTTTTTGATTTCTTTGACTCTCTTTCCTAATAATTCTTTCAGTTCTTGTTCTGAGCTTACAATTAACACAGAATTATCTACATATATTATGTTAAATATCTGCAAGTCATAAATCCTTGTAGGTTTTCTATTTCTCTTAGGATTGTCTTTTTGAACAAGTTAAATAATTCTGATGAATCCTTGTTGTACTTCACTTTCTACTTTTGTGTATTCACTGAACTTGTCAACTATCTGCAGATGAATTGTTTGTGCCCAGTAGAGAATTACTTGAATATTACTTTCTTGTGTTAATGAAAACTTTATAGTATTTAAAGAATTTCTTCATGTCAAACAATATCAACCACTTTTGTGCGATCTATGAAATATAGGTTTTTCAGCATTTGTATTGTTTGTTCTGAGATCATTCTGATCATAAAAATTACATTTCTTGTTCTAGTGTCTTGAACAAAACCTACATTATTCTTCCTTATTTCCAATCTAATTCTGTTTTTAAACTTTATTCATTAGAATCCTAATTATGTTGCTCATCAAGTATCCATTCATTTGCACCTTATTTCTTTGGCAGTTCTTCTGACTGGTTGAGAAAAAGTTAATCATGTTTATGTTACTGTAAATTGAATGGATATAAGCTTAGTTTAGTCTGGTACATGGCCACAAGTGTGGTACACTAAGTAGTACTGATAGGAATTACTTAGCTTATTTTAGTATAAGGTTACAAGTGATGAGCACTCTGAAGACCAAACTTACTATGAGAGAAATGATCTCAGTCAAGATTGTTAATTGGTGGACTATGGAGAGTCATGTTGCTATATAGTACATGGGTAGTTGATGTTAAAGCTCACTTGAGTACATTTACAGAGGCACTAATTTAGTTAAAATGCTTGAAGTATCCTCTTCAAAATGTCCACTTAGAAGGTCTTAACAGTTTGGGACAATGATGCAAAAAAAGAAAAAATAGATATTTTAGCAAAACTCATGAAAAATGTTTCATTTTATTGGTGTCCATTGATTAAATTTTTTTATTGTTTTTTTTTTTCTCTGTTTTAAAAGAATTCAGTAATAATTTTTTTCTCTGGAAACTCTCCAGTTATACAAAAAAATATTTTTTGATTCTTTGAAAATACTGGCATTACATTTTTCTTAGATATTTTTGCAGACTTTTCAAGCAAAGTATTGGTATAATCTTTTTTAACAAAATATCTTTATCATCTTAAGATCAAATGTTAATCCCCCTCTCGTTCCTCCAGAATCCTCCACCCTCACAAAAAAATCAGAAAAAGAACGTTTTAGTGTATTTTTATAGAATGCAAAAAGAAAAAAAAAAAAACATCCAAAAAAAGAGGGGGAAAATAATAAGCCCAGACATAAAGAATCAGTTCAATATCAAAGAAACATGGGGTATGTGTCAAATGATAAGGATAATGATGATGATGATGATGATTTTGAATTAATATAATGATGATGATTATGATGAATGAAGATTCTTATGGTGATATTTGCAAAGGTGAATGATGTTGATGGTGAAGGTACAAGAACAAATGGTTATATCCAACTGTCAACATTGGTGTCAATGATGCAATTTTATATCTATTCTATATGGAGTAAATATTTTTGCTTGCCATAGAGAAAAAATAACTATTTTTTTTTTTATTTTTTTTTTTATTTTTATTTTTTTTTTTTTTAGTAATGATGTCCATTTTAGGAAATGAGCTGGAACATAGCTCTCTACTTGTCAGAAAGGCAGACTGACTGAATGAAATGTTTTTGCTTTCTTTTTAATCATCAACATTAGGCAACATTGTGTTTAACTTGAGAGATTTCTTTTGAAATTGCACTCATGAATTGCTGATCAATTTCTTGGGAAAGCTTAAAGAGAAAGTGATCAGTTTGATGTCCACCCAGTCATTCTCCTCATACACACACCATTTCCTTTGTATTTAATAAAATGATTGAATAACTAGTTTATGAGTCTGGTTATTTAATCAATACATGATGATGGAAAACAAGATATGAATTCATTGGGTTTTCTCCTCATGATGATAATAGTGATAATAAAAATTCAAAACTTCTTTCCTCTAAATCATCATCATCATCATGAAAACAAAACCAGCATTTTGTACTGTTGAGACTTGTATAGATTGCTATAAGAATATTTATATAATCTAGCTAGACCTGTAGAAATTCCTCAGGCGTTTACAATAAAGATTATCCATTATTTCATGTCTCTGCTCTTTTCTTGCCATTTGCCTGTATCTTCATATTCTCTTCCTTATCCATTTCAATAAAACTAAGATTACCCATTATCTTGTGCCTTTATTATGAAAGTAAAATCTGTCTTGACAAATGTAACATACAGATTTTGTTGCTGAATATTTCTATCCATTTTTCTTGTTATGTTTCCTGGTAGCAATGGTTTGTTTTAGAAAAAATAATTCAATCCTCTATCATGCATGAATGATATGAAAATGATTTGTTTCAGGAACACTTGGTTGAATGATAGATACTTATTTGGGCCCCACACTCACCAGGGTTAAGTCATATTTAGTATGTATGCATTGTAAATTTCCTAATTCAGTTATAAATAACTCTGGATAAATATATTAATACAACTACTCCAGCACCTGAAAGAGTAAAATGAATCAATGTTGCCATTATTAAAGTAAGGTTGGAAGTCACATATTATTAGGAAGCTGTCTTTACATTTTGGGCCATTTAAGTTTATGAAAATATACAATTCAAAAGTGAAGCTGTTTTAAATTTCTACATTTATAACTTGATTCTTCAAGCTGAAATAATTTCCAGGTTCATTCTAATATTAGTGGTACAGTTGTGAAATAAGCCTTCAAACTATAATAATAAATGAACAATGTTCTGTGGTGAGATCAGGATGCAAAAAAAAAGGATGCAAATTGGTGAAGAAGAGACCTTATTGATGGAACTATAGTAATAAAAGTACATTGTTGTCAGCAAGTGTTGAAAGCATTTCATAAGAAAAGATATCTATAAATTTTCTGACATGATGATATAAAGTTAATATAAAATTTCTATGATAAAGCATGCATGTCATTGTAGCAAGCAGTTTTATTGTCCATCATGCATGCTTTGCACATAAACGTAGTTTGATGGTTAGACTATTTTGGAATTAAACCTGTCATAAATAGAGAATCTTTTGAATGAATCTCAGTCATGACAAGTTATAATAGTTTTAATATTTGGAGAAAAGAAAGGATTAGGCTTATATATATATATATATATAAATATATATATAATGTGTGTGTGTATGCACATGTGAAGGTCTTCACCAACATTAAGAATAATAACATACATGGGTAAAGTAAATGTTTTTAATATATGAAATGCTTATCTACCATATATACTTTCTCACTCATGTGTATGCCGAAAAGAAAAATATCCACAATTTTAAAGTTTTTTATTTTTTAATTAAAAATAATGTAAAATTAATATTTTCAAACATATTTAATTTTTTTGTAGAACTTTAATATAATTTTCAAATTTTATTTGTGCGTGGTGATTTTTTTATTTTTTTTATACTGTTAGTTCACCCAATGCAAGACTCAAGAGCCACTGAAGGTAGAGGTTTACTGAGTGAGATCATTGACAAGGCTAGTGAAGGAGGAAGTAAGGAATGCATTTTATAAGGACATGTACAATAGATATTGGTAAACCCTGAACTTGAAAAGACAAGGATTGTAGTTGTCAGAGAAGCATCCTCTCTGGTGTATGTTCTACAAAGTAACAGTTCTGGGGAAGAAGATCAGTGGAATTTATTCCATATTAAAGGAACACAAAGGGAATGGGGATGATTTGCCACTGTGAACATGACATGGTGGATGGTCCTAACCACAAAGGTCAGTGTTGGTGGAACTAAGGAATGTTACTCATTAGAACAACTACCATAGTAATAGCAATAAGAGGCTTGCAATGTTTCGACTGTATGATAAGGGTGGAGAATAATTCATCACTGATGTAGTTTTATAAACACTTTTGAACTAGGAAAATGTTAATGTATATAGATGGGTATATGTTTGAGTTCATATCTGTATATAAAAAATTATGATCATTCAGTGTGTCACATTTTTTTTCAACTTTTCTCCTCAAGCCCAATATATCATACCATTTCAGATTCAAGCTAACTCTGTGAGCAAATTAAAAACATTCCAAGACAGATCGGGACCCACAATCCTGAAATTTTGAATTCTCAACTTTTCATTACTTGGATTGTTTTCATTGATTTATTCATTTATTTTTCTTTTTTATATGATTTCTTTTGTATGATAACAATTTTTATAACTTGGAAATAAATTTGGGAATAATCAAAATTAATTGCGAAATCCAGCAAAAGTCACCCATGAAATAAAAATAGTGGAGTAAGGACCTATGTACATCAAATTGTCTTTAAATTAAGTGGGGGCAGAAGAATTATCACTGAACTTTTAAAAGTTAAGCTTAAATATTAAGGCAATACTTAAATGCAGTGATCAATTTTGAGTTCTTCTGTAGTTTATTGTTGCCTATTGCCACTCCTCCATACCTATTGTGATGAAGGCCCAATTAAGAGCCCTCCACAGGAGCTGGCTTAAATGCTGCCTGATAGTAAGTTAGTAAGTAATATGCTTTATATCATTCTTTTTTAACTTATTTTTCAAACTAATTTGTTGGGTACTTGATTAAATTGATAAAAGGCTATTTACCAACATACACACAAACACACACACACATATATATATATATATATATATATAAAGTTATTTATTTGCATATCTTTGTAAATTAAATTTTTATAAAGAATTGTCAGTATTTGCATATTTATAAGACATAAGCTAAATCTCATCTATTTACTAAAGTAAATACAAATGCTGATATGCACAAGTTTATACTTTTATGTCTTATTATGTACGAATAAGAAAATGACCGGTTTTACAAACAAACATAATCCTATCAATTTTGAATTACAGAAAGTGTGACACTGAAATCGAAAGGTTAGTGAAAGATGTCTTCCAAAAGTTAATCAAAGAAAAATTTATTTAGGAATAAAGAAAAGTGTACTGAAATATTGATACTGCTGTATAGCAGTGAATGCTGGACAAGCTCCTCACAGATGTAGAAGAAATTAAACAACAGAAATATGGTTCTACAGAAGGATACTGAGAATACTATGGATTAAACAGGCCAGCAATGACAAAGTTTTAAAGAAAATGGAAACTAAAAGAACACTTATACTTAAGATCAGAAAAAAACTGTTGAAATTTCTAGGGCACATATTGAGGAAAGAGTGACTGGAAAGTTTGACACTGACTTGATGTATTGAAGGCAAAGGAGACAGAGGTAAACAGCACATACTTAGTGAGATTGTGTAATTGGTTGGCAGAACATGGTTTAGGAGAGATAGCAAAAAGACAAAGTTTGCTAAGGGTTACAAAGAACAGGAAATTATGGAGAGCTATGATCGCCAATGTCCCAAAGGGATACAGCACAGAAAAAATAATTTAGCTTCCATTTCTTTTTAAAAAAATGGGTTTACAATATATCAATTTGAAAAAAAAAAAACTAAAAAAACAAAGACAGCCAGCCATCTGAACTAGTGCCAGTAGCAGCAGCAGCAGCAATATTACTTACCAGCAGTAGATACGAACACACATACACAGAGGCTTACTGTACCCACTTCTTCTCATTCTCTTTCCTTAGGCATGATAGAACCAACAAACAGACAAGTAACATTGACTTTTACAAAATTCATCTAATTTTGCATATTTGCATATGTGTGTATTCATATGTATGTTACGTTATCATTTTTACTATGGATTTATATTTTACATTGTCATCTTAATACAATGAACAACGTCCTGTGTATGACGGTAAACTACATCCGCGTCCTGGGTATGATGGTAAACTACATCCGCGTCCTGGGTATGGCGATAAACTGCATCCAACAGCAAGATAATGTTTTCAGAAAAATAATGTTGCCAGCTCTAAGTTTTTGAAACAATAATGTTGCCAGCTCTAAGTTTTTTTTGTAAAAGTAAATAATGTTGCTAGCTATACGTTTTTTTTGTAAAGGAATAATGTTGCCAGCTATACGTTTTTTTTTTTTTTGGAAACAATAATGTTGCCAGCTATACATTTTTTATTCCATACAAAATAGGCATTTAAAATTCATATAAACTGGATTTGGCATTAAATAACCCACAGTGGTTGATATGCCATAAAACCCAAACAAACAAACAAATACAATGAACAGTACACACACAAGCATACACAGATACATCTCTAGGTATAAGCAAAAATGTCAATACAATACATTTGCTCTGACTACTTATTTTTCTTTATTTACAGTAGTGTTCACCTTGTACAAGGCCTGAGAGCCACTCGTGGTAGAAGATTATGAAGTAATAGGCACAATTTATGGGGATATGTGGGGAAAATAATAGTTAACTTGAACATGTTAAGATTGTAGTGATCAGGGAAGCATCCTCTTGGGAGTCAGTTTCACAAAGCAGTAGTTCATGGGAAGAAGCTGCTTGAGAGGAACTTACATCTCATCAATGGAATATGAAGGGAATGAAGGTCGTTTGCTACAATGTGCAGGGCATGGTGGGTCTTAGCTGTGAAAGTTATAAGTGGTGGAACTAAGGAATATTGTTCATTTGAGCAGTATCCACGGAAATAGTGATAGAGCAGTGAGAGGCCTGTGATGTTTCAATTGTGGAAAGGGAGTTTTAGGGTGAAAAAATAATTTAAAAAAGATTATAAGATAATTATAAGAAATAGAAGCAGACACACTTTTGGACAATCATGACTGGAAAGTGAAGACTGGACAGCGCTCCTGGTTTATATAAGGGCAGCAGTAATCCACTTTCAGCTTGGTTTAGCTGGAGGAATCAGTTACATACTGGAGTGGTACAGAGAACCAACCATTTTTCCAGTCACTTTAGTGATGGTTAATATGTAGGAATTTCACTTGTGGTTTAGTTTGAGGTTAAGTCCCAAAATGTGCTCAAGGTGCAGGATCTTCCTGAGAGAACACCCAATCATCGCTCAGTGATGATGGAATGTCACTAGTTTGGTTGAATGTGACCAACCAGTTTCCCCACCCACACAGTTGAACTGTTAAAGCTAAGAACCTATATACTGTTGCATCATCAGCATAGATATTCATAAATATTTATGTAAAGTAGAAAGATTTTGGACTACCTTTTTATGAATAATTCTGACATTTTATTCTGATAGGAGTGAATAGCTGAGGAGTAAGTTTTATTTTATTTTTAGTATGAACATATAGCATCATCCAATACAATTATATAAATTAAAGAGAAATGAGGAAAAAAACAAAAACAAAACCATACTACATTCCAGATGTCATCTTAGTTTTATGGCTACTTTCTCATTGATATCATTGTCCTGGGTATGACAAACTATTTCCAGCAGCAAGACATCTGATCAGGAGGTTTTTGAGGAGTGTGGAGCCACCTCACAATTGCTGTTGCACCCAGATCCATCCTGACCCACGATGGTAACACCTTTTAGGGTCTCAACTATGAGCAAATAAAGAACACTCAAACTGGGTCAAAACATGAAAATATAAAAATACATTAGAAAAAAAATGACCAATTATACATTTTCATAGTAAAAATAAATTAAAATTACCAAATCTCACAAGAAAATTTCTGCATGAAATAACTTATGAGGAGTTGATATATTATTAAGCAAACCATAGAAAATTATTAATAACAAAATCTCTACAGAGTACTGAAATTTTCATTTAGAATATCCAGAACTGATCATGAATATACACTTCTAGTTAGGTAATCTAATCTATAGGTTTTATATAAATAATTTCATGGTAATTGTTAGGATGAGCTCTTCACTATGAAACCCAGAATTTATGAATTTAAGCACAGTACTAGACTGGCATCAAGATTTCATCAATTTACAGTTGAGCTGACTATATGTAGCCATAAATTCTATGCTAACAGTTGCTTTTCTCACAGTTCTTGCTTGTGGAACTTTCCAGCCAACTTTAATCTGCAAAAATTTAAATGCAATATCAATTGCTATCTGCTGTCCTCCTGATTACACTTTCCTCTTCCTTGTAACCCCTTGTGTTTTAGTGGCTTTACTGCCTTATACAAGGTGATACTGATAAAAAAAATCTGATACTTTAATTCTAAGTTACAAGAAAGAATCCCTGAAAGTATTGTGATCACAATTTCTAGCTATAATTTCCAGTGATAAATTATATTAAATCTGTATAAAAGTTCTCCAAAGCTACTTTTTGAAAACTAGTTATGAGTGTTCTTCACTCAGTGTTCATTTTGCATTCAAAAAAAAAAAATCCTAGTGGATATGATTGACTCTATGTTGTTCATTTTCAAGTGAAGCAAGTAAGTAAATGAAGCATATAGTGATGAGTTTGTTGAAAGCAGTAAATTTCATGAATGATTTGTGATATTTAAAAAAAGGTGAATTTGACTTTGAAGACAAAACAGTGTCAAATGATAAGAGGTTGAATGCAATGACTTGCAAGCTCTCTTGAATGACGGCATCATTCACACAAATTGGAAATGACTGAAAAATTTAATGTTGATTGCTCTGAGGAAGATAAGAAAAGTATGATTATGGGGTCTATAGAAATTGTCTGAGGAGAAACGTCAGGGCAGAATTCAACCACCTGCATTTCATTACTGGATTTTTTTTCTTAAACTGTTTTTTTCTTAAACTTATTATTATTATAGATGGAAAATGGATTCACTTTGATGATATTAAAGATAAAAATCATGTGTGGATCTAAAACATCTACATCATCAACTGCAAAATCCAACCTTTTGGAGCAGCGATATTACTCTGGCTTTGGTAGGATTTGAAAAGAAAGTGCAGCAGACTAGTAAAACACTATTACACTATTTTCCTTCAGATTCTGTACACTCCAATTAAAGTAAAAGTCTGTTTACAGATCAAGAAAGGCAGTAAGTCATATTGTTGCATAGTAATGCCCATCTATATATTATTTGCTGACTCAAAAAAAGGGAAAATTCATGTTGATGCAAATTCACTAGACTTAACAACACTAGATTATGATTTGTTCACACAAATTCTACAATTTGATAAAAAAAAAAAAATGATAAAGATGTATATTTCAAATTTCACTGACAAACCAATGTAATTTTTATTGAAATAGAAATTGAAAAACCATTATTGAAGGGGTTAGTGTTCTTTTAAACAGCAATTTCAATATCTCCTTAGCTCAGTTTAAATATGATTATATGTGAGGCATTAAAGGATTATCAGACTAACTGTAGTTGTAATGGTATTTAGATATTTACTTATTGAAAAATATAAGTTTAAGACACACTGAGAGGAACAAAACAAAGTATATCTATAATGGTTTTTGCTTAACAGCAATTTAGATATTTACTCACATTAGCCTGGCTCAAATCTATGACTTTGCCGAAAGAGGAACAGTATAAGTACTATTGGAATGGTCTGTATTTTGCATGAATAGAAGTCATTCTAGGGCAAGATGTAATTCATTTTGAAAGAATTTAAAAATTCAGAATTGGAATGTTTAAATTTATTCTGATAGATTCATAAAAAATGGAATCTATTGCGAAAAAAAATGAAATTAAATATATTTTTGTATTTCTTTTTTATATCTTGGAAATTTATTATGCTTTTAAACTCTTACATTCACAAATACATGTGATAATACCTGAATCAATAAGTAATGTAAATTAATAATGGCAATGGTACTTAACATTGAGAATAGACCATTTGTAGATATAAACAGTTATGCATATAGAAATCAGTATGGTGTGGTGATTGTCAGTTTTACATAGTAAGCAATTATACAGGGTCTCCCTAAAATCTGGACACCCTAAGAAAAAATGCATATTTACAAGAAATGAAATTTTCAATAGCGTCTTATTGAATTGAAATATTAACAAATAACATCTTCAATATGATTTCCATCATTTGTGATGCAAAGGTTGATGAGCTTTGTGCAAGATTCATATGAACTCAATGCAATAAATCCACATTGACTTCAATTTTAGCACATTTACTCTTTATGCTTTCAATCAAATGTGTTGCATCTGTGATTTGAGTACACCTTCTCTTTTAGCATACCAAAAAATAAGAATTTATTCTGTTGAAAAATTTGGTCACATAAGCAAAAATGCATATTTTCAAGAAATGAAATTTTCACCAATATTTCCTTAAATTGGAATATTAACAAATAACATCTTTAATATGATTTCCATCATTTGTGATGCAAAGGTTGATGAGCTTTGTGCAAGATTCACATGAACTCAATGCAATAAATCCACATTGCCTTCAATTTTAGCACGTTTACTCTTTATGCTTTCAATCAAATGTGTTGCATCTGTGATTTGAGTACACCTTCTCTTTTAGCATACCAAAAAATAAGAATTTCTTCTGTCGAAAAAATTTGATCACATAAGCAAAAATGCATATTTTCAAGAAATGAAATTTTCACCAATATTTCCTTGAATTGGAATATTAACAAATAACATCTCCAATATGATTTCCATCATTTGTGATGCAAAGGTTGATGAGCTTTGTGCAAGATTCACATGAACTCAATGCAATAAATCCACATTGCCTTCAATTTTAGCACATTTACTCTTTATGCTTTCAATCAAATGTGTTGCATCTGTAATTTGAGTACACCTTCTCTTTTAGCATACCAAAAAAAATATGTTTAATCTGTGGTGTTAAAAATATATAGTTAATCAGATTTCCTATCCATCCAGACTTTAGGGACACCCTGAAGAGTGTTGATTTATATGTCAAAACTGTTTAGATATATCTTGAAAGTTATAAACATAATAATTGGGAAAAAAACATGTTGACCATGTTAGAAATATTGAAATATAACTTGTATTTTGTTCATCTAAACTCATTTTTTTTTTAAGTTGTTTTTTTTTCTTTTTTCATATATTAAACATGGCATCATTTTAACCTTCACTATTAAGAGTACATTTTGCAAAAGCTTCATCAGTGATTACTCTTGTTAAAAGAAGCAATTATTAAAATCTATTGTTGATAAATTTTATATTTAAAACTTTTTTCCAACTATAAATTGCAAATGGAATTTTAAGTTTTGGGATATAGTGTTATTTGTGTAGCTTGTCTTTCTAAATTGTCAATCCAAAACAAATATAAAAACATGTATTATTTGTGTTCACCCTTTATATATCAAGTGAAAAATATACAATGTTCATATCACACATGCACATCCTTATATAGTCATTCACATGCATACTCACTCATACATATAACCTTTCACACACACACACACACACACATACACACAAGCATTACCTTTCACTCTATCTTTCAATCATTCTGAATTTCTTTCTCTCTCTCACTATATAGCTGAGAATATTTTGTCTCTCAGTAATTACAGTTGCTTGCAATGAAAAATTATTGAATACAAGGGAAATGTTATTTCTCAATGTCGGATAAACCAAAACTGCATTTACTTGAAAATGATTTCCCCAACAAAAATGCTTGCAGGCTCCTAATTGTCTGCTGAGGGTCTGCTAATGTAAACACCAGTCAGTAATGTCAACATCCTGTCCCTATATACTTTGCATGTTACACCATTGTCTTCTACCTCTATATCTATATTCAGCATTGATATCTTTAGAGGTGGGCATTTGTTATCTTTCTGTTGCTGTCTTCCTGAAAAACTTACAAATGATCAGTTTTATCCAAACACCTTTTATTGTTAAACTATTGCCACATTGGCAAAGACTGGATGGCTCCATCTTTAAATATTCTCTCTGCTTGGTTTTGTCTGTTTTTTCAAGAGATTGAAGAACTGGAACTTGGTTGGTGTGATATTTATCAGTTTCTTCATCAAGGCACATCTTAAAAAATATGTACAACCAAATTTTCTGATTTTTAAACTTTTCTCTTCAAATCTTTTAATTGTATATGTGAGTATGTACAAAATAAATAAAAAAAATATATCTTGTACCACTCAATAATCAAATCAACAGTAGAGTATGCATTCATGATTTGACTCAAGAATTTTTTATGCATAATAAATGACCAAAATTAAGAATTTAAAATTTAGAAGAAAGCTTTTGCCTTATATAAGAAATGAACTTGTTTTCCTTACCCTGAAAATTCTCGTTTATACAAGAGTAGATCAATATGTCTGTAGTGTAGCATGTTGTAATTAGCTGAATTTTGATCTGAAATTTTCAATGTATAATGTTTAGCCTGTGTTTAATGTTTAATGCTACCATTAGGTGCATTGATTAAGAAAGCGATAATGCTAAAAAATAGTATTTGTTAATTAAAAAAATGCTATTTCCATGATTGGCCAAGAAAGTAATCACACATTTTATATTAATGAAGGAATTAACCTCTTCCCACTCATTATTAATGTTTCTGTTCCTAATTCATACACACCTAGTAACCCCTTGTGTCTTAGTGGCTTTACTGCCTTGCATGGGGTGATACCAATTTAAAAAAAAATGTAGAGCAATATTACCTTTGTTCTCTTCAAAGTACTCTTCCCTTATGACATCATATAAGCTTATCCTAACATGCCATCTTTCAAAATGGTCCACAGTGTTCACTTTCAGGATTGCCATCAGATACCTCATTATGTTTTATTTAATCTTGTCAATGGGTTTTCAATGGCAATTTTAGCCTTGTGAAAAACCAAAAGTCACAGGGAGCAAAATGTAGGGGTGCTACGGGACCTTGACAATGTGATTTTTTAACAAAAATTAATGTACATGTGAAGACTATTTTCTCAATAATTGCAAATGTGATGGTTCCCTAGTATACAGTCTCATTCAGTGGCATATTTCAGACTGAATAACCCCATAGAAGAGTGTCTGTTTATGAAGAGCTAGTAAGGCTCTCTTTAATTAACTGTCAAAAGACAAGAGTGCCTACTGGTTCTCAAGATATTCAAAATAGCTTGATACCTTCTGAACAGATCTTGTATCTATGAACATGATGTTGCCTGTATCATATCCCTTATCCTACTTTAACAGTTTTGTGTTTGGTAAAGTAGTTTTGTGCTGTACTAATAATTTATCACATAAGAAATTCCTATAATAAACTATGATAAGCTTGTGTGAAAAAATATATTTAAAATATTCTAGAATATTTAAGTATCAAACTACTAACTTTGACTTGTAGCAATAGGAATTTATCAAATATAAGCTTGAGTTTGGAAAATCAAAAATTATTAGTGCCTGTCTTCTCACTAAAGGATGTTTTTTCTCTCTCAATTTTTGCTTTTATGTGATGTAAAAGACACAGAAAACTTGTGTTAGCTAATAAGAGGTAAACCTATAGTGCATATAATAAATGGCTGATGAGTCCTTGCTACATAAAAGAAAATCTTATTGCACTGATGACCATAAAAATGATTTAGCTGAAGAAAAAAAATGAGAATGGATTTGTTTGTTAATCTTGTAAAAGTTCTTCAGAACATTTTACCTATAATTGTGTTTCTTGAAAGGATCAAGGAGTACAATTACCTGAAAATCTTAGAGATGAACACCACAGGTTTTATCAGATAATTTTATCTGATTAAAAATTAACTATCTTGCCTATCAAAAGAAAAAATTAATTGATACTATAAACAAAATCTGAAGATATTGCAAATTTTGTATATTTAATAAATATTAATGCAACTCTTCATACCAATTCTTATATGAATTCATGTTGTATTCTCAAGCATATATTTACACTGTTGAATTATAGATTTTACAAGTCTGTATTGAATTCATTTAAAGTAGATCTTTGCACTTTAGAAGCTGCAATGAGTGTCAACATGTTGGTACTGAATTTTAAACTAATCAATCGATGCTCCACATATGTCTACAAAATCAACTATTATGCAGAGAATATGGTACTTTAAGGAAGGCTAGAAAGCTTTGGTCTTTGTTTCTGTTATTAATTACATGCTTTTCAGCATATGTTGATGTAAAGTTAAATTTCTTTCAAAATTCCATAAAGAAAAATGATCTCATAAACTTTTACTCATACCACAACAAAATAAAATCTGGAATAAGTATAAATTTCTACTATACATTTAAAATACATTTAAACATTTCCAATATCATAGATATTTCATATATAATGAAAAATGGAAAACTTACAAAAGCAAAAAAGAAAATTACACAAATAGCCATCATAAACTTAGGCATGTAATACTTATCAACACTACAATTGATGTCAATATATATCAACATAAAATAAATTTGTCATAACTACTTCAATAACAATAACAAAGACTTGAAATGAAGGAATTTATAGAAAAGAATTTTAACATGTCATAAGAAATACATTGGTGAAAGATCTAAGAATTTAAATAAAATATTAGATGATCATAAGGGAGATCTTTTACAAAACAATATACTCAAAGTCATTCGTTGTAATAGGCCTTGCCATAATTTTAACTTAAAGAATGCATTCTGAATCCAAAGTGAAAATAATTTTTTTAAGTTGAAAATATATTGAATGTGCACTAATTTCAGAATCCTTTGTGGTAATTTTATATTCCAGAAGTTGCAACATATTACCTTTCTCCCCAAAATTACTATGAATACAATGTGGGTATAATTAAAAACCTTATGAACAAAAATTTAAAAAATCATGATAAAAAAAACTGAGATTTGGCAATACACTATTATATCTCTTTTCCAAACTAAGCTAAGTTTAATATGATTGTCAATAATAATAATAATAATAATAATAATTACAAAGATTGGGAAAACTGGAATAAACATGTGAGCAATGGCAACGTTTTATAGAAAGTGGAAACAAAAAGGACACTTCTATTTAACATCAGGAAGAGACAGTTGAAATTTCTGTGACACCTAATAAGGAAAGAGAGCATGGAAAATTAGATACTCACAGGACAGATTGAAGGAAATTAATGTCTCAGTGCAAATGATAACTGGCATTTGTTGTATTACTCCCCCACCTGACATAAAACTAATTCCATTAATTAAACCATTATTAGTCTTTAGAAATTCCTTGGAACAAAATGCTAAAAGGTTTTTCTCTTTTGTCATTAACTACCCAATAATATTCATATGAATATCTGTTGATCTAAAGGCTGGCTTAGTAGAGCCACAATAACAGTAAGTTTGTATTCAGTGACAGAAATTAATGGGTCTTGATACTGGCAACAACTTAAATGCTAATTGTTAAAATGTAAAAAGACTCTCCTCTCAGGAGAATGGTATAACAAAGTCTGCCAAGTATTTGGTTCTAATACATTGTAATATCTGAAAAATATGCCCTCAGGAAATTACATGTATATACATACAGATAGATATTTAACCAAAAGATAAAACTTTCATCTGTATTACATGATATTATATTAATATTCATTGTACTTTCATTATTTATAAAGTTATCAACATTCATGTGAAACAAACATGGTATTTTTTTATACTTTATCATAGCACTCCTTAGACTGATATGAATATCTGTTTTATTTGGGAATAAAACCAAAACAAAAATGTGGTTGTTTCAAAACTGAAATGTATTAGGCTTAAAGCTCCAGATTCTACTTTCAGGATTAAAGCATTGGTTAGTGAATTTGGAGACTTAATAACTGTGGTCCAAGTAGTGCAGATATATTCAGGATTAGTAATAATCCAAAGGTTATAGTAAAACAGGATTAGTAATAAGTAATCAGTTAACCAAGATCAGATATCCCTAAAAACAATCTATTTTTGATCATGGGAAATCATTCTGTACCATTACAATGTCACTTCCATGCTTTACTGAGGCCAACTCAATCTTACTCTGAGCAAATGAAAAATATTATTCTAATAGATATCTGGCTTATATAAATATTCTTTAACAAAATTTGTATTTATCTCTGTGTGTGATTTCTTCAGAAGTAGTATTTTTGTGTTCTACATGATTGAAAGCCATGCTTGTAGAGTATGTTGCTGACAGCTTGAGGTATAACTGTTGTCCCTGAGGCTTGGAGATTTACCAACTCTTTGTGACTATTCTTACCATTCTCTTTGCAGTATAATTGGAGATCTTTTGAGGTATACCAGATTGAGGGCAGTTTACTGTAAAATGATGGTCATTCAACCTGAAAACTATCAAACCATATGCAGATAGATAAAGTTGTAGCACTTTACCAATGACTCTGTCATCTTTACACTTATAAAAACAAATTATGGTATTTCACAGTTTTGTCAAATATGCCTTCATTTTCCTTATTATGTTTCCTACTGCAACAATGCTTAACAGTCAAGTAATATACTGGGCCATCATTCCAATAATGTTAGCTACTACTTAGAATGTTCTAGAATTACCTACAACATTTTAGTACCAACAATGTAGAATCTTAGATTTTTCAGTGGTATTAGTTTACTCTATGTATGAATGCAACTGAGGCAATAAATAGCTCAATAATTTTAATGCCTTCAAATGAAACTGCTCTTTTTTAATCATCTTAGAGAATAAACTTTACCTCTCCATCTGCATGGTTGTTGCTAGCCTCAAGGAGAGCAAATCATTGTGCCTTCTTGGCCTAATGTTTTCCATTGACATGATGTAGAACAATTATGTTGAATCAAATTCTAAGTCTGCTACTAGTCATTTCACTGTATCAGACTAGAGAATTTCTCTTGTCAGAATCCATCTAGCACATTATAAACCTACCATTTCTCCGTGCATCAAATAACATTGCCACATATGATCTGCTGTTTCTGCTATATGTCTCAGGATTCTTGACAAAATCCAAAGAAGATTATGCAATATTATTTCTCCTGATCTGGTATCTTGGTTTCAGTCACTACTGAAAGCATGATGCAAGATTGCCACTGCCATATCGCAGCTTCCCTCTGCCTTTTCTATGCATGTTTTCATGCTAATTGCTCTATCATTTTATGGAGTTGAAATTGCTAAATGTAGCCAGAGATTCTATGCTTAACAGTTTCTTCTCTTGCACTTCTTGTGTGTATAACTATCTTCTGGCATCATGCTTTCCAATCAAATTTGATCTTTAAAAATTTAAATGCAATGTCAATTATTATCTTCTGCCATCTTAATTCTTGTTCTTTTATTTCTCTCCTTAATAATTTTTTCTTTTTCTCAGATTCTTTCACACTCTGTAAACCCTTGCATCATTATTGTTTTGCTTGGAGTGAAAAGATTAAAATATATATATGTATATATATATATATATATATATATATATATATATACACATGCACACACACAAACACACACACACACAGCAGTGTGCTCTGAAAGCCATAATTATATATACTTATATAAATCACATAAAAAATAAGTATATATTTTAAATTCTTAATTAACCATATAAATTACAAATGAAATAAAAAAAAATATGTGTGTTTATAATTTGTGTTTCTTGTTGTACATATAATTTTGAATCATTCACAATACATTCAGTGTGTATCTGGTTATTGAGCTTTTAAAGAGATGTCAAAAATTTGCTTCAAACATGTCCACATTTGTCAACATACATGTACTAATAAGTCTATTATAATTTCACAATTCCCCTGCAGTTTTCAGATAATATTAAACTGTAATTTGAATGAATCCCACTGCAAAGTCCTTGTGCTCCCTGAATGGATTATCCAAGTGAGAACACATGATCCCTGTATAAAGCAACCTTGAAATAATACCAAGAAATAAAGTATGCCCCAATTATTATGCATTGTATTGAGGGAGGGGACAGCTTTCTCTCCCTTGAATAAACCTTAATGACCTGCTGAGCTTCATTGGTCATATTGTCAAGAGTTTGTGTTTGTCTTAATATATAAATTTACTATACATATTTATATTTGTATACTTATCTGTTTGCCTGTATTTATGTGCATTTATCTCTCTCTCTCTCTCTCTCTCTATATATATATATATATATATATATATATATATATATATATATAAAAGCATACACATATCCACAAAATGCTTATCTGCATGAAAATATACTGTTGTGTGTGTATATATATATTTATTTATGTGTGCACACACACACACACACACACACACACACACACACACACACACATATATATATATATATATATGATTAATTTTATTGATGTAAACATAAATGAATACAATACATATGTCTGTACCATTTCTTGAGGTCATAATACCATTGTTTTCACTTAATTATTCCCTTTGCACATTGTTTCTTTTTTTTTTTTAAACTTAGGCTTTTTTTTTTCTTTACAAACTCAGAGAGGCCAAGAAAAGCCATTGCCTGAGGAATATGAACTCCATCTTTCTTTAATATTTTCTACCACCTCTACACACTTATTATTATTACTACTACTGTTAGTGAGATAAATGCTTTAATTTAGTTTGTAACATTTTCTCATTGTAATTTTCATTATGTCTTCATTTTCTCATTATTAATATTATTATTATTATTGTTATTATTACAAGTGAAATTTGAGTAACTAGCAATTTATATTCATTCCTTCTGTTGTTATTTTTATTATTAATCTTATAATTACCATCACTATCATTAACAGTATTATTTGATCATTTGTTATTTTATTAGTATTATAGCATTATATTGTTTTTACTATTAATTAATTCTTTTCCTATTAATATGAAAATGATAATGGTAATTATTAGTATTGTTACTGTTTTTATTAATTCAGTTAATTCTACTATTACTGAAATCAATATATTTATTTCTTTGATTAGAATAATTTCTATTTTTAGAATCGATCAATAATTAATCCTATAACCTTTGGATTATAATTTGTTGGTATATATTATTAAAATTACAATTAAAATACTCTTTTTATATTGCTTCACTTCTTATTATTATTACTATTATTAGTATTATTATTTCTTTCACAACAAATTTTCTATTTTTGAAAACATTGAACAAAATTGTTTAAATTTCCTTATTGTGTTGCCATTTTCACTGCAGGGGGCAGGGAAGTGTTCAAATTGGGCGTTATATAATGAAAAGAGATAAGCAGAGCAGAAAAAACTGATAAAGTTTAAGGGATAAATGGGGTTTTTGAGAAATTTCAAGAATTGAAAGAAGCAAAACTCAACTTGTTTTACATTCATTCCAACCCCTCACCTCATGAAACCTATTATTACTGTTTTATTTTCTTTAAGTTTGTCAGTAATTATGGCTCCACTGACTGCATGAAGTTTCTCAATGTTCTCTTAGAGTTTGTCTATAATCAACACCTGGAATCTATTATGTTTATAGAAAAGAAGGTGCCAGTAAGACTTAATGCATTCTCTAGATGGTCACCACAGCAAGAAACTTGTTAAAATACAAAACTGCTGTTTGACAATTTGAATTCTTATAGAAAATGAAGAATTTACATTCACAAGCACACACATATTTACATACACACATATATAATGTTCATGTAAAAGTAATTTTCCACATTTTTTTTCTCCTGTGGTTACAATCATAAGCATGCAAGGTTAATAGTTGGCAAAGAGAATGTGAACCATTCTTGAATACATGACCCTTACAATACTTGCCACCCGCTGATTAATTTGGTCTCATCATTGCCTTCAGCAAGAGCAATCTTGATGATGTGTTACGCTTTGAACATGACCACGCCCATATATCTTAGATTTATTTTTTTTTTTTTTCAATTATTATTATTTTTGGATTTGTGTAAATTGGATCATTTTTTAAGATAAATTTTTAGATTTTGACTGGTAATATACAGGGTGTCACAAAAGTTTTGACACATAGGACATCTATTTAATGTTTTAACTTTTATTTAACTGAATTATTAATTAGGTTTTATATTTTTCAGATTGTTGCCTTATGGCAGATAATATTTTGAACATGTAGCTTATAAACTAATTGATAAATAATATCCCAATGAGATTCTTTTATATCTTTTCTATGAAATCATACTTTTGGAACATACTGTATATAAATTGATATCAAAGTTTGCTTCAAACACCTATTTGTATTCTATTAGATTTGTGTTAATCTTTAACAGATCTTTTGGGATTTTTATTAATTGTTTACACATTAATTTTATGAAAATTTTGTTTCAATTTTTGCATTTGCCTAAATTTGTTTATCATTAAAATTGTTTTTTTTTTTAAATTACTATTGGAGATATATACGATGAATATTTTATTTCATTCATATAAATGACCTTTTGTTTTTTTTAGTAATACTGATTGTCAATTGCCGCACACTTTGAGGCTATGTTTGTATACTTCTATATAAATGATGCTTCTATCAATGTTGACAACATGCATAATTGGCTTTCTTTACTATGACTACTACTTTTGTGATAATATAGTTATGGGTGAGTGGTTTTTCCATGTGACTCACTCTCTTATCTCTTTGTTACTCATCATGGCATACCTGTAATGTACGATTTTTATTGACATTTTCAAGTGGGATAGAGTAAAGAGATTGTCAAGACCACAAAGTATGAAGTGGGGGGTGTTCACAAACAGCATCAACTGGAATTTGAGCCTAGTTTGCTGATTCTGTTTTCCATGTTGATAACTGTCTTGCATCTCTAACAGATCTCTCATTCTCTCTCTCTTTATATATAATGTATGTGTGGGTGTATAATGTGTAATTTTTCATATAGTTATTCTCTCCTTCTCTATTCAATAGTCTGAAACATTTATATTACTTTATATGTGAAACAATGAACAAAACAAAAACTCCATGATCAAAAATTCAGTTCCATAATTAGGGTTATTTCTTTTCACTCATCTATTATGGAAGAAACCCCTATTTGCACGACATCATTTTATTACCAACGGACTGATTTGGATTAATTTCAAAATTTTTTTCATAACACCCCTTAAATCTTCCCATTGAAAATTGTGCCACCAAACCTTCTTCTTGGTTGAAAGATGGCATCAATGCTTTCATGCTATCTTGGAAATGCCAAGTGAAACTGCTGTAGTCCAAAGGAATAACTTCTTCTTGCTATACCAACATGATAGCTCAGATCATAACAGATGCCTCTATGTGTGCTTGTAATAATTTTATATAAGCATATTTTCAGTGTAAGTCACTGTTCAGTGATAGCATGTGACACCATATATCCTCTCACAAGTTTGGTTCTCGTGATTAATGGTATTAGGTTGGTGCAAAAATAATGACGTAATAATGTCGTTTTTTATGTATTTTTTAACGTCAAAAAACGACATTATTACGTCATTATTTTTGCACCAACCTAATAGTAGTGTAAGATTGTTTTAAACAAGGATAAAATCCCCAATCTCTCCTCCTCTCTTCAATCAGTTTGAAGTATTGACATCTATTGCTGATAAAGCAGAGTGCTTTGCTAATAAATTCCCTTCCAATTCAAATCTCCTCAGGAATATCTTTGCCAGATTTTCTACCTAGAACAGATTCTCTGTTATATTCATATAAATCTGTCCACTGTTTCTGCTATCTCCTAACTAGATCTTCAGAAGGCATGTGAACTTGAAAGTTATCCTAAAGAAATGTGCTCCTGAACTGATTCCTGTTCCCTCTAAACTCTACAACAAAAGCCTTGCTGCTTCTTGCTTTCCAGCTTGTTGGAAATCCTCTTCTATTGTTCTTTTTTTTTAAGAACTGGGTTGAACCATCTAACCCTTCCAATTATCAATCAATTAGTCATCTACTACTTTTTGGCAAAATACTATAATCAACTCTGAGTTGGTGAAGCATTTCACTTTGCATGGTATTCTTTCAGATAAGCAAAATGAAATTTTCCCTACTTACTCTTCTAGATCATTTAATATTAATGCAGGTGTCTGCCAGGACACTATCCTTGGATCTACTTTGTTTCTTATCTTAATCAGCAACCCTTCTAATACCATCAGTTCCCAAGTGAGTATCTATGCAGATGACACAACTATTTACTCCTGTCTTTAGAGTATGGCTGATAGGTTTCATAAAGTAATACTGGCATCTGACCTCGAAAATTATCTTCAATCTGTTGTTAATTGAGGCAAGAAATAACTTGTGAATTTGAATGTCTCTAAAACAAACCTGCTGTATTTTAGTAATCTTAGAGAACCATTTTTTGCTTCTATCACCATGGCTGATGCTAACCTCCAGGAGAGGAATTAGTTGCACCTTTTTGGTCACATGTTTTCCACTGTTATGAAGTGGAATGATTACATTGAATGAGTTGCTATGTCTGCTGCTAGGAAAGTTGGTTCACCATATCATGCGAGATGAAATTTCTCACCCGAATCCTTCTTGTACATTTATAAATCTACCATTCATCCATGCGTTGAATATTGCTACCACATCTTATCTGGTGCTTTTGCTATATTCTTTTAAATTTTTAAGAAAATCCAGAAAAGGTTCTGTAATGTTATTTGTTCTAACCTGGCATCTTGGATTCAGTAACTTTCTCACAATGTGTATGTATGTATGTGTGTGTGTGTGTATACATTATATTAGCTCCTGAATTAATTCCAGTTGAGCACTCTCGGGCTGAGGTATGGGTTTGTAAACAGTGACTATTATAGCTATATAGCGAGACTCTTCGCAAGTCGAATTGAGTCACTGTCGGTCACTGGGCGTGTTTCCTAAAATAAATATGCCAAAAATCCACCTTCATTCCAACCGTGCGCTGACAGCTTAGTGGTAGAATATCCACCTGATACCAATTCAGTCGGGTTTCGATCCTAGCTAGAGGCAACCGGATGTCTAGCCGCACTGATGAGCTGTGATACAGCGAAACAGTCTGTCTGTGGATGACATTATATATATATATATGTATATGTGTGTGTGCATGTGTATATTTTGGCAGCATGTTTTCATTAAGACAAAACTCATTAAATAATTTAGCCAAATTTTGTCTACTTATTTATTCTTAATAGGATCTTCTCATATTTATGGACAAGTTTCTTGGTATCCTTATTAAAGGAAGAAAGAAAGTTACCATGATGATGTATATTTATTTTACTCTGAGGAGTACTTTCAACATTAATGCAATGTCATCATCAGGGTCTTCTTTTTCCTGAGACAAATTTGTTGTATTCATCCTTTTTCTAATAAAAAATTGTTGTGTTCATCTGGAAATTAAATTTTTTTACCTGTGAAGTAAAAAATGCTAAACTTATGTATTGTATGAGTTTTAAATTTTATTGTGTAAGCATATCTTTGTAGTAATGTCAAGGGAATTAACTAAGTTATTGAAATGTTTATTTTTTTTAACTATTTAAAGCTATTAGTTAAAACCTAAATATTTTTAAACATTCTAAAACTTTTGTGCAGTATTCATAATTAATTTTATTAAGTGTTGGTTTTAATTTTTTTAATATAAATAGCTTCAAGAATTTTTAATAATAAATTCACTATTTCCCCATATAAAAAACCTACTAGCATAGATTTGTGTACTCTTAACAATGTAAGTGAATGTTCTAATTATCATAAAACAGAAAATATAAAAACACTAATAAACCATACAAAAATTAATTCATCCACAAAACAGATTTTCTACAGTGAACTAAAAAAATATAAAACAAACTCTTATAAATAATAACTTCCCTTATTATATTGTCGAACAAATAAGATGTTCTATTAGAAATTTTAATATAAAGCAAATAGAATATAATACTTCAAATAATCCTAAACATATTAATCTTTTGTATCACAATCAAATACATTCTAATTATAAACAGGATGAAAATATCCTAAAAAAAAACTATTAAATAACAATATATCCACCACTAGATCCTAGTAAAAAAAAAATAAGATTAATTATATACTATACTAAATTCAATATATTCAATTTAATCATTTGTAATGACACCTTCCACTAATTCACATGTTGCAGAAAACCAACATTATATATGAATTTAAATGTCCATTGGGAGATTGTATCTTCAACAGAAAAAAATAATATATATGTTGGGCACACCATAACTATGTTATCTAGAAGGTTGAGTTTTCACTTGAATGATGCATCTATCATCTCTCAACATTTACAACAGCATGCCTGTCCACATTCATAATTTAGAAAACTTCTTGTTGAAAATACATCTATGCTTTTTCATGAAAATGATAAACATAAACTAAAATTTCTTGAAACTATCTATATAAAAAATTGAAACCAACCTTCACTAAAATTAATGATGAATATTGAACAAATATTTTAAAATGTTTACAGTAGATAGTTTAATAATTAGTTTTAACTAATAGGTTTAAATAATTAAAAAAATACAAAAAAAAGTTAGACATCTTAATAACTTAGTTACCTCCCTTAACATCACTACATGTATCTGTTTACATCATAAAGTTTAGCATTTTTCACTTCACAAGGAAAAAAAATTCATTTTCAGATGAACACAACAATTTTGTCTTAGAAAAAACAAAACCCTGATGATGACATTGTGCAAATATCAAAAGTATTCTTAGAAATAAAATGAATATGCATCATCATAACTTTCTATCTTCCTTTAATAAGGATACTAAGAAACTTGTCTGTAAATATGAGAGGATCCTACTAAAAATAAGTAGACAAAATTTGTCTAAATTATTTAGTGAGACATTTCGTATATATATATATATATATATATATATATATATATATATGTATGTATATATGAGAGGGACATAGAATTCAACATTGTATGGTGACTATCTTTTTCACACCTCAAGTGATCTCCAGGCCATATGTCAGTTCTCCTTTCTCTCTCTCTCTCTCTCTATATATATATATATATATATATATATATATATATGCCTCATCTCAGTAGTCCTTGTTCTCTCTCTCTCTATATATATATATATATAGAACAAGGACTATTGAGATGAGGCATATATATATATATATATATATATATATATATATATATATAGATTATGCCACATGTCTTTATCGTTTCTTCTATATATAGGCCACTAGGGAATTATGAAAAGTCAGGCAGGGGAAATCCATCTTTTTCCATTTATTTTCTTTGAGCTTAGTATTTTAGATTATTTCTAAAGTCCCCTAATTTATTTTTTAAATTTATTATTTAATTTATTCACTGTTCATATCTACATTTGGTCTGTCTTCAATATTGAGTATTCTTCCACCATAAATCTAGCATATTTTAAGCATACATCTATATATATATATATATATATATATATATATATATATATATATATATATATATATATATGTACGATTGGAACAGTACAAATGCTCATATTATTTTTCAATAGGTGGCATTTGAACATGTGATTTTTTTTTTCACACATGAATGAATATACTGAAAGGTGATCTTTCAATGTATCTTTCTATATGATTCATATGTGGATTTTAAATGTTTTTACATTAAAAGTGAAAATGGAGGAAAATAATATACATTTTCAACCTTTGATTAAAAATAAAATACTGTACAAGCAACCAAAAGATATGGGCCATTTATAGAAATGGTACTATAACTGGGAGTATTCTTCCTAAGGGGTTTGCTAAATTCAGAAATAGAAATTTGAATCTGGAAAAACAAATACATTCTTGTAGGCATGTAGCCATTCGTATGATTGGAAGGGCACTGTGTATTCTGAGGTCTTTCTTCAAAATCACATAATAATTTCAGACAAGTTCTGTTCTCAGTTGGACCAATTAATCTATGAATCCAGAATTGGCCAATTGGAAGGGTGTCTTCTTCTATACAGACAACAACAGAACTCACATCTATATCTGTCTAATGAGGTATTGTAATTATTTACATACTTTGGACTCTTGTCCTCATTTTTATTGTCATATTCACAACGTTTCAGCCATTGTACACTCCAGCCTTCTTCGAGTGATCAGCTAGGCCCAGCAGATTCATCCACTGATGACACATGGCAAGTGGATGAAAGCATTGGTTGGATCCAGTGACTTGACCCAAAGAGTTGTGAGTTCAATGCCTGGCTACAGCAGTGTTGAACAAAAACTTGACACATGGAGATAACTGAGACATTCGGAAGAGGCATGGCACATGAACCTAGAACAATCTACCCCAGTGGACAAAATAAAAGAGTCCAGTTCAAAATTCCAATCACCTGAAGAAAGCTGGATGTACAAGAGTTAAAACATTGTGAACATGACAATAAAGATGAGGACAACAGTTCAAACAATGTAAATAATATAAACAAAGCTCACATTTCTTTACAGACCCAGTAGAACTTGGTGCAATTTGACTGGGATGTACTTCAATACCCATCTGATCTTGCACCTTCAGATTACTACATATTTATTCCCTACAAAATTTTCTTAATGGGAAGAAGCCTGTAAAAACCACTTAGACCAGAAAGATGGTAAGTTCTGGGATAATGGAACAATGAAATTGTGTCAAAAGTGGAACATATGTGGATGAATAAATCTATGTACAAATATATAAATATTCTTTGAAATACATTTATAAATGCTAGGAAATTTATTTCAACACAACACACACACACGCACACACACATATATATATATGGTGTATCAAAAATGGGTTTATAAAATTAGTAGGTGGATTCCTCACACCAAAACAAGAACAAAAGTCAATATAAACATATGTCCATAAATCCTAAGTTATTAACTTTAAAGTTTACAGTAGATGGCACTGTGTGGCCAAATAGACTAGGTTACGTTTTCATTTGTGTACATTTGGGGCTACTCTGTCTTTAACGTATATAGTAGTGAGTTAACTGTTCTGTTAAGTGTTCTGTTAAACAATGGCAGGATATTCATATCGTGAGCAAGAAGATATGACTTTTACATATGGCTGGGCAAATGGTAATGGATGTGAGGCTGCATGGCTGTATCAGATTGTGTTTCCAGACCAAAGGCAGTCGAGTTATCCAACCTTTGCTGCTTCAACCTTTATCGTCGCATTGCTGAGACAGGATACATGGCACCACAAGCTATGGATCTAGGAAGACCAAAATCTGCTCATACACCTTACCATGAACAGCACATTCTACAAGCTGTTGGAAATGATCCAGGTATCAGCACATGTGAAGTGGCCCTAGCATGTGACACATCTCATAATACCACATGACAGGTACTTCAAGAGCAGTTCCTTTATCCGTATCATATGAAACATGTGCAGTGACTTTTGCCCTCTGACCACCCACTATGGGAGAACTTTTGCCAATGGTTTATTGCACAAACTATTGGCCTGTTGTTTGTCTCTTCAGTCTTGTTTATAGATGAGGCAACATTCAGAAGAAATGGAATAACAAATCTACACACCCATCATTTGTGGGTGGACTGGAATTAGTGTCTGTCTGGTAGGTCCTTATGTTCTCTCACTATGTCTTACAGGAGCTATCTACAAGGACTTTGAACACACTTCTAGACCTGCTAGAGGATGTACCTCTGCTAATGCAAAGACACCTGTGGATCATGCATGAAGGAGCTTCAGCACATTTTAGCCACATTGTTCACGATACACTGTCTGGCATTTTCCATAGTTATTTATCTGTGGGACCACCTAAAACAATTGGTTTATGCAGCAGACATTAATAATACAGAGACACTTCTCCAGCGTGTCATGAAACCATTCATCACCATGTGGAAGCATTTGAAAGGGTCTGCCAGTCACTGATTCGATGGGTTCATGCATGTGTAGAAGTGAGCAGAGGAAATTTTGAACATTTGTTATGAGTTGGTGTGTTGATGTACAATACTGGTCTTTTGGACAATATATTTATATGGACATTTTAACCTGTTTTGCTGTCAGGAATGTTTGTAAAAGTATTTTTGATACAGCTTACATATATCTATCTATCTATCTATATATATATATATATATATATATATATATATAGTCATCCATATACAAGCCTGTTTCACTGTATCACAGCTCATCAGTGTGGCTAGACATCCAATTGCTTCAAGCCAGGACCGAAACTTGACCGATTTGACATCAGTAAAAGATTCTACCTCTAAGCTATTGGCACACAGCAGAGAAAAGGAATCTTTCAACGTATTATATGCATGATGTATACAAATGCCAAATCAGTAGCCAAGAGTGCTCAATTCATAACTGAAGGGCAATGTGTTAATAGCAGGAGCAGCCACTGTTGAAAATTTACTTTATATTGTTCAATCGGTGAATGAGAGCATATATATATATATATATACATATATATATATATATATACATATATATATATACATATACATATATATAAATACATATATATATATATATATATATACATATATATATATATACATATATATATATATATATATATATATATATATATATATATATACATTAAGAAATGGACAAAGTCCGACAATTTATTTATTAAAGACATTTTTATGTTTAACGTTCTTTTTATAGATACAAGTATTTAAGTAAATGCTCTGTTTATAATAAACAGTATTAAATAACATTTACCGGCCTGAATGTCTGAGAAATTTTTCATAGAAAATATTCGTCCTTTGACAGGATTCGAACCTGCATCCTATACAGTACCGTCATTTAGCCTAACGTGCCCAACCCCTCGGCCACAAAGGATCGTTCAGTTGAAGTTTATAAGCAGTAAATTCGACCTTGCCAACCAAACGATCCTTAAATAATGGGTTCTGTTTGAAATTTCTTGTATGTTATCTAGATTGAGAAGCATCTGATGAAGGCCGGAAGGCACAACCATTGAAATGTGATAACAACAACAAAGATAAGGACAATAGTAAACTTGCATTATTTTTTTAGATAAGAAAAGTTACAATAAAATATTAAAGAGTTCTGCATCAAACTCTTTGAATAAGATTATCAATGTTTAAGCCTATAGAAAAGTTATACTGAGTAATTTCTCAACAAGAATATCTTTGATATCAAATATAAAACTGAATAAAGCCCATTATTTATTTTGTAGCAGATTTAATGTTCAGTATAGAGCTTAGAAAAAATTTGCAGTGTGAGATAGGCAAGAAGTAAGGCATGTAGCAACATCAGCACAGCAAAGGGCACTTCTTTAAAGGCAAGGAAGGGCAAAAATATAGTCAATAAGTCAAGTAAATAGCGATTACTGTACGAGTCGTACAATTTTTTAATCAAGCATGGGCAATGCTGGGCCAGTTCAATATAATATTTGAATTGGTTCACGAGATAAGTTTCACTTTTATTGTCCTTTTTAGGACCTTTTCAATTCCGGAATATTTTTTTATTTCACTGTTCAATTTAATGGATCTTTGGCGCAATCTCTATTTCCCATTGTCTTTATAATATGCAAAACATTTGCAAATGTAGATGACATTTTTGTTGTAGATATTTGCCATAAAGGCTTAAGCTAGGTGTGGTCTGAAATCACACTGGGCTATACACTAGTGAAGCATAAATAGACATTTTAAAGTCGGAATTTTCAAACATGCCTGTGTTCTTTTTCAATGATGTGAGAAATAAACAAAAGTTGAACATACTCTTTCAAGGAATGTTGTTAGTTCAAAATCTCCCTGTGTAAGGGATACTCTCTAAGTAAACCCAAATCTGTTTAATCCCACAATGTTTGAATTTATTTTGAAAATAAATTTCAACTCCAATCTACCTCTCTCCTCTTGGCTATTGAACAAAGACACCAAAATCACACATCGAATGTCATCTGCATTATGATATGGTAGGTTAAAGTGTTTTGTGATTGAGAAATTATTGTTATTGTCCTTGATGGTTTTCTTATGGTTGTTAAATCAAAGTTGGAATTCTGTACCTGTTTCTCCCACATAGTTACCATGTTGGTACTTGTGACAGAAAAGAAAATATATGAGATTTGAACTATCATAATTTAAAGCCGTAAGTGCCGAAGGGGGTAGGAGGATGAAACTGCTGTTAGTGATGATATGTCTATAGACTTGGCATCTTCATTTATGGCAGGTCATATTCCCTTGGTGAGGTGGTGAAAGATGTATACTGGGTGTGGTAGGGTGCTGCCATCTAGCGAGAAATAGGTTTTCATTGAATATTTTTCTAATTGTAGACGTATCATTACTGATAAGAGTTTCACACCCACCAGCACTCACTAGAACTTAAAACTTTTAAAGGTTTATCACAAGTAAAAAAAAAAAAAAAAAATAAGTATGACAGGAGGGAATTAATCTTCCCCTTCTATGATCATTGTCATAATGAATCAATGAAAGTTCTCTAATTGTCATAAATGACAATGAGTAGAGCAGTCATTAATACTGAGGAGCAATTAAACAGAGAGTACATATACATATTAGTCTTATCCTTTCTTTCCCTTTATGATATTAATTATATATGACATATTTAAAATAAGTGGCTAACTCATTTTAAAGCACTGCTAATAAGCATAGTGCACAGACATTGGCAAATTTGTTTGTCTAATTTATGGCTATTTTTAAAATGCCATATTCCTTCAGGACATAGGTAATCATGGCTCTTCACTGCTTCCTTTTTCTTTATTATTTGTAAAGAGAGTAGAGTAGTAGTTTCCTATTTCTTTCTTCATAGTTTGGGGTTCAGTTTCACTTCTCTTGGACTGGTTGCCACCCAAGTCTAGAGATCCCATCTACTCTGCCATTTAACCCATAGCTGAGTGGAGAAGAAATGAACTCATGTCTTTCCTCAAAGCATTTGAACACAGCAGGCAGGACTGGAATTTGAACTTTGCTCACCATTTCTAATTTCCCTGTCATTAACCACTACACTACTTGCATATTTTGTGTTTATATCTTCTGCTAAGTTTCATTTGAATTTCCCCTTATTGCATGAAATAGGTGTTTCTATTAGTTGCCTGGGCTTTTTGAAAAATATGCCTTTTCTAAAATTAACAGAGCTACAAGTGGTTAATAGACGAATGTGAAACTGCATTATGAGCTTCAAATGTTGACGCCTGACTTCAATATTCCTGTACGCTTACTTCTTTCTAATAAGAATGTTTAATAATTAAAAGAGATGCCAAAAATTTTGGCTGAACCACCACCAAGTGAGCTAAAGAGAATCCTGATATCTTTCTTTAATGAACATTCAGTCACGTTTCAATGGCAAACTGAACACCAGCTAAGTAACAGGCTGAATGACATAAAGCACATCTCCTCCTCTGACTTCAGTTGTTCTAGTTCAGATCATTTTTTTTTTCTAAACAGAAGATTCTATTTTGGTTGCTCATTCTAGCCTTTTTTTTTTGATTGTTAGTCTTGATACACTAACACAGATTCTTGGCCTACACAGACTAGAATAGCACAACTGTTAATCAACAATTGCAAATGCCTCCCTTTCTACAAAACTTACAAACTCTATTGTTGCTACAGTGACTGAACTGACATATTTTACAGAACAAGCAATCAAACTGGATAGAAAGATGAAATAGTGGATAACTTACTGGAGGCTAGAAGGTCAAAGAAATAGAAAGTCAATGACTAGATTAACCAGATGTTTGAATGAAAAAGAAGGAAGTTGAATAGGTGGAAAGTTCCGATGGCTAACCAGATAGCTGGATAGAGGTGAGATAAAGAAAAAAAGAATAAATATGGCATTGTGGATTAGTTTGATAGATTAAAATTGTATAAGTGGATGAATAGTACTGAAGCATAGCAGCTTGGACAGCCATAACTTGGACTAACTAAATGAATAGCATGATGACAGCTGTTTCGATGGTTAACCTTACAAATGGAAGTAGAGTTGGTAGAGCAAGAGGAATGATTAATTAACTAAAAGGATAAAAGATTTCACAGTTAGACAACTGGTAATAGAATTGGGGAATAAATCAATTGGTGAATATATAATTTATTTGATGTCTTTTACAATGGAAGAAAAAATTGATTATAGAGTAGTTATATCAAGGAAAGTAATAGACTTTGTTAAAATATTTAAATAAGAGATGTACAATAGATTAAGAAGTGAAGGTACAAAAAGGTGGTCTAATAACTCGGTGAAATTAATATTTTTAAGAAGGTAAAGATGGCCAATAAGTTATATTGATCATACCCAATGGTTTAAAATGTTGGTTAGTGAATTTGGTTGTATAGCAATTGTAAGTTTAATCCCTGGACTGGTTAGTATGGATCCATTCAGACTCAAGGGGAAGGACAAATAATAATGGAACAAAACTAAAAATGGTAATTAACCAACCAAAATGAGATAAGTCTAGACAGTGACAGTGGAATGAGAACACTCTATCCCTATAGATTGAATAAAGGGTTAATTTAGAGACCATTGTAAAAGGTCAGAAGATACAATGTCCAAAAAATTGTGAGTAACAAAGATAAGCACATTGGTCTGGCTGTAATTCATGTAAACAGGGATAACTTTTAGTAGCTTTTTCTAATTAACTGTTTATTGGTTGCCAGCATTGTATTTTTAAGAAAAAAAAATTCTAGAAAATATACTTCTGGATAATCATTATTTAATTAAGAAGCAAAAGAGATTTTATTAATATTTCAATGTTTATTCATAACATAAGAATATAAAAATATATTTCATAAAAATTTTAAGAAAACACAAAGTAGAAGTAAAAATATCAGACAGAAAAAAAAACAAACTTAGAACAAAAACAATCTAAAATTCTTGCACTCGCTAAAGGGTTGTTAAGACATAAGAACAAAACCTCATTTTCTAGTTAAAGTTTAATGAAAGATTTTGAATAAATATACAAATGTTTCAAATTCCTGTTAGAATCATTGAGTAGCCAAAAGATCAAGTGTCAATTGTTTATTCAAAAGAATCATGATAGTGTTGCTGATAACTCCAAACTTACTGGAAAGAAAATTTAAAAGTTGATGTCATAAGTACTTGTAATAATACTCAGTTAAATACATAAAAAAAACTAAAACATCCTCCAAAATTATAAATAACTGTAAATAATTGTATCTCCCATTTACCTTCAATGTTAAAGCAAAGATCTGTTTACTATGTGGCCAGACATTCCACAGCTGTTGCTGCATTAAAGAATGTATATGTATAGAGTAAAAGCACTCAATATCCAGAATAAAGCCTGTGGAACTGTTGTCTGTTTCATGTATGAGCGCCAAGCATGAAACAGACTGTCACCAATCAGTTTTGACGTCAGTGTTCACAATTCTTGTGTGTGTATGTCTACAGATGAAATTCCTCAAGGAATTTGAAAAATAATTACAGAGCACATTCACGTATGCTTTTACAATTCATCATTACAACAGAATGCTGATTTTATTCCAGTTACAATAAATTTGACTTTGTAATTAACCCCTGAAGATGATCTTGAAAAGATTGTAAGTACTTGGGTTAACAAAAACTAATGTTTCATGCTAAATGCAATCACCAGGCCATATAATTGGGAATTGGTGACTTCATTTGAAGATCACTTTGAAGCATAAAACTACCAGTCACCATGCAGTGTTGATTCCTATGTCCACAATCTATTAACATTATCTTCAATACTGAACATTCTTCCCTATAAAGATAGAAAATTTTGAAAAATTAAAAAGGTATATCTTAAGGTAAAAATTCCCAATTATGCCTAATGTTTTGAAATGTCAAATTCAAATATAACAGGGTATTAACTGTACTAAGAAACTTAGAAGAGAAACTGATCTGGAATTTCAGAAACAGTCTTTCTGTCCTATCAGTAAAGAACTTGTACATTTTATGATACCAAAATTGTACCAATATTTCCCAATAGAAAAAGAGCTTATTTTATGTAATTAAAGAGACCAACTAGCAAGAAAATTATATAAGTAAGACAAAATATTAGCAAAAACAATGGTTTCAATGAAATCAGTGACGCCCAATTTGGTTAATTCAAAGGTCTACTATACACAAAAGGCTAGAGTTACTTTTGAGATGCTAAAGTCAACCCAAAATGAAATGTTAGTTTTTCACTTGGTTTCTTGAAAAGATGTTCTTTTTCTTTTTTTTCTTCTGTTGTGAGGTGTCAGCAGAAACTCTTTAGAACAACCTCTAATAACAAGCAGACACACTGACATAGAAACAAGCTAAGCAAAACAAATAATGGCACAGTTTTTTTGTTTTTTTTTATGAACAATTTTAACTTTTTCCTTCTTACATGATAAGTTTTTGGATTGGATTGATTTTCAGCAATTATTACTACCATTCAATATAAATCTTCAGACAGAACAATATGTGGATGTAATATATTTTATGCTCATCCTACAAAGTTTGGATCATTCAACAAAATGAAAACAAATCAAAGTTAAAAGCATTAAAGATTTAGGATTTGTATTACAAATATATGTATAATAGTAAACTGAAAACGTTAGTACATAGTAAAATTCACTGTACTATTTTATGATCATTTTTTTAAGGAATATTCCTTATAATTTAATGAAATACAATTATCTGTGAATCAAATATTGAAAACTAATATTTTCTTCAGAGTTAACTTCATTTTTTATTGCAAATATAGATTTAAAATTATATATAAGCTTTTTTTTCTTATAACTTGATAAGGTTGAATAATTTAAGCAGTTTCATACACGGCCTCATCTTCAAAAAGACTGAGGCTGTGTGTATGCTGATGCCATTGGTTCCATGCTACAAATAAAAACTGGGGGAAATTCATTTTGTCATTTATTAGGTTGGTGCAAAAATAATGTCGTTTTCTCACATATGTTAATATGTGACAAAACGACATTATTTTTGCACCAACCTAATATAAATTGTTAATGGAATAGCTGGATGTGCTACCTATGGGGTTGAGGGAGTAACCCAGATGTCCTGGCTACAGATTACCTTTGAATATATATAAAATCTGTGGCAGTGAACAAGTGACTGAAGCTGACAAGGTGTATGAGTGGATTTGTGGCTATTTGGACATATGATTCTATGAATTTGTGAAAGTTTACTAAAACAATTTAAGCTTTAGTGTTCCCACATTTTCAGAACTTCCCCTCAGTGTATAATTATAACCACCATTTATGTTTATATCTCTCCACCTACACATGTGATTTTATCAATAAGAACATTACTTTAGTCTGATGAAGTCCTTTTAGAGGACGAAATGCATTACACAGAATTTTTCCATTCTGTCATTCAACTGCCTAATAGTAATCTTAGTACTGCTCTACAGCTTATGCATTGAGTACTTTTGGAAATCAGCTTGTTACAATGAGTTGAGGTTTAGTAAGACCCAAGTTAAGAATATCTAATTTATGAACAAATATTACTGAACTACCATAAGGCTTATAATTAAAAATTGAATTAATTACACTGGTCCATAAATAACAAATGCATGCACTCATTTGTGATATTCAGTTTCAGTGGATTGGCAGATTGAAGAAAGCAAATGTCATCTGCCATTTTAATTGATGTTAACACTGTGTTGAATATATAATTTTGTTTGGCTTAAATGTTTCTCATGTGCAAAAACAGTGATAAAAAAAACGATCAATTAAAAATAGAGTGGAAATAAAGTGATCAGAAATAGGGAAACACTATTGATCATTGGAAAAATGTTTGACTACAATGGGTTAACAATCTGAAAAATAGTTAATGATTGAAAAAATATTATGGAACATTGTGAAAAGTTTATTTAAAAAATTATAAAGAATGGTTCTCACATACAAAAGAGACATAGTCAAGTAATTGTAGTGTTATAACTTCAATACATTCACTTATGTGCTAATGTCCTTACAAAAAGTATGAATCCAACTCTTCTCCCCACTTCTATGGGTAAATAGTAGGACAGACTGGGTTCTAAAATCTTGGGTTGGAACTGGTCTAGGAGAAGGAAAACTGAATTCAAAACTGTATGTAGCCCTGATGAAGCATATACTATGCAGCTAAGGAAAGGACTGTTTGCATTGATCTTTACTATTGTTGATTCCTTTTCTGGCAAATGTATAGCATTTCAAGGAACTTCTGAAATTTGTGTTTGCATTTGATATCCAAATAGCATACAAGTGCTACTGCTAATAATAATAACAACAATAACTGCAGTAGCCATAGGGAAAGTTTAAAACTGAGGGGGAGATTCATTTTTGATTTAGAAGACAAATAAAATAATATTGATAATCTTCCCATGAGAAATAAAGTTAGGAAAAATTGCATTAAAGATTAAATTCATTATGAAAAAATGCTCACACAGTAACTGAAGTGGAAGTCATATACATAATCCATTGCTAAAGAACTTGGGAAAATGTTGACTCCTGTCATGCTTTATCTTTACATTGTTAGGTTAGAGGAAAACTAGAATATTGCTACCAATCCTCACTTTCCAGCCCTGATATTGTTCAAAATCATTAAGACAGTTTTGTAGAAGATACCTTATTTTCCACTCTACAGCCTCTTTTTCATAAATGCAACATTTCAAACCTATCACTACTCTATCACTATTTCCATGACAAATGTTCAGATCAGTTGAAACCTTTAGAGATAGGAATCACTATACTATGTTCCCACAGTTGAATCAGTCATGTTTTGTCTGTATTTAATTTGTAAGGAGGAAGAAAGCTGTTTCTCCAGAACTGCTACTTTGTGAAACAAGTCTCTGAGTGAATACTACCCTGAACACTACATTCTTAAACTTTTCAAGACAAAAGTCAATCACTTTTTATCCTCCATTTCCTTATAATCTTTACTCCATTGTACTCCTTCTTACGTTAATATCACACACCTCATTCTGTAACCCTCTACCATAAGTGGTACTTGAACTTTTTATTTGATGAACATTAGTGTTAAAAAAAAAAATGAAAACCAGGAAAACAGTAAAAAATGCAAGTGCATCAAAAAGTATATAGTAAATACTAAAAGCTAATTTTAAGAAATGCAAAAAGCATCTTGATAAAATAAAAGCAGCAATACTCTATGAATTGAATGCATCATTTTAAAAAAAATGAATTTACAAACCAGAAGCTATTTTTTTTTTAAAACAAATAAATAAAATTAAGGTTTTTGGGTGCAAACAGATGACACAGTCAAGTCAACAAAGAATATAAAAATAATAGAATAATAGTAGATGTAATTGTTTGAGCAGGACTGTTGAAAGATAGAAAAAAATAAATAGGAAATTACCAGCTGTAATATATAAAACTATGAAATCTGTCTGGAACAGATCTAAGCATTATTGAATATCTTGAGAACTGGTTGTGCAGATTGGATTTAAGTTAGTGGCCCATCACAGCAAACCTTATTGTACATATGTACTGCCATGGCAGTAAGATGTCATTGAATGGCTTTCCATATTGTGTGATTATTGCATTCACAATGATCAGAGATTAGATTCTATACAGTTTGTAAAGAATCTTTTAATAAAACATGACATTACTCAGGTTTGTCATCATCCTCCTCCAATAGTTCAGATTCAGGCCCCTTGTTTCTGTTCTCAAACCTAAAACTGTAGATGGGATTAAGACAAATGCAAAGAGACAGCTGGTGGCAATCCCTAAAGAGGACTTTGCAGATTATTTGGAAAAGTGAAATGGATGCTGTATAAGTTCCCAAAGACAGTATTTTGAAAAAGGATTAAGAAGACATTTTTTCTTAATATTAAATACTTTCTAAATAATCCTTTTAACTGCCATTCTTATCATTCTATAAGGAAAATAGACTAAAATAAGTCACTAAATTATTTAAATAATGAGAAAAGATTAAGAAGTTATAATGAAATACAAGTCTTAGAAAACTATTGGAATTTTAAAGAAATATGGAAACTTTATTGTCTGTTTGGGATTTCTTAATATCTAAACTGTCAGCTGTTGGCATCCACTTAAAGAACTGTACCAAATAACAGAAACCACATCACTTGAGGACTTTTAACAGCAGCAACAAGTAATATGGAAGTAATGTAACTTGAGAAAATAATGACATAATCAAGATGTTGATATTCCACACTACCTCAAATAAAAGATTAAGAAGGAAACTCCCATCAATACTGAAAAAGTGATACCAGCTACTGGACTTGAGAAACCTATTTTCTTAAAAAAATTATTTTAAGCAAAAGATTTTATAAATTACAACTGAAAGCAGTACTGGCTGCTCAAGAAATGTCAAAAATTTCCTTGTAGGGAAATAGCTAATACTACCATTACCATATAAAGAGGTATTAATTTAAATTTTTAGGCTTTTTTGGGTCTTGGGAAGATATTACAAACAAGAAAATTGCAACACAGAAACTGAAAGAAAGAACGATAATATGCAGAAATTAATAAATTTAAAAGAAAGATAACTACAAGAAAATTGAATAAGCAAGGAAAATTTCTTTAAAAAAAAATGGAAATGAAATATTCAGAATTTATGTAATTAACATGATGTATTCTCGATCTGGAATTTATACTGCATAAAATGGACAATGCAGGACTGGCTGAATAAATAAATAAATATTTATAAAATTTTAAATAATATTTACTCTTGATATCAAAGTGGAATAATAAATATGACAATTTGCTTCAGCTTTGTTCTTTTTCACTTTAAGTAAAAGAGAAAATATTTGATTTTTTAAGATGAGTTGACTTAAATAAATTTTTGGTAGTTCCCAACTAATTTTTTTTTTCTTTTCTTTTTCCCCCCTTTGTTGCTTCTGACAAATTATCATGGTTTGTAGTTGGGAACTTAGCCTCTAGGTAATTCTGATTTCACTAATTGGGCATGTATATCATTTCAAATCTCACTTAATTATTCTATTATCTGATGACCAAACTGATTATGCTTGGCATTTTCTTTTTTTAAACATTTTTTTTTTAGTTTATAAATTTCATTTTTAAGGTGCAATGAGGAAGAATGTTATTTGATGCAAGAAGCTAAGCTTTTGCAGGAACTTGAAAATTATCCATTAGTTGAAGAGGGAAACTCACAATTTATATTCGTTTCAAAATAGACCACAGAAGGAAGTTTATTACATTATTTCATTTATAAAACTCACATATCGCTGTATACATATACACACATTCTTACTAAGAGATTTTATATATTATTGAAGTCATACAGTTTATCCATTTAGATAAATAGGAAAATGTATTTATTATCACAATGTTTTGTGTGGTATGCCCTCTAGCCTTGATCAGTTGTTTGTCAATCCAGGTAACTCTTTATTTAATTTGTGGGGATAGATTGTTTTCATTCTGCTGTCTGAATGTAAATAATGTAAATATTGACAAGGCCACATCCCAGATATTCAGACAAAATATGTTTTCAAGTTTAAGGTATACTAAATAATTATAAGACACCTCACAAATATAGACTATAAATTATTATCTTTGTTATATATGGAAAAAATGAAGGAAATTTTATTTTAAAATGACGTATTTTTAATCACTCTTCATTGAATAATTATATGCAAATGTTTAAAAATGATATAAAAAAATGTTTTCTTTTTAATTGTAACATGTGAATATACCTATTTTGCATGGATGACACAAGCTTGTCAAGGTTCCAAGTGGAGCTTCATCGCTACAATATTTGAGACAAATGATGAAACAATTTCTATTTTCTAGGTTTCAGTTTTTGCTTGAAGGGAAGCTTGACAAGTTATCAATGGTGTTGC
The DNA here is from genome assembly GCA_963932145.1 of Acanthosepion lycidas. Classification (NCBI taxonomy): domain Eukaryota; kingdom Metazoa; phylum Mollusca; class Cephalopoda; order Sepiida; family Sepiidae; genus Acanthosepion; species Acanthosepion lycidas. Next base: position 115,152,820 of record OZ010586.1, read on the forward strand.
AGCCTGGAGAGTTTATAGGCCAGTTCATAACCAGAATTCTCTTGTATTTGAACCATTTCTAAGAGACCATAACTTTGTGAATCTTTACATTATCCTAAAGGAATGTAATATTTCTTCAATAATGGTGATGGAAAAACAGGACACAGCTTATTTCAAATACTTTGCTATCATACTGAGTGTTTTGATTGCTTTCCATTTCATTTCAGCTTTAACTTTAACTGAAAAAGCTCTCTCGCTATAAAAGACTTCCCTTTTAAATGAAAGTTTGGAAAAAGCACATTCTTCTTTATGAAAATTGATGGTAGCATTCCATTGGGAACATCTAAATTGAACTTGATCTAATCAGAGAACATTGCCTTCTGTTGTTCCTTGGTCCAACTCATATTTTCATCCTAATTAGGTTAGGTGGCCTTCCTGGTCATTTTATACTGTCATACATTCCCAATTTGCTAATGGGATCTATTTAGTTTTGTGAAATAACAATAATAATACTGTTGTTCTCTTCCTAATAAGCTAAAAGTATTGTCATTTCTTCTTTTCATGACACTTGTTCTTCTTGTCATCTTCTAAACAATGAAAATTTAATAAGTCTGGTGCATGCAAATGGCATTTTTTTGGATAACTTCAAACTATGTTGCATCAACAGAAAATTTTAGAAACTTCTGAAAAACATTAGAAAATAAATTTTTGTCTTACACTTATTTATTACCAGTCTTGGTACATATGCTTTTTTTCAAAATAATTTTAAAATCAAATTACACTTTTTTTGTTTTTATATATAATAAAGTTTATAATTATCTTTAATATTTGATCTCTAATATAACATTTCTTAACCATTGCTTCATTTTTATTTTGTCTTTTTTTTTTCTTCACTATAACATAACCTGTGCTTAGAACCATAAACATTACACACTCAAAATATACATTGGTGTAAATTCAGTGTATCCTAGATACATATCTGGTTTCAGATGATGTAAGCTTGATCAAACCCATGCATTAGAAATAAAACAGCAAAGAAAATAGAATTAACATTCAAGCCCTAAACGGTACCTTTGTGACCAGAACACAAGTAAATTCAGAAACAATATTATGAATTGGCAGAAATCAGTTTAAATTGCAATATATCAACTTTGGATATCAGTAAATTCAGTCTCTTTATAACACTACAAAACATTTTTTAAAGTTTAGCAGAACATTACAAAACAGCTTATTGAAAAGATGTGATGTTTTGTTTTGATACTTGATTGGCAGCACTTGCAGTAACAAACTGTTATTGTATTCCTATTGATCTATAGTGACTCCAATTAAAATCTTGGAAAGACAGTATGACATCTTGGAGAGATGAGTTGAAAATGGGAATAGACTATGGACATTGGGAAAGACTAACAGAAATGTTTACTATCCCTGTCTCTATGTGTATCAATAATGTTAACTACAATAGTTTGGTTTGGTTTGTTTTACGGCATATCACTCTCAATGGGTTATTTAATGCTGACAAAATTTTTATTTCTGGTAATATTTTTTTCTTCAAAAATGCATAGCTGGTAATATCGTTTTTTTATTTTTCAAAAATGTATTGCTGGTAATAAATATTTTTTACAAAGTATTTCTGGTATTAAAACCTATTTTTACACTTTCATAGTGTTTTAAGGGTTAACTATTTACCCATAGTTGGGACCCTAACAGGTGCTATCACCCCAGGTCAGGGTAGACCTGGGAACACCAGCAATTCATGCTCCACAAAACCTCCTGATCAGAGGCCTTGCTGTTGGACGTAGTTTATTGTCATACTCAGGACAGTAACTACAATGAAAGAAAGCATCACGATTGATAGACAGAGGAAAGTAGAGAATCAATGAATCTTGGAAACTAAGGAAATTCTGGAAAACAAATATTGGACAAATGCAACAGGCGTTGGTTGGAAATGAGAACAGTTTCAGGTGCAAGCCTATGCATTTGTGTTTGGAAAAGGTCTGAAGATCCATCAGGTCAAATTATGTATGACAAAGACAAAGTAGTGTAGGTTATCAAATCATCAATTATCATTGTGGATTGATATATACTAAAGTGAAGCTTCTTCTAAACAAAAATGATAAGAAATTGATATTTTCTGACTGAGAAGGCAGCAAGAAAATCAAAACTTATGTGTCTTACAGCCAATGACAAAACCAGCTACAAAGAGTTTGATCAGACTGTTTGCAAAAAGATCTAAAAGATGAAGAGATTGATAGAGAAAAGATTGAAAAATTTAACCTGCATGGTTTTATGAAACCAGAGATGAATTATTTTGTCTGGTGGAAAGGTACAAAAAGCAATCTCCTAAAGAAAAGCAGGAAAGTTGGCATGAAAGAAAGATGGAGCAGGTCAGGAAGAAAAAAACAATTTGCATAGGCTTTGGAGGTAGACTATGCCAGAAGAAAAGGGAGGATTGACAGAAAAAGTGATGCAATATTCAACAAAACATCAGGAGATTGGAATGGTAAAAAGACAGCAAACAAGCAAGAGATGCTCAATAATCCATATGAAGCTCCAAGAAGTTTTTGGGGAAGCAAAGAGTGGTAAGCTTAAAGAGACATTGGAAAAGAACTTGACATTCACCTTGAAGAAATGAACAGTGATCCTAAACATGATAAACCACTACCACACTTCAACTGACAAGGCACTGCAAGTAAGCTTTTTATTAATTTTTTTTCTTGCATTTTCTGTTTTTGAACTCAATGTGTGTTAAAACTGTCCAAATGATCTGTAGATTTTTGAGTACTTTTGACTAATTTATTAGCCATTATGAAGGATGTTTTTTTTTTTTTTTTGTCTAACTGAATATGTAAATTTTTTTTTCTTACAAAAAATATCCTTGATAATGGCTAATGGTTTAATCCAAAGTGCTTGGATCTACAGATCATTTGGACATCTTTTACAGGTTTTCAGAAAAGAATTCACTAGTATGAATGTAAGAAAAATTTAATAAAAAGCTTAATCACAGTGCCTTGAGGTTGTCTTTAATGAAACTTGTATTAAAGGGAGATTGCTGCCCAAATAGGCAATTATATATATATATAAAAGGGTGCATCAATAAGTTTGCAGCCTGATATTAACTCAATTTTGATCTGAAATCTTCACTGTATAATTTTTGATCTCTGTGATTAATAATTATAACTGAATTAAGTGATTTGACAACAAAGGAAATTGTGTTGAAAATTTAGTGTTTCTTGTGTAAGATAAGTGTTGATTGAGTGATTAATATTCTATGACTTATCAACCACTTATTGGTTATTTAAAGCCAGAAAATATTTTTAGATTGTAAGATTTTTTTTTTAGATAATGTTTAGTGATAAAAGTCTTAATAATCAACCCATAGGTGGGGGAGAATATGTTGATTAATATCTTTCTCAAAGATATTTGTGTGTAAGTGAATATATTGAATCCAACAGGAATTGAAACTCTGATCTCCAATTGATGTGACTGTAAACCAGGTAAATGGGTTTTATCATTAGGCAATAAACTTATAGATTGCATGTGTGTGTTTCTATATCAGAGAGAGAATTAGAAACAGAGGAATTCAAGCCATTCTTTCGCTTTTCCCAAAATAGTGTCAAATTTTCATAAAATTAAGATCCACGAGACTTTGGTAAGTAAATAATGAGACAAACCTTTTGGTGCTTGACTTTCAGTTTTTAATCTTAATGTTGCATTCCGACTTTGATTTTACTTGATTTTATTTCTTTCATTAGTTTTCTTTAGAATAAATTAGACAAATGAAAAGATAGGAAAGCAGGAGAATGATTAACAAGTGGCAGAGACAGGTAATTAGAGAGAAAAAATGTAATGTTTCATTTTTAGTGGTGGAGAATATTTGAGAACACGGCATACATTTTTTTGTTTTCTTTTTACGTTTTTTTAATTTAATTTTGTTTTAGCGTTACAATTTGGTCATTTAGAAAAATAAAAGGCAATATATACAGAGAGGTGGGGGGACAGAAATTGCATCAGTGACCAGGGCCATAGCAGAGACAAATGTTGTTTTTTTTTGTGGGGTGGTGGACAAAAAATTTAGAATTTAGACTAAAGTTATTAAAACACTGTCAACATGGTTAGTGGCAAGAACATTTAATCTTTTCTATTTTTTGTACATTTTTATTATTATATTTTATTTTATTGGACTCCCCACAATTCCAAATGAAAATGAAAAAGCATCCGCATAATAAAGGGAAATTACCGTCACCGTACAACGTTAAAGAAGAATTTTTTCATCAGAGTTTTCTGAAAGTTATGTTTTTTGTTGCTTTGATAAATTTTTTTTTTGTATTTCTTTCTTTATAGTATTTTGTTAAAATAAAACCCTGTAAAAACAAAAAAACAAAAAAAAACAACAATTGGTAAAAATCTGGAGGTGAGTCAAGACCCCACCCTCGCTACTATGGCCCTGGTGACTGAATAATAAAATTTCCTAAACGAGAGAGTAAGAGGAAAAATGTTTTGTATTTATATCCTGATAATAACCTTTGACAAAGTGATATACAATAGGTGGAAACAAATATTTATATACAAATTTTTAATTTGTTGTATTTCCATCTAATGAGTAAACATACTTTTCATAGAATTAACAGTACACGGATGCATAACAACTAAATATGCATAGAAAACAGAAAAAAAGATTGAATTAATAGAAATAAATCCTATTTATTCATTTTAATGGGTAAAAAAAAATATGTTGGTTTTGTCTGTCCATAATACTCTTTTCCGATATGATTTTTCCTTATTCTTATGTTCACAAATGAATTTCAACCTGTCATTTCTGTGTCTTTTCAATAGCAGTGGCGTTTTCTGAGGGGAGTGTGATTTTAGATTGTTCCTATGAATGTCATTGCTTATTGTCCATTTAGTGACACAGAATCCTGATGAAAGCAAATCATCCTGCAACTCTTGCTAAGTAACCATTGTATTTTGTTTAAATTGACACATTAATTTCCTCAAACATTTTGAAGAAATCTTCTGTGGAGCACCTGTTCTTTGGTTTTCAACAGTTTTGAGTTTTTTATACCTTGCAATGAATGAACTAATGGTAGTAAATGGAATATTCAGGTTGTTTTGATTTTCCTGTAACTTTTACCTTCTTTCCAGAGCTCAACAATCATTTTTTTTTATGAATTTGTCAATTCTTTACATCTTGCCATGATGATAACCTTCTTGCATAAATATCAATTACAGAATGTACTGTTTGTATTTTTAGGCTAGAAATAACTAGTGATAACTTTATTAAAACATTTTAGAATATTCTACTTGAATAATCTAGAGTATTAAAGGAATTTAAAAGTTTTAAAATCTGAAATTTGCATTGTACAAATACTTTTTTAAGCTATCAAAATGGATAAATGGGATTTAGTTCTATTAAAACATTTTTCTGTTTTCTATATAGATTTATATTTTTTTAAAAGAGAAAAAGCTTTTAAAAGTTTTTGATTATAATGTAGATTTTTAATACACTTTATTCTACATATTTTGGTACACATGTTTTGAGTCTTCATCAGGCAAAGAATGGTTATTTCCACATATTATTTAAAGGTATGAATTTTTTCTTCTTTTGTTAAATCTTTTAACCATTGTCTTTTGTGTGCAATAATAGTCATCTGAATCCATCTTGGAATGGCCCAAAAATTTTCCTTTGCTTGAGGGGTAATAAAACAATTAAATTTGGTCAGAGACAGGGAAAAATGCAAGATTTTTCTCTTATATTTTTATGGTCCCCTGTATCTTTTCATGATGTATTCCTTCCTCTATTCATGTGTATTGTGCGTGTGTGTGTGTGTGTGTTTTTTTTTTTTTTTGACAGTATGTGTACATATTTTTTTCTCATACATATATATTGTATTATTACAAGGAAACCTATATAGTATATATATACACTTTGTATGGCATGTAGGGTTTGTGGGTGTGGTCTGTCCAGTGTGTTTTTGCCAGTATCTGTGTATATATTCATCTTCATACATATATATTATTATCAAGAAACCTTTATAGAAAATACATACATTTTGTGTGGTGTGTTTGTGTATGTGTGTGTAGTTCAACTAGTATATTTAGCCACTATGTGTATATAGTGTGGGGTTATGATTTGTTTAGTGCTGGTTTAAATTTGTCAATGAAGTGGTATTTTTTTTGTATTTGGAGGTAAGAGTAATCATCTGTTTGCTATATTGGCATAATTTTAAATTTACCCTTGTTGCATTTGTGGATATGTTGTGACACAAAGAGTTTTCTGTTGTCTGGTAATTTAATTTTGCTTTTGTGTAGAGAGATTTTGTAGTTTATTTCTTTTGGTGATAACCATATGAGATTTGTGGCATTTTGTTCACTAGAGTGCATAAATTACATTTTTGGAGTTACAGTTTAAGTTTTTCTTTATTGTGAATGTTGTGAGGTTTTCAAAAGTATAGGAGTTTCTTTCTATAATTATATCACAAACCCCACATCTTGTTGCATTTTGTGACCTCTTGTATTGTGTGTTGACTAAATTTGAATTAGGTTAATATGTGTTTTAGGCTTTTTGATTGGAGTTTACTTTTAAGTTTTTTGTATATCTTTCATTTTATCATTCTTGTTTAAGTAGGTCTAGGTTTCTTGTTTCTATAAATAGTTCTGGATGTTTCTTGTATGCTATAATTTGTTTTTGTGTTTCTTTAGGTTTAATAGTTGGTCTAAAGGTATCTTTTCTGCTAGTTCAAAACCCTTGTTTATTAGTAGTGTGGACTATTCTCAATTTTGAGAGTTTTATACAATTCTTCTAGGTGGGTTTTTCAGCCACTACAGTACAAATCCTATGTACTAGGGAATAGGGGATGAATTTTAGACAGCTTTTTGGGCAATGGCTCTTGAAATTAATATATTGTTGGGTATCTGTAGGTTTGTAGTAGATATCTATGATAATATGGTTATTTCTATTTTTTATAAGTATATCTAAAAATGTTGGTTCATTAATGTTCTTGGGTGAATTTAATCTTCAGATGTAAGTTTTGGAGTAAATTGTGTTATTTGTTAATATTGCTCTATGGGGATCTCCAGAAGATGAAGCAATCATCTAAATATCTCTTCCAAGATTTAGTAAAGTCAGTTTTTATATTTTCCCCATATTTTTTCTCTACCTTTTCATAAAGGTTTTCCTCTGTGAGATTGCTTGTTTACCTAATTCATGGGATATGTTGCTATATAGGCTACTAATGTCAAATGTTGTCATGAGTGTTCCTGGATCTACTTTTTTGTATTATGGTGCTAAGGAAGTGGGTATCATCTCTGATGTAGCTCTTAAACTGTTTAGTAAATGGTTGTACTATAGTCTCTACTAGGTTACTAAGTCTGCTAGTTGAACAAGCTGGTCCTTCTACTATGGATCTAAATGTAAGGTCACTGGAGTTTGGGATGTTAATACATTCAGATGTTTGTGTCTTGATAGCTGCTTTTATTCCACCCAATTTTTAAATTTTTGGTAGCTCCAAAAAATTACTCGTTTTTGGGATGAAGTTTATTATGAAGTCCCTTTCTTTATTTGTTAATATTTTGTTGCGTCATGCAGAATTTTTGTAATTTTTTATATAATATTTTTGTCTATGTTGGTGTCAATTAATAGTTGTTTTTAACCCTTCGTGTCTTTAGAATTTTAGATTTATCATATATTTTGTCCATGATGATTAGAGCACTGCTTTTGTCTACTTCCTTTATAATTATGTTGTTATTTCTCAAGATGTTTTCTAAGGTTAGTCTTTGAATGTATGTGAGGTTATTGAATGATTTGGATCTTTTTGTAGGTTGAGGTTCCAGTGTTTTCTAAAAATATGTTTAGTTCATTTGAATTATTTTTGTTTGAGACGAATTTGGATTTTATTTTTTTACTATTGAGTAATCTGCAAAGTTTTTGTTATTAATGTTTCTATTAGTCTGAATTTGCATTCAAATTCTCTAAGGTCTTTTTTTAGGTTTGTTATATTGCTTTTTGAGGCAGAGCAGAAATTAAGGCCTAATTTTAATAGGCTAATTTCCTCCTTTGTAAGTACATATGTAGATAGGTTTATTATTTTGGGTTTTGTGCTATCTAAACTAGTCTTCTTCTTCAGAATGGGATTTCTAAAAAATAATGATTGTTTCTTTCCACATATTATGAGTTTTCTAAGGGATAACCTCTAACCTCTCTACATGTTTTTGGTTTTTCTAGATAGTGAGAATTTCTCTTGGTAAAATTGGGGTTCTTATTTCTAGATGGTTCTGTATAAGTGTGTTTGTTTTTATTATAAGAGGTGTTCTGGCTGTTACTAGATTTGTTGTTTCAGTATAGGGTTAAGTAGAGATTTGTGGGGAATTTTGATTGTATTTGTTGATATGAGTAGTGGTTGTTAGGTTTGTTTTGTTAGGTAGTATCTGTGTTGCTTTTGCTAATGTGTGTGTATTTTATCCTATGTTTAGCTGTGTTATAGTATAATGTTATGTTTTAAAGATTTGCTTGTGTATTTTGGTATTTGTTGTGTGTTTGTGTGTGGTAGTATGTATTTGGGTTCTTACCTCTGTTATGTGGTTTTCTTGGTATTTGGTGGTATTGTGTGTAATCTTTCATTGTGAATTTCCTTCTTTTTTTTTTTTTTACTTTAGTCCATTATCTTTTTTCCTTACTTGGCATGTGTGTGTGTGTGTGTGACATAACTATATATATATATATATATATATATATATATATATATATATCAGGAACAATATTGGGGGAAAATGTATGGCAAAGTGAAAAAGTTTTCTTGTAACATGTTTCATCCTTTAGGACTTTATCAGACTAAATAACAAATTTAGTCCAATGAAGTTCTAAAGAATGAAATGGGTCACAAGAAAACTTTTTACACCTTGTCATATATGTATATATAAAAATTCCTCTAATGAGTTTCTATTTTAACATTGAAAAACATTGTCAGAGAAAGAGAAAAAAATGTGTGAAAGAAAAATGTTCAGAACAAAAGAATAAGAGATAAAGAATACATGTGAGAAGAGAAGAATTTTTTATCTACTGAAATAAAAGAAAATTAGATTAAAAACTGAAATTTAAGCCCAAAAAGAAAGGAAGTAAAAAGATAAAGAAACTAATAATGAAAGAAAGCGTGAGTAAAAGGGGGGGGGGGAAGAATAACAATTAATTAGTATGAGAGATGAAAAGGAAAGTGAATGAAAGAGACACTGAGAGAGAATAAGGAATCCCAAGATGGAGAAGTTGTGAATGAGCATAAAAAAAGACAGAAATCTGAAGAAAAGTGTAGGCTTATAAAACAAGAGAGAGGGAAAGAGAACCTGTTGTTGGTATGTACTGAATCATCAATGTCAAGTGATAAAAAGTTATACCAATCAAGGGAGTTTGGTCACTTTGAATTCAAACAAGTCTGATACGTGATGTGTAATGAAAGGGTTGAATTATACATAATGATAATTAAGAGAAAGAAAGGCGACATCTTTGAAGTCAGTTTGTTACTCGATGCATTGCACCAAGCTAACAGCCATAAAGATTTAGATTGTGTTATCAAAAGGTGGTCATTACTTTTCTACCTATTAGCCAATGAACGTGGAAGACTACTTATGACTATAGATACACACTTACACACAGATGACCCAAAACATCTTTGCATGTACATATATGTATGAGTGCGTATATATCCACTGAGTATATTAAACAACTAAATCAAATGTGTGCACATATACATCCCTCACCTATATTATAGGATATACAAATATACTGGATCAAATTTTTAGGTTTTTCCTGGAAATGAATTTGTGTGCATATATCTCCTCACTCTCTCATATATACATACATACATACATACATATATATATATATATATATATATATATATATATATATATATATATATTTGGTTGGATAGATGTGAGTTTGTGACCCTGAATTTCATCCTTTTGCGATCGTCAGACAAACTGATTACTTTTTTAAAAATTTTGGGTTTATGTAGATTGCGTGTATTGGTGTTATTATGGAAGTGGTGGGGGAAACGTCTTCATGGTGTCATTGTTCTAACACAAACATCGATGTATGTTCATATGCCTAATGGAGTACGCAGACACATACATACTTGGTCATCTGTCAGGACTCATACATATATAAACATATGTGGGCAGTTTCGGATATGACATATGTATGTATACGGGTGCTGTTGTGTCTATATATACACATTTGTATATTGAAATTCAAAGATTGGAAGTGTAGCGAAAATTTCTCGTGAATGTATACATGTCATATTTTTATTTTTCCACTGAATAATATTTCCTCGCATGTATGTATATACGTGTGGTGGGGTTTGTGTAAAATTATGATAGGTAAAAATTATTATTTATATTTATTTTTAAATTTTTGAAAAAAGAGGGTTTATTTGTTATATTTAAAGCTGGTTATTTGTTTGTTTTTGATGACTGTGTATATGTAACAGGTAGAAATTTCAGATGGTAATCCTTATTGGTTATTTTATATGGTGATATTTAATATGCTGGGTGAGAGGGTAGTTTATGTTAATAATTATAGTGGGTCTATATGATATTGAGCGCTTTCTAATAAGTACCGCGCATATAATATATAAATAATTATATATATATATATATATATATATATATATATTTATTTATATTTATATACACACACTCTTCACACATATATATATATATATATATAATATTGAGATCTAGGAAGTTTCAGGCCAAAACGAATGATTTCTCCAAAATTCTGATGTTTGCTCATTTGATAAGGTTCCTGGGAAGTGTCTTTTCAATTTCCTCTATTGTACGTGTGGGTGTTGTGTGTGTATATATATATATATATATATATATATATATATATATGTGAAAATATTGTAGAAAATAGGAAAGAAACTGGTTTGGTAAATAATCCAAAGTTCCTTAGTATTTTTGTAATTATTTTAAAAAAATAGTGCTCGATACGAAAGTAGAGCATAAATATAATTATTTATTTAAAAATATGATTCCAACTCGCTACATAAGAGGTCTCATGTTTCAAAACAAGAGCCGAAAACTTCAAAATAATATTTGAATTAACTTGAATTAAAGTAGGCTCTGTTCCATCTTCAAGCGAAATTTTTTTTTTTTTGGGGAATGACTTATTTCTGAAATTTACAAGTTTTAATAGTATGGTCAGAATTGAAATCAAAAATTTCCATGGTAACATCAAGGGCGGATTGTTTAGAATCGGCAGGGGTGGGGTGTTAATAATTTGTATCAGTATAGAGTTACAGTATAGAGTTTCAAGTTAATTCAAATATTATTTTGAAGTTTTCGGCTCTTGTTTTGAAACATGAGACCTCTTATGTAGCGAGTTGGAATCATATTTTTAAATAAATAATTTATATATGCATAATAGTGGCGAAATGATTAGAACATTCCCTTTCTGTCCATGAGACCTGGGTTTGAATCTCACCACAGTTGATTTGTCAAGAAGTAGACTTCCTGATGTTATCAGACTGGAGTGGAGACGATCCCAGTGTGTGGCACCTTTGGAAAGTGCCTGAGAACCATACCATGGGTTGACCCAAGCCTTGTGAGTGAAATTGGGAACTTGGAGGCTGTTGATAGCTGTACTAGCACAAAGTCACAATCATTATGACCGAGGATTTGAGTGTGCTGGCCTTGATTGCTGATCATGCTATATAACACACTCTCTTCCAGAAACTGTAACTAAGGTCTGCCCAGCATAGTTACAGTATAAACCACAGGTTGTTGGTATCCTCAAATACAAGTGGCCAGCTATTATTTATTGTGTGTGTGTGTGTATGTTTGTGTGTGTGTGTATGTATATATATATATATATACACGCACACACAAATATTGACAAAATAATTAATTCTAACTACCATGCAGACACCACATTGGTTCTTCAAAATGACTATGATATTCAAAAGTATTTGAACATAATAATAACAAAATATGAATTTTGGGCAGTTTATTCACAACTTTGAACATGATACTCAATACCTTTTTCAAAAATTGGAAAAATAAAATAAAAAATCAGACAGTCCTTGTTGGTTCTTTTTAATCACACTTGTTTGGATGTATATGTAATATAATCTTTATAAGGTAGATACTAGTTCATAACCTGGGGCTGTGGAAATGTATGAATTAGCTCAAAGGGACAGGTCTACCTTGTTATGCAACTAGTGGGTTTTCTTTTCTGTGTAGTATTTACTCCACTCTTCTTATGGAGAGTTCATTTCAAGGGAGGTAATCTGGCAACTCTTTTGATACTATACAACATGGCATTTACTACTACATTCTCTCCTAAGCTATTGAAATAATTGTCCATAATAATTGCCTGACTGCTATTGTCTCAAGATCTGTGGTGTCCAGCATTTCTGATTCTTGTGTAACTTAGTCTTCTTCATTTCTACCAGTGTCTGAGTGAAGTCTAACTTTGCCTCCTGTTATAATAGATTCCCTTGATAAATTCCCATTTATGGGTTTCAGTTCATCTGGTAAGTGTGCCAAATCCCTAAGAGAAACTGTGTTTTCATTTCCATCTGGCTTTCATATATAAACATATTCTGGGTTAGCTTGTAGTAATTTTACCTCTATAACTGAAGGTTCATATTTGTTCTCTCTGACATGTTTCTGTTAGGGTACCTTCTATGAGTTGTTTAACCAGTTGGGTATGGAAGATCCTGTACTCAATTTATGATGGTAGTTAAACAGTCTCTCATGTGAGGTGCAGTTGTTGGCAGTTCATAGTAGGTATCTGTAGTGAAAGAGATAATCAGGTACCCCGAAAAAAGTTCATGTTTTGTGTGCGATCTGCCAAAGAAAAATTACCAAAAAGTAGTCAGCAAAAATCTACATCAATGACTAGAAGCTATGCTAATGTTCTTCCCTCCACTGAATGGCGTGACCAATCAGAAAATTCTCTTGGTGAACAGAAGTTGTTGTTTTTCGCTTATAAAAGGAGATGATTTTTTTGAGCTGTGAGACGAACATGCGTTGTTGTTGGTGAGAAGTGAAGGTTGGATTTGTGACCCCATTTTGTCATCTCTATGTTGTGTGTTGAACTGTTACGTCAGATTATCGTGTGAACTGCGATTTGGCTACAAGTGTTGCGGCCGAGAAGCAAGAAATCTATTGCTGTTGCTACGATCAGTTGACAGTCTTTTCTTTACCCCAACAGTATCATATGGAATGTAAGGCATAAGGTAGAACTAACTCCCACATAGATAGGGGTAATTGTTTTGACTTAAGAGCTAATTGTACTGAACTCCATACTGTTCTATTTATCCTTTCTATGTGTTCATTTCACCAAGAGTTGTAACTGTTTGTTCAGCTGGTAGTGATTCCTTTTGAATGTCAGAAGACTTTTAATTCACTTAACATCAAGAAAGATCCCCTATCAGAATTTATGCAGTATGGCATGCCTAATACTAAAAATAACTGACATAAACACTCAGTCACCATGGATGAAGAGATATCTCTGCGTGTGAATGTGAAGAGAAACCTGCTAAATGTTAGAATGTATTAGTTTTTCTTTGTGGACATTGGGAGTGGACCTTTGAAATCCATATTAACCTTACAAAAGGTTGGGTTGCTTTGATCAGTTTCCCCCTCAAATTTCCTAGACCTTGGTTTTCACATGCACAGGTCCTGCATTGAGTGATAGTTTTGCAGATGTTCTTCACCAATTATGAAAGGTTTTTGATACACACAAAATGAGCCACATGTGTGACTCCCAGTTGACAGAGGAACTCATGAATCTACTGTAAGACATCCATCGTGATAGCTGCACAGTTTGCTTTTGTGAGTACAGACATAGCTATATTCTGAAGCAAGGACTGTGACATATTTCACAATTGTATGTTGATAGCTTGATTTGCCATCTGTTTAACTTATCATTGTGGGATTAAATAGCTCACTTCCAGTATTTGAATACAAATGATTGAATACTTGCTGGTCTACCCAATATAAGGTCAGCACATAAAAAGCTTTTGTTTTTGATAGTAATGTCACTCTCTCAAGGCTTCCACAATAGCTGCTGCTTTTTTTTTTTTTAACTGGGGAATGATGCCGTTCAAACACATTTAATTTTTGAGACCAAAAAGCCACTGGGTACTCCTCTATGTTTAAGGTAGTCACTTGTTGCTCACATCTGTCTCTACCTGAAAAGTTTTATCCTCATCAATAGAACCTACCACAGCATCTTCCAGACTTACAGACTTTTAACTCTTGGAAAGCCTTTTTGTTCAGAGAAATGACATACAGTTTGAAAATAATCAAAGACTAATTGCCTTTTGTGGTTTTCGACTTTTGTGACTAGTAGCTGAGGGGATCAACTTGGTTCAATAATACTGTTCTTCAGTTCAGCAATGTAGCAACTTCTTCCTTGATGTCTTCCCTTGAATAATGCCTAGATTTTACTGCTGTTGGCTTCCACCCTAGTTCAAGTTGTCAAACAGTAGAGGAAGTGTTAATTTTAGGTCTGTTAATCCACATACTTACATAATGCAGCCTCTGGGAAATCTCTATCCAATATAAGGTCGGCACATAGGTTTCTCATAAAAGAGGCTTTGAATCATAGGTACCTCTTCCATTACACCACCAAGTCTACAATGCACTTTCCGGTGATGGCTGAATGAAATTTTGATGAAACCATACTTAGTTTCTGACCACTTGTTCATCCACATAGCTGTGTGTACTCCCCGAATCTATCTGGACCTCTACCTCTGATGCAAAAAAAGTTCAAAAGGTTTTAGTTTACTGATCTTTCCCTAAACAACACTATTGCAATAAGAAGAACAAAGTTGGAAATACATTCAAGTCCTACACAAATGCTGAGGGACTTTGGAATTATTGCTGCATAAAACAATTATTGTATTTTTGTAGCTATACAAAATAAAGATCTGCACAAGCAACCACACAACAAAACTTAAATAATTCAAAGTAAAACAACACACAAACTTATTTGAAACATTTCCTGAGGACATCTTATCACATGTCTATATTCTTTTTTTTTCACCATCTGCCTGTATCTTCTCATTTTTTTCCTTATTGCTTCCAGTCTTAGTTTTCTGTCCATATTTTTACCAAAGTTCTACACAAACATAACTTAATTTCACATGTAAAAAAGAATAAGAAATGCATAAATATTTTCATTCATGTCCAACTCTTTTATCTTCTTTTTGCTCTATTTCGCCATAAAGAATTTTAATATATCATAATTTTTATGCTTTTCCATTTCAATCTGTTGTTCAAACGTTTGCTCATTGATTCTTTATATCCTGACATAAAACCTATTTTTCTGTCTTTCTTTCATTTCCATCTCTCCTTGTTCATCCATATATATATATATATATATATATATATATGTTTTAATATAGCAAATATAATTTTAGGAAAATCTATGACAAAATGAAAAAAAAAATTTTGTGTTTCCTACTTCAGGACTTCATTAATTCTTACTAATGCAGTTACACATATGGGCAAAAAAGAGGGGGATGCTGAAATTTTAAATAATTTTTTTTTCAGATCTATTATCATAATGTGACAAATTTAATAACAAAAATTGATAAAAATATAAACTAAATGAAATTGTCTACACTATTCAAAACACATATTTAAAAAAAGAAAATTAAATTTAAAGTTAAAATTTCAACATACCCTCTCCTTCATGCACATATGTAGTTGCATCAATGTAAACCTCACTTTAGTTCAAAGACGTCCTAAAGGATGAAATGTGTTGCACAAAATCTTTTTCCACTTTTTTATAGATTTTCTTGAGGTGTATTTTTTTTACCTTCTAACTTTGCCTCTTTCATACCATTTCCCTCTCCTCTTTGCTATGATTTTTTCCAATTCCAATTAATAGGTACAATCAGAATATTGGATTCAAGTTCAGAAGGTTCAGGCATTTGGTAGATACTACACTGATTCTAAATAGAAACTATAATGATGTAGATACAAACAAGTAGAATAGTATAGATGCTTGAATATGTTATTACTGTCTTCATTTATTTTCTATGTTTATTTATTTATTTAGTAGGTGAATTGTCAACTTGGTTTTGTTCTGGTTGTTAATTGAACATCTTTATTGATCAGGATGCAAATTATTTAACTGAATAGAAGTATTATAGCAATGTAAAAAAAAAAATGAAAAGAGAAAAAACAAAATCTAACTAAATTTTATATTACAGGGTCTTGCTTGTTCATTTGTCATTTATACAGACTGATGCTGTCACCAGGAACAATTGGATACCATCAGAGCATTTTATGACAATCTGCATTAAACTACAGCCATTAGTGATCATTTGAATGACTAAAACTCTTGTGAAGATCACAATATTGCTGGCAAGAGTCAAGTCATAAATCCTGTGTCATTCTAATTAGCACTCAATAAAAAGATGTAGGAAAAGCTTGAATATTTATGCTGTTTCCTTGTATATTTCTGGCAGTCAGTATTATCTGAATAGAGAAACTTACAAACTCAAGTCTTATGTTTCACAGGCATATTGATACATCCCTGCTTTTTATGAAAGCTGTTGATTTCAGTATGGATCACATGATTTCGAGATATATTTATAGATCTTTCACATTACACTAAAATATCTTTTTAGTTTTTAGATTCAATGATGCCTTGGTATCGTCTCAGATAATTAATCATTTCAATTTTTTATTACTCTTTTGGTTATTCTATTGTGTCTATTTTACAAGGATATGTTGCAGATTTGAATCAGCCCACAACAAAGAAAAAGGCAAAAAAACGTGTTTAAATATAAAATATTTTTGTTTGTGTGTTTTTACAACTAAATTTTTCTTAGTCTTTATGAGTGTTAAGGTTCTTACAGTCTTTGGTTATAGTTATTTGTTAAGATGAAAAGAAATGTGATTTCTTCACATGTAAGGGAGAAAGTGAGGAGGAAAGTGTAAGTGTCACATAGATTGTTGAGAAAAATGGGTGAATGAGTAAAGGAATTTCTTTTAAGATATGTACATTGTGAACTGTTGCTATTGCTTCTTTCTCCTTACTGGTTGTCTGGTCTAGAAACTTTGCTTATATTTCCTTCAAAGGGATCACAAAACATTTTCTTTTATTGTTGGTAGGAACACAACCCATTGGTTGAAAAATGTTATATATTTATTTTCAAAGCATCAATTTATTCACTGGAAGGATTTGTGAATCCTCTGACTCAGAAATCATTTTTTTGTTATTTAGCATTTTTGTCTATTTTGCTGTTTATTTCTGTCTTCACTCCACAGATATAAAGAATCAGTATATCTATCTATCTATCTATCTATCTATCTAAATATTATAATTGCTTAAGAAAAAAATGAATCAATTTTGTAGATTAGATAAGTCTATTACTCTCCCAGCAGTCACTTGTACAAATCACAATATCGCTGGTTCAATTCACCGTCCTCGCTTTCTTCACACGTCACTACGTATAGCCAATGTTTCTCCCCCTTTTTCATGGCTCCGGCACTCTTTTACCAGGCCAACATAGCAGTTCCCCAGCCAATCAGCATTCTTCGCTGTTATTCTCGGTTACACAGGCAAATTGCCTCCTCCAGTTCGACCAATCAGCACATGACTTGCTATTGGTGGAAGCATTCCAAACTGTACAAGAAACCCTCATCATTGCACATGCTGATAGAATGGCTGGACGGGAGAGTAATGCCATTTTCACAAAGCAAACTTGCTGATGTCACGTGCCGCACATTAAGGTAAGACCCTTATTTTCCTATACACCAGATGCAAGCCACTCTGGCTCACTTGCTTCTACAGAGCTGTTCACCACACTCCCCCCTGATCTCATGATCATAAAACATACAGTTGCGAGCAGATCGTTTTGCCGGGTACTTTGTTGAGGGAGTGGAGCAACACAAGCTTCATCTTCAGAATAACTGTCATCAGGGGAGCTAGCAGGATGTACCACATTAGTATTTTGGACGCCAACAGTTGGGGAGTCGTCTTCCTCATTTGTGTCGTCTATAACAGATTCAGTATCAAGCGAGTGATCAGTGTCTCCTAACGGGGTTGATCTCAAATTTACTAACTGCTCACTCTCTTCAGAATCACTGTCCTGTGTATCTGTCGGGACCGTTCCCATAAAGGGATGCAAGTCCTTTGCATGACGTGGAACTCCATCAATGTGCACTGACTGAGGGCTATTAACCTGAGTCATGTGACCCATTCTAAATTTAGTTGTGCACCTCCCGTGTGGAGTTTTCACCAAAACGACGTCTCCCACTTCATATGCTCCTTGAATATTCTGCGATTCAATGGGGGACATAGCCTCGATGCCCCATACATGGGTATGGTACCTATGAAGTGCATCAGCTGGTGCAGTGCTAGGCGAATGATTATTTTTAGGTATAACGTTATACCAGTAAACTGCCTCCGGTATAGAGCACTGCTTTCTAGCTGCAATGATTTTGATGCTTCGGTGACTTCTTTCTATTATACCATTCCCGGCAGGTGCATAGGCACACCGGAACCACAACTGTACACTCCAATTACTCAAAAAATTCTTGAAATGTTTGCACGTGAATGCTGTGTCATTGTCTGTCAATATCTCGAGTGGTGGACCCCGTTCATAAAAAATTGCCTCTAACTGCCGAACTACGCTAGTAGAATCTTGTTGACGTACTGGACGCCATATTGCGAACCGAGAAGGCCCACAATCAATAATTGTCAGAAAATGCTTACCACCATGGTGAGTGATCTCTATCGATAACCTATTCCAGTTGTCCCTCATGTTCAGCTTTCCTTTTCGCCAATGCCCTGGAGCCGGGTCAATGGTTTGGCATGCCTCACATTCCTTGACAATGGCTTTTACCACTTCTGATGATACTGAAGGGTCTATCGACCTAACAAAGTACAGGGTCCTTTTCATGCCCGGGTGTCCGGTTTTTTGGTGGACATTAGCCACTTGGCGTGTGTCCACCTTGGTCGTTGCAGTGAAGCATACTGAATGAACTGGCTCCGTTTCCTCCTTGTGTAGGTTTAACCACTTTTTTGGCACCCTGGTCAGCCTGTCTGCTAGATTCATGTCGGATTTGTCCAGTATTATGTCCACCGTCAAGCCATATTCAGCTACAAGCTCACGAAGTGTGTTTAGCCGTCTCCGCACTAACATTTCCCCAGACGCCTTCGTATTTATTCGAGGCTTGCCAGTTAAGGTGTTTGAAATCCACTGATGAACACAAGCTGAATCAGTAAAAAGATGTATTGTTGACACTTGCCATTGAAGAGCCAAATTAACACCCTTTATTGTTGCATCTAGCTCGGCCAAATTGATGTGCTTAGCATCTCCAACTGGGCGTAGCCACGATGCATCCTCAATAACGTTTCCATCTACCTCTAATACGACACCTGTGGCTACAGAACTCGCATCCAACCATACGTTAATTCCGCAGCCACTCACACACCAGTCTCCTCCTACTGGATCGGCCTCACGTATTCTGGCTATGATGTCGGTTAACATGCAATTAATAGAGGCATTCTCAACTTTGTCATCCCATCCTGTGGTTAGAGTGCTTGCTTGTCATTTCAGCTCTGCTAAAAATTCGTCTACCGTTTCACCTGGCCGAAATTGTCGTGACACAAACTGATCATACACAGTGAATGAATCCACCGCATATGCAGTTATAAGCGCCTGCTTAATCTGCTCTGGATCTGACCTCTGCTCCTTTGTCAGTTGCCAATATACAGAGATGAGCTCCGGCTCACAAGCGCAGTGGCAATACCCGCTCGACTTTCTTCATCTCACAAAGTTCACAAACCAACTCCACATTATCAATCCATTCTACAATTGGTAGATCGGTAGCAGCTCCACTGAATTCAGGAATCAGCCTGATATCGAAACTTCTGTCTGCCATGATTAGAGAAAATGCTGATATATGCTTGTCGTTTAAATAAGTCTATTGCTCTCCCAGCAGTCACTTGTACAAATCACAATATTGCTGGTTCAATTCACCGTCCTCGCTTTCTTCACACATCACTACGTATAGCCAACGTTTCTCCCCCTTTTTCATGGCTCCGGCACTCTTTTATCAGGCCAACACCGCGGTTCCCAAGCCAATCAGCATTCTTCGCTTTTATTCTCGGTTACACAGGCAAATTGCCTCCTCCAGTTCGACCAATCAGCACACGACTTGCTATTGGTGGAAGCATTCCAAACTGTACAAGAAACCCTCATCATTGCACATGCTGATAGAATGGCTGGACGGGAGAGTAATGCCATTTTCACAAAGCAAACGTACTGATGTCATGTGCCGCACGTTAAGGTAAGACCCTTATTTTCCTATACACCAGATGCAAGCTACTCTGCTGGCTCACTTGCTTCTACGGGGCTGTTCACCACAAATTTATATTACTTTCAAATGTAATTGGATAATTGTTTTAATGTGTATTTGCACCAGATTTTAAAGTATTATTGAAAAGAAGCTGGCAGAGAATTGATGCTGCTGCTGATAATGATTTTAATGATGATCCATTGAGAAACTTAGGGATAATTCCAAAGATAATTTTTGCAAAATAAAATAGTCATTGCAATACCAGGAATATTGCATAAAAATATGTCTTTTTCCATTTCTCATAAGAAAACCTTGACAATTTTAATTTTAACTAGTATTCCTTTTATCATAAATCTCAGCATGTTTTTACATTGACTGAAAGTAGTGTTTGAACTTTGTAGACGACACATTGGCAAGTATTTATTTAATCTTATTTCTTTTACCTTTTATCAGAATACAACTCTTAGTTTGTTTTGCAATTTACCTAGAAAAAGCATTACATGTTATAGTCTTTTATAAAAGAAATCTAAAAGAAAAAAACCCTCCAAACTTGTGATAAATTTGACAGGAATAAGATAATTTTTGATCTGAATTTCTGGGATGAAGAATTATCATTATTTATCTGGCCCAGTCATTAAATTCACACTTACTTTGCCACCACATTGACAAATAAATGCTTTAACTCATTAGGCTATTGTTCCCTGCAAACTTAGAATCAGTGCAAACAGGATGAGCAATAACTGAGTAGGACTTAATAATAACAACAAAACAGGGTCATTAAAATGAGGACAATATACCCGGATAGATTAAATATAGGGTTCAATTAAAAATTCCCTGAAGGTTACCCACATTGACAAGCACCCAAACAAGGTCAAAGGGCACAATGGCTGAAATGTGATAATAACAACAAAGATGAGGATGATAATCCTAATGTAAATTAGAAATAAGATAAATGTAATTTTGGTCCAAAATTAAAAATAACTGACAATGATTGATTAAAAAAAATAAAAGACTATTTCATCTAATTCTATTTCAACTAATAGTAATTTCATTACAACACTTAAGTTATTTTTACATTTACTGGGAGTAACTTTAGATGTCATTGTTTTAAATTGATTAAATGAAGCAGCCTCAGTTATTATTAATTTTTGACAAGTATTTCTTTTGTGTAATTTGCAGTTGTCATATTTTTCTTATTTTTTACATTTACTGAAATTAGTATGAGCTGAATATTTTTGAATAATTTTACATGAGAAATTCTCAATTATTGTTCATTTTCATCTCTCATTTCTTTTATTACATTTCTATTGTTTTTTAACAAAATTCTCTGGCTGTTTTTGCACTTATTGAAAAAAACATTAAATTTAATAGACTTTGTACATAAAATATTTT
The DNA here is from genome assembly GCA_963932145.1 of Acanthosepion lycidas. Lineage (NCBI taxonomy): Eukaryota > Metazoa > Mollusca > Cephalopoda > Sepiida > Sepiidae > Acanthosepion > Acanthosepion lycidas. The sequence continues at coordinate 115,174,516 of OZ010586.1, forward strand.
TTTCTATGATTTCTGTTTTTTTTTTTTTTTTTTTTTTTACATTTACTGAGAATAGAGGTAATAGTCTTTGAATTCCTTATAAGAAACCATATCAGTTATTAAGGAAATGGTTAATATTGCCATTATCATTCATTTTAGAGTAGAATTTCTTCCATTTTAATTCTTTTGATCTTTTTTTGCATTTACCAAGAGAATTATTATATGTTATAGTCAGTGAATATCTTAAAAGAAGCAGTGTGAATTATTATTTAATTGTATATTTTTTTATCTGTTGCTTTTTACTTACCCCTCTCAATTTGTTTTTATCTTTACTGAACTTAACATTAGTATGTATTAGTTTTTGAATTTCTTACATTGTTAATTATTTATTTTTGCTTAGTATTTCTATTGTCCTTATTGGCTTTATTTTTGGCATAATTACCAGCTTGTTTTTATATTTACTGAGATTAGCATTAGATGTAATAATCTTTGAATTTCATTTGAACATTGTAACTTAGTACTAATTTTCCGTTTGTATTTTTATTCTTTTTATTTTTATCCTAACTCATTGGTTATTTTTTTTTTCTGAGGTTAGCATTATATGTAATGTCTGAATTTCTTAATTGTAGCATTATCACTTATTATTAATTTTTGACTAGTATTTTTAAAATCTTGTTTCTGTTCCTTTTTCATAATACTTGACTCATTATTCTATGACTACTAATATATTTTGAATATATATTTAAAATTAATATTGCATCTAATATTCTTAATGTAAATTAAACAATAATATTATGTCATATAATGGAAATCAAAGAAGACAAGTATATATAGCTGATTTAAATGGCACCTGCTTGTGATTTATTTTGTGGCTACATGTATAAACTGCTGTCAAAGTAACTGTTGTGTAATCAGGATTTGAATGTTTGGATAAAAATAAATCTCCAAAGAAATATGGATTTTTTATTTATTTTCTGACAGATTTTATTTTAGTGGATATCCATATTTGAGTAAACACTACATTTGTTTATTAAACAGTATATTTATTTATTTTTGTCTCACAACCAGAATATTCAAGAAATCTTATTAAAGAAAAATATCTGCTCTCTGGCAGGATTTGAGCCTGCATCCCCTTTGCAGAAGAAACTGTCATTAGATTGGGCCTACTGTAGAGCACCTCAGCCATGGACTGCATTGCCAATCATTGTCTAATAAATAAAGAGAGCAGCTACTCAAATATGGGTATTCTCTAGAATAATGTTTAAAGTGATAAAAAAAAATTAGTGTCAATAAAGTTAAGTAAATATCATTAAAAAAAAAAAATAATAATTAGTATTTCAACATTTAGTCAGTTGTCATGCAGGATAATATGAATAGAACACACTGGTCTTGCTCAATTCAAATGATATTTAAATAAAATTGAAGAAAATTACAAAGATGATATGCTAATATATGCTATGTAGATAAATATGAAGATAATGATATTTTTTTTAATCATTTCACCCCAAGCAAGGCAGGAATGCAGGGGTGAGGGGATTACAGAGAGTGAGAGAAAAGACTGGATATAAGGGGGATTGAGGAAAGGATAAATGATGAACGTGGTTCAAGTCAACAGTAGATGGTGATTGACATTGCATTTAAATTTTTGAAGATAGTAGTTATCAAGGAAGCAAGTAAATGGAAGGGAGTTCCATAGGTAGCAAGTGCAAAAAAAGAAACTGTTGGAGTAGAAGTGATGGTTACATTTAACTAATTCAACAGTAAAAGAATAAGACCTAATTGCCAATCTAGTAGCATGCTTAAATTCATGTAGTAGGGGCATCAGGGATGAAAGCTCATCAGAGCAGCTAATATGAAAATATTTTTAGAAACTGACTAAAGTCAAGATGCCAAGTCAGGTTCCATTACACTGCAGATCCTTTTTTAGATTTTGTCAAGAATGTCAAGATGAATAGCAGGAGCACCAGACCAGTTATAGCAACAGTATTCAATGCACGGATGAATGGTAGATTTGTAAATGTGCAAGATGGACTCTGACAAGAAAAATCTTTTAGCATGACACAATGAACTAACATTCCTTACAGTAGATGCAGCTATTGATTCAATGTAGTCATTCCACTTCAAGTCAGTTGAAAAAGTGAGGCCAACAAAGTGCAGTGTTTTGCTCTCCAGTAGTCTAATATCAGCCATATTGATTGTGGGCAGGAAAGTTTCTCTATGGAGGTTAAATGAGAGGAGTTTTGTTTTTGAGGCATTAAAATTTACAAGCCATTTCCTGACCCAGTTAATCACTGATCAGAGGGTCCTTTTCAAAAGCAGAAGCCAAGTTAAATTTGCTATTTAGATAGGAGTAAATGGTAGTGTTATCTGCATAAATGCCAACTTGGGAACTGATGACATCAGGAAGATCATTGATGAAGATCACAAATAGTGTAGGACCCAGAATAGAACCTTGGGGGACACTTGCATTAATGTTAAAGGAAATGGAAGTGAGCCCATTCAAAATGACCTTCATTTCACAATTGGATTGTTTGATTTAATCCAATCATTTCTATCATCCAGAAATACTGTAGCCCTGGTGCTTATGTAGAAGACCAGTATGCCAAACCTTGTCAAACACCTTTGAGATATCTAGAGCCACAGCTCAAGCTTTACAATAATTATGAAGAGCACATCAGCAGTAGAACTGGCAAAACGCAAGCCATTCAGATGCAAATGAAGATACAATATTAAAATTAATGATATGAAGATGAATATGAAGATAAGGATATGTAGATATAAAAGAAGACAAATTTAAACAAGATAATGTTGAAAGTAATATCAATAAAATTGAAGAATGAAATTGTATTAATAAATTTCTCTTTATATCAACTGTTATCCTTAAACTTAGTTCCTAAATGAACACTATGAAAGATGATTTAAATGCTTGTTCTTTCCTATGCTAATATAAGTCCATGCAGCAAGCCTCTATCTTGTATGGCTTTTGGGCCTTGTATTTGAGTACAATAGTAAACAAAAAATTGTAAGTTGCTTTTTGTTGTATGGTAAGAAGCTTGCTGGCATATTCCACTTCCTCTCTTCACTGGCCATTGATACAAGATATGTAATTGTCATCATTGTCGGAAACAGGCCAATAACTGCTTTCCTCTGTTTGTCTCACAAATTAAAATTAACTAGGATATGTTACGTAGAAAGAATACTAATTAGAGAATGTTGTAGTGGTGATAAGTATCATAAATAAATAATCACTATAAAAGAATTTCTATGATCCCCAATACTAATAAAATTAATAACTAAAGGAAGATCAGAAGGAAAAAAAAAAAGATATCAATGTTAATAGCAAAAAGGTGGAAATGAGAGTGAGTGAAAGAGAGAGAGAGAGAGAGTTTTAATGGAAACCAAAAATCAGAAACAAAAGTGTCATTTTTTTTTTCTTTCAGAATATAGAAATAAAGATGAAAGCAAATTATTCAAAGACGAAAAAGTAAACAAGCCTAAAAAATGAAATACTCTTGCAGAAGAATTTATACACGAGAATGTGGGCTAAAATGAAAGAGTCAAAAGAAACCACCTATTGATGCAGATAATCATTTGACAGAAAAAAAAACCCCCAAGGGCTGCATCTTTGGGCCTTCTTTAATGGGCTCCTGTGATCTACTCACACTCCAACCCTCCCAAGACTTCAGTCAGTCTAATGACTCATTAGCTAAAATGTTGTGAGTCGATACAATTAACTAGTGGAAGTGGAGAGTGCATTATGTTTCCTTGTTATATACATTGCATTAAACTGATAAGTTATACACTGTAGCTTCTATCTTTCATCGAACCCTCCACCACATCATCTCACTTTGTGACACCCAGTGTCAACATGGAGTGCACGGTGCCATTACATCAGAATGTTTGCAGTTAACAAAGAGTGATCAGAGACTTAGTCTTTCGCTCAAAGTGATTAACATTTCAGTCCACTGGTTTCAATTAATGCAATATTTCATGCTTGATTACACTCATCTCATCAACATCTTCTATTGTCATGGGGTGAGATTAGACAATTTAAAATTTTTTTTTTATTTTGCAGACAGTGTTATATTGCTTCTTTTTCATATTCCTTCTCCTCTATCTTCTGTTTTAAAAGGAAGTATTTTTAGCAAGAAGCATTCAACTAGTGCATTCCAAAGAATTGCCCCATTTACAGGACTGTCTCAATCAGTTGTTGGTTTCTATATTGATATATTTTAGTGAGAAAACAAAAAATAAATAATAAATGAAATGAAAAAAAGGAAAATTATTAGATTCATAATTTTTTGAATGTAAAATTACATATACATACATACATACATATATATATATATATATATATATATATATATATATATATATATATATATTATATATACACACACATACATGTGTGTGTGTGTGTGTGTGTGCAAAAAGAAAACAAAACTTGGTGATATTATTTGGATAACAATGCAAGCAAAAGAATTGTGAGTCAATCTGTTTCACTCTATCAAAGAAAGGTAAAGGGTAGCAACAATAGAGAAACACATCAAGGCTCATAAATTTCTTTATATTTTTTTCATGATTTCTGTTGTTACTTTTATAATCAAGAATGTCTTGACATTGAAAACAAGAAGGTTTTTCAAGGAGCATTTGAGAGCGAGTCAAGTGAGAAAATTTCTAATTTTTTTAAAGGCGAATTTGTTGTTCAAGTGAGGACACAGCCTTCTGCAATTTCCCAATAAAAATGTCAATATCATTTTTCTTTCATTCCCTCTTTTTTGATAAAAATGTCAATATCATTCTTCTTCATCTTTTTATTCTCAGATTTTTCTCTTCCTTATTATTATTATTATTTTTATTTCTATTTCCATCTCTTGATCTGACCCTGAAACATGTCCTGAAGCACTGTACAGTATTAGAAAGAGAAAATAAAGAGAAAAATTCCTAAATAATACTTTTTTTTTTCTTTTTTCTTCCTAAAGGTTACAAATGTAAAAGGTCTGAATGAAAGGTACTTCAAATATCTATAAAGATCTGAATTAATCATAAAAAGGTCTATTTTTCATGAAACCAAAGAATCTTTGTAAATAGTGCATATAATTTGGCTCTTACAGATATTTCCTAAGTTTGATTTCAGAAATATTGATAAGGGACGATTGAGGGAAAATGCTTGGAGAAGTAAATTGTCATAAATAAAGATGGTTTTTCCTAACTTTAAAATCAGCAACCCAAATTCTGTTTTGTGTTTCTTACCTGGGCTTGGACATCAACGACTAATACTGTGGGAAGATAAGCAACATCAACCACCAAAACAGCTTATGAACATATCACGCTGAAACACCGATTTTTGTATAATCACTGAAGTTAAGCATCATTGATCCTGGTCAGTATCTAGATGGGTGACCACTTAAGAATACCAGGTGCTGTAAGCTTGGATGTGTAGATGATGTAATGGATTGTTAATTGGAGAGCAGAGTTCCCATTCTAGTTAGATATTTGAATAGTGGGGATATACAGGGAGTGTAACGGTTTATAGTTCAGAAAGAGAAATTGGTGATTCAAGTTCAAATTCTGCTGCGGTTTGTTATATTCACTTACACGCAAATACCCTCAGGAAAGGTATAAATCCAACTTTTCTCCTCCCAGCTATGGGTTAAATAGTAAGATGTTTATCACTAAAACATTATTATTTAAAAAAAATTCTTACAATCTAAAAATATTTTCTGGCTTTAAATAACCTGCAAAGGGTTGATAAGCCACAAAAAATGAATCAATCAACCACCAAAACAGCTCAAGATTTGGTTCAAATATATTTATATAATGTTTTTATTAAATGGAATTTATTTTTATTTTGCTTTCTTATTTCTATTCTTTATTTATAATTGATGTCTGACAATTTAAAGTTTTATTTTGAATAAAATATGAATATTTGTCACACTGCATTCATAATTTTTATCAAGCACTTCATAATTATTCCTTTAACAGATTTATTCTGGCAGTAACATTTGATTTAATTTTTTACCAATTAATTCCCACTGATTTTCATTGTACTTTTATAGTTTTTTTTGTTTGTTCCAATCCTACTAGAATGACTTCTAAGAACATCCCCTCCCCAAATATATTGATGAATCCTATAGATGCCTGCTGGGACTTCTTCTTAACCAATAAAAATGAACCAATTCTCACTCTCTCTTGCCATATTTTTGTTCTTTCTTGTCTTGAAGTCAGAATGCTATAATTGCTTGAGTGTATCCCTTTTTGTGCATGCATGCAATTCTTACTTTGTAAAGTTTTTGCCTTATTACTGTTTTGACTTGAATATATATGATAATGGTAATATAAGCCGTTTCCCTACAAGGAAATATTTGACATTCATTGACCGAGCTGCCAGTACTGATTTCAGTTGAAATTTATAAAATCTTAAAACAATTTTTTAGAAAAACAGGTTTCTCAAGCTCACTAGTTGTTATTGCTTTTTCCAGTATTGATGAGGAATTTCAAACTGAACTCTTTATTTAATCTACAGTGAGTAGATTGTTCTCATTCTGCTGTCCATATTTAAAGATTATCTCGTGTAGTTCTTATCCTGAGACATAGTAAGTATCTACATTTGTAGATTAAATAATGGGTTCAGTCTGAAAATCCTTGAAGGCTAAAATGAAGGATAATAATTGACACGTAAATAATGATTAATCCTCATCCCAGAAATTCAGACAGAAATTGTTTTTTGCTCTAGATAATTCTACCCAAACACCTTTGGCCATGATCATTAACAACCTGTGGTTAAGAACTGTGCTGTTCATGGTGAGTGGTTATGTCTTCCATTAGGTATTCCCAGAATACACTTGACACTGTAGATTGAGGGATGTCTCTTACAATCTCAGAAATGAAATGTCCTGTTCAAGCTGATGTCACTTTTCCATGAGCAGTCAAGTTTGTGTTCACACTAATGTCAGATCACAACTGCTACAATTCTGGGAGAATTCTATAAAGTCAATGTATGGTGGTGCCACCTACCATTACCTTTACATACTACTCTACGATAACTTTTGTCATGTCAGTGTATGAAGGATTTAAACAAACCTTTAGTAATAACAGTTATATATTGAACTGGGATGTGGAGTTGCATCCCTTTATCTCAAGTGAACCAATGTGTTGGGTTATCTGTCCTTTATTTCTTGGGGGCATCTTTTTGTGGTACCTAATAATAAATGGGTAGTGACGAATGACCTGTTAGACAGGCACATGTTTATGCTGTAAGTAAACTCTGTCTTTTGTAGTCTTTATCAGTTTCTGTATATTTGAATATTACACAACAATTGGTGACAAGTTCAGCAAACAATAGTTATCAGTAAAATACAGTAGTGGAACATCTGGAGAAGCAACAACTCTGCAAAGTGAATTAACAGATTGCTCCACAATAAGACAAAGAAATGGTACTGCTGGGAACAAGTGCACATTATGTTGAAAGAATAAAATTTTTCTTCACAGCTAATGAAGTATTAACTGAAGGTAAGCAACATGCAATTGTTTTTTTGTCTGTAATTGGCACTAAACATTATGCTATCCTTAGAGGCCTTGCTGAGAATAGGCCAGAGGAGAAAATTTTTTAGCAGTTATGTGTTTTAATGGAAAGACCTATTAGGTTTGTTCCTTTCTTTAACACAACAAAAAGGACAGTGAGCCCATTAGTGAATATGTAGCTGCATTATGAAAAATGTTGGAACACTGCAATTTTGAAAAAAAATTAAACAAGCACATATAAGATGATTTGGTTGTAGGAGTGAAAAACAAGAAGATTCAACAGTGTCTACTAAAAGCTGTTGAAATAGCAGTGTCTATGGAATCTGCCAGGAAGTATTCCAAAGCAATGCAGGGAACAGCAACTAACAATACCGAGACACTCATTCATAGATTACCAGGGAAATGTGAATGCTACCATAGTAAGAGCACCCCACTTCCTGACAAATATCCATTTTAAAACAAAGGATGTTTCAAATGTAGACATTGAAAGTGTAGACAAGATGAAGAAATGCCTTCTAATGCTACTGCACATAATGAGAAGAGAAGGACAGTGAATAACATGGATGAGATTTATGTAGAAGAAAGGTAGATAAGCATGGAAAAATTGGATCTGCATTCTGTTGCTATTCTCTAAACACCACCACCTAGTGGAAGTGTTAATATACAAGAAAAAGGTAATCATAGAGGTAGACACAGGTACCTCAAGCTCTGTAATAAGTTTGACTAAATTCAAGGAATTTCACCAACTTCAAGAATTTAAAAGAAAGTTTGATGAAGCTGAGAACATACACTGGCAAGTTGGTGGAGCCATATGTGACAACAGAAGTCTAGGTATATTATGAAGGTATGGAGAATCGGTTGTTAGTGGTGAAGGGTGACATGCTAACGCTACTAGGTTGGAACTGTTTACAAAATGTGAAGCTGGACGGAAGAACTGTGTTTCCTTTAAATGGGGAGGAGGCCCTTCTAAAATTAAAGGATCTACTCTTGGAATTTGATTCAGTGTTTGGTGAAGAAATGGCTCACCTGAAAGTATTCAAAGTAAAATAATGTCATGATGTCAATGTATGGTGGTGCCACCTACCATTACCTTTACATACTACCCTACAATGACTTACAATATGAAGGATTTAAACAAACCTTTAGTAATAACTGAGGATTTAAACAAGCCTTTAGTAATAACTGTTATATATTGAACCAGGATGTGGAGTTGCATCCCTTTGTCTCAAGTGAAACAATGTATTTGGTTATCTGTCCTTTATCCATAGGGGACATCTTTTGGTAAAAAATGAAATCTTTTGATAAAGTGGCAAGTCCAAGTTTTTGTCAGGCAAAGCCAGTATCCATGCCATAAAGGAGGACTTGGAAAAACAACTGGACCATCTGGAAAGCCAAGGCATTTTTAAGAGAGTGGAGTATTCTCACTGGGCTGCCCCATTGCACCAGTGGTCAAGAACAATAATGGAGGCATCCAGATATGTGGTGATTACAAACAAACAATAAATGCTGCTGCACCATGTGATAATGTTATAGTGGAACACACCTATTCTATAGTTAATAGACTCTCCTACCTATAATAAGTAGGAGTAGTAAGAGTAACGAGTGAATTGGTAGGTCAGTCAGTCGATGCCGGACAACTGTTAGTCGAATACTAAAGTATCAGCGCCCACCACCAGATTACTCTGCGTTATACCTATTATATCAAGTTCCTAATGTTTTGTACGTCGAAACTATTTTAGGACCGACTTAGTACAAATACAAGCCTCCACTGTGAAATCACTCCACAACAGATAATTACCCAATACCATGAATGGAGGACCTATTTGCTATACTAAGAGGTGGCCAGAAGTTTAGCAAACAAGACTTAAACCATGCCTAACAGTAATTAGAGTTAGATAAGGAAGCACAGTAATTGTTGATGGTAAAGACACATCAAGGATTATACCAGCCCACCAGATTACAATTTGGGGTGCACAGTGCAACCAGAAGTTTTCAATGAGAGATGGATAAGAGGTTAAAGGTTATTCCCTTCTGTAAGGTATGCATGGATAATATCCTGATTTCAGGTCATGATGATGCTATATTATCTAAGGATGCTACAGAGCATATTTGCTTCACTGGATGAGGTAGGACTAAAATTTAAGAGGAGTAAGTGAAAATTCCTTCTCTCAGAGGTAACACATCTAGGTTTCAAAATCAACAAGGAGGGCACAGCTCCTCTTCCAGAAAAGATGCCCATTATGATAGTCTCCCACACCCAAGAATGTCACAAAGTTGAAAGCTTATCTTGGGATGGTGAACTACTATCACAGTCATTTACCCAATTTGTCAAGCATACTGGAGCCAATGCATAGTTTAATGTGGAAGGGCACAGCTTGGAGAGGGAGTGCCAGTCAGAGGGGAGAGCTTTTAAAGAAACAAAGAAGATCCTGTGTTCTGCATCCGTTCTACCTTGCATCTTAGTGACTTGTAGACCATTCTGGTACAAGTGGATGTTTCTCTCTATGGACTAGGAGCTAATGATGTCTCATACAATGGAAAATGGGAGTGAGAAGCTGATATGCTTACATTTCATAAATGGCTTTCTGATGCTGAATGGAATCATGGCCATATTAAATAGGAAGGGTTGACCCTGGTTTTTGCCGTGAGAAAGCTGCACCAGTATTTGTATATGAATTGCTTCCCAATATTCACTGGCCACAAGCCATTGTTGGACTATTTGCAGAATACAAACCTATTCCCCCTCTTGCTGCTGCTGCCAGGATTCAATGCTGGGCTCTCTTCTTAACAGCATACAACTATAAGTTGAAGTACTGTGCTGGGTCTCTTAATGGAAATGTGTACATCCATAAATCAGATACACATGATGAGCCTGGTTGATACTCCAGTGACTGTGACAGTGGTGATATCAGAAATGTGGTGAGACCCCATTTGAGCCAGTTGTATGTATATACAATGAAGGACTGGAGTAGTTATGCTTTGATTGAAATATTGACGTCCTGTTTCAATAAAGAAGAGGAGTTCACATGTAAGGCTGGGGCAATGCTATGTGGAAACTGGGTTATCATCCTGCCTAAATTAAGATTGAAGGTGTTGCAGCAGCTCCACCAGACACACATAGGGATCGTGTTCATGAAAGCCCTTGCTTGAAATTATGTGTGATGGTCAAATTTAGACATGGACATTGAGAGAACCTTCAGGGCTTGTGGGACCTGCATGCTCAATCAAAATAACCTTAGTAAAGCTCCCATTCATTACTGCGAATATCCAAGTCAGCCTTGGGAGATAATACATATAGATTATACTGGTTCATATTTGGGACACATGTTTTTGATTGTTGTGGTTACTTACTCAAAACTGACAGAGGTATGTGTAATGAAAACATCTACTGCTCCAGCCGCAACTGAGAAGATGAGAGGAATCTTTGCAATGTATGGCCTGCCTGTTAGTAATAATGGTCCATGTTTTACTAGCCAAAACTTTAAAAAATGTTCATGAAAGTCAATGGAATTCAACATATTTTCACAACTCCCTATCACACATCCTCAAATGGGTAGGTGGAGCACAGTGTGTGCATATTCAAGGAAACACTAAAAAAAATGGAGGTAGATAGGAAGACAACATTCGAAACCAAGGTAAATGGATTCTCACTTAACCTTTAGAATAACTCCCCGCTCAGCAACTGGGTTTCCTTTAGATGAATTGATGTTCAAATGGGGATTAAGAACTACCTTTCATTTAATGAAGCCTGACACTTATCGTGTTCTAGATTGCAAATACAAAATGGAACAAGAAACTTAACTCATGACGCCTACTTTTGAAAATTCAAAGTTGATGATCCAGTTCTGGTAAAGAATTTGGGATCTGATTGACAGTGGATGGAAGGCACCATTATCAGAGAGTTGGAAGCAGTGAATTTTGATGTGGAGGCAGGGGGAGGGTTATTAAGGAAACATGCAGACCAACTTTTGAAACTTCCACTCAGGTTTACAGAGTAAGGGACACCTGATGTCCAGGCAGACATCACTACAAATAATCCATGAATTCCTGTTGTTTCTGAAATTCCTGAAGAAATCATGCAACTGGATGCCACGCATATAGAAGATGCTGCAGTGGCTCCTGGGGAGACTGGGAGGCCCACAACATTTCCAGTTCATACATTGGGCCACATCCATAGATCACCAGTTGTGTTAAACGATCATGCCTGTAGTTTCAAGTAAGATTGAAGGGATGTTATATATTGAACTGAGATGTGGAGTTGCATCCCTTTGTCTCAAGTGATGCAATGTGTTGGGTTATCTGTCCTTTACCCCTAGGGGGCATCTTTTCATGCTACCTAATAATAAACGGGCAGTGACGAATGGCCGTCCTGTTGGACAGGTACACCTTTATGTTCTCTTAAGTAAATTTTGTCTTTTGGGGTCTTTATCAGTTTCAACATATTTGAATAGTACACAACAATAATATATGCAGTGATAAGAATTATATGACTTGAAAGGTATAGATAGAAATTCAGTATTACTCAATAAATTTGATTAAAATGAAACTTCATTTTTGAATTTGCGAAATCAAGAGTGTTTCTCTTTGATTCTTACTGCTTTGCTTTGGGAGAAGACAGCTATGCACTACAGATGCTAATTAGAAGATTGATGTTTTTCTTTTTATAAAAACAATTGATACATTCATTACACTTTGTGGGAAGAAAATCAGTTAATCAGATTATTTTTTTATCACTAAATCTAAGTTCTCAAGAAGAAGCCTAAATCAAAATGTTATCCATTGTTTTTTAAAAACAGCCTTGGGGAAAAGTTGTTGATATTTTGAAGACAAAATACAGTTGATATACATTTTCCATTTCTTGTGAAAGAAGTATAATATACCATAATAACAAACAATTAATCTTTGTATTGTTGTTTTAAAAGTATCAAGAAAAAAATTTGGTCACAAATCAAAATAATACAAAATTTTTAAAAATATATTTAAAATGACAAAGAAGTTCTTAAAATATTTTATTATATTTCTTTTATGGTATTCTAATTTGATAAACTTGTAACTTTGAGCTTTTCTAATGTTGAGCAAAGCAACTAAATAGAAAGCATATTAATATAGATAAATAAATGGAAGTACCAAAAAGTGAGAAACTGTGGTTCCATGATGTTACACTTCTCTCACTCTCCCTGTGTAATGTTGACTACATGGCAATGGTGTCATTGTGTGAGTATATCTATCCAGGGACACATCAAGGCTGTCAACAACTGAGTTGTGTTTATTGGCTATGGCTGTTGGGAATTTAAGAATTTAGAAATGTCTGCAACATATACCATAAATGTTCAGTGGAGTTTAAATCAGTCGGGTGCATTGGCCAATGGAATATCAGGAAGTTAATAGTGTTCCTCAAACAAGTTCTGTGTCACCTGCATACATTGAAGGTGCTATGTCATTTTCCTGGAACAAACCATCACTACCAGGAAACACTGTGTGTATAAAGAGATATAAATCGTCTACAACATGTTCTGTTTATGTCACACCTGTCAGTCAGTCAGATTGCAATTACACAAGTGGCCTTGTATATTCGATCAGAATGCACCCTGACCAATTACAGAGCTATAGCATTCTGTTAAAAGGATAGATTCCTAGCATCATGTAGTTTTCACCATGCACAAACTAAACTATGCTTAAAAGAGTTAAAAGGATGATTTGTGAGACAAGATGACATGGCACTAATGTCAATGTCCTCTGGCCCAGATAAGGCAATAATAATCATTGATGTAGTATCAATAATGCTACCCATGTTGGTTAACAATCATGAAACCCTATGGAATGCTGTACATTTCATTGACTAATGGATTGAGTAGCATCAGAATTTAATTAGGATGTAAGATTGATGCGATATTCCACTTCATTCGGTTGTTACCATTCTTATGAGGCACTAGTAGTTCCATTCTTGTATTAACTATGGATGCCTGCATTCTTCATGTATTTTTTTTATATCTGTCTAGAATTTACTTATTTTGAATAGACATTTGCTACTGTTACATTATGAAAAGCTTCAAACATTTATCACATGAAAGATAGAGTATCATATTTTTCTGATCCCAGCAATCATTCTATGGTCAAATGATTTTAAATCTATGGCAGTCCACCTCTTACCTCTTATGTTGCACATGCATCCTCTGGCTGAGTCCATTTTTACAAGTGGGGAAGGACAAAACCATCCAATGTATTGCGGTCTTTATCTTTTTTAGTACTTCTGTTTAGTAATTTAATGATATTGACTTAAAGCAGACTTACAAAGTGTCTTGGTTGTATTGTACAAACTTATTTTTGTTACAGATGTAAAATTTTGAATAAGGTTTAATGTTATATATTCTCTTATTTTCTACTTCAACTGATTTTTTTCCCTTTTTTTTGTGATGATGAAGGAGAAAACAGTCTTAGCTAGAAAACAAATTTGTGTTCTCTGTGCTACCTGTTGAAAAAAAGTCATAAAAATGATTGGATTGACTTTAGTAGGTCTCAAAATATGATAATTGTTTATGCTTCCCTAACAGTCTTGACGAATTAAAATCTTTCTTGCCCCAATAAAAGAACACTACATTGTACAACTGGTGGATTTCTTAGTTCTTCATTGGTGAACAAGGTAGTTACATGTTGCAAGTTTTAAATATAAATTTTTTACTCCATTTGATTTATACCCCTGGAATTTTTTACATTGGACTTGTGAGACTCATTTATGACCCTCGGAATTATGACCCCAGATGTTTTATTATTTTGGATCTGAACCTCTCCATTGCTATTTCATCCTCAACTTTTTAATTTTTTAACTGATAGTTTTGTTATATTCATAACTGTTTTTTTGTTGTTGCTTTATAACTTTTGTATCTTACTTACAAGATTAATATTTCTTTTGCACTAAATAACTTTATATTTTGTTCTGAAATATTTAAAATAAAAATCAGAGTTTTTAAAAAAATTTTATTCTCCTTCCAAACAATATTTCACTCATGAGACCAAATATTTCTGTAATATGACTCCCTCAATTTTGACATTATCTCTACATAACAATTATGTGTCTGCTAACATTTTGAGAAAGGTGACTGAAGAATGACTATATCGTTACTTAAGGTGTGACTTGAAAACATATATCAAGCATTCGTTCAGAAGATTCTGCAATAAAGTACAGTGTTGGCCAAACAATGCAGGGGAAGAGAGCGAAAGTCTTTGAAAAATGGAAATAATTTATTAAATACCTGATAGAAAAATAAGAATATAGACAAAAGATTATGTAAATACATATATATAATTTATATAAGTAGTATAGGAAGAATATTTTTCTTGGTAAAATTCAAAGAAGGGTTTGTAATGTAATAGATCCTGACTGGGCATCTTGACTTCAGTCACATTTCCATATATATATGACATGGCTTCCCTCTATTCTTTCTACAAATATTTTCATGGCCATTGTTCTGATGAGCTGTTTTTCTTAGTGCCTCAACTACATGTATCTGTTTAATTTGCTAAAAGCTGTACAGTTTGTGGCAAAGGGATATTCTTCTTCACTCTATTACCCTTACTTATATGGTTTTTCCAACCCTGATCATTTCTATACAAATTTAAAAAGATTTCATCCAATCCAACTAGGATTTTTATCTAACATATCTCACTCCTTGCTCATCTTTTGAACAGGAGTAGAGATTTATCCCTTGCTTCCTATTTAGGATTGGGTTTTCAGTTCCTTTCCATAAAGTCTTCTCATTCTCTTACACTCCCAGTAACCCCTTGCATCTTAGTGACTTTATTGCCTTGCTTAGAGTGAAATGATTAAAAAAAAATAGAAAGTATTATTTCTCTCTGAATTTCTGGTATGGCTAGTTATCATTATTTACATGCAGACTACTGTCTTTGTCTTTGTTGTTGGTGTCCTAATGTTTCAACCATTGTGCCCTCCAGCCTTCCTCAGGTGCCTATCAATCAAAGTAACCTTTAGTTCAAAATTTCCTGAAGGTTACCTGGATCAACAAGCACCTGATGAAGCCTGGACAGTACAATTGCTGAAATGTTGTGATATTAACAAGATGAGGACAGTCATCTGCATGTAAATAATGTAGATAATAGGAAAGATTAGTTCAAATTTTACCATCCAAACACAGCATGAAAATAAATACTATCAGTATTCTATAATAGTCAATATATTTGCATGCACATTTCATACACTAAATGTAATGACTATTTTGGGACAGGTTGTATATATTGTTTAGTTGTATTTTAAGGTACTTCCATAAACAGTTATATTTATATTGAAATTAATAGAAATAAATTAAAGTTTGTATTAATTTTTTTGATTTAGGAAACTTAAGCATTGATAATAAGCAGCAATCAATACTGTTATCTTTGAGGTGGACATTTCTAAACGCAGGTCTGGTCTTGCCTAAAAGAATATATTTGATGTTAGTTTTGGAATAAAGATAATTTTTTCATGTGGTATATAAGCTATTTCTACCACTTGAATGATCAGTATAAGAAGATCATTGTCAATATTTAAAAAGCATTTCTAACTCTAAATTTCTCTGATCTGATTGAGAGTATTGTGATCTGAAAGATCAAGGCTCAGAGCTGCAAAGAAAACCAACAGGAAAAAAAAAATCATGTCCTCAGCTCTGCTTGACAAACTTAAACAGCAAGATAAGCTTTTAAAGTCATGAAAAGGCATTTTAAAAGCTTTGCTAAAAAAGAGGAAAAATAGTTTTCTTTTTTCTTTTTTCAATTTTGAAAAAAAAAAGCCAAAAGAAATGCAAAATCCTGTCATTACAGAATTTATTATTATTTTTATTATTTTATTTCTGTTATTTATTTTTCACACAAACTAATTCATGTTTAAAAAAAAAAGTTACATCTCCCCAAAAGTTGGATTCTTTTGTTATAGTGAGAGCATGGTAAAGAATTGGTTAAGGAAAAAAGTGAATATAAAAATGAAGTTAAGGCATTGAGGAGAAAGAGGTGCAAAGTGGTGGAGATGGTGGGTGGGGGTATGTAATGTGGTGCCAAGTGTCGGGAAGAATAATAAAAAGGAAAAAGTTCCAGATTCAGCCTCTGTGAAGAATGCATTAAGAAGTGACAAATGGAAATGGGATCAAAACTCAAAATATTAATGATCTGACAAATAGAAGCAGCTACAATAAGTTTTTTCTTTAAAACTCAGACCCTGATGCCATAAAATCCAAATTTATCGCCCCATTAGGATTCCATGGATAATTTTTTTTTAAATTCCTTCCACAAGTTAATAGGTATAAGATGTGGGAAAACATGATATTTTAAATTTTTTTTGAGTTTGATAAAAGCTACTCTTTTTAAAAGAAAATAATTTTGTTGAAAACTGATAATACTTTATATTTTTTTTTTTTATTACTAAGATGAACATTTGATCAAGAGATTAAAACAAGAAAATAAAATAAATTTAGAAAGGCCTCATTGTTTCATTGCATAGAAAATTGAATCAATGATTAAGGGTCTCTTTAACTTTATCTCAAAGCAACTATGCATTCAAATGTTTCATTTTAAAAAGATTTCTTAATTATTATGAACAATTAATTCAAGAAACCAATTTTCCTGAAAATCTGTTTTAAGAGAAAGATTTTGTAAATTTGAAACAACAGTAACACTGTTTGGTCAATGAATGCTGAATGTTTCCATCTAAGAAAATGGCTAATCTCATTATTACAGAGTAGTTGCAAAGTTGTTGTTTTTTCAAACTAATGAGAATTAGGTAAAACTATTTAATTAAATAATCTATATATTCATATGCTTTTTAATACTAACTTATTTAAGTAAGTATTACCGAAAGAACATTCACTGCAATGTTACTACCCACAGATCTGTTAATGATTCACTTAGAATAGAAAAAAGTCTATAGCAATATAGCCAAACTGCAAATTTTCAGCAAAGATGGCAAGTGCTTTTCATAACCTATATTTAGCCATAGACTACTTTGTATAGCATTTCTGCAGTCAGGTAACTGAAAAATGCACTGATCAGGCAAGTCTCAAGAAAAAGTTAATTTTTTAATCAAGTTTGTCTTTGATGAGGTTAAAATTACTAAAAATACTTTTTTCTTATCTTCATATAAATTTGGATATGCTACTCTTTAAATGGTGAGTATGTGTCTACTTGGTGTACATGGTATGGTGTACCCTATCTGTGAAGGTCTGAACCGGTGGATCAAGGATTATAGTTTGCATGAACAACTACCTCGAAAATAGTGACAAAGTAGAGGGTGGTTAGCAACATTTTATCTGTGGGAAAGGGATTGAAGGGTGGAAAAAAATTCATTACCCACAAAACTGTGCAAATGCTTTTTACCTCTGGTGAGGCTAGTAAGTGAGGATTAAGCCTCTTCAGCCCAGATGTGGTAGCAATACTTTATTTTGGGTTTGATCTGGCTCTTGTAAAGATAAAGTATAGCAGACTGGTAATTTCTAGAATACTACAAAGTACTGACCATTTTTCCAGCACCTTTAGCTATAGTTTGTATATATGAGTTCCACTTGAGGCCCAATAGACATTCAAGACAAGATTCTGGTCTTCTAGATTTTTGGTGAAGTTTCCATAAACCATGATATTGTTTGAATATATATTTACTAGTGATCTGAATATGTTCTTTAATAGATTTCTAAAATACAGCAGAAAAAGTGTACGGCCAAGGAGGGAACATTGCAGGCACCTGCTTTGATCTCCTTGCCATCAGAAGAGCATCTGTTAACAATAGAACAGAATGCAGAGAGAACTAGGCTCACGCCTTTATTGAAGATAATGTAAAATGAATATAAACATAGAGTGCACGTCTACAGAGGATATCATTTATCATTTTCATTCTAAATCCCCTTTTTCTTGATTTGGCAAAATTTTAGAAACTGAATGGCATCTGAAAACACCTGTTGTCTCAGTTTGTGGACGACAAATTTTCTATAGTCTGGAATTTTTTTTTTCCAAGAATTCTACAAACTCAGCAGGTTTGGTTACAAACTTTAAGCACACTTTTGTTTACATAGCTTATAATGTCATGCCAAAATAAACATTTTCAGTTTATTTAGAGCATGGCCAATGGAATTTGAAATAAGTTTAGGGCTAAGCTTTATATTTTCAAAACAGCTGATACAGGTGTATTGAAATGGGCTTATTACATTCATTTAGCTCTCTCTTGTAAAAGATAATACAAAGATTATAGTTAATTAATGTGCATCTAGGTTAAATATCTAGATATAATTAAAGGTAAGAATTATGCAGATCAGCATGTTTTTATTTCATTTTTTCAAAATTAGGACAGAGGCTCCAACAAAAAGCAGTGAATGGTATTTTACATTTTTGGGGCAAGCATTTTGAAAACTGTTTTCTCAGTACATGTCATGGTTGACTCTTGCCATAATTTCTCTCTCTCTCTCACGCACACACATGCATGTATGTATCTGTGTGCGTGTGTGTGTTAATATATTTTGTATGGATGTGTAAATATGTGAGTGAGTATATTAGTATGCTTGTATATATCTGTATGCTTTGCCACAGTGTGAATTATATTTTATATTCAGTGCTCATATTCTTAGAGTAATAGAGATGATGGGTAGCTGCCAAAGTTGTTGGGAGAGATGAGAAGAATGGTAAAGGTAATATTAACTGTTTCCTTATAAGGAAACATTTGGAATTCATTGGCCTAGCAGCCAGTGCACCTTTAAGCAAAAATAATAAAATCTTTCTATTAAAGCAATTTTTCATGAAAATATATTTTTCATGTCTACTGTTATTACTCTTTGCAATAGTGATGAAGGTTTCCTTCTAAACCTTATATTTGATTTAGTGTGGGACATCAACATCTTGATTATGCCATTATTTTATCTACAAGTTACATGTGCTATCCATTTTAGATGTTTCTGTTGTTGAAAGTCCTCAAGTGACGTGCTTTCTATTATTTCATACATTTCTTTGTTTGTGATTGTGTAGCTCCAGTCAACAATGCTTAAAGAAGGGTGACCATTGCTATGACATAATCTTCATTGACTTGAAGCTACTTTTACAGTGACCTCAGAAAGCAGTTGTATGCAGGGTAACATATGTAGATATATATATCCTCTATATTAGATTTTATTATGCAAGTCAATTTTTTTACAATGAAATTGATATTAATCAGTTGATATTGATAACATTTTCAATGTATACTTCCATTTATATAAACAATGTATTATGTTGGTTTCAACTTGTAATATCTACCATTGTCAAAAATATTGATAATTAATTTTTGGAAAGATGTCAACTTTTATTATGTGCAATATGAATTTTTATTCAAAAGATTTTGGCTATACAACTGTATATATTTGATTAAGGCAGTAACCCATATATCTGAATAAATTAATATTTTAATTTATACATGTTAATATGAGCTCCTTGATATTTTATAACTTTAATCAATCTTTCATCTTTGATTTTGCTAACTTTTCTACTGTAACATTATTTTTTTTTAGTGATACCCATAGATATTCTTTTCTGGAATGCTTTTTTTTTTTCATTCTCTTATATGTCTCTCTTAATGATGGATTACAAGTTTTCTAATGGACTATTATCTGTATAGACTAGTAGGAGGTCTTTCTCTTAATTTGGTAGCTGTGAAACCTTGTTTGGCAAGGTGGACAATAGTCATCTTTGTCAAGTATAAAGTTGCATTTTCTTGCAGGAATATGTTCTTTAGTGAAAAGTTGGTTTAGTTGTTTTTGTTTAATGGCATATCAACACCTCTATCAATTATTTAATGTCGAAATGTAAATATTTTGTATGCAATTTTATGGCTTAAACTACAAATATTTTGTACATAATTTTACACTTCCAGGGCAAATCTATGTCTTTTTAGATATATAGTTTGTAGATGATAAAATGTATTATTAGTAACTTTACTATAAAAAATGTATTTTTATAATTTAGTGTTGTATTGTCATTTTGCTATTAAAAAGTACTACTACCGATCATTTTTCTTATAAATATATTGCTGGTATTTTTACTTTATGTATTTTTATAGTTTCTTAGTGAACCACCAAACAAAGAACAAAATTCTATTTTTCCATAGCTAAGACCTTAACAGGTGGAACCCTGGAAACAACAGCAATTAAGAGGTGGTTCCATATTCCACAAAACTTCCAGTCTCTTGACCAGAAGCCTTGCTGCCAGATGTATTTTAGTGTCATACCCGGGACTGTTTAGCATAAAGGTTCTTGAGTTTGATTGGTATCACTCAAAAAAAACATAAGAAAAAGCTTATAAAATATCTCTAAATTTATTTTGATACTATCATTAACTCTGAAGGGATCTGTAATTTTCCTGACTATAATTTACTAGTTCAAGACATTATTCTACCTATCCTGTTACCTTCTAAATATGTGTATATCTGCAAAAGAAAAGTGACTTATCTGTAAACTGCTTTAAAACTGCACCCTTTTTTTATATCTATCCATACAGATAAGATCCTTGATTGTAAAAATAGTTATCAAATACTTTATTTTGCATGTTTTGATCAGGACTCTGTATATATGTGTGTGTACGTGTGTGAGAGACAAGTTATTTATACTAGTAGTTTGTTTTTAAGTTTATATATTTTCAAAGAATCAGACTTTTTATATTTCATATTTTTCATAAGAGTTTTTGATGTGTGGTTGGTGTAATGGATAAGGAGCTTGGAACAAGAAATCAAAATGCCAAGTTCAAATTCCAGTCTAGTTTCATTACATTCACTTTCACCTTTGTGAAAAGTAGGAATCCATTTCTTTGA
This sequence comes from Acanthosepion lycidas, assembly GCA_963932145.1. NCBI lineage: Eukaryota > Metazoa > Mollusca > Cephalopoda > Sepiida > Sepiidae > Acanthosepion > Acanthosepion lycidas. Next base: position 115,195,820 of record OZ010586.1, read on the forward strand.
ATTTGCCCAACTATGAGTTAAAGAGTAGGGCAGACTGAGCTCTTTAAACTTGATTGGAATCTAGTATAGTAGAAAGAAAACTCTGAATTCAAAGCTATATGTAGCAGCTAATGAAAGGATTGTGGACTCTATATTCCTGACTGAAGTTGTTTAATCAGTCAGTCAATAACAGTCATTGAATTGATCCGTTTACTTCCCAAGATAGTAATTTTTATCTTTATTTCATTCACAATCATAACTTCCAAAGTATAAGATTAACTCTAAATAGGATAATGGGTTTTGTTCTATTTACTTAAAATATGAATTTTCTTTATCTTTTTAGAATTCAAATTTCTAGAAAAGAATCTCTCTAACCTAAACAATTAGAACCAATAGCTCTCTGTACTAATAAAAAAAAAAAAAAAAAAAAAAAAACCTGTTCTGAAAGTCTACCTTTTATAAATTTTTTTTTTTTTTATTAACTTTCAGGTTTGCATTTTGTTTTTTGCTAATCACCAAGATTGAAATTGTGGAAGATTCCTCCATCAACCATGATGTCTTCCTCATCATCCAGCCAAACAAATGATAATGAAGCTCTTTCATTGAATCATATTACTCCTGTCCGTACAATTATGACACTGTCTGAGTCTCAAACCCAGGTGAGAACTGACAACACTTTCCTTTTGTTTGTTACTTTCTTGCTTCTTCTTTTGTTTTATTTTTTAATCAAATATCATTTTCCATGCATTCCTGAAACTTTCAAAGGAATTGTTTTCCTAATTTAATAATCATAATTAAGTTAGGTTTTCTTGACCAGATTGAAATTGCCTTAGCTAATTCTTTCTCAGGCTACACTGAATAATTCAGCTTCCTCTTCTGAAAGAAAAAGATGTCAGCATTTGGTTAACAGTATAAGAACTGACTTTTCCTTAAAATATTTAAATCTCAATGTAAACTTTTCAAATAAATCATGAAAAAAAGGGGAACAAAAAGTTCAGTATTATGTAACAAGAGGAAATAAAAAATAAGTAACTGCAAAATCTGTCCTCATAAAAGTTGGTATGTTTAGTCAGTTAAATGTGTATATAAATGAAATGATAGCAACATTTTTAACCATTTCATAAGCTTTTCTTAAGCTTCTTGGAATGAATTGATTGTTTTATTATGTCTAGAAAACAAATTCCAAATTGATTTTCAGATTGTGTTTCTTATTTTTTAAACTTATCTCTTTCCTTTTCTATAAGTCTTTATTTAATAAATTGCTATTTATATAATCCATAACATCACAAGGATGACCAGGTATATTGAAGTTTACATCCACTCAAATGATTATGTATATAAACATAGCAAATTCTGGTAGTAAGAGAGAAAAGAATCAAAAAGTAATCCTGATTGTATTTAAGCCTGAACTTAATTTGAACTCTTGATATAATGTAGGAAAGTTTATGCTTCTGCTGTTGCCTACTGACTGACTTCATCATTACCCACCTGTTTACTTTCACCTTTTCCTACATTATCAAAATATGCATTTCTAACAGAAGGAAATTAAAATGATGCTTAAACATCAAATTTAGGTAGTATGAAAGGCATCTAATTGTAAAAAGACTTTCTGAATGAAAGCTTCATGCATATAAACACACACACGCACACACAAAAGAGTGGACTAATAAGTCTGTAACTTAACATCTAGTTAATTTTGATCAGAAATTTTCACTGTATAATGTTTATTCTGTGTGATTGATATTCACACCTGAATTAAATGCATTGAGAAGGAAAGAGATTAAGTTGAAAAGTTTTTGTTGTATAAAATGAATGCATTTTTTATCATTAAGCTATATACTTATTGGCCCACTCACATCCACAAACATTATATATATATATATATATATATATATATATATATATATATATAAAATCATGCCAGTACAAAACAAATCACTTGAAAAATGATGATAATAATAAGTGACCAAAATTTGTTTTTAAATAATCCAATTATTTTTACTCTTTGGATTTAAGCAGTTAGATCAGCTTGCAAAAAACTTTTTTTTTTCTTCTTTAAATGTCTTTTTTTTTTTCTTCTTTTTTTTTTAAGGGTATTGGGGGCTGAAATTGTTAACATTGTATTTTTGTTGTCTTATATATTTTTAAGATTTGCTTTATTATTTCTAATTTGATTACTTGAATATGGCCATTTTCTGCTCCTCATCAAATTAGCTGATTTTTGTGGGGAGCTCTGCAGACAAATCAAATGACCTGACCCCAACCAATTAAAGCAACTACCTCAGCCAAACAAGCCAAAAGAATTGAGAGGGGGGGAAGAAAAGAAAAAAAGAACTTAATTCAAAATTGTTTCCCAGATGTTTCGAACTCGGATGCCAGACTGATGAAAGGAAAAAGTCTAAACAAAGAAATATAATAATAATAATAATAATAATGTGTTGGCTTATAAAACTTTCATTTTTAATTAAGCGTTAATATTGTTTTAAAAAAATTGAAAACTGGGAAACAGAAAAACTTGTGATTTCATTAAAACAAGTGGTTTGAAAACCTGAATAATTTTTGGTGGGGTTTTCAGTAGCTGATTGAAGGAGACAGAAATGAGTGCATTTACTCATTATTTATACTCCTCTAACATTATTGATACTCCTGTAACACTTTTGTTCTGAAATAAGAATGGGAATTTTTTCAAAATAAATATATAATCCATTCTGATACAATTTGAATGGACATAAATGGAATGCCAGCTGCTATGTTTCTGGCAATTAATAACAATATGAAAAATAATAATAGCATTAGCTTAATTAACAAAAAAATAAGTTAAATTATGTATATTTTCAACTAATTATAGTTTCTTCAGCATACATGTGAAAACTATGATGAATATATATATATATATATATATAAAACAAATGATCTGACCCCAACAAATTAAAGCACCATGTTACACACACACAACATTTAAAAAAATGTATTGCGTATCAATTTAGGATACATCATACATTTTTTATATGTTTTGTGCGTGTGTAACAGTGCACAGATACTTCTTCTTGTATGTGACATGCCCCTTCAGGATGTGGGCAGTCATGGCTCTCTATAATTTCCTTTCCTTTGTGACTCTTAGTAAATGTTGTCTTTTTGCTGTCTCTCCTCATCCCTGTTCTGCCAACCATTTACACAGACCCATAAGTTAGGTTATTTGCTGATTTCCTCTGTCCCTGTTGCTTTCAATATGTGAGCAGGGGCAGATTATCCTTTAGGCTGCAACTTGGGGCCCTCATGCTTTTATGAAGTAATGATTTTAATTTTCTAGATGTTATAACTTCTAAATAGTTTAGAAAACTGAAATGATATCAATATGGCAAACTCGTATTTATTTTGATTGTTTTATTGTTATAATGCTAGATATTAAAAAAATTGCTATTTTACTACAGTTGTGTTTAAATATTTGCTAATTTGGTTTGCAATAAATAGTAAAATAGTGGAATTTCTTAAAAAATATTTTTATTGATAAACAAAAGATAGGTATTCTAGTTTATTTAAACAATTTGCTATAAGTTTAATTCAAGCTATGTAAATGTCACTAAAATATATAAAAAATATAGCAAAAATTATTCAAGTCAGTGCAGATGAGTTAGAGAGTGGGTCAGTTTGGAGGGAACACCCATTATTTAATTAGCCTAGGGGCCCTAAGATATCATAACTCAGCCTTGCCTGTGAGTGTGTTACTAGATTCTGATTTAAGGCTTAAAAACTGGCAGAATTACAAATCTATATGTAAACAATCCCTTTATTGTCTATGGATACTGTGCAAGATATTATATGTATATATAGTGTTATATATAAATTTAGTGTATTTTGGTAGCAATTGTCCCTTCAAACATGTCTTATTAAAGAATATAGACATTTTGTGCCTACTGACTTTGTCTTTCTTCCTCTCCAAATTATGAATTATCCTTTGCAAAAATGGCAGTTGTTGATGTATTCAATTTTCAAAACTTTTATAAAGCCTGTGTCAAAGTTTTAATCTTTTCTGAATTATCCTCAGGGTTGTCTAATTCATCTTATTTGAATAACTCACAAGAGTTGAAAACTTGGACACAATCATTATAAAAGTGGAAATTTTATGCATTAACAATTGTTGTTTTTCTAAGGGATAATTTCTAATTTGGAGAGAAATATGGACAAACTCAGTAGACACTAGTATGTATTTGGAACAGGAGTAGAGGTTTATCCCTTGTTTCCTGTTCTTTCTAAAGTCTTTGTATTCTCTTTCACTTTCAGTAACACCTTGTATTTTAGTGGCATTATCACCTTTGCTTTGAGTGAATTGATTAAAAAAAAAATTACAAAATCCTACTGAAAATTTTACTGTCTTGACTGAATGCTCACATTGTTGATACCATACTGTCAGAGTTACAATGTGCCTTCTGGGTTCATAGGAGAAAAATGGATGATTTTCACAGTACAACAAATCAAAGAGAAGTTGTATGAACAACAACAAAGCCTTTTTCATATCTTTGGAGATCTCACCAAGGCTTTTGATACTATAAACAGAAAACCTATATGGAAGATCTTGAGATGCTTTGGCTGTCTTTGTCATTTTGTAGATATCATCCAGCCATAATGACATGGAAACATCTGTTAATGTTTCTTAATCACTTGCAGACATTTGTTAACATTTCATAATGATGGGGACGTATCAAGAAAATTGTTCTAAAACATTTATTCAAAAAACATTTATACAAATTTTTATTGCAATAAAGAATTGTGCATTTTGAATAATTATCATTTAGTATAATTGTGTTTTCAATTATTTTTCATTCAAACAATTTAGAATTCAAAAAAATGTTTTTCAGATAATTGTTTTTGAACATTTATTTTCAAACAATGCTCATGTAATCGATGTGAAGATATCAGTCAATGTTTCATAATGACATGGAGATATCATCAATATTTCATAATGACGTGGAAATATCATCAACGTTTCATAATGGTGTGAAGATAGCATCAACGTTTCTTAACAACATGGAGATATCATCAACATTTCATAATGATGTGGAGATATCTGTCAATGTTTCATAATGACATAGAGTTATCATCAACATTTTATAATGACGTGGTGATATCTGTCAATATTTCATGATGACATGGTGATATCTGTTAATATTTCATGATGACATGGTGATATCTGTCAATATTTCATGATGACATGGTGATATCTGTTAATATTGGTGGTTTACTTTTAGAATCCATCAACATATAATGTGGTGACAAGCAAGGAGAGATTGTAGCATGTACATTGTTTTCCATTTGCTTTAAATCTTTTATGCTAAGCTATTGCAAAAGAAAGAAAATTATGCAGTACAAAATATCTATGCATTCTTCACTCTTTTTTTCAAATATAAAACTAAACTATATTTCTATGAAATTTACTTAAAGATAGGAATTTTGGAGAGAATAAGAAAGAGCACGAGAAAATACGGGAAAAGTGTTAGAGAAGAACAAACACATGATATAATGGTTAATCAAGTGTACAATTTTCTTGAATCCAGATAGTTAAATTTAATCAAACAACATTATGGAAAATAACAAATGTACTTTCTTTCAGCTGAATGGAAAGAGTGAAATTTCTTCTTATATGACATAAAAGTAATATCAGCACTGAACTTTTATTGTTTCATAAGGAAGGCAATCATAAATATCTACAAAAGTAGATAGTGTGAAAAGAGAGCAAAACAGAAAAACAAAAACAACATTCTATCTTCTACATCTTGGTATTACTATATTCTTTAGGTTTTTAGCGTTGATTGTGTGTGGTCCAGATATATGTCATCAATTGAGTGATAAGTCAAGATACCATTTCACTACTTGCTCCATTTTGCTGAGGATCAGTGTCATTTTTAATTAAGGATAAAGTTGTGATGAATGCCAGGGAAGTTGTCATTCCCTCATAGCACTACAGAAAGAAAGAAAATGGAAAAGTGAAATGAAAGCTGAATGAAATATTCATAAAATTGAATAAAATTAATAAACCATTTTGCTAAAAGCATAACAAGAGTAATAAATTCATAAATATCTTCGTTGTAACACTGTTTTAATATATTTTTGCATTTCATTGAATTAGGGGCACATAAATATGTTCTTGTTTTGTTTTAATGATAATTATTCAAATCATCAAATTAAAACTGTTGTAAGTGAAGCACTTCTTTTTTCCTCCATGAAAATGAAAATAAAACATGGCATAAAAATAAGGAAGTAAAGTAGAAAGAGAAGAAAGTGGACAGTTGGCGTTGGGGGAGAATGAGGATGAAAGAAAACAAAGGAGTGTGTTCAACTTGGTTGATCTCTTTTACTGCCTTCTTTTTGGGCTTGATTATCTTTGATGGGAGGAAACAGGAAACAACTTGTCTGACAGAAAAAGATCCAAACTGCCTTTTTTTTTTTTTTTTTTTTTTAACCAACTTATTACACCAAATGATGGACAAAAGTGCCTCTAACTTGAATGTCGATACAGCATTTATCTCACCTGCTTCACTTTTTCTTTACCTTACATTTTGTTTCTGTCTTTTTCTCTTTCTTTCAACTTTCATTCTTGTTCCTCCCATTTATTTTCCTCTAACTTGATCTTAATTTTCCTTCAATTAAACTCTGATGTTTTTTCTCATAACATTTAGGCTGATCCATTCTATGGCCTTCTTCAAAAGACAGAAAATTTTAGACTTTAACACTAGTGCTTGTAAAACGAGTTATCCTATTTTGAGTAAGAGGTTCATCACACTTTGTTCATTAATTTTTAACATAGAGATGTTTGCAATTCCTTTCTTTGTTAAAAATATAATTCTATTTTGCATTCCTTATTGAACAACAAAAATTATGATGCAGTCCAAAGTTGAAATACTCAATTTATGTACCAATTGATTTTCACCTAGTTTGAAAAAGACAAAAATGTAATTAAAATGAGTAAAAGTTAAGTAACACAGGTACTTTCCAATTTCTCCCACCTTGAGATTTTATCCAAAATGTTATACTTTGATCTATGAATTATTCACTCTTTTCTATCTCTTTTTTTGACAGCTAAACATCACAAGTAATTATTAACTTTTGTCTGAAAACCACTCATTTATGTAATCATAAAGTTCAATTAAATAAAATAAATTATGGCTGTAATTATTAATCATTGTTTCAACAGGAAACCTGTATTTGACCTCCAAACATTAATCTACATTATTTTCACTACTTCATCTGTTACATCTTTTTACATCTAATAAATAAGAATATTAACTTAATAAGTTTATCTTTAATAAACCTCATTTTCATTTTAATTTTATTTCAAGACATTATAGCACATAAAAGAGAGATTATAAGGTAAAAGTATTACTAGTTCAGAATAAATATTTCTTTCCAGAATCTATCTTACATACTTATAAGTCTACCATTTGTCCTTGCTTAAAATACTGCTGTCACATTTGGTCTGGTGCTCTTGCTACATATATTTAGAGATTCTTGATAAAATCCAAAGAAGAATCATCAATGTTATTCATCCTGACCTGGCATCCCAGCTTCAGTCACTTTCACACCACTGTAATGTAGCTTCCCTGTGCCTTTTCTATTTATATTTTCAGGGTAATTGCTCTAATAAACATTGTTCTATCATACCTAGACTTTATAAATTTAAGTACTACATTGTCATAAAGGTCTTATCATTTTTTACACTTGAATTGGCTAAATGTAATTATGTTTTTTTGCTAACAGTTTCTTTTCTCACTTGTGGAACTCTCTTCCAGATTCTTGTTTTCCAGCCAATTTTTGATTTTCAAAAATTTAAATGCAATGTCAATCATTATCTATTGTGTTCTTGCTTCCTTTTCTTTTATTGTTCTTGTTCCTTAACAATTTTTTTTCTTTTTCACTCTCACTAACCCTTTGCATTTTAATAGCTTTATTGCTCTGCTTGGGGTGAAATGATTCAAAAAAAAAAGGTGAATGATACCTAAATAGACAATTAATCCTAGTAATCAATTAAATGAAGATAATACAGGCATTTTATATATTCTTGAAAGTGTAAGACAAAATAGTTTTTAATAACACTGAAACATATAAGCAGTTAATACAACCAAAACTGGATTTTTTTTTAATAAAGTTTAAGTTTCTCTTGACAACAAAAATCTATGGATTTCATTTTTACTATTTTAACAATCTGAATTTATGGAATAAACTGATGAATAAATTGATATTTTTAATAAACTGATGAATAAATTGATATTTTTAAAGTCCTTCCTTTACAAAACATTTTGATCTTACTGCTTTTTTCTCATATATATTTTAGTATCAATTATATTTCATTGTAGTAAATCCATAAACAATAAATAATAATGAATTTATAAACCAAAGTTTTAGCCACAAGGCCTGTTGTGGGCTAATATTCAAAAGAATTCATTTTTGCTTGATACTCTATTGACAGATTTATTTTGTGCCTAGATTTGCGTACAAGATTTTTCATGTATTCATTATAAAATAAGAATTCAGTTGTTAATAATATTATTGAATTTGATATTCTTCCAAAGTACTCTCTTGACTATTTTTTTTATTTTTAGATCCTTTCTTTTCATGCTAAGAGAAACAAAGCTCAATTTGAAAACACAACTACAATTATCTTAACATGAAAATAAGGGATTTATTCAGGTAGCTTAAAACTGAAACTTTTATCCCACCAATCCTTTGGAAATATCTGTCCAACAAAAATACAATATCTAACTAAACAGTAGAAAAATAATTTTAAAATATTTGTCTATGAAGCAAGTATAAAACATAAAGTAACTTTTAAAACTTATGTCATTAATATTTAATTAATAAGAAAATATGAAAGTAATTTTCTTAATATATGCATTATCTACGAAACATTTTGATTTTTGAAACGTTAGTAAATATTGATCAAGAAAAAAAAAACTAGTTTCATCAGAAATTTCTAGTTTTTTGCTTCTTGTGGTATTTTTAAAGCCGCAGCCATATTAGTTTGGAAATGAGAAAGAATTGTGTAGTGGATATGAAAATAAGGGTGACCTGATGATGTGCTGATGCAGGGGTGTGGGGTTTCTTTTTATCCTCTGGCATAAGGGGTAGAGGAGTGACCAAGGCAATTAGAGGACAGTGCAGCCTCTTCCTTTTTCACTCTTTTGCCTTCCTTTGCAGCTGACCACTTAAGCACCTGATGACCTATTTTGTTCTGGAAGATGACAACCTAGATAAGCACAAGCAGTATACATTCTTTTGCTTTCTTCTTTTTTTTTTCTCTCTTTCTTTTTCTTTTCAGTAATTCTTCTTCCTGATTTTTCTCTTTCTTTTACATTATGCTTCAGTTTTTCATGCTTTTATCAATCCCATTCTTTTTTTATCTTCTTCATTATTTTTCATTTTACCTTTTCTTTTTTATCATCACATTTTCATCCCTACATTTTTTTTCATGTCATCTGTAGCTTCATCATTTGTATTTTCTGCTTTGTTATCCTCATCATTATTGATATATCATTTCTCTTTTCCTCTTCTTTTATTATTATATTATCCTTCATCTTCTCCTTATCCTCTTAATTTCTTCCTCTTTTTCCTTCTTAATCTGTTCCCCCACCCAATCTTTTGTCTTCTCTTCTCAATTCATATTTTCTTATATCCCTTTCTCTATCTGAAATGATATTCTTCTTTCCTTCTGACCCAAATCCTTCATAAAGAAACCTGCTTTCTTAAGTGTGCCCTTTCAGGAATGTGAGATAGCCATCCATCCATCCATCCATCCATCTATCCAACCGCGGAACCATCCTCTTCCACTTCAATATTGTTGGCTTATTATTCTGCAGGCACCTTTAGAAACTCTTCCTTGGCTTCTGGCACAATAACCACATACAAATCTTTACATGCTTTTTGCACACCATTCCAAGAACACATGTCTCTTTTTCTTCTTCCTTCTCCTCCTCCTCATCTATTTCACTTGTATGAAGGATGATAAGCACAATACACTTTTGGACAGGTCTCTTATCTCCTTTATTGAAAGTTGAAAAAGATAAGTTCAATTGGTGTCAAAGGGACAAATGCTCTGTTGAGTCACTTCTATGACATATCATTGTCTAACAAGAAGAAAGTAGAGAAAAAAAAATTATCAAGTGATGATTACCAGAAAGGTGAACTTGTAGGAATTTTGATTATGATTTCACCTCTAAACAAAGAGATAGCTTCTCGGTAGACTCTGGAAGCAAAAGATGCACTTGGACCGTTATTTTCATATTTCTGAAATAAGAAATAAGGGAAAATTAATTGACTGTTTTTGTTCAAACCAATTCTCCATTTTTGGCAGAGAATTCAGGGTAAAAAGACTTTGTGTGTTATAAAATTGATAATTTTAGAACTGACTTAAAAATTAACCTCTTTATTCCAATTCTACACTAATGATATTAATGACTACAGGTCACAATCAATAAGCAATGATGTACTAAGTTGTTTATGCATGAATGACTTTATTCTTCTCAGACTTAGAAAGAAAACCAAAAGAATTTAGACAAGGTAGTTGATGAAAACCAGAAAAAAGGACTAACCTTTAATTGTAAGAAAATAGAATGCATATGAAAAAGGACAGCCCAAAATGTGTGTTGGGCATTAATGTATGGAGTTACTCCACTGACTTACCTAACAAAACTGCCACTAGAGGATGCTCCTTAAGCCTATTAATAGGCAGTAACATTCTCTGCCATCCTCTTTTTTCTATTTCACCCAGGGATGGTAAGATGTAGGTCACATATAGATAAGAATGCTGGTGCTGAGGTGCATTCACTTTCCTTGGTCCTCTGTTGATTTTTGAACTCTTTCACACACATGCATATATACACATGTCTATCACACATGCTTGTTATATACATCTAAACAACTTACCACACACAAACAATTCATTAGTTTAAATGGTTTCTTTATTCATGTTTTTGTATCAAACGACAATATTCTATTGTCTATATATACCCTTGTTTTGTTTCTACATACTTATCATTTGTTTAAATATATATATATATATATATATATATATATATATATTTAAAAATATATTTTGTGGTACAAAACTTTATTACGGCGTTAAAAACAAGAATATTTTTACATTGGACCATGATGTTATTAAAATAAAATACCAGCCGACCGGTTTCACCCCCTCTCTTCAGAGCTGTAAATGGGGGAAAAATTATGAAATTTTTTTTTTTTTTTTTTTTCTCCTGTTTCATAATTTTTCCCCCGTTTACAGCTCTGAAGAGAGGGGGCGAAACTGGTCGGCTGGTATTTTATTTTAATAACATCATGGTCCAATGTAAAAATATTCCTGTTTTTAATGCCGTAATATATATATATATATATATATATATTTGTTGCTACTTAATTCATTTATTATCCAGACTCACATACTGAGTCCGCCATATTTTTTTGTGGGATACCAAGTGGCATGTGTGTATCCAAACTTACACATTCAACCTGACCATAGGGCCATAACAAGGGACATCAAAATCTGACATACAGAAATTCAGCTATCTTGGCTCTGTAATAGCAGAGACTGGAAAAGTGAGAGAGAAATTTGAAGGCTGCTAGGAAATTCAGAAATTAAGTAAAGTATTAAAAAGAGATAGGAAAATAACATAAATGAATGAATACTGGAGTGTACTATGTAATATCTACAGTTCAATATGGCAGTGAAAAGTGGATAATTTTGTCATAAATGAAAAAAAGGCTTGATGCAATCAAGATATTGATCAGCTAACAAAAGTTTGAGATTACCTTGGAATGGGCATATGATAAATGTGAAAGTTTTGAAAAAAGGAACTACAAAGAAACTGCTGGTAGCACTCAAAACACAAAATAAGGAAAGTAGGCTTGGGGAATTTAACACACAAAGGACTTATTAAAGTCATGAGAAGCAGAAGAAGGCAACAAGAAGTTTGAGTAAATGGATCAAGTACAACAAAGGAAAAGACGAGTCATTAATAAACAAACTTTGTTGAGAGCAACAAAAGACAGAAAGCTGTGGATGGTCATCTATATCATGATAGGACATAACGTATGAATAAAATAGGGAAGATGTGAGAATACTATAAAGTAATTGCATATAACTGTATAATTTGCTGAATGCAAGTTGGCATATGGTTCAACTAAATATATTCATGCGGTTAGCACTATAAATGACCATTAAAGAATATAAGAGAAAATCATTTTAATGTATTGTTGGCAGTTTTCTCATTGAACAATATTTTTTTGATCAATGCTATATGATTAAATACTGATAAATTTTAACATCAGATGATTTAATACATACATATATTTATACTAAATTTTTTGCAACATTCTGACATTGAAATCCTTACAGCATTTAGTATTGTTTTTAAAATTTATTCCTGTCTCAATAGCAAATGTGCCAGAGCATTTAACCTGGCCACTTCTCTTGAAAAGGGTCTCTAATCTGTGGTTAACTGGGACAGGAAATGACTCCTTTGTTTTAATGCCTCCAAAACAAAAATGCTTTCATTTAACCATCATAGGGAAACTTTCCTGCCCACCATCAGCATGGCTGATGCTAGACATGTACAGCAACGCACTGTGCCTTTTTGGCTCCACTTTTCAAATGACTTAAAGTGGAACATTTACATTAAATCAATATCCACATCTACTGCAAGGAAAGTTGTATTGGGCCAGAAGATTTTTCTCAGCAGATTCTATCTTGCACATTTTCAAATCTACCATTTGTCTGTCTATTGAATACTGTTGCATATTTGATCTGGTGCTCCTGGTATTCATCTCTAGGTTCTTGACCAAATCCAAAAAAGGACCTGCAATGTAATTGCTAATGACTTGGCATCTCGACTTCAGTCACTTTCACGAGGACATGATGTGGTTTCCCTCTGTCTTTTCTACAAATATTTTCATGGCAATTGCTATGAAAATTCTTTTTTATCTGGTATCTGAACTACATGAATTTAAGCATGCCATTAGATTGGCATCTAGGTATTGCCCTTTTACTGTTAAATTACTTAAATGAAACCACCACTTCTACTTCTGTAATTTCTTTTCTCGCACTTCCCACCTGTGGAACTCCTTTCTGTTTCTTTGCTTCCTTGATAACTATAATCTTCAAAAGTTTAAATGCAATGTCAATTGCCATCTTTTATCTTCTTGAACCTTGTATCTTTTTATCCTTTCTTTATCCCCCCCACCCACACTACACCCAGTCTCTTCTCTCACCTTCACTCTCAGTAACCTCCTGCATACCTGTGGCATTCCTACCTTGATTGGGGTGAAATTATTAAAAAAAAGTGGGAGTATTTTGCATATTAAATAATAAAACATCTCGTTTTTCAAAATATTATTGAAAATTTACTATACTAAGCAACACATGCTAGTAAAATCAACTGTACTTTTGACCTCCTTACCTGTTTGCACATCTCACAAAAATTTGTTTACAATTGGTCAATGTATGGGTATTTTAGAGGGTGTGATGGATGGACAGACTAATGGAAGTCACAGAATTTTATAGATAGATAGATTATCTATTTTATATTATAAAATACAATATGACTATAGTCACAAAGCCTGATCTTCCCATCAAAGTAATGAGGCATTAATTGATGCTAGAAATCACATTGTTATAACAACTGAATATCTCCCTCATAAATTAGAGATATCAAGTTGTTGATATATTATTTTATATTTCTGTTCTTTCATATTATTAGTTTTGTTTTTGATATTTTACAAAATTCTTTCTTACATGTAACAATAAAGTTATGTGTATAATTAAAAATCAGAAATAACTCCTGCAGAAAATCAATACAATTAAAAAATTGTAACTAATATTTTTGAACGTTATAAGTAAATAAGTCTATTAAAAGGATATAGTGATTTCTATTTGATAAAGAATATTTTTATAATCATTTTATTTGATAAAGAATATTGTGTTTAGTTTCTTCTACAAAATACTACTTAGTGTTACATAATTCAGAGAAAAAAAATCTATTGATCTACAAAATACTGAAGAATATTTCATGATTATGCAGGTTACAATGGATAAATTGCCGTCTAAATTATACAAAAATGAAATTAACACTGACATCTCATTTCAACAGATATATTTACCAAAATTACACAAAAATATCTTGAAATACGAGAGAGTAAATTTGTTCAATAAAATTGCCAAATTATAGAATGGGGGATGAATTAAGAAAACTTAGTCACAGTTTAGGAAGGCATTGAATACATTGTTCAATCACTGATTTAATATTATATATGTCAAGTACTGAGTGGATAGCTATTTAAAAGAAATTTTTCAAAGACAATTTCTGAAATTAAAGCATAGCATCTGTCTGATTCTCTAACCAGTGAACTTTATCTCAGCTATAAGTATAAATTGTTTGTAGGCATATATGTCCCGCCCAAGTATCTAATTCACTCAGGACAATTTCATATCCAAAAAAATAAAAATTATTGCACACACACAATATATATTATTATAAAATTAAAATATTTGAGATGTTTATGTATGTATGTGTGTGTGTGTGTGTGTGTATATATATATATATATATATATATATATATATATATATATGTATAAAAAAGGGAAACAAAGTGAAAATATCTTTAGTTACAAGTAATGGTGAAGTTGGAAGTATAGGAGTTTAAATCTACAGAATCTGTTACAAAGTTGACCTTTTATTTTCAGGATATTTTCAACCTTTTTCTTCCTTTTGATGCTTTGACACTTTTGGTATATTTTATGTTATTTTATTTTGCTCAAATTTGCTGCTACCTCTGAGTCAACCTCCTCATATTGGGTATCACTATCTTTTTTTTTTTTTTTTTTTTTTTTTTGTGACTAAAGATTGCACAATGAAAAGGCCATGTGTCATTTGGACCACTGCAATAATTAATTTGGTTGATAAGTTGTACATGGCCATCTCAAGTTTTTAGGTTTATTTTTAATGACCACTTAAAACTGTATATTTATTGGCCTGGGAGACACAAATGGTGAGTCATTTAAAAATTTACTATTTCTACTAAATCAGGAAAAAATGTTGGTTTATCTATAAAGTACATTTTGCCAACTAGGCAGGCAGTCCATTTGTAGAAGATCAATTGATGACTAATACAGTATATTCAATCAGATTAAATACTTTAATATGAAAGCAAATTTGCCATTTCTTGTTTAAAATTTTGATTTCAAGCACATTGTTATTATCCCAGGAATTATTTTGAATAGTGTCTTCATCTTTGTTGTTTTGATGACTATATTTTATTTGATATTATTCCACTGTAAAAACAACATGTATGAGGATACTAGTTTGAATAATTAATACAATAATAACTTTAATGTCTTAAGTCATAACTTCTAGTATTTTCTGAAGTTCTGAGACAAAATACTGTTGTCTTTTCATGAATTATTTGGAAGACCTTGTTTTGATGATTTTTACAACAATATTAAAGTTGATATATTCTTTTGGCCTTCTGTTCTCTTGTTAATTACCCAAACTCACCATTTTTTAACATTTGGTCATTGAAATATTGATAGTTTGGACCAAGAACTTTTCAGCACCACAATATAAAATAAATTCATTTTTTTCAATCATGGCAAAAATAAATGCTTTTTATTTAAGAAATACTATTTTACACACTTCCTCAACTTTTAGTGATTCTTGTATTATTAATTAAAACAGCACATTTAATATGAAGAGATTGCTTCAGTTAAAACCATGTTAATTTCATCTATCATATAAGCAATCAGATTAGCCACTATTTCCAGGTGTTCAGTTCAATAATTGAAAAGAATAGTTATCAGCTATTTTTTCTGGGACTTTGGTAGCTGCAAGTGGCATATTGTTGGTTTATAGAATTCAAATGAGGATTTTTTGAGCTCAGGTAAACTAAGTATTTTGTGATATGTGTTGTATAGACTGTAAATTCCAGGTGAGTAGTAAAGAGGAAAAGATACAAAGTTGACTTGACAATTTAAAAAAAAAACAGTGTTTTGCAGTAATATCAAGTAATAAATGGCTTATGTTCACCTAAGAAAATGAAGTGGAAACATCAGAAGAAAATATAACATTTTTATTTGGATAGAAACATTATTGCCAAATAAATGTCAATATTTTGCTGCAAGTAAAAGAATTTTAATAATACACATATAAGATGCGATGGATAAATTGTCATCTAAATTACACAAAAATGAAAATAACACTGACATCTTATTTTTACAGATAAATTTACCAAAATTACACAAAAATATCTTGAAATACTAAAGAGAATTTATTCAATAAAATTGCTATTTACTTCAACTACAGCCACCAGATGACTTTGGAATCTCCTGCAACTCTTCTGGATGGGGCTCCTTGTTTAAACAGGTGAATGCTGCCATAAACCTTGCTCTCAGTTCATCTTTGGTGTTACAAGGTGTTTTGTTGATCTCTCGCTCAACTGTGCCCAACACATAATAATCAAGGGGGTTGCAGTCTGGGGAGTTAGGTGGCTAGATGTAAAGGGTGATGCGGTTGCACAAATTGTTTGACAGCCATGACTATGTTCTCCTACTTCCAGCAGTTACCCTCTTGACCCAGAGCTGCATTATCTCATCAGGGCACTTGATGTAGGTCTCTGTGTTTAGTCTGAAGCCCTCACCAACAAATTTGGGAGTTCTTTCCTCATCAGAAGGATCAGAGTGAGATTTCTGAGCTACCTGTCATACCTTCATAATCACCATTAGACTCATCCAACTCTTTCTGTATCCTCTGTACTGTTCCTAGATTGACACCCAAACACTCTGAAATGTTTGTATTGGAGTTTCCCAATGTGAATGCCAAGCAGAACAGTATGTTGTTTGCAAATTTCTTGAAGAGTGAATTGTGTCATTGGTGACCTTTTACTCACAGATGGTGCCCAACCGACCTTCTATACTGTGCAGTTGACAGAATCAAAAACAAACAGTGCACATACACAAAATTAAAAATGTAAAATGGCAAACCTTTACCCATTGTACCTTGTACAGCTAATGTTCATTTAGGACCAGCCAACTGGGTCAGTCTACTAAACTGATTCATGCTGTCTAAATGCAGTCAATTATTATGTGAGATATGTGCTGGAATGACTTTGCAATCTTTACAATGACTGACAAAATTGAAAAAAAAATTCCTGAAAAGCTGAAACAATTTCATGAACTCATCCTTGTGGATTGTTACTGAACAATAATTTCTTTCAAATGATTGGAGTTATTTATATA
Organism: Acanthosepion lycidas; assembly: GCA_963932145.1. Lineage (NCBI taxonomy): Eukaryota > Metazoa > Mollusca > Cephalopoda > Sepiida > Sepiidae > Acanthosepion > Acanthosepion lycidas. The sequence continues at coordinate 115,213,071 of OZ010586.1, forward strand.
GTTTGGCAGGAGATCCTAGTCAAGGAGTTTTATATCACCTTCTATATTCATATCAGCTATTTAGAGTGATACAGCAGCTTGTATTAAAAGCTTACAAATCACAGGATGCTGCCTAATAGTGATAATACCTAGGGTTAGTATAATGTCACTAACACACACACACACACACACACACACATATATATATATATATATATATATATAAATTAATGGTCTGAGTTGAATTAGACCAGGAAACAGAAGTATTAAAAAGTACTCTATACACATATAAACAGATAATAATTTAACATGTAGAGCTTTTAAGTATAAAAAAATAGGAAATATATATACTTTGTTTTCATCCCACTTCATATGAACTCAAAAGGAACTTTTTAATATGTATACAATGGGTCATAATTTCTGGTCTCTCATTCAAAAATTAAAAAAGATCTGAAATTATGAAATGTTGTATACATACTAAAAAGTTCCTTTTGAGTTCATATGAAGTGAGATGAAAAGAAAAGTATGTACATTTCATTTACCCCACCCCTCACTGATACATTTCCAACACACTTGCTTTTCCCCAACTCCTCTTCACCTTCTACCACACTTCATGTTGTGAGCTTATTCATTTATTTAATTTTAAAAAATATAGTGTTCATAAATTTTTTATTTTTTCAAAAAAATAAAGTGTTATGAAATCAATTGGCCAAAATGCCTGAAAATACCAAAAAGTTGAAACCAAGGTAACAGAATCAGCTGATCTCCTAATTTTATTAGGTTGGTGCAAAAATAATTTCGTTTTCTAACATATGTTACTATGTGAGAAAACAAAATTATTTTTGCACCAACCTAATATATATATATATATATATATATATATATATATATATATATATGTATGTATGTGTGTATATATATATATATATATATATATATATATATATGTGTATGAGTGTGTATGTATGTATGTATATGTGTGTGTGTATGTATGTATGTATATGTGTGTGTGTATACGTGTGTGTGTATGTGTATATATATATATATATATATATATATATATATATATATATAAAAAATGTGTGTGTGTATATATATGTATATGAGGAGGTACTGAAAATGTCTTGCTCATCCTCCATTCTTGTTTCGGTCATTTTCTCAGATTTCGAGAAATGGATCAGGCTGAGAACTTTCCAACACCCATCATATACACTTTGTCTGATTTTATTATTCAAGTCAATATTTCCAGAATACAGTTGGTATTAAGTAATTGATGTTGGCAAACCTTATTACTATATACTTATATTTATATTAGTAATACATCCTGTAAGTTTCATCTCATGATATCTATCCTTATTAAAAATTATTGATAATTGTTTTAATTATGGTGTTAAGTTTAAATATGCAATCTAAGTGCAAAATACAATTTTAATCCTAAATATATCCAAAGAAGTAGGCCATAGAAACATATATTTGATTAAAACAATATACCATCTATCTGAACAAATTATTATTATTTTACGTTAATATCAGCTCTTTGACATTCTATAAAATTCATCAGTTTTAATTTTAACATCACTTGCAGCAGTTTTTATTGTTATACAGGAATTTTTTTTTTCATTTGAATATTGTTTATGGACCATAAGATTTCTATTGGATTTATAGCTAGAGGTGACAGGGCCTATATCTTTGTATCTCTGAGATCCTCTTTTGGCCAGGTAGATAAAATTCAGTTTTGCTCAATGTGAAGATACATTATCTTGCATGAATACACTATTTAGCTTGTAGCTTTTTGTTTATGACATATACCACTTAAAAATCTCAATAATTCTGTGCATTTATCTTGACACCATCAGCAACTTTGAAGGGACCTTCATTTTTACTGCCTACACTATTAGTCCTAAACATAAGTTATAATAGAATAAACCCACTTCTTTCCCAAGCATTAACAAAGCATTCATCAATAAAAATTACACATCAGAAATCAATCATCTACTATTTGACCTTGTCAAAAAAAACTCAAAATTCACCTGGAACCAGACCCTTGAGAAAGCATTTCAGGAATCAAAGCGGGTCATTGTTGAACTAGTAAAGCGGGGCGTCTCAACATTTGACATCAACAGAATTACCTGCTTAGCTCCTGACTGGAGTAAAGACGGCATGGGATTTTTACTTCTTCAGAAACACTGCACATGTGCAATCGAACGAGCCCCTGTCTGTTGCCCTGAAGGCTGGCATCTTGTGTTTGCTGGAAGCAGATTCTGTACTGACGCTGAGCAAAGATATGCACCCATAGAAGGTGAAGCAGCAGCTATCAGCTGGGCACTTGAAAAGTGCCGCATGTTCATACTAGGTTGCCCAAACGTTATAGTCGTGACCGACCATGAACCACTCAAAGGACTTTTTGGTGATCGAGATCTCAGCAAAATTCACAACCCTCGCCTATTCCGACTCAAAGAGAAAAGCTTGAGATATCGTTTCACCATGCAACACTGCCCTGGAAAATGGCACAGAGCCTCTGATGCTATTTCCCGCAATCCAGTCACTACAGTACAAAGCCTACTTGATACATTCTCTATAGAACCCTCCCTTATAGAAATTGATGAATCAGATGAGACTTGTGCAACAATGAGATTGACAGCCCTCACATCAATATCTCAATTAGATGATAATCCTGCCATAACTTCCCCTGACCACATTCGTTTTGCTGGTCAAGAAGACACACAATACACCCTATTACGGAAAACCATAGACAATGGTTTTCCAAACAGTCGTCAAGCAACACCACCTACAATCCGGGAATACTGGGAAGTTCGTAACCGCCTAAGCAATGAAAATGGTCTAATACTACTTGACAGGAGAGTAGTGATACCAACCTCCCAGCGCAAGAACATATTAAAATGCCTACATTCAGCTCATCAAGGAGTAGTTGGCATGAAAGCGCGTGCCAATGACTCAGTTTACTGGCCTGGAATGAATGCCTCAATTCGCAATTACAGGTATAATTGCATTACATGTTCAAGGAATGCCCCAAGTCTACCACATGAACCAATCCAAATGACACCTACACCTGAATGGCCATTTCAACAGATTGTAATGGATTTGTTCTATGTTAAATCCTTCACATATCTTGCTTGTGCAGACAGGCTCACTGGATGGCTCATTCTGTACCGCATCAAGCCAGGGCAAGCGGTTGCTTCCAGGTTGATTTCCATCTGCAGAGAAATATTCCAAACATATGGTGCACCTGAGGAACTTAGTACAGATGGTGGACCGCCATTCTCAGCTTACTCATTCCAACAATTCCTAAAAACCTGGGCTGTTAAGCAAAGAATTTCATCAGTGGCCTATCCCCAGTCTAACGGACGTGCAGAATTGGCAGTCAAGACTGCAAAAAGACTCATAAAAGACTGCACAGGACACCAGGGTTCCTTGGACAATAACATGGCAGCACAAGCAATCTTGCAATATAGAAACACCCCTATCCAAGGCATTGGCTTATCACCAGCGCAACTCCTGCTTCATAGACGTCTTCGAGATTTTATCCCATTGCACCCACAGTTATATAAACCACACCCTGAATGGATAGCCGCAGCGAAAAAACGAGAACAGAGATTATCCAAACGCAATGCAGACCTCATCGAGAAGTACAACCGTACTGCACATACACTATCCCCACTTTATAAAGGTGACACAGTCTCCATTCAAAACCCAAATAGCCGTCGATGGGACATAGCTGGGCGAATAGTAGAAACACTTCCCAACCGTCAATATAGAATTAGAGTTGCAGGATCAGGCAGAATAACCCTGCGGAACCGTAGGTTTCTAAGGAAACTTGAAGCACCCATAATCAAGACCCCCATACCAAGCGCCATGCCTGTGTCACCTGAGCCGACAATTACGGATACATGCAGACCACATCAATCTGCCAAAGACTTGGAAAATGGTGACATTACATTACAAAATAAACCAGCGTCCCAGGGCCCTACTCAATCACAGCCATCAAGAACGAGGATTCCCAGGGCGCTATCCCGACTACTCTCGTACAATCAGCCAGGCAATAGGGAATTAATTCCTCCCCAACGGCCAATATGCTTCCGCAATGGGGAGAGGAGGGAGATGTAGAAGTCAAGTGACTTACCTGCCAACATGGCTGCCTCCTATTTCCTTGTAAAAGCTGATTTTACCTTATTTTATAGGAGAGCGCCTAATACACCAGTTGGGTTGGTCCATTTTGCTAGAATGGACCTTCCCAATACATTTGCATGAGGGGTCTTTGTTCAGCTATATATTTCTCCATAAATGACTCAAGTCAGTTTTGGCTTTGGCTACATTTGCCTACTTGTGTGCTAAACCTCTGGCAAACTAGCTAATATTCAACACCCAACTTAAACATTTTTCACTCTGATATTTATTTAAAGGTGATAGTTTGGTTGCTTTCATGTCTTTAACCAATGTTCTTATTATTATTACGCATCTTTTCTCTTTGTTTGCAGTTGCAACATGAACTTTTTCAAATATTTTCTTGCTGATCAGTTTACTTATTTGGCTTATTAATTTTTTAATTTCTTCAAATTTTTCTGATATTCCTAAAGCCTGTTTTTCTTGCTTATATCAATATTTTCAGTTCTTTTTAAAAACGTTTTCTGCATTTTAAAAATTAAGATATACCTTGGAATAAAAAGCAAATAGAAGATATATAAATATAATAAAATTATAAATATTGTTTATTTTTATTAGTATTTCAATAACCAAACTCAGGCATCAGAATATTTAGCATAGACAAAATTATATACACACACACATATATATATATATATATATATATATATCTTTTATATATATGATATATAATTCTCATGGTTATAAGGATATAATGATTTCCATATAAAGCATTTTTAGAAACCAGTCAAGCATAGTACATAGACAAATAGTTAAGACAATTTTTAGTTGAAAGTGTCAGAACAAGATTGATAGACATGTTTGGGATTGTGCGTGTACAAATATGTAATTTTCTGAGGTCTTTTTAGCATTTCAACTCTGTCAATCTATTTTCTTTGCTATTTGTTTATCTTCCTTCCTTTGATCCTTCAGTTATAAATTGTAAAACACAGGAAAACTGTAAATCCTAAAAATATTCAACCAAATATGTAAAATCTCCTTGGCTCTGTAGACATTCCCATTTATTTTCTTTATTTTCCCAACATATACTTACATTTATACCTAGATTTATGGACACATACATATTTATACTTACATTTATACACTCACACACATATATATAGTTAAATATTATATTTTTTTTGTATGCCATACATCTAGCATCTCTCAGAATGCTTCTGCATAGATATCTCCCTGTGAGTCATTGATAGCTGAATTCTGATGTTTATATACTATGCATTTTATTTAATATATATATATATAGAGAGAGAGAGAGAGAGAAAGAAAGAGTGAGTAGGTGTGTGGTGAGGAGTGTCTACTAAGTCCAAAACATCACACTACCTACACTTTGTTGACTTCTTAATCATTTGAGAGGGAGTTTGCACAAGTAGCCGTCCCACTTTGACGTCATCTCCATCTTGGCCCCCATGGAGAGTGGCATAGCATTTGTCAGTTAAAAGAATGGTTGAATAGTAGATTTTCATATGTTCTGTTGCCTCTGTCATTTGCTTTCCCTTATAGATATATTTTAAAGGCAACCCAGACATTGATCTTGTATTTTTGGCTATTTAAGATTCATATGCTTTACAAAACTTTTTTGCTATTGTAATGCCTATAAATTTGAAAAATTCATGAGGATGAATGTTTTTATAATTTCTCTCTTGAAGTGAGAGGCACAAGATTGGTGAGATGAAGTTCTCAACTTGTCAATATCAGACTGGCATCATAATCATCTTCCATAAACTTCATTGCAATCCACAGGAATCTACTAAACAATTTCTAGATTTGTTTTACCTTTTGCAAGCTTAAACATTTACTTTATTAGTCAAATTCAACCAATTTTAAAACTTAAATTTAAAGCTTGCAATGTTGCTATTAATCTGACATTTCTAAATCCAGGACTTTATGGTTTCCGTTCATATACATCTACACAGCATTAACTGGCTTCCATCCTACCTGCACAAATACATGTTACCATTATTCAACAAATAAACCTTGTGTATAAGTATTTATTTTCTAGATTTTGATAAAACATGGATGGGTTAATAATAATGAGAGATGGAGTGTATCTTGAGAATTGTGGCCTTGAAGCAACTTGGCAACCACTCAGAGAGAATCTTACTTTACATCTGTGAACAGATATTCTCTGGAGTTATTCAGACAGCAGAAAGACAACATTGACTGAGTTTGGGTATACTGTTAATGTGGCATTCACTATGTAGTATCCAATATTTGGAATAAAAATTTTAAAAATAAAAAATTTAAAATTTCTGTCATGATAAAACTGCAGTAGACATACTTCAAAACTTGTTCTACACTCAAGTAAAATTGTATAATAAAGAGACAAGAATAAAACATTTATACAACAAAAACTATTACAAAAGAGTATAGCATTAAAATTATAAAACAAGTATTGTCATTTATAGTTGTTTTATTTCTAAGAATAATATAATAATTCCTAATGAAATATTACAACATGTAAACAATTATTCCTTATTAAGTTTGAAACATTTTTCTTAAATTATCACAATAGCAAGTTGTTGCAAAGTTGATAAATCACTCAGGCACCAGGTTTTTATACTAAAAACTTTATGGATTACTATTTCTACTGTTAAAAAAGAATTTAATAAATTGCTAGAGTGTAATTTATAGATCATTAAAGCTTTATAATATTACTTTTTAATCCATTAAGTAACCTAAAAGACTAGTGTGGAAAAATTGGGCAATTGAAAACCTTTGTCAGGTAGACTTTTTTGGCATACCATCAGGTATTGCATATTGTGTAGCCACAGAATTTGGTATGAAAGTGTATCTTAGCAGACAGCATCATGTTGTATCATGTCATTTATATAAATCAATGTTTCATGTATGTTGTCTTGCTGTCAAATCATAAAAAGAACTAAAAAAAACATTTCATTAGCTTTTACAAATGAGCACATTATGTGGACCAGTTTGGCAAGGGTATTTCTTTAAGAATGAAAATAAGTTTCATTTGGTTGATTCTGCTGGCATA
>OZ010586.1:115235223-115375223 GCA_963932145.1 Acanthosepion lycidas
AGCTACCAGTGCTTTCAGCAAACTTTGCTATTGCTTGTGGATTGAGCCGGGTATTCGACTGGATATGAAAATTTGGGTTTACAGAACTGTTGTACTAGCCATCCTTTTGTATGACCAGAGTCGTGGACTCCATACAGGTACCATATACGCCAGCTGGATGTTTTCCATAAAAGCTGTCTGTGTGCCATCTGTGGAGTTAACCTTCAAGATAAGACATCTGGTCATATCTTGAGAATGTCTGATGACAGGATACCCAATATCCTAATGTACAGCTAGTTAGATCAGGTTTACATGAACGTAGGGCGCCTATGAATAAGATACAAAGACAAGCTGAAAAGCAACTTGTCAGTGTCAATATATCTCATAACATCCTTGAGCGCTTAGGCTTGGAGCAGGTAGAATGGAAATCAACATATTTTAATGGACTCAGCAGTTTTCAATCAGCTTGTCTGAATCATCTTCAAGAAGAGAGAACAAAATCTAAAAGGTCAGCCTATCTAACAGTGATCTCATCTCACAATCCTAACTCTTGCTCCATATGTGGCCTCCTTTGTAAATCACTAGTGGGTCTTAAATGCCACATAAGATTATCACACTAAATTTCATAACTGAATCAACTAAGCAGTCAGATCTTCATGTCAAAACCGACGAGAGAGTCCATTATTATTATTATTATTATTATTATTATATATGTATACATATATACATATATATGTATACATATTTTTTTTTTAAGCATTCAACCCCAAGCAAGGAAGGAAGCCACTAGCACGCAAGGGGTTACAGAGAGTTGGAGCAAGGACAAAGAGGAGTGATAGTGGAAAGGATGAAGAGAAGGTTAGGGGATAGATCAGGGCATCTGGAGATGTCGATTGATGTTACATTTGAATAGTTGGAGATTATAGCTATCAGGAAAACAAGAAATGGAGATGGAGTTCCACGGGCAAGAATTGCGAGACATGAAGCTATTGGAGTAGAAGAGATGGCTACATTTAACAGTTTCGACAGTGAAAGGTTGAGAGTGAGATGCCAGCCTAGTTGAACACTTAAATTCTTGAAGTCTGGGAACTAGCGAAAGCAGCTCATCGGAGACAGAATGAGGCAACGGCACGTCTGTGAGGGAGCAGCTGCAGATGAGATGCATTGCATATCTGTCTTTGGATTTTATGAAGGACCGTGAGACAAATAGGGCTCCAGATCATATATGGCAGCAACATTCGATGCAAGGGTGAATGGTTGATTTGTAGATTTGAAGGATTGACTCCAGTGAGAAAAATTTCCTGGTGCAGCACAGGGAGCCAACTTTCCTTGTGGTGGACAAAGCTATTGACTCAATGTATTCATTCCATATCAGGTCAGCGGACAATGTGAGACCGAGCAGTCACAAAGAGGTGCTCTCATGGAGTTGTGCATCAGACATTCTAATGGGAGGCAGGGATGGTTCTCTCTGGTGAGTAATAGAGAGCAGTTTTGTTTTTGAGGCATTAAATTTAACCAGCCAATTCCTGCCCCAGCCCACAACCGATTGGAGGTCCTTTTCTAGACAAATGGCCAGGTTAGTTTTGTCGGTGACACTAGATTTGTTTTTGAGGCAGCGTAAATAGTAGTGTCGTCTGCATAGATGCCTATGACATCAAGAAGATCGTTAATGAATATAAGGAACAGAGTAGGGCCTAGGACAGAGCCTTGGGGAACACCTGCCTTTGTGGCATAGAAGCTGGAGGAGAATCTTTTGAGAACAACCTTCAATGCACAGTTTGACAGGAATGATTGTATTAAGTTGAACAATCGACATGAAATTCCATATATGCATATATACGTATATACATATATATGTCTACATGTATACGTACATAGGTGTACGTGTATACATATATATATATGTATACATATATATATATATGTATACATATATATGTGTATATATGTGTATGTAGATATATATATATATATATATATATATATATATATATATATATGTGTGTGTATGTATATATTATTGTTGCATCTGAGGTTCTCGAGAAACCTTTGATCTGCACCAAAGTGTTTTGCCTCAGCTACTGATTGTGGTGTATGATCTGTTTTGCCTGTACTGGCCCACACGGGAATGACAGTCTCGATTGCAATGAATGTATGTGAAGATGCTCTCCCCCGATGTCATTTTTTTGTTTTCTTAATTTTGTTAATGCAAAAAGTCAATCTTTTTTCCAGAAAATACATTACTACTTTTTATTGTTTCAACTCATATCATGTAATTATTATTAAATCTAGTTGTTTGTTAAATCATTTATTTAATGTTCATTTAAAGAACAAAAGAAAATGGGATAATACTTATATCATAAAATTTTATTATAAGTAGCAAAGGAAAACCACTCTTGACCTGTGGTCAAATAGTGAAGTAGAAACAGATGTGTGCAAGAAATCAAGATGGACTATACAAACATAGGAAGGTTTTATATTTCCCTTTTAATAATTTCTCAATCTTATAAACTTTTTTGTTAAAATTATAATTTTTTTTTTATAAAATTAGTTAAGTTGGAATCCTTGAATTGTTTTAATTTAGCTTAATGACTTTCTCCCACAAACAACCTTGAAGTCAGATTTACCTGTAACTTTCATTATTTTATATGCTTTGATGACTGAAATGAAAATTAGTTGAGTGATGGTAATGCTACATATTTACCTGATAGCAATCTAATAAGAGCACCATAATCTTACTACATAGGAACATATTTCTTCCTTATGCAAGTTCAACTACATATATTGGGGGGGGGCATATTCCTTGTGGATGTAGAATGGTCATAGCTCTCTACAGGTTTCTTTTATCTTTTATATGTGAAATGTCTTGACTTCTTGGGAAATATAGGATAATGATTTCACATTGCTTTCACCATAGTTCTGAATTCAGATTAATTCTTTTCTGAAACTAACTGAAAACCAAGTCTATAAAGTCTTGTCTACTCTGCTATTTAACTCTCTTAAAATATGAAGTTACATAAGAATAGTTAAAGATGCCTTCAAAAAAATAAGCAGAGTATTACTAGATAGGTAAATGTCCTTAGAAAATAGGGAAGAGTCATGAAATGCTATGTAATATCCAATCTCCAATATGGCAGTGATTGTGGAAAGAAATTTAAAGTGATAAATAGTTTTACCAATGGTAAGGGCAATGATAATATTAGCTGTTTCCTTATAAGGAAATATTCAGAATACATTGACCAAGCAGTCAGTGCTGCTTTTCAGTTGTAATTCATAAAATCTTTCTCTCAAGACTATTGTTCAGAAAATACCTTTCAATAGCTGTTATTGCCCTTTCCATTGTTGATAGTTTTCCTTCCTAACCTTATATTTGAGGTTGTGTGGAACATCAACATCTTGATTATGTTATTGTTTAGTTATTGCTGTTGTTGAAAGTCTTCAAGTGATGTGGTTTTTATTATCTAGTACAGTTTGTGCTTCTGTAACACCAATCCAAAATGTCCAAAAAAAGCCTTTACTTGCTCAATGAATGCTAAGAATAGCCTGTACAAAATATGTAGGTACTGAAGAAGCTTTATGGAAAATAGAAACAACAAGGAAACTAATACTTATAATCAGAAAGAGACAGCTGAAGTTCCTGAGGCATATAAGAAGAAAAGGGCTGGCAAATTTAACACAATGTAGGATATACTGAAGGCAAGAGAAGCAGGAGGAAACAGCAAGTAGCACACTAAATGAGTTTGTGTCAATGTATGACAAAACAGTTACAAAGAAGGGACAAAAGATACATAGAGTAACAAAAGAAAGGAAGTTGTGGAGAGCTATAATGGCCTAAGCCAGTTTGTATTATTTTGAAGGTAGAACTCTCATTTATTATGTTCATTTTAATATTTAAGCCCCATCTCCCTGGCAATTATCCTAAATATCCTCAGTAATTTTCTGCAGCATGCTAACTTTATGGCCACATTAAATAAACACCATGATATTTTCCAAACTATTGAGATGAATAAAACCATTAGCGAGTAGCTTTAGATTGACTGGATTTTGAGGAGCCAGCCACAAACTGATTGACATAAGTTGATTCAATTTTTAAAAGTTCATTTACAATTCTGGTACTTTTTTTTTCTGATTATAATAGGCAAGCTATTTTCAAAGATGAAAAGAATATGAATGTTATTAAAAACAAAAAGTGAATAATTTAAAAAAAAATAGATGCCCTGTTTTTATTTTAAACAGTGTGTATTATATCTATCTATTCTCTCTTGGTCTTCTAATAAAGAAAATGTGCTCTCTAGCAGGGTTCAAACCAGTATTCCCCTTTGTAGGAGAAACCATTATTTGATCTGGTGTGCCTTAGGCCACTCAGCCACAGAGAATGTCACAACCCAACAATATTCTACTTTCCATTTTAAGTTTGAATAGTGTTATTAATAAATAAATCTGTTTTTGTATCTGTCTATATTTCTGAGATGAAGTATTATATACACTATTTACATTATTCAGACTATTGTCCTCATCTTTGTTGCCATATTTATTACAATGTTTCAGCCGTTGTACACTCCGGCCTTCTTCAGGTAGTTGGAATCTTGAACTGAATCCTTTATTTTACTCATTGGGGTAGACTGTTCTAGTTCCACGTTTGTGTCCTGTCACTGGATAAAGGGTGTTGGTTAGATCCGGTGACAGGACCCAAAAAGTTGTGAGTTCAATACCCAGTTAAGGTAGTGGAGAACTTGGAGAGGGGATTTAACAGGAGATAACTGATAACTGACATCCATTAAACATGGCACATGGAACTAGAACGGTCTACCCCAGTGAGCGAAATAAAGGGTTCAATTCGACATTCCAACTACCTGAAGAAGGCTGGAGCATACAGTGGGCGAAACATAATAAATATGGCGACAAAGATGAGGACAATAGTCCAAATAATGTAAATAGTGAACTCTGTTTTTATTTCAAAATAAGACACACTGTTTAAAATAAAAAAGGGCACCTATTTTAAATATGAGTATCCATTAAAAACAACTTTTAAATACACACACACACACACACATATATATATATATATATATATATATATATATAAGATGAGCTATATACAAAAATAAACACTTATAGGTAAATTAATGTTAGAAATAAACAATGTAGTTGATTATATTAATATATCAATTCTTTTGCTTCTCATCACAACAATGTAATAATGAATAAATTTTTTTTTTTTCCTTTTAAAAAGAAAAGTAAATACAAATAGTTAAACTTCAACACAAATGAGTGAAATGATAGAAAAGCAACCAATAAATAATGATGATGGTCAAAAGAATATCACTTGATGTAAGTGTTCTTTGCATTAAAGAAAAGTAAAAAAAAAAGCTGTTGTTGTCTCATAAATTACTATAAGAAGTAGTGCTCAAAATGAGATCAACAAGAAATAAAACAACAATCATGTTACTGACTTGTCTCGGCCTACTGAATTGGCCATGAGTTCAATTTATGAGTATTTACTGAGTGTGGATTATTCAAGTTGGCTTTAAGATGTGTACAATGTTTTCAGCTTAAATTATAGCAAAAAGTAATGGCAATAACATTATGAATGAAAAAGTTGTCCATCAAGGTTTGGGAGGAAAAAAGTGATTATTTGACTGAAGGAAGGCCAAGCAATGACAAAGCAAGAAAAATAGAAGAAGAATTGGAATGTAAATCCTTGGAGGAAAGGTGAGAAAAGAAAGCTCATCATTCCTCAAAGCCAGGATGAAGTGAAAGGAGATAATAAAATTATGTTGAATGAGATGATTGAATCTTGCTATGAATTTTTGCAGCAAAGGAAGACAGCAAATGAGGAAAAAGAACTTTGGAAAGAGTGAAATGTTTCTTGTTAGAAATGGGCCCCAGTTGTGTATCATTCTCTGCTGTTTATAGATAAGATATATTTATAGCTTTGTACAAGGGCTAAAATAGATTGGGTGTATTGGGTGTGAAAACCTTGCCTAAGTCTAATATAGCATCTCGTACACTTTGAAATTATTATAATTATATTTGCATGAATATAAGAAAAGAACATGTGATTAGGTTATTACAGAAGTATGAACCACATGATTCTAACCTTTAATTCTATCATGACATTTTTGTACATCATTTAAGTACTTACTGTCATTGAAAACTATATTCATTAAAATTAAACAGAATTTACAATTAAACTACAATTGACATTTATTCTGTGGATCTCTCTGCCAACTTTTTCAAGATCCATCAAACTGTTCTTGAGCTAGAGTTTGGTAATAATTTTAGTGGTGGGCAGGAAGATAATCAGCATTATTATGCCTTTAATTCGGATCATTATTTCAATTGTGGTAATCATAAAAAGCTGTAACTCATGTATATCTGATAAACTTGAATCAGTGAAAAGAATTAGTTTGATTGATTTAACATTCACTTCTACAAGGTCATCTTCTGAATTTTGATGTCTCAGAATAATAATGGATTTATGTTTTACAAATTTTAATAGGCTTTTATGATTTGACTACCTCAGTTTGTCCAGATTATTTTAGTTTTTTTTTTACTCACTTGTTACTTGCATGCAGTAATTGGACTTTATATCGTGATAGTTTAAGTAAACAGGAAAAAGAAAAATGGTAAAAAGAAATAATACAAAATAAAAATTATTATAAAAGAAAAATATATTTATTGGCATTTTTTGTGAGAGATGATTGAAAAAATCTCTTAGATCTTTTTCTCTTTACTACTTCTTTTATATGTTAAATAGCTTCAATATTGAAACACCCAAAAATACTTCAAAATTTCATTTCTTCTTTCCTTTAAAACTTTTCATACTGTACAACTTAACTTATTTATTGTATTAAAAAACAATTGATTTGTTTTTTTAGTGATTATTTTATGTTTTTCAATGGAATGTATGTCAGCAAGAAAAGGTTCTTCTCACAAATTATAATGCATGTTGGGCACATCAAAATTAATCAAGTGCAGAAATTTAACCATTGTAATAATAGATGACAGAAAGTGTGACATACAAATTAAGACATGCATATATATATATATATATATATATATATATATATATATATATACATACACATATACATAAGTTAAAGATCAAATATGAATCAGAATCTAACAGAATAAGATAAAGAGAAAACAGGAAATGAATCTCAATCTAACATGTTTCACATTTATTTAAGTTTCATCAGAGATTGGGAGAAAAAAGATCTTTGGTATTTTCAATTTTTGGGGCGGGGTTGATTCTCAGGCCCATTTGACATACTAGAATTTTTACAAACTCATATACATACATATGCAATTATCTATGGCTTTACTGCATGTGATACATGACTGACCAATGAGAACTGACCTAAACAAAATTGAAGATACTAAAGTTTTGTCTTTTTGTCTGTTTTCGTCTGTTTTCTCTCAATCTCTGACAAAGCTTTAATAAAAGTGAAACATGTTAGATTGATATGTTTGTATCTCCACAGGGTGCAATGCATAAATTGTTGCAATTTTATATTTTTAATTTCATGCATGTTGTTTGTTTTTGATTTTGTCAACTACACAGTATAGTAGAGACAGTTGTGCACCATCTGTGAGAAAAGAGCACCATGACACAATTTACTCCACCAGAAATTTGAAAATGACATGCTGTTCTTCTTGACATTTGCATTGGAAGCATCAACACAAACATTTCAGAATGTTTGGGTTTCAATCTGAGGACAATGCAGAGGATTTGGAAAAAGTTGGATGAGTCCTATGGTGATTATGAAGGTGTTTGGAGTGTTCAGTAGTGATGGAGATATTATGTCTCCATTCATCTTCCCAAATGGCCTCAGACTCAACACTGAGGCCTACATCAAGTGCTTTGAGGAGGTAGTGCTGCTCTTGGTCAAGAGGATGGCTGCTGGAAGAACCTATGTCTGGCAACAGGATTCTGCACCATGCCACACAAGCAAGCGAATCCATTCATGATATTCAGAAAATTTCTTCAACTACATCACCCTTTACATATGACCATCTAACTCCCAAGACTGCAATCCCCTTGATTATTATGCATGGGCTGTAGTTGAACAAGAGACCGACAAAATTCCTTGTAATGCCAAAAATGAACTGAAGGCAAGGATTATAACAGCATTCACCAACTTAAACAAGGAGAATGTCCAAAAGAGTTGCAGGAGATTCTGAAGTTGTTTTGAGGCCACAGTTGAAGCCAATGGCTATTTTATTGGATAAATAAATCTACTCTCTGGTTTTTCAAGGTATTTTTGTGTAATTTTGGTAAATATATCTGTTAAAATGAGATGTCAGTGTTATTTTCATTTTTGCATAATTTAACCATTACAACCTGTATGGAGAGAGTAAATAAATTGAAAAATAAAATTAAAAATGAAGATAAATGTGCCAGGCTGCTATGTGATGTCTACCCTTGTATATGACATTGAAAGTTGGACAATTTCATCAAAATGATAAAAAAAGACTTGAAGTGATAGAAATGTGGGTTTAATAATAAATGTTGGGGACAGATCATGTGAGATACAAAGAAATTTTAAGGTGAAGAGTAACTATAAAGAAAGTACTGATAGCAATCAGAAAAAAAGACATTTGAAAATTTGGGGGCCACATAATGTGGAAAGAAGGCTTGGAAAATTTAATATGCACAGTATACATTTAATGAGAGAAGCAAAGGAAAGTGTAGCAAAAAACCTACTCAGTAAGTTTGAGCAAGGTATTTTGGAACAATTACCACAAAGAGAAAATGAGACCATAAAGTCTTGCTGAAAGCAACAAAAGACAGGAAACTGTGGAGAGCCATGATCACACATATCATAGGGGACATGGAAAATAGAAAGTTTGAGGACTTAAAAAAGACAAATGCTTTAGGTATAATTATAAGTAAATTTTTTTTTTGAGGAATATTTCTTTTATTTTAATTTAGACAGATTTCATGTTCTTTCAGTGAGTTAACAATTTCTCTATCAATGAGAAATGGGTTTTGTCTCAACTGATTGTTTAGTTTGCTGATGGCATCTCTCACTGTTCAAGGCTCCAATGAATAACAAGCATGTTACATAGAAATAAGGCAAGAAAAATTATGAGATGCAATTTAGAAGAGATAATTATTTGCCTTGGTTGTTTCCATCCCTGTCAAGTTTCTTGTTTCTCTTTTCCTACAGGATTTTCCATAGTTGGATTAAAACACAGCTCATATGCCTTATCAAAAAAAAACAAAAAAACAAATTCAATGGCATTTTTTTAATTATAAGTGTAAATTGGTTGCATTATTCCATAGCAGTCGTGCCGCTGTTATATGCTTCATCGGAAAAAGATGGAATGAAATAGGGGAGCTTTATATTTTGTCATACTTTGTATTGATGTAAGGCTTTTTTGGAAAAAAAAGCATTAATCTCAAATAAAATACTGAGTAATTTTAAGTTTTTCATTAAAATTCCTCATTATTTTGGTTTTAATAATTTTGAGAAAAAAATTTTGTATAAAAAATGTTAAATCAATTAATAGATGCCTTAAATGTTGGAAAACAAAGTTAATTTACTTAATAAACAATAAAACGGTATTTATTTACCTGGACCCCTAAATAAGGCAGAGGATGCAATAACCAAGACACTGTGACAATAACAACAAAGATGAGGACATTAATCAAAATGTAAATAATGATAACTCCTCATCCCAGAAATTCAGACAGAAATTATTTAACTGAGTATTTCTTTAAAGATAAAATCAAATAATAAGTGCATATTTAACCCTTTGAACCCAAATGTGAAAGTGCATATACCTGGACTGCTGGTACACTGCCCAGAGTCATGAACAACAGGGGCCCAGGGTGAGGGATCCATACTCAACAGGATGTCAGTGTTCAAAGAGTTGAAAAAAATTAGTGGAGTGACTATTGTAGATTTTACAAATATTTTGTACAAATTGGCGTGAAAGATTTTTAAGTTTCAGTTGTGATAATAAATGTCTTCATATCAGTGGTGTTAGAATTTTAGAAAAAGAACAGGATGTATTTTGATTAAAAAAGAAAGAATGGAAGTGTAGGAAATAGAATGAAAAAAAAAAGAAGAAATGATTTGACAGGTTGGGGAAAGAGAAATATTCAGATGGAAAGAAGAAAAAAGAAAATTGTAGAAGAACAAAATAGAGAAATAGATACAAGAGAAAAGAAGGAATGAAAGGAAGCTATATAGAGTGGGATGAAAAGGAGAGAAACATAATGAAGAAAGAGGAAGGGAGTGAAAAAAAATGAAGAAGAAAATGGAGAGGAACAGAAGAAAGATGTATAAGAAGAAGGATAGAAAAGATAAATAAAAAGAGAGTCAACAAAGAGAGTTTCTAATCTGCATGACCTTGCCTTTTGTATTTCATTCAATTTGAAAACAAATGCGACTTTCTTTTAAGATTATAATTTG
Organism: Acanthosepion lycidas; assembly: GCA_963932145.1. Taxonomy (NCBI): domain Eukaryota; kingdom Metazoa; phylum Mollusca; class Cephalopoda; order Sepiida; family Sepiidae; genus Acanthosepion; species Acanthosepion lycidas. The sequence continues at coordinate 115,245,630 of OZ010586.1, forward strand.
TCAGCACTTTTTTGAAAGATAGCTAATATTATATACATAATATATATGAACTTTCAAAAATGTGTGCATGTATATAGTTTTCCTATATTTTCTGTTAATAAGGAACTAGTAACATTTTTTATTTTTCAGGTAGCTTTTTTCAACTTGACCTACATTAGAAATTTACCATTGTTTTTGCTTAAATGCTTATTTGGAGTGCCATTCATTATACCCACACATTTGCAGAGATGTAGCTGTACTATCACATCGTCATACCTGCTAACACTTTACAAATCTATAAAAACATCTACACTCACAAATGCATTATGTGTATATATAAAGGGCAACTGCAAAACATCCTGATGTGACCAAAATGTCTTTTTTAAATAAATCTGGGAAGTGGGTTAAGCTAAGAAAATTTCACTCCCCCCCACCCCCATTTCATGTAGACTCATAGGTAAACTGCAGATATTCATTCATGCACACAGGCACATATGTATATAAACACTAATGTATATCAAAGTGACTTAGAAGACAACAGAAGAAGGTGAAGCAGTGTTTTCGGCAAGTATTGTGGGCCTCAGAAATTTTAAATATTTTCAAATTTGATGATGATATCAAGCTGTTTCCAAACTGAAGAGTACCATCAGACAAGAAAATGCTATTTCATGTTTTGCCAATTTGAATTTTGCCTACCTTGCTAAAAAAAAAAAAAAAAATGTTTAAAAAATACTCAATGTAAGAGATCCAATGGAAATCTTGTGGTCCATCATTAAGAGATGCATGTAAAAATGGCAAACAATATTCAAAGAAGCAATAAAAACTGCTGCAAAAAATGTTAAATAAAACAGTAGAAAAATCAAGTAACCAAGAAAAATTTATTCAGTTATTAAAGGATATTTTAGCTAAAGACATAAAAGTAGCAAAACTATCAACTTTCGTAAAAAATATATAAAATATGATTAATGCTTCAGCAACTTTCCATGACACCTGTATTAATTAGACTGAAGACTGACTCCAAACAGGTTCTTCTTTTACTTACCTCTGATCTGGAGCTCTTTATTTATTGTTTTATAGTCACCAAGGGCATACTATTTACTCCACAACATCCCTACTTTTGAGATTAATATGTTTTATAAATATTTTATTTTTTATTACCATCTCCCTCCCCACTTTCTGGAGTTTGCCAATGTATTTGACTTTGTAACGTTTTTCCATCTCAGATCCACTACCAGTTCTTCACTATGTTATTTTTTTTCTGGAATTTCTCCTTGTAAGGTTCCATGACTTGGTGTGGTGCTGGCACATTGGAAACATAATCTAGCATTTTTATCAGTTCTTTCAATGTTTCAGATCTTTCATCTTTATGTTGCCTTCAATGGTCAGATCTTTTCCCTTTTACCATGTAAATCCAATTCCCCATTCTTATTGCTGTTATGCCATCTTCCCACATTTCTTTGCCATTCTTATATTCTCTAAACAACACTTTAATGTCGACCTTGAAACTTTTGGTGGTGTTTTTATTATCCGTTCATTTTTTGACTTGGTTATAACTTGTCAAACACTGATTTTACTTTTCTAGCAAACATTAATTTCATTGGTGACATACCTGATGGCATATTGGGTTTAGTTGTTACATGGTAAACTCTCAGAAAATTTTGAAATGTCTCCTCATTTAATTTCTTAAAACTTGCTTTCTTCAATGCGTTTTTAAACATTCCCACAAACCATTCCATTTGTCCATTTAACCTTGGATAATATGGCAGGGTCGTATTATACTCATTGGAGAACATCTTACAAAAGTCTTCAAATTCTTTACCTGTGAATTGTGTCCTGTTATCAGAAACTATGGTATCTGGTATGCCATATCTCGCAAACAGTTCATGCAAGAAATTCACTGTCACTGAAGATGTATTTTTGCACTTATAAATTTCTTGCCGTTTAGTGTAATTATCAACTACCACAAGATAATGTGATCCTTTCATTGAACCTTCAAAATCTATATACAGTCTTGATCACATCATCTTTATCTTTGGCCAAGGTTTTATCTTTATGATAGTTTTGCTGTGAGAGTATAATCTCTGCAGACTTGTACTATTTTTTCAATATCTTAGTCCATTCTAATCCAATATATGAAAATTCTCATCAGAGATTTCATTCTTGAAATACCAGGATGTCTGCTATGAAAATCCTTTAATATTCACTTTTGTAACACACTAAGTATTGCAATCCTTTGCTCAAACATTACTACACCATTGCATAGTGAGTAAGAGTTTAAGTCTGGATTTCATTCTTTGATACTTTCTTACAATTGCTTTTTTATTTTCACAATAAAGATGTCATTTTCCACTTTTCCTTTTATTTCTTCCAGGGAAACTGATAATTCTCATACTATGTTGCACAAAATGTTTTTTTTTATCTCCATTTCACTTTTTAGTGCTGCAATGACCATGTCCTCAAATGGTTCTGCATTTTTTAGGAATTAATCTTGATAATCCATCTGCATGTCCTGAGTTTTTAGACAGTTGGTACTCCATCATAAAATCATAGTTTAATAAGATGGTATTCCAAAATTGTAGTCTATTAGCTGTATGCATAGGTATTCTTTCTTTGAACCATATATTATTAATAGAGGACTGTGGTCTGCTTGCAACCAAAAAAAAATGTTATATATAAAAAGTGTTTTTTATCTCTGCAATGACCATGTCCACAGATGGATCTGATTGATGACCATTTTTATCAATAATTTGACCAAGGCATTTAATTTTCAGCAAAAACAATTCACATTTTTCTTCACTGAGCTTGAATCTGTACTCTCTTAGTTTTTTCAAAATTGTTTTCCCATGCCAAACATGTTTTTTAGATACACTTTTGGTTAAAATATCATCTTGATACATGACTGTGAAATCACAATCTGCAAACTTGGTATCCATAACTTATTGAAAAATAGCTGGTGCAACCTTTTATACCAAAATGAAGTCAGCTAAACTTATATAATCTCTGTGTGTATTTATGGTTGCTAATTCTGAACATTCATTTTCAATCTGAATTTGTAAATATTCTTCAGAGAGATTCAACTTTTAAAATATTCTTCTACTGTTTAACTTGAAAAAATTTTTATCTGGACTTGGAAAGGAACTTCTAATCAATTGTTTAATCATATCAAGAAATCTGCGCAAACACTAATTTTGTTATTATTTTTCTTTACATACACCACTAGTGCAGTTCATTTTCAATGGTTAATTTTTTCTATTACACCAATTCTTTCAAGTCTCACTCTTTATTGATTTGTTCCAATGCTGTGAATAGTACCACTTTGTTTTGGCTTAAATACTGGTGTTGAACCATTTTTTACTTGGAAATCTATCTTGAATTTTGAACACCAACTCAGTTCATTTGACAGAACATCTGGAAAACATTTTTTTTTTTGACAATTCCTTAAGATTTTTGTTCTGACTTTTGATATTGGTTGCTTGTTCATTTATTTTTTTACAATAAACATTTATTGGAAAATCCAAAAGTTCAACTAGTTTCATCCAGTCAGTACCAAATGAATTTGTAGCATTTTTTAATATATAAGCTTTATTTTTTACATGCTTATTATGGAGTGAGGCATTCCAAGTCATTTCTCAGAAAAAAAAAAAAAATTCTTGCTGAAATTGTGATTTTGGGTGTCCTTTTTAATAAAGGCTTTCCAATTTCCTTTCATGTGGTTTCACTGATTATTGAAATATTTCTACCAGTGTCCAGTAGCATTTTCACACTCACATTATTTTTTTCAACTTTACAAATATCCTTTTGCTTTCTGTGAACATTTTTCCCTTGCAATGCGTACGGATTTCTTCCTCTGTGAATTTTTTCTTGGTTTGGTTTTGCAGTGTGACTTTATATGTCCTTGTTTACCACACTTGTAAAGATGTAATTTACCACACCTGAAACAAGGATTTATTCTCAGTTTTGTACATTTGTCCTTTGCTTGTAATAATGCACATTCTTTTTTCTGAATTTCTTCAGCATTCTGTTTTAGATTTAGAATTGTCTGGCACTTGTCCACTATTTCATGCAGTGTAATATTACTGTTTTGTTCGATTTTCGTTAAATTTTCACTTGTATTTCAGTTTTTTTTTTTTTTTAGCTGTTAAACCTTGGATGAAAATTAACCTTTTGAACATATCTGGAGTCATTTCCTTTATTCCAAACTTTTCACATCCTTTGTTTGAGATACAAGCATATATGACAAAATCTTCATCATCTGTTTTGGCTAGATTCATGCACCCTCAACACCTCTTGTCATTAAACATTTTCATCAGATTGTGTATTGTGTCTTCAAACCCGGTTTCACCTGTTTTTCTTTTAGTAATATGTAGTTGCAGTATTTTTCATAGTCTATCAGAGCTATTTTCTTCAACAACAATCTCATTTTGTTTAATCTTCCCAACTGCTGCATTCCTGTCTGAAAAAGCCTTCATCAGGATTGTATGCAAAGTTTGATATGGTGTTTTGAACAGTGTCTGGTGAAAAAGATGTTGAAGAATTTTTTTGTTTTCTTCAGAATTATATCCAAAAACTCCTGTTGCTGTTTTTGTAATTCTAGCCTTCTGTTGATTTTGTTGTTGTTGGATTTTAACTATCAAAGCCAAAATTTGCTCCATATTCACAAGAGTTTTTCCTATACCCAATAGAAAAAAATTTTTTTTTTTTTCAGAACTGACATGGTTAATATTCTTGTCCTCATCTATGCAACAAATATATTTTTCCCATACTTGTTCACTTAGTATGAGTTTCCAAGATTCTTGTAACTCCAGTTACAATGTATACGTGTCCTTGAATCCTCGTTACTATTATAAGTCATAAGAGTCCTGAATCCTCATCACAGCAGTTATAAATAGCCTGAGTTTTGAATCCCTCATCATCACTGTTATAATGCATTTTGTAGTGTTTATGATATAATTAATGCTTCAGTAACTTTCTGTGATGCCATATTAATTAGCCTGAAGACTTGACCCCAAATAGTTCCTTCTTCATACCTCTGACTTGAAGCTCTTTATTTGTATTTATGGACTAGTTCATATAGTCACTGTGTGTGTACTATTTACTACACAACACTGATTCAAGTCATTTAGTAATTCTTGTAATTCATCTGATGATTCTGATGTCGACAATATATCATCAGCAAATCTTATGGGCTTCAAATATTGTTTATTTATATTTACTTCCATTCCTTCCCAGTTCATGCTTTCCTGATATAATATGCAAAACAATATTTCCTTGTCTCACTCATTTTCCACTACTTATTCAATTTGTGTCTGTCTGTAGTTGAATTACTTCATTAGTGTTATCATCTACATTCTCTTTAACTTTTATGTAATTTTCATTAAAATTTAGTGAATTAAAATTTGCCAAGAGTTTAATGAGTCAAATAACTTTTCATGATTGACTAAAGTCAAACAAAGATGCTTGTTCTGTTCTGTGTTTTAGTAAGTAATTACTCCTAAAAACTGCCTGTTCATATGGTTGATCTTCATCTTGGGTATCTATTACTTTTGGGAATTGTTTATATATATGTTCAATCATAATTTCATTGTCAAGGATTTATTAATTCCTCTTTTTACAAAGTAGAATTACTATTCCAAAACTGAATTTTTGAGGTACTTTTCTTTTCTATATACATTGAATAAATATTTGTGTTAAAGCATTGTAGAAGTTTTCTTCTTCCTCTTTCAAAGTGTCTGTTACTATGCCACCTTCACATGTTGTTTTTTTTTTTTTTTGCATTTCATATTTTAAAGTGTAATCGTTACTTTGTTAGTTTCAGATTATCACTTTGGAGTGACACATGCAAACACATACACACACACACAAGGATATTACACCAAAAACAAATAAAAATTGCTATCGAATTGTAGTTGTGTTTCAGTGTGTATCAATTCATCTCATGAGGTGATTGTAAATTACTGGCAAGTGAATTATTTATTTAGATTTGTTTTTAAATCTAAATAAATCATTCACTTGCTAGTAATTCACAATCACCTGATGAGATGAATTGATATGCATCGAAACACAACTGCAATTGATGTAGCAATTTTGACATGTTTTTGGTGTAATATCCTAAAATAAATAATATTGCTCTACTTTGTATTGAGTCCTCTTTTAAATTAAATGTTACGAATGTTGGAATTTTACTGTATTCATTATATATATATATATATATATATATATATATATATATATATATATATGTATGTATATATATATATATATATGTGTGTGTGTGTGTGTGTGTATATATATAATATATGTGTGTATGTATGTATATATATGTGTGTGTGTGTCTATATATATAATATATGTGTATGTGTGTGTATATATATATATATATATATATATATATATATATATATATATATGTATAGTTATAGATTAGTGTAGACACATATTAATCTTGCATATGTATTCATATGTTTATGTATATTGAGATTTATAAGTTTGTGTAGTCACTTGTGTCTATTTACACACTGCTATGTGCACTTATGTAAACATGCCCATCCATACATATATACTCTTTTCCTCTCTGGGTTTTTTTTTTTTTTTTTGCAGCCCTCCATTTTTTTTAACAATAGAATATCTCAAAGTTTTATCCTTTTATTTGTTCCTTCCCTTTTTCTTTTATTTCTTTTAATTATATTTTATTATTATTTATTCCCCTGTTTTTCTCCTCTGTTTTTTGTCTCGTCAGATGCTCTTTTCAAAATGGACAAGTTATCTTAACTATAGCCCGTTTTTCTGAAATTGATAATTTTCGGCTACTCTGGCTATGTGCAAGATGTCTTCCACACTCCACAACCTATAACTCTTTTCATCTATGTTTACAATTTTACTCCCCCACTCCACATACTACTAATAATAGACAGGCCTAACATTCCATCACTGATCAAAATTTTTAGATTTAAGTTTATTTTCATAAATGATTGTTTTTTTGCTGATAATATGATTTCCACCAGAAAACACATTATCTACAAAAACATCCATCAGTGAGTAATTACCATTTCTTTGTTTATTTCTCACTCTGTTTATGAAGGACACAGGCATGTCCAAAAATTCTGGACTTAAAACCTTTGTCTCCATGCTTCATTTCTGTCATATGGTTACTAATTAATATTCAATAAATGTTTTTTATACTTATTATAATTGTACTCTTTTGCTTGTCTGTTTATTTTACATACTATGAGAGGCACACATAGATCCTATCTTCTGATTATATATATATATATATATATATATATATACACACACACACACACACACACACACACAGAGGCAGAGATATAGATACATACATCAAACAATTCTCATATCCACATATAGATTTATTAAATAATTTAAGTATATACATATAAATTATAGGTACACATATATAGCCAATCAACATTGGAAATATATGCATGTACATATGTGAACAAAGATGAAGCTATAACACATTTTCAAAATGTGAACACAAATACAAACACTGCAAGCATATAACACTTTTTGCTGTTTTTAAATACTTCTCTGCTTGTAATCCTTTCTTTTATGTTATAACAGTTTAGTTGGATGAATAAAAAGAAAAGTAAATAAACTTACATTTGAGAGGAAATGACAATTATCATAAAAGAAAGCACATCAAGATGGCAATCAGTAAAAGTTTTTAGTCCTAAGAAATTTTAAAAACAACTTTTCTATCAAGTTTAATAAGTTAAGAAATAATGCACAGAGCTTTCCAATTCCATGGACAATGTTCTATATAAAACAGAGTCCAACATAGGCATCATCTGCATCAAAAACTGTGCAAATCACCAACATAGCATTGGATAAGTACAAATAACAGTCAAATGAAAATATTATAAAAAGGTGTTGGAACAAAACAAGAAGAAATTAAAAACATGACAAATGAGGGAATTACAAAGAACATGACAAGGAAATAAAGATGGGAAAATAAAACACTATACAGATAATTTTAAAGACAATGTGAAATATCATGGATGAAAATCAAGGATGTGACTGTGCAGAGGACACCTGAAGAGAGAAACAGAATTTCTCATCCTTGCAACCTATGAGTGCATCAAGTTACATCAAAGCAGATACTGAAAAACTTTGCAAAAACAAGTTAGATGCTATCTGTGCAAAGAAAGAAATGAGGTGACAAACAACATAAGGATTGAACATAGCAAATTGATCAAGAAAAAATAAAAAATAAAACATTACCGGTGGGCAACAACCATGCATTGGAAACTGGTAAAATAATTTGGGCGCAACCATCTACAAAAATAATATTAATACATACCAGAGGTTATTCTGGAAAGCAAAAATCTCAAATTAATTAGGAATTTTTAAGACCAAAACCTGATAATTGTGAATTAAGTAAAAAGGACCTGCTAAAACATGGATATGGTTGTGTTAATGGATTATACAGTGAACATTAAAGAGAGAGTAAGAAATGGGTAAAAAAATAGTAGGACTTTGCTCAGGAGGAAGATATAGAATATGATTGGAATTTGGTTATAATAGTTGTAAGCATGTGAAAAGACTGGAATAATGTTTTGATAAATTTAATATCTGAGACAGAGTTGAACATTTTGTTGAGAAGTGGGAGGATACTGAGAAAGATAATAGAGTTTTGAGGAGACTTGCTGACACTTGATCATCCCTCCCTCGTAAAAATTCATAACAACAACAATAATAATAATAATAATAATAATAATAATGCTTCTTATTCTGTCAGCTGTGAAGGGATTTTTTTTGCTACACTTTTTTAAGGGCAAAACAATTATTGTAAACAAACTCCCAAAGTGACAGCAATAATGACTTTGAACATTGGGTATAATTAGACAGGCCATGTGACTATGTCAGTATTTTTTTGGAAAGTAGTTTATTTAATTTTGGCACCCAACAGTGAAGGGCAAAGGTCAACATTTCCCCAATTATCAGGCCAAAGAAAATATAATCTTGTTTGTGTGTATGTGTGTTTACATACGTAGGAAATTTAATGCATTTGTATTGATTTACATAGATATGTTTGTGCATGCATTTCTTTATGGGTGTTACAGATGTTTTCAAATCAGTAGACATGACTGTTTAGTTGTATCTTAGCATGCATATATTGGCACCCCCCACCAATAATTGCTTGGATAGAAAGTTTATCTTCTGTGCCAAGAATCAGAGTTTTTATCTCAATGATTTCAGTAATTTTTCATTTGTTACAAATTTGGCACTATACGATTTTCTTACAAATACAGAGCTTGATACAATAATTCAGTTTATCTATATTGGCACCATCATGAACTTTGAAGGGAGCTATAATTTTACTAACTACAAAACTAACCCAAAACATTACTGCACGTATCCCTTTTTGTTTTCTCAGACATGCTGGTTGACTATTTTCATGAAAAACCCAACTTCTGGCCAAGCCATCTCATTCTATATAGCTCAACATTCATCCCTAATAATGACTATTAAGAAATCAATTTATAAGTAAGGTGAAGCAGGATATGAAATCAATTTTTTATGTACTTCTTCACTTTACTTAGGTTCCTTTTTCTGATATTTAGCTCCTTAACAGTTTGCTTACTTTCATGTCTTTAGCATATGATCTGAAAATATTCTGTATTTTTCTCTCCTCTTCACATTTTCATAATACCAGCTTTTTCCTAATATTTTCCTGCCACTGTTCTTGATTTTTCTTAAATTTCTTTTTGTGACATTCTTAAAGCCATTTTTCTTGGGCTTTCAATGTTTTCAATTTATTTTTTATTATTCTATGAAATCTGTCCTGATTATTGGGCAGTGTAATGGCTAGCAACTAGGATGAGAAATCAGAAAGCCAGGTTCAAATTCCAGTCTAGTATGTTACATTCACTTATGCACAAAAAAATCCTTCGGAAAAATAAGAATCTATCTCCTCCCCCAGATATGAATTAATCTGTAGGATTTGTTATTCTCAAAAAATTGTATATACAATGTTCACTTGCAAACAAAGAATTATTTTTACAGTCCAAAATAGGTTTCAGCTTTAAATAACCTACTGAAGTTGGAAAAGCCATAAAACACAAATCAATCAAAACCTAATCTATGTTCAATGATTTGGTTTTGGCATATCAACCACAAAGGGTTAGTCAATACCCACATTTTTTTCTTTAGAAATATATATTTCTAAAGAAAAAAAATTATATAAAGTTTTCTATGTCCAACCTTTTTACAGTTTGCAATAGTATGTTTCTATCACTCAATAACTTTTCAATATCTTATTTACTTTTTTCTGACTATATTTTTCTTATAACCAACGATAATATTTATATATCTGAAATTAAACATTAAATATCAATAAATACATTATTATTTATATTTATTTATATGATGATGAAGTACAATTGAGATCTGTACAATAAAAATTCACAGCACCAATTATATTATTGTAAATATTTCTAAGAAAAACATAAATCAAAATTCACATGGTATATTTATCAAATATTATATCCTGAAAATTTTACCAATTTTATTGCAAAAAGATTGATTTGTATAATAAAATCTGGCATCCTGTAAAATCCAAAAATCCCAAGATAATCAACATCTTCTTTACTATTGGAATGGCAGTACTAAAAATATTCAAGAACTGATAATACATTTTACTAATGAATAATCTCAGTTGCTAGTGATTTGTCCATGAAAGCACTATAAGGTACAATTGTTACATTAAGTTTTAAAAACCATTTATTTATTAATTTTCCAAACATGCTGGTGATTTCTCAGCATTTCTATTATCTGCCATATAGGTAATTCTCCCTTGGTAATTTATTTGGAGAGTAATCATGTATTGTTGTCAGTGATCCTTATTCTATCTTGTTTTGCTAAATAAAGTAAATAATTTATTTGGATTGATTACTTTTACTTGTAAAAATAATCAATCCAAATAAAGTAAACAAACATGGAAAACCAAAAAGAGTAAATAAAATATACAAAATAAAAAATAAGTACATAAATAAGAAAAAATAATAAATTAATCCAAATAAATAAGTAAACAAATTAACAAACCACTCCTGCTAAAATAATCAATCCAAATAAATAAAATAATAAATAAATTACAAACTCCCATCCTGCCACCAAAATAACAGAATAGACCACAGCAATCAATCCAAAAATTGGACAAAAAATAGCTTTAATTCTCTTCCCATACCAAAACAAACTATTAAATAAGCAACTTAAGCAAATCCCCACCCAAATTTTTTACTACATTAATAAAACAATGAAAACTGAAAATAATAAATAAATATATAAAATAAAAAATGAAAATGAATAAAAACAAGTAAAATAAATTAATTCAAATAAATAAGTAAATAAACAAGCCACACCCACCAAAATAACCACCAGAATGGACTACCCACAATGCACCACTGACTCGTATATATAAATAGTTGAGAAAAAACCCAACACTCATGGCCTGATGATTGCATCTAGCATGAAACTGCCTGTCGCCTTTGAGTATTGAGTTCAATGTTCACTTTTATATTTATATTTATATATTCTCTATCTCTGATATTGAGCACTTTATTCCATAAATATAGCACACCTTAAAACTATATTTCTTCATATATATATATATATATATATATATATATATATATATATAGATATTGTGTTGTATTTTATTGCATATATATAATGCTAGGGTTGCTAAAATTTCTTAGCTCAACCAAGAAGGGATTAAAGAATTTGTGGTATTTGGTCATATGTTGGGAAGTGGGTCTTGTATGAAACACATTATGTCTGCACATGGGCACTTATAAGCATTATCATATTAATTTATAATTTTCAATATTATTTACTGATAAATATGCACAGAATATGCACAACCCATATGTTGTGTGCATTTGTTCATTTGTGTGCATATATATTAGATGAATCATGATAAAGAAAGTCCTTATAAAATAGTCAATAAATATAAAAATGGTGTAAATAGGATATATTCATGAATACTCAAGATATATTCATTTGATATTTTCCACTTGATAAAAGGTAAAATATCTCAAGTTACAAATATTCATGCTACTTGGAAAGTCTATATGTGAGTCCTGCTTGAGTAGACAGTGTTAATTTCTGACCAGAACTGCTAATAATATAAAGTGAACCAGTGTAAATTGGATGCATCAGCTGTCATGGATGAATGGTCTAAACACTTGAAACAGATTGATACGGGTTGAATTGAAATGCTTCTCTCTAGTCAGGGGTTCAAATCTCCTCTGTGACTAATTTACTTGGTATTTGTTTACTGAAAAGATTTAGTGTAGGCTATGCAATTTTAATAAAGTGCATTTCAGATTAAACATTTTGAAAACACTCACATTTGGTTTTCTATTAAAGGTAAGCAAAACCTTTTTGTCACTCAACTCGTAGGATTAATCTGGAAATATGAAATTAGAAAATTGTCATCAAAATGATTAAAAAACTTAGAAAACTACATTAACAAAGATGCAATGTGTATCTATTTTTCTAGTCAGCTTTTTCTTATTTTATTTATCAGTAATGTGCCTTTGTTGGATCATAATATATTGGAAGGAGATTTAAATTCAGAGTTTGTACATATTATGTAGATTATTTGCATTATTCGGACTATATTTATTACAATGTTTCATTTCAGCCGTTGTACGCTCCGGCCTTCTTCAGTCGAACTGAACCCTTTATTTTGCTCACTTATTTTGTTCCACATGTTTAATGGATGTCAGTTATCTCCTGTTAATTCCCCTCTGAAAGTTCTTCACTGCCTTAATTGGGTATTGAACTCACACTCTTTGGTCCTCTCACTGGATCTAACGCCTTTATCCACTGTGCCATTGGCATCTTTGTATGAATTTCTGGGTATTATAAACCTAATGTCTTCAACAACCATTTTATTCCAGTGCTCATATTGCAATTTTTTGCTGTTATCATATCATGTTTTTACCAGAACTCATATTGCAATTTTTGTTGTTATTATCACTTTTTTCTGGCACTCCTTATTACTGGTTCCCATATTGTATTTATTTCTATGACCTAGCATATGTGCTGATTCTTTAAGTTTGCGAATTTTCCATTGGTGTTCTTTGTCTATGATCTCAACCTGATCCTACAAAAGGCGGTGATCTCCCTTTTCTCTCCCTATGTGGTCAGCCATGCCTGTTTTTTCCACTTCCCCTCATGTTACAGCTTTCTGGTAATCTTGAAGCCTTCCCTTAAGGGGGCGACCTGTCTCCTCTTTATATTTCTTTCCGCAGCTGCACAGGATAGCATACGCACAGTCTTTAATCATGTTCTCCTGTATGGGGGTGTGGGTCTTACTTGGGAAAGATATCTACAAAGTGTCGTCAAGCTTTTGTAGTTTGTCCTGATGTTATATGGACCGCAGATCCTTTGTATTTTCTCTGATAACCCCTTCATATAAGGCAGGCAGACTGTTTTCTGAGTGTTGTTGTCCTCCTCTTGTACCCACCTATGACTGCTGAAAGGTTTGGCTTTTATTAAAATTTTTCAGTTGACAATCAGATCTTTGTTATTGAAACCAAGATAGCAGAATCGGCTGATCTAATTTTTTAAAACTACATATATATATATATATATATATATATATATACACACACACACACACACACACACATCTAAATGCAGAATAGACTTCTCTGCTCAATAAAACTAGACTTAAGCAGCTATATCTAGAACCATAAGAAGCTATGGAGGATCATGGTTAAAAAAAATAAGGTGAATTAAGTCATAAAATATGAAATGATAAAATATAATTCTGCTGACAGCAAGACTTGTGATCAATTTGGTCATTAAAATAGTTTAAAGGTGATGCATATCTGATGTTTCCTGTTGGCACTCAAGTTAAACCAAGTTCTCATCAGCTCATTTCCCAATAGCTGCACAGACTACATCATCATCATTGTCTAGAAAGTTTCCTTTCTTCTTTCAAATTCTAATTCATCCAGTTTTAATTTTCCTGTTTTTGGCATGATTTCATGTGCTCCAGTTATGAACACATCCCTAAAACTTCATGTTCCAGAGTTTGTTTTTTTTACTTCCTTGATGAGGTTCTTGTGTTTTTCTAATTTTCTTTCTCTTTCTCTCATTTTCATTGTGTAATCATTCAATACGTCTCCATCCATTCTGTCAGTTTCTCTTTTCTTTGTTTACAACTATCAGATTCTGTCTTCTGATTTGGATAGTATGATGATAGGCATTTCAAACATCTATACTATCTCATTCTTTTTATTTTGTAGGATAGTCTTTGGTTTGTGCTAATATTTCATTATGTACTCTATTATATGTTATTTCTCAAGTGACAGTAAAAGTCTTCTTTAAAATTCAGCACTCTTCTCAGTATTTGGCTGATTTTTTTTTTTAAACTGCTACATGGATAGCTTCCTTTTTTTTCTTTTCAGATTTGCAAGTTTTCCAAATCTTTTTGCAATGCTCTGCAGGAATAATCTAAGTGCTCCACTGATGATAGGTACAACTGTCATTAGAATATTTTATATTTTTTATTGTTCTTTGGCAAGATTGAGATATATTTTAAGATTTTTAACCTACTTTCATCTTCATTCTGAAGTTTGCAAGAAAAACAATACTCTTATGTTATTATTTTTTTTCTCTTTGTTTATATAAACTAAATCTGACCTCCTAGCCTAGATTAGGTAATCTGTTTAAATTTCAGTCTCTCAAAAATTTTGATTCTTACAGTTTCAATTCTGTCTTTGCACATTTGCCACAGCAATACCTAGTGACTTGCACTGGTCATTCATGTACCAATTCTTTTTTCAATATCTTCACAGTCCACAACATCATATCATAGTCAAGTGGCAAAAAGTATACCCAATTGTTCAGATATCTACATAACGTCTCCCTTTCATACCCCTATTTCTTCAATCTTCTTTACAAGACACCCTTTGGGATTCTTTTAAATGTACCAAGTGATGATGGCTACAATCATGTCCTTCATTTTTTTCACTTCTCTTGTAAAGTCCAGGCACAGTTCCATTTTTTAATAACATTATTTCATAGACCTGCTTTTCCTTGTTTATAATCACAAAATTTGATTTTATGTACCCAATTTTGGTTTTCATTTGCATTTCCGAGTTCCATATAATTTAATCTGCTTTTCACTCCTTTTTTCACAGCTTCTGTTTTGTACATATACCATTGTTGTACACAGTTAGGTTCCACTTATTTATGCAATTCTCATTGGGTCTCCCTTCCTACTCAGTCATAGATTTTTAGATCCTTCTGAGATAATTTATCATCATCATCATCATCATCATTTGCTTCTCAGTGATTAATTCTATATTATAATTATTTCATCACTTATTTCATTTTTGGTAAATGATAATCAGTTTATTTTGTTGCTATTGATTCATTAGTCTTATTTCATTTTATTTTATCAGATTCATCATCTTTTTCTTTAATCAGAATCACCCCCAAGCAAGACTGTAATGCCACTAAAACACAAGGGGTTACAGGATGTGAAAGAATTAAGAACAGAAACATTAGGGATGCGCAGAGGGAGAAGAGAGTTATCAGGTGGACAGTAGATAGCGATTAACATTGCATTTAACTTTTTACAGATTAAAGCTGTCTAGAAAGCATAGAGCTGGAAAGGCGTTCCACAAGTGAGAAGTGTGAGAGAAGAAAATGTTAGCATAGAATTTACGGCTACATCTAGCCAGTTCATCTGTAAATTGATAAAATCTCAACACCAGTCTAGTGCTGCACTTAAATTCAAAAACTCTAAGTATCATAGTGATTTATCATCATCATTACATTATTTATATGTCATTATTCTGATGTTAATATTAATTATTATATTGTTATTTTCTCCTCCATTACATTTTTGTCTGTGACTATGAAACTACTACTATTACTACTCAAAAGAAAAATATGAAATCAAATTATTATGAAATAATTAAATCCCAGAATAGATAATGACAATTCTTTGTGGTTAATATCTTTTGTTATCATTTGCAATAATGAATTCATTATTTCTTTTTGCACTGTTTACAGTTTGTCATTTACCAGTCAACTAACAGATGAGTCACCTCTCTCTCCCACATCTTAATCGTTGAAAAGAGGATGAACACAGTCTAATCAACTTTTTATGGATGACCGATGGTCAGTCATGTATAGCTAATATTAAGACATGACAGCTAAACTGGTTAAAATTTCTGCAGATTTAGATTAATTTTCTTGTCTTAGTAGGGAATAAACTTGGAATTAAGATATCTCTGACTCATTTTTGCAATTGTGTGAAGATTCTGTCTGCTACTCCATTTTTGACTGGTATCTCTTAGGACTGCAAACCCATTTCATTAAAGAATCAATGAAAAAGTAAGGATTTCTGATTTTAATATCTTTAGCGCATTATCTTAAGGATGCACTGTCAGATTCCCTTCTTGTCAACCTCATGCATTGACATGGGCACCACCACCATCACCAGAAGCACCGTTCTTATAATCTGCAGTCACAGTCAAATTCTATTTGTCTCCTGAAATGAATTTCTATTCTTTTTTATATGTCATATATGTTGTTTCCATCATTCATTCTCAAAATTCAATCTTGGATAAGCAGTAAGAAACATTTTTAAATATTTTTTTTTTTTAGCAGATACAAAAACTTTTTTTTCTTTCTGTTCAAGAGAAAAAGAGTAAATGTCAGTTTGTCTCACCTACCCAATTTTGAAAATTCTTACCTGTATTATTTTTATTATTATCTGCTATAATCAAAAGACAACATTATTCCAAATTGTTTTGTAACAAGCTGTTTATAAAAAAAATAAAAATTTCAAGAAATACAAAAGAAATTTGAGAGTCAAATTTGAATTCAAAAATCAAACCTCCTACAAACACTTTATTCTCTTTACACATAACATAAATAATATATTTTCTACTTTGACCACATTAACCAATAACATTTCTTAACAAGTGGATTGTTTACCTTTAACACAAGTGATGTTTTTACCAATTTCATTAGGATTAAAGGTGCTTAACTCCCCTATTGCATTTCACTAATATTCGATGTATTATCCAAAACAATCACAAAGTATTTAATATTTACATTGTTTGTATATCTCTTCTACCTTTTTTTTTCTTTTAAATACCATGTCCCTTTGAGATATAGCAATCATGACTCTTCACATATTTCATTTCATTATCTATGAATTACCATGTCTTTTTAGGAAAAATTATGGAGTGATTTCCCATTATGTTTTTCAGTTTGCAATTCAAAGTTTTCCTTCTCCTATACTGGTTGCCACCCAAAGCTAGAGAGCCCAGTCTATTCTAGTATTGAATTTAAAGGTTTGGGGTGGGGGTGGGGTTGGAAAGCATTTCAAAGGGCACTTGTGTGAAAGTGAATGCAACCAACTACCCTTGCCAGTTCCACTTTCTGTACTGATATTCATTGTATTAATCACATATTCATTTAGCTTCATTACACAAAGTACATGTCAATCTGATTTCAGCAATTGTTAAAACTTAAAGGAAAAAGTCATGTAATTTTGATATATAGTCAGTTTTGGTACAGTTTTAGAAATACAGAAATACAGAAAAATTGACTTTTGAAGATTATATGTTTTAATTTGATTATATTTGACTGTCTTCTTTGCAATGAACTAACACATTAAACAGAAAAACATGCACATATATAGATTTAAAAATGCTATTCTAATTAAAAGAGAAAACAATTTACTCAGATGAAAAAGTTTAGAAAGTGCTTTAATCACTAGATCATCCACATTAAATTTGCTTCCAGGTTCTTACAATATTTGCAACCAATTCTTGGCAGATCTATTATCACAATGAAAGATACTTAACAGCAAAAGTGATGGAAACAAAAACAAAACAAGTCTAAATGAAATCGGATAGCTTATATACCCAAAAAATAAAATAAAAAAATTTCAGAGCCTTCCTTTAGGCATATGTGTCACATTGATGTAATCATAAATTTGGTCCAATGATACAAACTTTTTCCACTTTGTCATACATCTTTCCCCTAAACTTTTTCTTGAAATATATATATATATATAAAATAAATTTATGTATCGTTTTTCATATATATATATATATATATATATATATATACACACACACACACATTCTGATACATGACATATAGAGTGCGATGAATAAATTGTCATCTAAATTATGCAAAAAGGAAAATAATATTGATATCTCATTTTAACAGATATATTTACCAAAATGACACAAAAATATCTTGAAATACTAAAAAGTAAATTTGTTCAATAAAGTCACCATTGACTTTAACCACAGCCTCCAAACAGCTTCAGCCAGATGCAAGGGGTGATGTAGTTGCAGAAATTGTCTGAGAGCTTTACCTGCTGAAATGGTTGCCAGGGAGAGGGTCTTCCAGCAACTACCCTCTCCACCCAAGGCAGCACTACCTCCTCAAGGCACTTGGATGTAGGTCTCCATGTTGAGTGTGAGAAGATGAATGGACACATAATATCACCTTCACTAGTGATCATTCAAAACAACATGATGTTGACTGAATATATCATCCAACTCTTTCTAAATCCTCTGCACTGTCCTTAGATTGAAGCCCAAACACTCTGAAATGTATTTTTGTTTGTACTGAAGCTTCTGGCATGAATTCCAATCAGTACAGCATGCCATTTCCAAATTTCTGGTGGAGGGAATTACATGGTTCTCTCTTTTCTCACAGATGGTGCCCAACTGACCCTAGTATACTTTGCAGTCAACAAAATCAAAACCAAACAATGCACATACATTAAATTAAAAATGTAAAATGGCGACAATTTACCCATCGCACCCTGTATAAAAATTTGCATACAGCTCACAAATGTAAGGCATTTAGTAACATTGTAATAGTCTCCCAGAATTGCTTGCTAACTATTGTTCCATAGAGTTCTTTTCTTGAACAATACTTCAAATATCGAACATGGAAGTAAAGCTTGAACTCATTGCATTAGGAATGGGTTTCAAGAAAAGTTGGCTAAACATCTCACAATTGGCCAAGCTTGATGATTATAGCTACACCCCTGAAAACATGGTCAATCAGGGAGGAGTTCCTCCAACAGGTGGGGAAAAGATCCTGGATTTGAATTTGGGTATATTGAAAAATTACAAATATCAATGAATAACCATATATATGTGTGTGTGTGTGTGTGTGTGTGTGTGTATATATATACACTGATGCAAATACTTAGATTGAATTATCTGTTGACAGGTATTTTAAGCTTCTCTGCATTGTTAAAAGTAGATTTGAGAGAACTGAATTGCCCAACATAGGCTTGTTAACACAGAAATATTGAGTAATTTAGTTTAGTATCCTGCATCTGAAACAGGAGAATGGACAAGTAAAAATTTTAAATAGACAAATTGTCTGTCTGTCAGAAAATTACCAGTTTTAAGATGGTTGAAAAGAAGATTCTGTTTGAGAATCAATTTAATGTGAGTTAAAATGCTTGGCAAATATTAGTGGACACATATTTGTGTTCATTGCTCTTTAAGCATAAAAAGACAAGAAGAGAAATTATTTATTAAAATCAAATTTGTGTTTATGTAAAGCAAATAATACAGAGAATAATTTGTGAAAATTTTGGCTTTTAACATTCCTGGTATTTTTGTAGAATTAAGAACGATTCACACAAATAAATGTCTTTTCTATTTCTCTCTCTTTCCCTTTCCCCCCATCTCTCTTTCTTTTGCTCTCTCTCATACTCACTCATGCACACGCACACACACCCTTGCACATTAATATATATATATATATATATATATATAAGATGTGTTTATTGCCAGACATACATACTTAAGTATTAGTGTGTATGTGTGTGTATATACATTCATACTTACATGAGCACTTACCTTGCCATTGTGTTTTGAACGCAAATTAATGCAAAGTGGTATAAAAGGCAAATAGGATGTTTAATAGATTATTTGGCAGGAATAACAATTTTTATAAGATTCTTCTATTTCTTACGATAATCTCTGTCACTCAGAATTGTTGTTAAATAAATAAGAAAACAAAATCTACTTTTTATGTTCCTTTATCAAAATGGATTCATTTATGTTTTGATTGTAATCAGAGCAATTCCAATTCCTCTAACCTTGAAATAAAATCATTCAACCACTTGAAATAAATTCAGGAAATCAGAATTTACAATTCTACAATTCACAGAAGAGTACTTTTTCTCATTAGAAAAAGATGAAACAAAAAAGCTGTTATTTGAAAATTTCTACTTTTCCTCCTGAATATATCCAGACCTGTTTGATGTTATATGGCCAATCATAATTTCAACACAGATAAACAACTCTTTAAAAAAAATCTCTTCTGATTCAAATCCTACAAAAGATTTTATACCAGAATTTTAATGTTTTTTTGGGGTTTTTTTTTTGTAATCAGCTCATAATTAAAACTAAATGTCAAATTTGTCTGACTTGTAAAAACTTTATTTAAAAATTTATTTGTCTGTCTTTATTTGTTGACTTTGTTTATCTTTTGTGTTCTTTGCTATTATTAAGTATCAAGAAACAGTTAACATAATTTGGCTCAAGCTTATGTGAATAGAAAATATGAAAATTTGCTAAGTGAGAAAGTCAGCAGTTAAAATCCTGTCTTTTACTTGGATCTACACACCAACCACAAGCATGATAGTAGACAATTTGCCAACTACCTCAGCCACAAAGCAACTTGCACTGTATTCTTCTTTATACATAATATTAGGTTGGTGCAAAAATAATGTCGTTTTCTCACATGTGAGAAAACGACATTATTTTTGCACCAACCTAATAGCAGCAATAAATTGATCAAAATGGCAGTGTGGGGAGTTTAACTTCGCTGTGTCTGCCAAGAGACTTCTCTTAATTCCCCCTAGGTGGTGTTGTATAAAATTGTATAAACAAAAAGGTCAGTATAGGGACACAGAGTAATTGACTCCCTTTGGCTGAGATGAATTAGGGAGTGTCATCATAGTGTGATGAATACTAGTTGCTATGTAGGCTGTACATGTTACAAGCCCACAGCAGTAGGGTGTACAGAGGAACCTACATGTCCTTACTAGAAACATAAACAGCATCACCAACCTGCCCATTTTCCTCATTGAAAAATATTACAAGTAAGACCCACTCTCTTTTCACTCCTTTCACACTGCTTGTTGTATAAATGTGTTCTCTGTGTAGAACAAATTAGTATGCATATAGTGGTATAAATAATCTCTTTAATAACCAAACCATGTTTGTCATTGCTTTCTTTCAGCTATTCTGTTCAATCTGTGTATTAAGGCATTACTTATATCACGGATATAATAATGCCTACAATGGGAAAATACAAACTGGGAATATTTTCTCTTTCTTAGCAACTCCATTAACAGAATACTATTGTGACAAGATATGTGCGTCGTTTTCTCTCTGGGTAACTTCTTAACCAAATTTAATGGACTTCAAGGACTAATTCTATCAAAAACTGGAGAGTAGTTAACTTAAATGTCAAAGGAAAATTCCAAGCAGAGGTTAGTATTTAAGAGAGAAATATTTCAGTTGGGTATCTTTTGTCTTTAATTTTATTTTTCATGATCATGATACCAATGAATCTTGAAAAACTAAAGGATACCAATTTACCAACAAAAAGGAAAAAGTCAATCACTTCATATATATGAATGACTTGAGTTTATGCTAAGAACAAAAAAGAATTTGGAAACATTGATCAAAACCGTTAAGAACTGTGGTGATGACATTGGAATGGAGTTTCAGGATATCGAAATGTCCAATAACAATAATGCACAATGGAAAATCTGTCACTACAGATGAAATCAAGCTGTCAGACAGAAAAGCAATCTCAAAAAAAAAATGTCAATACTTAAATGTGACGCAATAACATAGAATTAAAAAAAAACAAAAGAAAGGAATATTCTAAGAGAAAAAATATTGGAAACAAAATTAAATGGCAGAAGTTTGGAAAAAAGTGATGAACATGTACACTGTTTTCAAATAATGAGATATGGTAGACTTTGAAATGGAGGGATTGATAACTGGGAACAAAATTACCATTGCACACAGCTATGCACTTTAACAGACTATATAGAAAATGGGAAAAGAAACCATTCCAAATATAATTTAAAAAACTGATATAAAATATTAAAATCTAAAAGATCATGGACTGGGTGCACAAAAGAAACATGAAAAGAAAAACTGTATTCTTTTTCATTAGAATTTAAAATAAATGCATTTGCATAAGTTACATCAAAGCAAAAAGAGAAAATGGTAGATGCTATTTTTGTGGAGAAAAAGATGAAATAATAATCTCAATAAGTGAATGAAGCAAAGTGACTCAAAATAAATCCCAAAGCAGGCATGACAGGGTAGGGATGGTGATACATTGGGAATTGTGCAAATGATACTGTTGACACAAACTAGAAATTGTTATAGAAAACTAAAAGAATATGATATTCTGGAATTCTGACATTCAGGTTAATGATACCATCTAAGTGGAAAAAACAGATTTGATTGTTGTAAATAAAGAAAAGAAGACCTGTCAGATCACAGATGTAGCTGTACTAGCAAACCAGGTGGAGAATAATGTAAGAAAGTGAAAAATTGGAAAAATATCAAGATCTCAAATATAAAGAGATTCATACTTGTAATAGTTGGCTAAGTTTTGAACACAAGTTGCAATATCAGATGAATTAGAAATTTGAAAATGATTGCTTTGTTCTGCAAAAATACTGAGAAAGGTGCTGGAGATTTGAAGTGACCACTTTCACTTGTCAGCAATAACAATTTAATATATAATTGGAATATGCAAAGGAATTTAATGTGATGATAAAAAAAAGACAATTGTCTTCCATTACTGAAATGCTTGGAACCGTCCCAAAAAAGTCTGGGAAAAAAAATGGAAATCTGAGGAAGGATTGAAAACACCCAAATGACAGCACTAGAATGAATACTAAACATGACTGAAAAGATCTGAACATCACCAGAAAGTAAATACTAGTGTGAAAACCTGATAAAAATAAAAAAATAATTTGTTCAAGTTTTTTTTTTCTAGTCTTTCATAATTTTTCTATTTAAAAAAAAAAAATATTGAAGAAATCTAGATTTTTTTTTTTCAAAAGACAGGAAAAAAGCTAAAAGTTTTCACTTCTAATATCAAACATAAACTTTCTTTTTGAAAAAAAAATCTTTCTTTTTTTTTTTCTTCTTTAGACACCATAATTTGAACTTTTAAAAATAGGTGTTAAAAAATAAAAACATTTGCTTTAATGAAAAACAAACAAGAAAAAGATTCTACACTTTGGATTCATTCACATAATATTTGGAGAGATGCACTTAATTTCTATTTTAATAAAACATGTTTAACTTTCAAAAAAGTATATTTTATATAAAATATTTAAATTACTTAGATAAATTTTCATCCACTTTTGTCATCACATCTAAAATATCATGATAGTGGGGAGTGGAAAATTTGAAAACTGAGGAAACCTTGATGCCACAAGCAGTCTAACACATAAGTTTGTCTAATTGGATGGATTTAAATTAAACTTAAAAATATATTCATTCTTCTCCTTTGTCATGATTTAAAATGTAAGCCCATGAAAAATAAAACTTAATTATAATTGCCTTACATAATGTAAAACTTTTGGAGTGATTCACTTATTAGATATGTTTTGAGTATATCAGTTTTATTTTGTGTAGATATCATTGTATTTTTTAAATAATTCTGTTCTTTTAATTATAAAAGCTTATTTCAAACATTGATCATGTCAGAAGTATTGTTAAAATCAGCCCTGGAATCTTGTAAAGTAAGTGCAAATTAGCATATATATATATATATATATATATATATATATATATATATGTACACGCATTTTTTATTAAAAGACATGTTTATGTTTTTATATATGTCTATTTTGATACATGTTTTATTAAAATATAAATGCAAGGAGTAATTGATTTAATTTTTAGTTATTTTTTTTCTTGTTTACATATACAAGAGAGCATGTGTTTCAATACATCAAGTGTACGTATTATTCTTTCAACTATGCTTCAGTTCCTTTTCAAAATCTGGAGCTATATAGTTATATCAGTTTTCCAATAGTCAAATACTTTTTGAAACTTATTATTGGTCATTATAGTTGAGGATAACATCATAGGCAAGTGAGATTCTTTTTTGGCTAAATGTATTTTCAGTTAAATGCATTAAAAACTTCAATTTAATTGAAGAAAATTCTATTTAGTTTAAGATTTTTAATTTTATTGGTTTTTGATTTTAGTGTTAGAGATTCTAATAGTTGGATACAGTTAATATTAACATCTGCCTGTTCTAAATGTATGGAAAATGATGGCCCTAATCTCCACATGGGGAGTCCACAGGGTTAAGGACAATAATATGTATATTGTTTAGGAGTATCTATTTTATATTGGTGGAGATCTTGTTTCCAAGCAATGTTTGTCATTTTTAATATGTGCCACAATGAAAAATTTAGTGTGTGTTTTGGCCCAAATCAGTCATTTAAACAGGTTTTATTCAGAGACATAGACAAAATTTGTTTTAATAATTTTTTAAAGTAATTTTGAACAAGATAACAGATGTTTTATTCCAGTCTCTGTAAAAATCGTTCATGCATATATGTTCAAATATATTCAAATACTATCAAACATCATTAATCATTTTCAAGAACAAGAATTTTTTTATCATTTTGAAATCAAAGAACATGTTTATCAATTTGCTTTTCCATTATGGTGTTAGGTGTTTCGAACATTATAAATTGAAATCTTACTTTCAATATGTTGATGACATCAGATTACAACAGATGTAACATTGCTTCAAATTGGCAATATTAAATAAATTGAGTTTGTATATTTACACACTAGAATCAAGCATCCATTATCTTGCATGAAAAGAGAAAATCACAAAAAAATTATTAAAACAAATCTTGTATTTGATCGTCAATAAATAAAAAATGCTTATATATATATATATATATATATATATATATATATATATGTGTGTGTGTGTGTGTAGGTGAGAGGAGTATATATACCTGTGTAAAATAACCAACCTAAAATTTATAAGAAGGTGTGTGTATATAAAATAGCTGATTACAAATATATCTGTATATTTACAAGAGATATTTCATATAAAGATACAGATAAATATACATGGTTAGATCAATAATTTTGTAGTTTGTTATAGTAATTTAGCTGAATTTTAATCTAAAATTTTTAGTGCAATGACAAAGAAGCTTATGCTGAAAATTATTAAACTATAAACTTGTTAATGAACCTATGGACATACGTACTGTCTGTGTCTCTGTATCTGAAAATGTTGCAGACATACGTATACAAGTATCACGTACATACATATACACTCAGAGGAAGACTTGACTTCTTTCTGAAACAAATGTGAATGAATATGATTTATTAATAAATTAAGTTTTTTCTCATCTGTGCAACTTTTCAAAAGTTATGATATAAATGTGTCAGGTTACCTCCTCCTAATTTTCAAAACTGATCTTAGACACTCTCAGGACTATAAATACTCTGTGATAATTTTTATCACTCTCTTCTGATCTTAAACACTTTTTTACTCAACACTAAGGATTTGAAAGTACAATATACAATCGGCAATAATAGCAAATTTTCTTAAAGTTTTCAAACATTTATTTGACACTTGCTAGAAATTCTACATCAGTTCAACTTTCCCACAACACTGCTTCTATTAAATTTTCTATGCCAATATTATTCATGCATTGCAAACAAGCAAGGTCTTTCTCTGACAAAGCCCTTCCATCAAGGAACAGATACAATTGGACAGTATATCCAATTCAACATGGAGCATTAGAAAAAGACAAATGCTGAACAATTTATACTGCTGACACATTTTCCAGGGTGTGCTATATTCAACTAGAAAATAAGACATTACCCTGATGGCAGCAGAAGTACATTTCATTGAATCATGCATCTCAACCACACTTCCAACACCTTTTCTTTTCAGCTCATGATCACAGAAATAACTATACAAACTTTACATATGGGCAGAAAAAATTCTACCCACTGGAGGGGAGTATTGTTGGGTTACCTACGCCTAATTTTCAAAACTTTTCCCAGGACATACTCTCAGGACTATAAATAATTTGTGATAAATTTTTATCACTCTCTTCTTACTTTTTCCACTTACATTTCAACATGGGAAAATGCATGAACAATATATATATATATATATATATATATATATAAACACATACACACACATGTACATATACACATTCACTCACTACACATACTTTGCACCCAAAAAGTTGCCACATTCATTTGTTACACACATTATTGTCTTGTTTGCTTGTATACCTTTGTTGTTAATATATTATCATTTGTTTTTCGACACACACACACACACACACACATATATATATATATATATATATATATATATATATATATATATATATATAGGTTCTTGTCGTTTCTTAGCATTTCTTTACATGGACTCACATTCTGAATCTGCCATGTTTGTTGTGGGCATTTCAGGAGACACACGTATTTATCTTTCAACATGTACACTGGACTGCAACAAATATTATAAGGGTTATGTCTGAACCCTTACAGTGGACTTGTTTAGTGGATTGTAAATATCTCTCAGAGAATTTATACTCAAGGCTTAAACAATTCCAAGTCATCCAAGGATAAGAACAATTGTTGATTTGTGAGATCACTTTGTTGGGGGCTTCAAAATATTGGTTTAGTACATATTTAAACCTATAATCTCAAAGACAGTAGTTAATAAAGGTCTTATGTAGAAAAAAAAATTAACACATACTTCTGAACACCAAGACAGGTCAAGAGAAATTTTGATTTTATTTGACACATTACATAAGTTAGAAACTGTATAAAGAGACCTCCTCTATCTCTTTCCTCATTTCTCATTGTTTTTTGTTTTTTTAAAGACTTGTCCACTCACTGATTACAATTCTCTCCAAAATTCTTGCTTTCTGAACTCTCCTTTCAAACCCTTTTTTAACTCCCTCCTATCTCTCTCATGATGAAACATGTACTCTTGAAAACTGTTTGTCTTTAATTCTTTCTCTCTTAAAATCACAATTTAATAAATTCTCCCTTCCTATAACTTTTAATCATTTTCTCCTTAAAGCTTTTTCTTCTTCATTTTCTCAACCCTCAGATTCTCTGTTTTCTCTTTAGAGTTCTTTGCTCTTCTAACTTTCCATAATTCAAACTCTCCTTCTCTCTACCCGTCAAAGAACACCTTTCTCTTGAAATTCCACCCCAACACATCCTCCCTGGCTCTGTAATGATTTTGTTTCTCTTTTACATTCTTATCTGATTTCTCGACTTTTTTTTTCTCTCTCAAGATTTGTTTCTGCTGAGAAAAGGTCAGTGTTTTGCCTTTAGTTTGACTGCATTTTTGTTTTTATATTGTTATTATTCTATCTTGAGCAAGACTCTCTGATGCTTATCTAGAAAGCCTTTCCTCCAGTTGGAAACAATGAGACAACTTATTTGATTCATTTCACACTTATTTCTTAAATCATTTCAAACTGATTTAAATTTATCAAGGTTTATCTACGCTTTTCCAATGCAATTTTCATCTTCCTCTTAATTTAATTCCCATTTGGAATTTGCAATTCTTAAATCAAGCAAAAAAAGTAAAAGATAAAAGTGAATCATGATATATGTGCTAATTATGTATACACACATCTAATTATGTATGTATACATATATAATTGTACATGAATTTGTTTATGCTTGTAAATATAGTGACACATATCTGTACATATATATCAGTGTTTATAAATGTACATTAGCATTTGAGCTTGCACAAATATATATATATATATATATATATATATATATATATATATATATATATATATATATATATATATATATTATTTTTATTGTATAATCTACAGTTGAAACCTAGTCAAATTTCTTTGAAGTCACTGATCAAATTCAGGTTTCAGGTATTTAATTAACAATTCTTTTTACAGTTTATCTAATTTCCTGTGTGTAAATTACAAATTTTATGTAAGAAAATATTATACTTATTTTTCACAGCTTAACTATCAACTAGAAAAGCAGTAAATATGTTAAATTATAAGTAAACATTACAAACAGGCAAATCTGCTCACCTTTTATCTAACAAAATAAAATATTAATTAATTTAAATAGTTCTCCAAGAGAATTTTTACAGAATTCTATTAGGACACATACAAGAGATGCATCCAGGAATGAAAGTATAGCCCAAAACCAGCAGATATGAGAACTGCTTAAAGAAATCAATGATCCACCCTATCAAATGCTCTGAACTGATTCAAATTGATAAATGAAGCTTCTTCATTGACTTTTTCAATAATCAGGCAAACCAAATGAAGGTTGTCCTGAATAGTCCTGCCCCTCACAGAACAAATCTGCTGAGACTAGATAGGACAAACTGCAAACAGTTTCTCCTTTATGCAGGCTAGACAAAAGGTCATAACTGTGAAGATTTTGAAGTATCTAGTTTACTCATTGCTCATTTCTGAGTTGTAGTAAGAATAAAGATAATTACATCCTTTGTATAATGGTTTTGATCCCCCGTTTTCCAATATTGTGTGATCTTGTATCAGACTAAGCTAACCATACTCAAATAACTTTATAACCAACTGTAGTAGTAGTAATAATAATAATAATAATGATCACATTAGCCAATATTAAGTCAGTGTGTGCAAATATGTTTATCTTATGAATTGCAATAGGCAAAAACAATTTTCCAATTGAATTAAAAAAAAAAAATTTTACAATAACACATTTATATTCTTAAGTTGAGAGATAAAGTTTTATTAAAATACAAATTGAAGGAAAGAATTTTTTTAAGAATATCATTTGACTTTACCTGAAATAAAGATACAAAACATAACTTGAAAATAATTGTCTTCAATCGTAATTGAAGCTTTTCATGACTCTATCAGATTTTTGTGTCATGAAATTAGTGACATTACCGTCTGTAAAAAGATCAATAGGAGAATCAAGTCTAAAATACTGACAGGTAAAAGTTCCTTAAGAAGAAAACATTTACTACATTTTAGTAATTCTAATCATTTTAATTTTGGGTATATACACTGCTATGACAAAAGTCATAGATTAGCAGTATGCAAAGGTCATGGTAGATGGTGTCACTTTACTCTGTCTTGATATCATGGAAATGCTTAAATCTGTATTAAAACAAGTTAGGTTCCTCATGGAAAGGTGATATAAATTATGAGAGTTTACACAGGGCATGATAATGTATAACAAATAAATGGAATACTTTATTTCTAAAATTGTGGTGACATTTGACATCTACAGCAGTCCATGTGTACTGGAAATAGCTGACTGAAGGCCTTACCTCACACCGGAGGCTGTACAGTGGCTGATTGTAGGTCCTTAAAGATCATGATGAAAATGTTATGTGGCTACAATTTTCTGTAGTAAGAGACAAGTGACACCAGGCCAGATCATATCTATATTCAATGTAAGAGATCCAGATGTAGATATCTAACAAATCTCTTTAGTCTTCTTAGGAGAAGGAAGCAGACAGTCCACCAAGGAGCCCATGTTAATGCACCAACACCAGAACACAGCATCTCACCTGGGTTTGTGACATTACAAATTGGACCTTACAGGACTGGAAACATATGATATGTTCATACATGTTGTAGACATCATGAAGCCATGAATCTTAGCTATCAGTAATGTACTGTACAAGTTGTTGGTGGTTCCATAGTAGTTTGGAGTGTATCATTGTGGTATAGCTGGAGTCTGCTGGTCTGCCTAAACACATCATTGACCAGTAACCACTGCTTTATGATTATTTATACCCATTAATGTACTTCACGTGCCCTAACAATGATAGGTTATTGCAGCAGGATAGTGCACCATGTCATTAGGTTGAAGTTGCCTAGAACTGATTTGTGGGACATTCTTGAAACTTCTTATGAATGGCATAGCCATCATATCTGTTTGACATCAGCCCAATTTGAGCATTTATTAAACATGGTGGAGAGGTGTAATCATGTGTAAAATCCTGCACCTATGGATATCAGGGTCTTTTGCACAAATGACACGGCTCAACATGTTTTGACATATCAGTTTATAACCTGGAATAATAAGACTGCCTCCATGGCAAACAAACTGATCAGATAAAATATACAAAGAATACGGAAACTAATTTATACAAATTCAGTTTTTATATCTGCAAACATAATCAATTATGAAATATTACAAAATGAAAGAAAGATATTTAAGACTGAATTTTTGAGTTCATAATTTTGTTTTTGATAATGGCTTAGACCACCAGAGAGTAATGATAAAATTAAATTATAAGGACACTCCAATAAAATGCATTTACTTTCTTAAGCAAAGATAATAGACAATTATAAGCACAATGTTTTAAAATAAAGCAAAGAAAAAAGAAATGAAGGAAAAAATGAAATTGTTAAAATGGGGTATAACTGAAGCCTGAAAACAAAAACAAAAAAAATTAATTAAAATTCAGAATTTCAATCACATGTAATGTTCCAAAATGTTTGAAATTTTATTTTATGACTGAAAAGAAAAGAACTCCGAGGAGAAAATTGTTACTTCATCATAAGTTATCTTTATTATTTCACTGGGATGAATACAGTGTTTTCAAAAACATTCTGATATCTCCTCATGTCATTTTTGGCAAATGATTATCAACTTTACTTATGGATCTATATAGAGGCCAAAGAGTTGGCTTATTTAAAGTAAAAGAAAGATATTTGTCTATCAATAAACATAATTATAGATTGCTTTATGATTTAACTAAAGTACTTACACTTGATCATCTAATAAATATAAAAAATATATATTTCAGAAACCTAATAATAAGCTTCTAGATAACAACTGAGCCACCATTACATTCAAGAAAATAAAGAACAAATCTACTCTGTCTGATCTGGAAAATGTCAGATGTAATTTGTTTAAATGTCATAAATTTTGACTTGGCTTTTTCTATGGGAGTGTATTCATAAGCATTATTTCAGTAAATGGCTAATTTCTTCTGTCCACTTCTAATAACATAAAAATTTAGCTTGAAAATATACAAGCTTAGACTTGTATAAACGGTTTTCTATTTATTCATTTTTTTATTATTTATTTATTTTTTTTAGCCTAAGACAAAAAATAGTATTGATCAAAATATACAATTGTGCTCTAAATAAGCATCAATGAAAAAATTATATTTAAAAAAAGCAACTTTTAATATATATTTTGAACTCAATATATCATCAGTCAATCAATTTATATATATATATATATATATATATATATATATACATAAGAAATATTCTGTTTTTTTCTTGTCAGAACACACTTTTGGATTGATAGATTCATGATTAAATAAAGTTTGTTTTTATTCATTCTCCCTAAAAATAATAACTGTAGAAAGGGAAACCTGTGACCATTAAAGATATTTTTCATAATTTTCTTAAATTTATGTTGATTTCTTAAATAAGCTATAGCATAAAATTACTGTGAACATGATTAACAACTAAGCAACTACTAAAAGCTCTCATCTTACAAACAAGATCTGGAAAAAAGCAATGTGAAGAAGAAAAAAGAGAAATTTAACCCTTTGCTGTCATGTTTTAGTTATAATTTCATTCTTCATCCTCAGTTTCAGTGATAATTAACTTGTTCCTCATTGTTTTCACATCATGTAACAACGAGTGTAATGACTGAATATTCTTAACATGTCTGCTGGAGAAACATCTAATTTCCTGTACAATTTAACCAAAATCTTTATGCAGACTTTCTGTTAAAATAAAATCGTCTGCAAGATTTCTATTAAAACAAAAATACAAGAAAAATACCCAAAAATAAATTAACAAAAAGCTTGAAACAAAGGTCCACCAATAAAAAAAAAAAAAAAAAAAGAAAAAAATATCTTTATTGGTGTTGAACAAAATATGTTTGGCTCTGATGACAGCAGTTGAATTTTCCTCTGCAATAGAAAAAAAAGGAAGCTTTGACAAGGCTTTTATGTTGACAAATCAGCACAGTTCTAAGAAAACTAATTAAACCATACTCTTCTATTTCTTTTGTTTTGGACTCAATCTTCAATAACCTTTTTTTCTCTTGCTCTTACAAATGTTTCTTTGTCTCATTTTTAAAAATTAACATTTTACGACTTTTGTAATCTGAATTGTCACAATGATAGCTCAGTGGTTAAAGCACTGGACCAAAGGTTTCTCAACTTTATAGATCAAATCCTAGTAATCCTATCCATTTCCTTCAGCAGAAAAGTTGATCCTTGGATGTCCATTTTGTACTTCTAAAATCAGAAACTCTTATGCAGTCAGTGTAATAGCAGCAGGAGTGTTTTTATTATAGCTTGGTTATTTGCATATTAGTATAATAGACAGTTATTATATAGAATTCTAATCACATGAGTGCCTCAGAGTTGTGGCCTTATGCCAGACAAAGCCATACTTCATAAATCTCAATAACCAAACTGAAAGAACAAGTCATGTTATGCACTGACTTCCCCAAACTGTTTTTAAAATGAGCACATTAGTTCTAGAACATCAATGTAGAATTCCAGATCTCAAAATTTCATTCAAGTATAAGTCTTGGCTGGCTATTAAATATATTTAAAATACTTTAAATCACAGACCAGAATTCAACTAAACCAATTGCCATTCACCAATTCCCTCTACAGAGATTAGTCATGTACACAATAGCAAATTCTTTGATATGAACATATAAAGTCAGATAATAGTTAACACATCAATGCTTGATATAACCGTGCAAGTCTTATTTTATTTTTGGAGAGAGCTGCAATCCTCCCTTATATTTATTTTCCTAATTTTGAATGTGTTCTTCAACTGATTTATGCTTTTTAACCATGAAGGATTTAGAGTTTCATGCCTTTCTCAAAAAAAAAAAAAATTCAAAGTGCTAATCTTGCAGTTAATAATAGAATTTGTAAAGTATTGAATAAAGTGTTATCCGTATATCCATTTCTCATATTTCAAAGCAACGTTTTATAAGTGATCTTTCGGAAAAGAGTTCAGTAGATAAAACATGAAGCTTAAGACTACAAAGTCCGCAGTTCAGTTACAAATATCTCATTTCAAAAGTAGTCTAAAATATTTCATCTTATGTTCTAGTAAAACCTTTATAACTTGATGGTATCAATAGAAAAAATAAATAAGCCATGAATGATAGCTTAAACTGAAAACCAAGTGAGTGATGTTTATCATTTGATCTGCATATGAGTTAATGAGAGTCAGTAAAGCATGATTTTATTTTAATCATTTAAGAAAGGTTTCTTGGTTAGCCTGAGAACTTTTCAGCACTCTCTCTTATATAAATAATCATGTTTTTTTAAGTGAATATAGAGGACTCTACTGTTGATCTTCAGCATATGAGAGTCCAGGAGTTCAGTTCTTAGAACAGTCAGACTATCCACACATATGGTTTGATTTTAGTGGTGAATGCTTATGCAGAACTGACCACACTTTTTGGAAAAGCCAAGTACAGAGAACTGGTATACAGTGTGCCACAAGGTCGTGAAAAAACCCTCCTCAGGTTTTGAATTCAAGTTATTGACTGGGTGCTATCCAAGGCTATAGTATCCAGTCTGTCTTGCTATTTACCCATAGTTAAGGAGTGAAGATTAGGATTCATACCTGTTCCAACATTGTAAGCAAATGTAATGAACTCGGATGGTTTTCAGATTTGGCTCTCGGTTTCCTCAATGCAAGCTGCTATCCATTACTCCTCCATCCATCCATCCATATATATATATATATATATATATATATATATATATATATAATATCAGTGGTCTAGTGTCTGAGCCTTTTATATATATATATATATATATATATATATATATATATATGTGTGTGTGTGTGTGTGTATTACCCAAAGCTGTAAGCCTTAGCAGTAATTTGGTTGGAAATCTATAAAATTTGCTAGTATTTTAGATCTATCTTTCCTTTCAAAAATCTGTAGAAATGAATGTAATTTGATTTTCTGACATATCAATATCACTATTGATCCTCATTCCACAAGATCATTTATTTTGGCCCAAAGAAAGTTTACAGTAAATTTGTCTGTACATTGTTCTTTGTAATTAAAGTACAAATCAAATAAAGAGAATTTTCTGCTATTGTCAGTTTTTTCATAATGGTACAATATCTGAGGTACATAATTATCAATCTCTCTCTCTCTCTCTCTCTATATATATATATATATATATATATATATATATAAGAGTTATTCTGTTTTTTCTTGGCACAACTTTTAGATTGACATATTCATGATTAAATAAAGTTTTTTTTTTATTCATTCTCCCTCAAAATAACTGTAGACAGTGAAATATATTATTGAATTGTTTTAGAAATTTGTTCTTACAAAAAATAGAACAAATATTTTCTCATTCCAACAATCTTTAATGGCTTGAGTGTCAGTACTGAACATTTTTCAATGTTGGCTATAAACAGCTCTTTGCAAAGCTATTCTTAAACCATGAACCAGATATTTTCATCAGTGTTATGACAAAATGACATTAAATTAATTTCTTCTGTTAGTCATTTTCTGGTTTTATTCAGATCTTCACGAGAGGTGAAGAGAGCCATGGTGTCTATGTCTGAATTCTTCATTTAGTCCAATCTTTCTTGACAAATTGCACAATGAAATTTATCTTGAATGGTCACTCTTCTCAAGTTTTTTTGCATTAATGTGGCTATTCTCCAATGCTCTATCCAGTGAATATGCTTTGTTTCTTGTCTTCAACAACAATCTTCCTGATGTCTTCAGTTACCAACTTTTAATCGATGTTGACGACACAACTATTTATTCCTGTCTTACTAGTAAGTCTGATAGTTTCAATAAAATCAAATTAGCAGGTGCTTTCAAAACTGACCTTTAATCTGTTGTTAAATGGGGCAACAAATAGCTTGTAAAATTTGTCTCTAAAACAAAACTGCTATCTTTAATCATCTTAGAGAACCATTTTTTCCTACTATCAGCATGGTTGATGCCAATCTCCCCCCAAAAAAAATCTTTTGTGTCTTCTCCCAATCACATTTTTCACTGGTATGAAGGGGAATGATTATATTTAATTAATTGCTTGGTCCACTGCTAGTGTCATGCTAGACAATTTTTCTCTCCAGAATCAATCTTGCAAGATTATAAGTCTACTATTTATTCTGGCATTAAATATTGTTGCCACATCTAGTCTGATGCTCCTGCTATATATCTCTCAATCATTGACAAAATTTAAAGAAGAATCTGCAATGTTATCAATCCTGACTTAGCATATCAGCTTCAATCACTTTCCCACTGTTTTAACATAGCTTCCCTGGGCTTTTTCTATAAATATTTTCATGGCAATTGTTCTTCTTTGATATCTCCACTTTATAAATTTTTATCGTAATACTAGGTTGGCAACTCAGTCTTATCATTATACTGTTGAAATAACTAGATGTAATCATAAATTCTACACTAACAATTTCTTCTCTCACACATCTTGACTGTGTAAATCGTTTTGGGTTTTGTGCTTTCCTGCCAACTATGATCCACAAAAATTTAAATGTAATGTTAGTTACCATCTTCCGTCTTTCTTTTTCCTGTATTTTATTGTCTTTTCTCCTCACTAACATATTTTCTCATATTCTTTTGCTCTCAGTAACACCTTGTGTCTTAGTGGCTTTATCACCTTGCCTGGGTATTTTCATGCAGTAATCACAATATAATTCTGTTATTGTCAAAGTAATATCACAATTATTTTCTCATTTTATAATAAAAAAAGGATTGATACCAGAATGATATAAACATTGGAATGTTATCATCACTTAAAAGTTTATCATTTGTAGGATGCTATACAAGATAATTTTAAATTATAATTTTTAAAAATAACTGTGCCACCCATAAAATAATTGCAGACATTAGTTTAGTACTTTTCTAAAATCTTCAATTATTGTACATACTTTAATATTTCCACTTTAGGTTAAAAAAAAGAATATGATTCTTTAGCCTATCAGCACAAATATACTTCTTATATTTACAAGGGTCAGTGCATTTATGTACTTATAAAATAGGCAAGACCATCTTAGTTTCTATGCCTATGTAGAGACACATGCAAATGAATACAAACAGATATTAAGATGCACATACTCTTCAGTCTGCACTAATATATGTGCTAGTGTATACGCATTTGTGTATGCTTACATATATTCTAACACAAACATAACTATGCATACAGGCATCTGTATACATTTTGCTCCAAGTTATAAAGACTAACTTTCAGAAATCAATTTAGAAGAAAAAGAAAATTGGGAAGGTAAAGGATGTTTTATAAAAAGAAATAGTTTTAGATATTTGTTACCATCTGGGATAATCATTAATGTAATAATGGTAAGGATAAAGGAGAGATGCAGATCAAATAATAACAAAGAAATGATTCTTGGAAAAAAAAATAACTAGGAAGGAGAAAACAAAGCAAGATCGTTATTGTTGTTCTGGACCTTACGATAAAAATAATAATGGTCAAATTACAGTTGGTTTTAAAATTGGAGAGGAAAATAAAAGGTTCAGAATTTGTGAGAAAATTGTGGGTCAGTTTAGGAAAGAGAGAAGGATGGAAAAAAAAAGATGAAAGTAACAATGGACAAATTCTTATTCTATGTGCTGTGTCCTTTCAAGACAGTGGTTTCCAAACCTTTTTTTTTCTCTTGGCTGCATTTTTGGAATGAAAATCTGCTTGCATCTCACTAAATTTTATGTGATAAAAAGTACATTAAAAACCCCCCAAAAAAACAGGCTTAAAGGGAGATAACTGTGAATTCAAAGTCAGAACATTATCATTGATAACCCCCTCCTCCAATTTGTGGAGCCTAGTTACTATATTCTTAATACTTGATATAATGCAAAAATATCACAATGATAAAATCAGTCAACAATTATTTAAAACTATTTATACTGGGATTCATGCACGCAATTACAAGTAATCCATAATAATATTTTAAATTTTGGAATCTTATTTATTTTGGCATATAATTTTTTTAAATAGTTTCTAAATCTTTGATTGTTTTTCTATCATTCTGCCTTACCTTCTACCCTCTACTGATGCACCTCTGAGGTGTACTGTGCTATTTGGGAACTGCTATTTTAGTACATGAATGATTGTAGTTCTTAGTAAAGTTTTTTTTTTTGCTATCTCTCCTGCTTCCTGTTTCATCAGTCATTTACAGAAGCTCACTTGGTAGGCTATTTTCTGCTTTCTTCTATCCCACTTGTCTTCAGTATGTCTTATGAGTGTCAAATTCGCCAAGCCTTCTTTCATCATTATGTTTCATAGAAATTTCAATTGTCTCTTTCTGATTCTAAATTCT
The DNA here is from genome assembly GCA_963932145.1 of Acanthosepion lycidas. Taxonomy (NCBI): domain Eukaryota; kingdom Metazoa; phylum Mollusca; class Cephalopoda; order Sepiida; family Sepiidae; genus Acanthosepion; species Acanthosepion lycidas. The sequence goes on from OZ010586.1 coordinate 115,283,044, forward strand.
GATTATAAGAGTGCATTTTGTTTCCATTTTTCCTAAAACTTTATCATTCCTATATGTTTGGCCCATGGTATTCTCAGCATCCTTGTGCAGAACCACATTTCTGTTGCCTCAAGTCTCTTTATCATCTGTAAAGCCTCTTTATCATCTGTCCTGCATTCACTGCCATATAGGAGCTGATATTACATAACAGTTCAGCATTTATTTTTTTTTATTATTAAGGATGAAAAGGTGGAGTGGAAATGAAAATTGAAGTTTGAATGACAGGCATATAGGCAATAAGGTTCTGATTAGAAGTCAAACAGAGAAATTGTTAAGTGTCTAATCTTCCGACATAACCCTTTTGAATTCAATATCATCCTTATTTATTCAGTTAATGCATTTTGCACCACTCTCCACCATAATTGCAGTTCATGGTGACATTCAAGGTAAAAATAGTGCAATGGCTTGCTGGTTCCTTTTGCAACGGGATGTTGAGGTTACCTGTACTTCCTCTCAAGCAAAGCTGTTGACCCCTGAGGCACAGCTCTTATGCCCATGCTGGCAACTGACCAATGGCTGCTTGGCACAGGTGGGTTGGGGAGAGGTGTTCCTCTTCACCAGTTACGAAACGCTTCTTACTATCTTCTGACAGTTTAGCCAAGGTATCGCCATTACAATGCCCATGTGACTTCTGGAGCCATGTGTAAGAGTTAGATGTATGTCCAGTACAATTCATCTAAGTAAACCATGGTCAACTGCTTCACTGCAAAGGTACTACAACTGACAATACACCCGACTTACACAATGAATTCAATATATGATTTTTATTTTTGTTCCTAAATTGAAAATATATATATGCCATATATATGTAAGCCATTTTTTTCATAATAAAATTGGTAAAAATTACTGGATATATTTATATAATAAATACAACATGAATTTTAATTTCTAATTCTGGTTTTTATTTACAAAATATTTTTGCTGGCATGAGATTTTACGATGCAATTCAAGGCTTGTTCATTATATTATAAATAAATATATATCATATCTGAATTATTGATATTTATTTTTTAATTTTAGATATATAAAGATCCAAAATTTACAATATCCTGTTTCACTTTGTAGTTATGTTTCTTGTGACCCATACTAATCTTTATATATATAAAATAAAAAATTTCAAACTTTATTTTGGAAATTGGGAAAAGGTTAAATAGACAAGATGGAACAATAAAAAAGATGCTAAAAACAATGGCAAGATAATAAGAAATATTTTGCCTTTAAGAATGACATCACAGAGATCTGAGAAAAATTAAAAGGATAAGTAAAAAGAATGGATTGATCATCAAATAAATATCTGAAGAAGTTCATGTTACAAATATGAACAAAGAAAAGATTAAAAATATTAAGATTATTAGTTAAAGATATGAAAGTAACCAAATTCCCACCTGGGCAAACAAGTAGATGAAAACTGATTTTTCACTTATAATTTTATGTAATAATGGAGTAAAAGTTTACTTTTAGATTAATATCTGGAGCTGCTAGAGATTATTTTTTTAAGTTGGTATTTTTTAAATCATTTTTGAAAAGATAGGCAATAATTGACTTTGAAAAATGTGAAGGAGCTTTCTCTTGCATTAATATACATAAAACTGGTTCTTGGTTGTGACCTGTATCACACACAAATGTCTTGTTCAAGAACTTTTAATAATTCTTTTGAATTTAACTTCAACCATCATCAACTTTGAACTTCCATTTCACTACCTACAATGCTAGAACAAAGCATTAATCCACCTATCTACTGTTACCTTCTAAATCATGTTGGTTGACTGTTTTTATGAAGAATCCAACTGTTGCATCACCACCAGTTTCATGCAATGTACCTCAACATTAATCAATAAAAATTACAAGTGAAAAATCAGTTTTGATATTCCAAACCACTTACCATTAGACTACCTGCCAATTACCAGAGATATACACTGGCTCATTTTGCCCATTTAGAGAATTTGAGAGGGATTGGATTGTGGGTCATTAAGAGACTAGATAGCCCTTTTGGAGAATTACTGCACATGTTAAACATGATATGTTGGTCATAATGTAATATTAGCAATAGTTATCAAATGAACATTCCTTTATCCATGGACCTTTTTTGGCATGGCCATGTAGTATACATACTTACAAAGTTTGATGTATTGTAAAGGTAGCAGTACCAGACCATGTGGCATCAACAGCATAGATCATAGCAAATACGACTGCAGCAGAAAGAGAGGCACATCACTTTTACTACTGCCACAAAAGTTATGCATGTCTTCTGTTGTGTCTTGTGAGTGTCACCTGGGAAAAGATTGAATAACCCTCCACAGTATTTAGTGATGAGAGAAATTTTTACCTTTAAGCAAGTGATGGTTATTTACATATGTCATGATAAGAGAAATATTTTCCAGAGTATATTCACCCACAACATGAAGGCTCAATATCTGGCATCATAACCTTAAGTTAAAATTCTCATTCCCCTTTAGTATTTGTTGACAGAAAATTGAACAATGCCATGTATATCCAGAATATTATCCAACCCACCCTGCTGCCCTTCCCGTAACAAGAAATTGATATACTATATGATGCCCTGTTCTACTTAACATGATCTCCAAAATGCTCAACAACTTCCCTGGCCAGCACTAACACCATTGAATATATATTGTTGCATACTCCCTCTCTTCTGAGAAGATCTTTTGGTTGATGCGGTCAATTCCACAACAAAGCTGCATTCTTCTCTCTCAGCTGTCTTCTAGTCAGGTCATCACTACTTGGTTTGTTTGGCAGTAAAATGAGAATTTCGACAAAAGGGATTTTTAAATTTATCTATTTTATTAACATGTCGATGTGTACATTTTTAATGAGCCAGTGGGGTCGCTATATCACCCCACTAGGGAGCAAGTTCCCCCAAGACATGAAATAACCACGTCCAATGTGTATGCTGTGTCAAACTAAACTAACTGAAAACACTTTCTAACTCTAACATTCCCACGTTCAGCTCAGCCAATCGAAATCAACTTCCTTCTTTTGTCTACCAGCTGACCCTAAGGTCAGTCTTAGAAGGTCTGAACCAAATACACTACCACTAAAAAATAATGGTCTGAAAATATTATTTAACAATATTGGTACATGATAGGACAACATGTGACATGTTCAGTCAGATCAAATTTCAACTCAACAAAAAGTAAAGAGGTGTGGAATTATATATTACAGGATGATATTTACCATTCATATTTTTTTGTTTCTTTTTGGTCATACTAAATCTCGCCCAATGCAATAGTCAGGAGCCACTTATGGCAGAGGGTTACTATTAAAAGGTTGATTGGATGAATGAGATGTGTGATAAGAATGAAAGATGTGGTAGGAAGTGAATAGAAGGATAAGGAGGATAGATAATGATTGAACCTTGATTTAATGAAGTTAAAATTACAGTTTTCAGGAAAAAATCCATACAGAAGTCTGTTCCATAAAGAAGCAGCTCTAGGAAAATGCTGAGTGAAACTTTGTTCTTACATTTGAAGTGAGGAAGATTTAACTTGATAGAAGTAGCATGGCATATCCTAGTTGTAAAGGTCTGAACTGGTGGAACTAAACAATGGAATATTAATCTGAACATTTGCCATGGGAGAAGTAATAGGCTTGTGACATGTGCCTATGGCAAAGAAATTACCAAATGGAAAATAAATCTTTCTCTGGCAAGACCACGTGAATTATTTTAAATTTTGTCAAAGTTGGAAAGAGAAGACTGAGCATTTCCAGCCCAGATATGGCAGCATACCCCATTAGCAGACATGTGAGAGTACAGGCCTGTATTAATGCTAAATGAAGATGTTCAGTGTATTCATATAGTTTTTGATTAATACTGATACAAACCTTACTTTGGAGTATGCACACATATAGATCTGTATATGTGGTATCATTCACTGTAATTTAACTAAATTAGCAGTAGGGAATTGAAACACATTTTCAAATTATTACAATTTTATTTTTTGTCAGTATGTATACATGTCTATTGGTCCATTCTGATTTCTCTACTTTCTCTGTCATTGTATATATATATATATATATATATATATATATCTAAATAAGTAAATCAATATGTTTGGTCTAATATTGAGAAAAGCATTTATTTTACAGAACAAATATTTATTTTTCAACATAAACTTCTTCTTTGTCAATACACTTAGATTCGTTGTGAATATTCTTCAGAAAGTTCAAATATTAAATTGCTAAAATTTTCAGATCAAAATATACAAAATGTATTGGGTTACAAACATTGATCTACTCTCCTATATGTATTTATGTAAGTACACACACACACACACACACACACATACATATATATATATATATATATATATATATATATATATATATATATATATATATATATATATTGTGTATTTGGGCTCTTTTATACAGGTTTCATTAAAAATGACTGATAAGGTACTGTGGTTAAGTTTTTGATTTAATTTTTCTTGTGTTCTTATAATGTTCTTATTTCTGGATGTAAATCTACAAGAAAAATAAAAAACTTAACTGCACTACCATGTCAGTCATTTTTAATGAAACTTATATAATAGCCAGCTATTCTTATTTTCCGAGAACACCTGTCTGCTAGGGTAGCTAGCTAATCCCTATTGCAGATACTTGTTCAGGTACATTTGTGTTTCTTTAATAGCCAAAGAGCTCACCTGTGGTTTATACTCCCACTATGCTGAATAGTTTAGCTATAGTTTCTGGAAGGGAGAGCACATAATCTGCCATTATTAGCAGTTTGACTGATGCCAGTATGCTCAAAACCTCACTAATGATCACTTGTGATTTTCTACATATATATGCACAATGGTGTGTACTGAGAATTTGTGCAACTAAATTTTTTTTATGAGTGTTTCTCAAACAGGAAAAATTTGGCATCAAATAACATTTTTTTTATGTAGAAACTGCCCAATAAAAACATAAGTCTTTAGTCCAAGACTGGATTTGTTTTTTCAGAAATCACTTCTACGTAGAATTCATGACCCAAGCCTCTCTGTCCCAACTTTGCAATCATGCATTTATTTTATTTTTTTTTAATTAATTATCTTTAGTTTCTGTTTCCATTGATGTTGCTGGATACAAAATTTTACCATTGAGGAAAAACATTTCATCTTATTCTTAATGGCAAAACTTTTTAAATTTGATGATAATTTGCAGTGCATTATAAGTTTAAATACCTGGCATATGTTTTTGGATGAAATTTAAAAACATGTACCAGGTATTTAAACTGCCAAGAATGTTGATTTTCTTTAATTTGAACTATCCTTGGGTCACTTTGGTTATGTTTTTTGACCTGTTGATAGATAAAACAGTGACACAAGTAAACTTTTCTGGTTGATTTTGAAGACAGTCTTCGCAAGAATTTGGTGGTACATGACACTTCCTTTTCCTTTTATAGTGACAAACTTTCCTGGTTCAGATACAGAGAAATGTAAAGTATCACAGATTCAAGTGGGGGTTTGTATTTGCTGAATGGTCAGTTATGCCAATTTTTTGCCATTTCAGTCAAAGAATACAACTCATCATAATAGTTTTCACCACACCTTCTGTGTTAGTGAAGTATAATTTTGCACAAATGTCAGTTTTGCATGAATGCATTGATTTTTTTTTTTTTTTAAGCATCTTTTAAGCCACCTTACTTTTCAAGTCGGTCTTTCTTCTTTTTTTCTATTTTTCTTTACTGTTCTGGAGGTTCTACTCATGTATGCTTTAACTCCAAGTTCAGAAATAGTAACACATGATTAGTAAGAGAACATTGAACAAATTCTCATTTGATTCCTGCCAACAATTTTACTGTTGTGACTCCTCCAATTTGAAACAACTGCTTTTACTTTGCTCAAAAAAGCAATTTTAAGGTTTTGGTAATATTTTTGTACATGATTTTATTTCATTTTTGCAATTAGAAATACTTACTGACTCTACTGATCATACAAAAATGAACAAATATCATGTGGTACATGGAATAAAGAGTTGGCTTTCTTGTTAAGACAATAAATGAATTTACTTGGATAATTCTATTTTATTTTTTAATCCCTTTGTCCTACTCATGGCAATGAAACCACTAAAATACAACGGGTTACTAAGAGTAAAAAAAGAAAACTGAAAAATGTTATTGAGTAGAAAGGATGATAAAAAGAGCAGGTTTTTAAAAAAAAAAGAAAGTTAAATTAATTTAAACTTTTGAAAATTGTAGTTGTCAGGAAAGCAAAAAGTTAAAAAAAAAAGTTCCGCAGGTTAGAAGTGCAAGAGAAAAAACACTATTAGAATAAAACCTATGGTTACATCTACCAATTTCAACATTAAAATAATGAGACCAACCTGCCAGTCTAATTCTCAATGCTTATATTCATGAAGTTGGTGTACCAAAAACAAAAGCTCATCAGAACAATTGCCAATAAAATATTTATTGAAAAGATACTGTGAGGCTATATTATGGTGGTGGGAAAGTGATTGAAGCTGAGATGTCACATCATGACTGATAAAATGGAAGATTCTTCTTTGAATTTTTTCAAAAATCTCTAGATACATAGTCAAAACATTAAACCAAACATGATAAATAAATTCAATACTACATTTGCTCTCTGATACAGAAGTAAGCAGAGACTTTTACAGAGTATTTTCTTAATGAATGTAATTCCTCAAAATAAATTCTGGCTTTTTTATCTTTTGTTTTTAATTTTAGATGCAAAATATGTTGTTTGATGTGTAACATTATACATTGGGAATAACATGCAATTTTGCAAGTTTTCCTCTGTAAGGCATAGATTTTTACAACTCGGTGTATATTAAAAAAATGGAGTTTTTTTTTAACGAGGTTCAACATGAACTGCTGATGTACAGAACTTACCCTGCCTGTTGGGTAGGACTCTTACAATTACTTGCACTTTCAATATTAAAAATAATCATAATATGAGAAGTAGCAATAATAGTTGTAGCAGCTATGCTACTGCTACCAATAATGGCAGTAATGATAATTAAAGATGAAGAAAAAAAGAAGAAAACAATAGAAGCAAGAAAGAAACCTGATTTTTTTCTTCTGTTGTTCAAGCAGAAATAATAGAGAGATTAAAATACCTCAAGTTGTCTTTGAAGGCTGTGAAAGAGTGAAGAAATTGACAGCAGCAAACTAGTCTTCTTTGCAAAACATTTTCAAAAGCACTATCTCAATTAATGATATTAACAGAAAAGATTACAAACGAGAGGAGAAAAAAATTTAAACTATCTTCTGCTTAAACAGATAGAGGGTGTTGGCAGTGGATGGGATAGTGTTTTGTATGTTATTTTTTTAAATTAAAATTCATTTAGTCAAAATTTCTTTTTCTTGGGGAAAAAAAAAATAAAAGAGACAAGTAGTAAAGGGAAAAGAGTTGAAAAGAAGGAAATAAAGAAGTGAATGAAACCTGAACACTGCCTTCCCAACCCAAATCTGGTCCTACCCTTTATTCTCATAACAACAAAAAATTAATTTTATTTTAGTCGATTGAAAGGAAAGAAGAAAGAATATCCAAAAAAAAAAAAATAAAAAAAAATAAGTCCCTTCTTTTCATCAGTTTCTCTTGATGCAAATAAATAGGATCCAATCTTGGAGGTGTATGGCACTTTAAGATTTGGGAATATTATTTTGTAACTGAGCTGCTAGCATTAATTTTACTTTTGGGGCATATCTTATCATTAGATCCCTTCAACCATTCTCTTACCCTCCTGTTTATTATACTCTCATCTTTCTCTGTCTTGTTCACTTCATTAACCATTTTCGCTTCTTCCTCCTGAGAACCTATTTTCTTTTCTTTTTTGTTTTCTTCTAACCATTCCTCTATACAATATCTTTCTTTCTTGTCTCTTCCTTCTCTCTTAACATTTTAGTATCTCCTCTTCCTTCTCTTATTATTTCTCTTTAATTTCTTCACTCATAAATCTTTTTCTCTTTTTCAACAGCCCACCATCAGTTTCTCCTAACATTTATTTTTATCAACAACACTTCTTCTTCTTCATAGCATTCCCATCCTCATCAGATCTGAACATCAACCTTTTATTCTCTCACACATTTTCTCTCCTTTCCATTAACAAGACTAACATCTTTTTCTCCTCCTTTTCCTCTGCATCATTCAAGCTCAGTGTTGATACTCTCTTCACAAGTTTTAATTCTCATTTTACTAAATCACTTCCCCATCCTTACCTTCTCCTCATCTCTTTATTATAGCCCATCTTCTCCTCATTGTCCTCCTCTTCTCTTTTTTTAGAACACCTTTCCTTCTCTCTAGACTCCCACTTCATATTCTTTCTCTATTTATGTCTCTTTATTTCTACCTTTCTTATTTTTAATACTCACTTCTCTTCCTCCTCATTCCTATCATACCTGTTCTTTCTTTTTCTCTCCAATACCCACTCTCTCTCTCTTTCCCGTTTTCTTTACTCTCCTCTTTATAGTCTCTCTCCCACAATTGTCTCTTATTCTTATCCCTTTCATCCACCTCATTATTTTCCTTACTTTATTGTTAACACTGACTCTCCTTTCTCTTGTAATTATTTCCCTTCATTTTATTCAGTTATAATCTCCTCCCCTTCTAGATTATTCTCCTCTGTCCTTCTTTTTGTTGGTCTTGTTCTTGTGATAACCATTTAGAGAAAAATACAGAAGACAATATGTTCATTCTGTATCAGTTTTTCATTAAAGTTATTTTAAGAAACTTTTTAATAAAAACAAACTTAAAAATTCTTTTCATAAAAATAGATAAAAAAATCTTTACAGCCCGTGTAAAAATTAACAAGTAAAGTGCAAATAAAATGTTTTACTGGTCTACACTATTTCTGTCTCAAAGCCCTTTTAGCATAATTTTCAGGGGATAATAAATAGCAATAAAGTAATAAATAATAAGATGAATGATTGAGTAAAAAAAATAATTAAAAATAAAAGGAATAGAATAAAATGAACTGTATTTTCACTTAAAGTAAAATAACAACAAAAAAGGAGATATTTAAAGAGATATTTATTTTAACAAACACAATTCTTTCAAAGTACATTCGGATTTTTTTTGGTCTCTCTCTGTATTAGAAAGTAAAGAAATACAGTACATCTTTTATGCATTCAAGCAAGGGGCATCTTGAGACATATTTGGGACATTTTCACATTGATTTCTTGTGGTTCTTTTTCTCTCTTCCCTCCTCATGCTTATTTGGGAATTTCATCATTAAGCTAAAAATCTATTAATTGAAGTTTTCAGTACTTTATGAATCTGCTTGTAGAGATGAAGTGGACATTTTTGTTTTAATCATTTCACTGCAAACAAGCTCATAAGACACAAGGGGGTTACTGAGTGTGAAAGAAAAAGAAAAACATTATTAAGGAGCAAAAACAATAAAAGAGAAGAAGAACAGTAGATAACAATTGACTTTGTATTTTTAAGATGTAAGTTGAATAGAATGCATAGAGATGGAAGAGAGTTTTTTTTTAAAGGTAAGATGTGTGATAAAAAAAAAACTGTTAGCATAGAACTTATGGTTACATCTAGCAATTTCAACTATAAAATGATGAGATCTAACTGCCAATCTAGTACTGCACATAAATTCATAAAGTTGAGGTAAAATAGAGGAAAGTTTTTAAAGCAGTTGGCCATTTGAAGAGGATTATATTTTTGTGAGATTTCTTCTGATATGCTTAAGTAATACATGACATCATGTATAGATCAAATTACACAATTATCCACAAGAAACAATAAATTCGGATAAATTTTGATCAAAAAGTAAATTACAAGAAATATAAAATATAAAAAAATTCAAAGAAAATTTTATCTATTTGTAGAACAAAAAACAGTTGTTCATTTTTTTTTTTTTTTATATTTGAAGCACATTATTTATTTATTGCCATCATGAACCATGCAGTCAGTGTTACTGCTGGTAGAAATTTAAATCTTTCTCTTGAGACATTTTTCAGGGAAATAGGTTTATCAAGTCCACTAGCTGTTATCATTCTTTCTAGTATTGATGGGCACTTTCTTAACTTTTTGTTGGAAGTAGTTTAGGGTATTAACATCTTGATTATGTCATTATTTTCCCTTGTGTTACATCTACTATCCAGTTTAATTGTTACTGCTGTTGAAAGTCCACAAATAATGTAGTTTCTGTTATTTGGTATTGTAAGAAAGTAAAATTATCTTAAACTTTTTATGGAGTATTGTCAACCATGATTACTATCAATTGAGACTATTCTTCATTTTCATGCCAAATTGTTTACTAGTGTCCATAGTCTAAAAATTTGCAGTGAAAAGTTTGTAAAATTAAGATGAACAGGAATCAAAAAATTATTAATGGTTAATGTTTTGGAAATATTTATTTCTATGATGTTTTTCTAAAAGGTTATCATTACTCAGACAGCTTAAAGAATCACAAAAAATATTTTTGGATGTCTACACTTTGTTAGCTGTATTAGATTTTGGAATGAATAATCTCCCATTATATAATAACTGCCACTTCCTTACAGAAGAAGGTCATCTCTTCAATATTGAACTGATTGACACTGGGCCTGCAGGTCCCATTTATATACATACATATATCTCCTTGTTTATAGACAAGAAATGTACCTTCAAACAAATTTTGTAAAAATAAACAAACAAAATCTGTTTAGTTTTGTTTATATTTTCCCAATTTGCCTATTTGATCATCTGGATAAGGTTTATAGAGAAACTGTCCAAAATTTGTAGTATTTTTGTTCCTATATTTCGATCTCTCATCATTATCAGGATTGGTAAGGTTATCATGATTTCAAGCAATCAAAAAATGCCTGAATTCCTTATAAGTATTTTCAATATATGTAGGAAAATCTTTCACTCATATACTATTTCCTAAGGGTCTGAGAAAGCCATTAGGTAGATCATTAATACATAGAGGAAAGAACCAAGGAGAGATCCTTGAGGAATGCCAGCATTGATCTTGTATGCCTCCAAAGACTGACCATTAACAAGATTAAGACTCTTTCAAAGATTCCATAGTTGATGTTTGTACAGTAATCCCTGATGCTACACCTTGTCAATGGCCTTCAAGATATTTAAGGCAGTCACCCTTGAAATGTTTTTATTAGCAAGTACTTGTCTGTGCATGATAATTGTTAAGGCATCAGTAGCAGACCATAATGTTTATTGTTCAGGAGTTTGTTTTTTTTCTGTTGGGATCAGCTTTCTTGTTGATGATAGATTCAAAATGTTTGCTGATGATAATAAGGGCAATATAGTGATGGGGATGCGGGCTCACCTACATTCTTATACTCAGGTCATACACTAGGCACCTTGGGAAACATTTCTTCTTTTAACAGTAATTAAATAGATTCATCAAGATTTGAGATAGCTCAGAGCCAAGGTTCTTGATAACAACTAAAGGGATTTTATCCTGACCAGTAGCTTTTGTAAAGAAGACTTTTGATAAGTTTGAAAAGTTTGTGAACCAAGATAGATCAGAAGGTTTGTGCTCCATGAGGTTAGGTGGAATCAAGGGAAATTTATGCTGTATTCTTAATTGAAATGCTCTCCTTCAGTCCATATGCTCTTAGTGGTATCTACTGACACCAAATTGGACAAGTCACACCCATCCATCACTTGTCTTGCAGTTTTCTTCTATAAAGCTTTTGCCGTTCTGACCAGTTTTTGTATTATCGTTTGCTGCAATTTTTGAAGGTAACCATATCTTGGTCAATCTGATCACTTTCAGTGCCTTGAAAATCTGGGAGGATTTTTGAAACTACACTTCTTGAAATTCTGACATCTTTGTCTATTGCTTGCCCATCTTTACTATCTTCATCCTGGTTTCTTTGAAAATATTTGCCAAGCAATCAAAGAATGCCTGAATTCCATGTAAGAATTTTCACTATATGTAGGAAATAATTGTTGCTGTTGTGAAAAATATTGTCATATTAGTGGTTCTACTGTTAATATGCAAATATTTTGGTAACATCACGAAAAAGAAAATTAAAAATGTCATGTGACTGAAAACTTTCCACTGTTCCTTTTCAGAACCTCTGATACAAAATGTAATTTACAGTTATTAGACATTTACAATATTTTAAATACTTTTACACATCAGTGTGTATGCATATATATATATATATATATATATATATATATATATATATGTGTGTATGTATGTATGTATGTATGTATATATATATATATATATATATATATATATATATATATATATATATATATACTTTCCTTTTCTTTCAAATTTGTTTATATTGTTTTGCTTTATTTACTTCTATTTTGATTGATTACTGCTTTTATTTCTTTTCTTTGTTTTTCCTCATTTTTTTTCTTTTTCCTTTTTTCTTTCCTTCATTCACTTCATAACTAATTTCTTTCTTTTTTTCTCTACCACTATTTTGTATTTTTAAAATTTTATTTTGTAGCTGAAAGTTCCAACCAAATGAGAAAAAAAACAAAAAAAACTTCTTCACATCCAAAACTCACCTCTTGCATTTGATTGACCAATATTAGCTACTGGATATCTACCCATTTTTCTTTTCTGCTTCCAATCATAAAATCTCAAAAGCCAGTTGAGCAAAAGATCTCTTTCTGTTTCTCTCTATGTTGATCAACTGCCTCTTAGCAGAGTTAGAGGTTAATAAAGAAAAGCATTGCATTTATTAGATTATCTAATTTTGGTTTAGGCAATTAGGCACTAATGAAGGATAACCTCATTGTATTCTTGTTTGTCAACAGAGATAAGTAAACAAAAAGGAAGGAAGTGTATTCAATATAGATAAGCGACAGATGCAATCGCAATATGGTGGACACAAATAGATGCTGTCATCAGATCTAAATTTGTGTCTGTGTGATAATCAGACAATATTATGAGAAACATTCCCACGCTATTATATTGGTTATTGTCTTCTACAGGGATTTGTCTATCAAGTTAGTGAGCAATTCAGAGACATTTTTCCCTTTAGGCTGTTTTTTTCCTGACTGATAGTTATTAATAGAAAAGTGGTTTCCTGGCTCAAAATCACCTCTATGGGTCATCCTATGTGGGCAAATGCCATAACAAAATGTTATAATGTCATTTTTGCAAAGATATTCACATTAGCTCACTAAAAAAAAAGTAACTGACTAAAATAGCTTAAAGGACATTCTTATGAATTTAAATAAATTCTCTTATTGTTTCAGTTGTGCATTCAAATATGTGTCGGTTGGCAAATGTATTAAGTTTCAGTCAGAAGGAGGAGAAAGATTGATATGGTTATTAAAATGGTTTCAAGGGAAGTTAATCATGGGTTAAAGTCAAAACCAATCAAAGTGCAAAGCATTACCCAGGTTTTGTAAAGTCACTGTAAATCCAATTAAATTCATCTAAGTACCAGAGATTTATTCTTCAAACAGGACCTCTGCATTGCATTACAATAGGGAAAAAGTGTATTTGGCAGTGTCTATGATTAACTGCTTAAATACTAAATACATTTTTAAATAGCCATATCATTTGTATTTTTGTTTTTTAAATATATCGTGGTGAGTTCTTAATATGCAAAGATTTTTTTAATATTATCTTTATTTTTATTGTTTTGATTTTTGATTTGTTCATTTTGAATTCTTCTTCAAAGAAAATTTCTCTCTATTGTAGAGTGCATTTTTGTTGGTCAGTTTTGCTTATGTAATTATATTGCTAGTTTTTCTTTCATATGACTTCAGGCCTGCTATAATAGATTCATTAATATTTTTCTTTATTACATAAAGGGAAAAAATGTGTGAATAATTCATTAAATAATGACAATGCTTCATCCTTGAACATCCGACAATAATTAATAATATCTTAAAAATTAATAAATGATAATACTTTGTTTAATTATACAAACAAATCATATATTTTTAGATAATTAACAACAGAAGAACTATAAACTGATAAGCATCATTGCAAAACTGACTGCATATCTCGTTTTGGTTGATGTGTGTGTTGTTTTGGCTAAATACATTCGTTTCCACTTTGAGTCTATGCCACAAATGCTTTTAAGTGGGTATAATTTTTATGAGCAATAGCAACTGTCCAAACACTTGTGTTTTTCTGCAAGGAAATAGTCTCCAAATCTTTTCAATACAACATTAAAGAATTCCATTTTAAAAAGGAGCAGGGAATAAAATGACAATAAATCTATTGAGAAAGAGTGAAAAATTTTACAAGACCTGTCAGAGGTGACTTGTCTGTTTTCAGCATGTCAACCAAATGGTTTAAAAGAAAACTGAAAGAAGAGAGTCCAAAGAAATATGGCTGTTTTAAGAATTAAAATTTCTTAAAGAATTGCAAAGAAAATGAATGGTGCCAAGATCAAAGTGCTGTCTATATGTTGGTGGTGGATGCTTTGAGTTGAGCAAATGTTAAAAAACTGTTCGATTGTCACTAGTTTAAATTTGGCATTCAACTCATTAATTTTATTCCATGTTTATTTCAAATTTCTTCAGGGAATATTTTTTAATGTTATCAATTAATTGCCAGTCCTAAATAGGTCACTAAAAAAAAAGACTGAATACTAAAATTTGTGAATAAAAATTGGGAAAATGTGGAAGAGGTGAGAGAGAAATGGACAGATTGCCAATTGTCATCTCCAGTGTTAAAAGTGATTAGTTCTGACAATACTGGCAAACAAAAATTAATTTTAATAACGAAAGTAATTGTAATTATAACAAAATAACAAAAGGAAAATTAAAAGGTAATAAATATCTATCTTTGACAATAGTGACAATTTAAATATTTCCTCTAACAATGACAGTCATAGTAGTCGTAGTAGAAATAATCATATTAATTATAACTGAGGTTTATGGCACTGAAAATTGAAAAATTTAGTGTTTAGAAAATTATAGTTTCAGTTAAAATGAATAGGGATATTTCTTTATTTTCCTGTAGAGATTAAGTATCATATGAGACCTTTTTAATAATGAAAACCCAAACACAATAATTGACCTCTTCTATTGGCATATTAGCATAGGTATCAAGATGTGTCCACTTTTACTGCAATGGGGGGGGGTCACTGCCAGGGAATTTGATCTCCAGGAATTAGGCTAATACCTCTGTTTATTCTCTAGTCACAAACAATCAGGGATTAAACAAACTACCAGAGAAGAATAGATAAATAGGAATAATAGCAGCAGTAGTAGTAGTAATAGCAACTGCTGCAACAATATCAGTAGTAGTATAGTAACAACTGTAGAAATATCAGTATTAGTAGTAGTTGTAATAGTAGCCAAACTGAAAACATTTTTTTTATATTTAGCTAAGTAAAACACAAGATTAAATGAACAGGAAAAAGAGAATATTGAAAACAAAAAACTAAATCCTCATTAAAAGTAGTCCAGAAAATCCTATATAACTAAAACTATATTGAAACAAATTTGGACAATTCATAGAATAGTAAAAGTCTCATATGATGCGACCATCAATCATTCTCTAAAAAAATGCAGCAAAGTAGCCCCAAAGAAGTACAAAAACAGACATGACTAGGTAAGAAGGAAAATCCACTAAAAATTTTGCAAATGTTTGGGATTTGATCATGCACAAACCAGAAGCTATCCAAGAGAAGAAAAAATAAAATTATCATGGAATTTTAAATTCAAACAAATCTTCTTATATTTCCAATCAATATTCCTGAAGATCACATGCCAACAAATCTCATCAATTCTTCAATAATCTGTTCAGTATTCTTACCAATTGCAATAATGCTGATGGCTACACATGCTCAGTTCTTACCATCATTAATATTATCTTTCTCTGGGAAATGATTTTTTTCAAAATTAATAATAATTATTATAATATAGTAATAATAATAATTGCTGTTGTCATGGTAGTAGCTTTAGTAGTAATATGATATTAAACCTATTTTTCTAAAAATGATTGATTTATGTTAAGCCAAGTTGAAAATTATTCCTTTTACTCTAAGTGAATTATCTGGACACTCATGTTTTTCTGTTTGTCTTTTCCCTTTTAATTTTTTGGCAAACCTTCCCCAAACTCACCTTGACCCTAACTTTCCTACCACCCAACACTTTAGCTTTTTGACCTATCGACACATCAGCAATCAATTTATCAGGCCAGACTTTGCTTTGATGTCACAGCTACACACATCAGTTGGCAGGAGACATGAAAATTCACTCATTCTTGGCTAATGTGGAATTTACCATTAGGTTAAACACCTCCTTTGATTTGTGGTCACTTCAAAGCTGCTAATATCCACCTTTCTGTATGTATAGATCCCTTGTATGTATGTATGTGTTTGGGAGGAGGTGTATGATTATGACAGGAAGGCCTGAACTTTGTGGTCTGCAAGGGCAGAGAAGAAATTTGGAGCTGTTTTATCAGAATTATTTGAGCAAGTTTACTTGATAAAATCTGTATTCTTTTTAATTTAAATTGCAAGCATTTTCAAATACAGTAATAACTGCTCCAGTGCCGATTTCAAATGTTTTTCAGAATTAATTTAATAATAATAAATTTCCAAAATAAATAATGATGAAAATAGTGTCATGGGCAGTCTCAAACTGTATACTGTGGTTTATGAGTCAAGAATATGTGATTAAACATAGGCAAAATAATTCTTCAGGTAGAGTGCTTTCATCCAAGAAATTAACTTGCAGATGAGTTACACTCATCTGCAAGTTAATCCATTCCATCTTGCTGAGGCTCAGCAACAATATATATTTTAAAATGATTGCTGCCACAAGATCTTTAATGTTCAATATTCAATCACTAGGTTCTCAAACTTGGTCTCGATTTAACACAGTATTTATTATGAATCTATCTAGAGATCTACCAGATATCGATGTATTATCTTAGTATCTACCTTCCACCATAAAGTGCATCATTATTCCAAAAGAAAAAGAAATTGATTAAAGATTCACCCTCTTTAAATGATCAAACAGATAAAAATGTAATAAATCTTCAGGTTGCAATCATGTTTTATTTTTTCTTTCATTGGTTTCTGTCAATTTCCACTTTCCTTTCACCTGCTTTTCTTTTCATTTTTCTCTAGTTTTGTTACTTACTTTCTACCTTTTCTTCTTGACACATTTTTTTCTTTTTTTCTGTTTTGTGTGTCAAGGAAAAAGATGCATATTTGATAACTGTGTGTGTGTGTGTGTGTGTGTGTATATATATATATATATATATATATATGGGCATGTTGTCAACTGGTTAGAATGTTTGCTTTCTGACTATGAGACTCTAGTTTAAATCTCACCATTGTCGGTTTGTCAGGAAGGTGACTTCTTGATGTTATCAGTCTGGGTGTGGGGGGGTGGGAGGCAATCCTAGCATGTGGCACCTATGGAAAGTGTCTGAAAAACCACACGATGGGTTGACCCAAGCTTTGTGAGTGAAGGTTTTTAAAGTGGCCAGTTGAACAGGATGAAAGACAAGTGGCTTTGTTTGAACCCCCACAGTGGTTTCCAAAGTGTTACACACTAAGTTTATATCATTTATGATAATCCTTATGGTTGTGATTAACAATGATCTTCTCATACCACCTTACTTCTTTTCGCAGAGTTTCAGGCTTGATGCAGCCACCTAGATATAATCTTCAAGCTCTTTATCAGTGGGGTCACTGATTTGTCCCACATGACCCAAGAGAGGTTGGCCGAGTGTTTTCATGATCAATATGTGGCCTCCTAACTTTCTTGATTCGAATCTCTGGGGCTGCTATGTCAGAGGTATCATCAAGAACAATTGCACAATACCAACAATTCATTGGAGGTAACTAGTATACATGAGGACCAACTCATCCCAGCATGCAGTTGCTTACAAGGCCATCATTAAGGTTGAGGACACTTTTATTGAATAATTGTTTTCTGTCTAATTTAAAAAAAAATAAAAATACTGTTTTTTTTTTTCGATTGAATAACGTTGTTTTTCTTTATAATTTGTTCTCAATTATCTGGTGGATCCTATTGTTGTCGAGTGATTTCACAGTGGAGGCTTGTATTTGCACTAAATCAGTCCTAAAATAGGTTCAACGTACAAAATGTTATGAACTTGATATAATAGGTATTACTCAGAGTAATCTTGTTGTGGTTGCTGACTACTTTCGTTTTCGACTAACTGTCGTCCGACATCGACTGACCCTCGTTTCTCTTACTACTCCCACTTATATTAGGTGGGAGAGTCTATTAACTATAGAATAGGTGTGTTTCACCATAACACCTATATATAAACTATACATAGACAGGGGTAAAGAAGCAAAATTTTCAAAAAAATTTGAACTAAAATTTCTCACCAACCATTGCACCAAGCTCATTGAGTTCAACCAGAATTGAGACTTCATTAATGCACTCTAGACCACAATTGCAAAGAACACGGCAATATTCATGTATAAAATAGGTTTTTGAACTAAAAGTGGATCCTAAGACTATCAAAATGCCCATGCATAGTGACCTGGGTTTTGAATCACACACTAAGATGCCAAAAGATCTGTACAAAAAGGCCAGAAGGCAGAAAACTTGCAAGAAAACATTTATTGTCCACTGTTAAAATATTCCCTGATAATAAAATCTTCACAGTGGATTCTCTATTTAATTGTCACTTGATATTAAAGGTACATTCAGGACCAAACATCCAGCTCGATCATGGTCATGGTATTATAAACTCCAACAGGAAAAAGATGCTCTATTCAATTAGTTTAGAATAAAGGTGTTTGCTAATGCCTACTATAAATTACTCTAATGTTTTATAATTTCTCAAGGTCAACTACTGAGATGGTGACTATATGTGAATCTAGGATTTTACTTCCTACCAAACAGCCATGATGGTGAACAAGTTCTGCAAAGATAAACTTTGCTGATTCCTGGCCAGTGGAATTCTGGCCTTCCTACTATTCAGACCTGAAGAAGTTAGACTATACTTTGTGCACCATTTTAGAGTAGGTCACTAACAAAACTACTTCAAATTTCAATATTTCTAGTCCTTTGTTATTTCGGTGTATTGTTGGCTGTTCTCTGATGTATTCTTTCCATCTTTGAAGTATTTCTTCTCTAATATCATTGTCCTGTCTTTGGAAATTAAAGCATTCTACTGGTGAGTATGTCTTTTGCTCTCTTATTTTGAATGCATATCAGCTTCATTTGTGATATTCATTCTATTTCTGCATATTTTTTGATGAACCATTCCTCTTTAACCTGTCTGCATTTGTTTCTAATTTCTTTGTACAGAGTCTTATATTCTGTTTCATACCATGACACTGTTTTTTGTCTCCATTTTGAAATGGCAAGAATTTCATCTGTAATCCATTCTTTTTTCCTTTGTCTATTTTCCTTTGTGATGACCTTGATTGCTAATGTTACTAAATCTTCTATTAATGTGTCCCACTTTGAGTTTCCATTCTCATTTTGTCCATTGTATCTACTTTTAATACTGTTCATATATTTTCTCCTTGACATTCGGACCATTCAGGAAAGTCTGTTGTATTTGCGCCATTTGGGTGCTGCCCTGAACTTCATCAATGACTGTACTTTCACTTATGTTTGCATTGTCACTGGAAGGGTTATTGCTTCTACAGTTGGTGCTTGGGTATGTTTTACAGAGTAAGACTTCATTTCTGAATCTCTTATTGATAGTTATATAGTAAATTTGATTTTCTCTCTTTCCTCCTGGGCTTACCATTAGAATTCTGAGTGAAACTTTGCCCAAAATTAGACAGAAGTACAAATAGCAGACATAACTAAGTCTACTTGCTGTAGGACAATAGTTAACAACTTTGTTTCACAGACAAATTCTTTAGTGTAATCAGTTCAAGTTTCAAAATGGTGCTCAATTACTGCAGCCTTATGCTAGACTGTGTTAAACCTAACAAATAACTCAAGCCTACTTGGTGAGTTAAATAATTGTATATTTCTCACCAGCAACAGTGATCAGTGTCCAAGCCTACTTAAAAGCTTTTTCAATTGGAATGTTAGCACAAAGAAATCTTTCTGCAATGATTTTGTCTCTTTTGGACAAAGTTAAGTTTAGTAAATATTAATAGAAGTATCAATTTGTATTTAATCTATAGACAGAAATTTATCTCTTTTCTCTATATAACATTGATCAGTCATATACAAACAATATGATCCCATGATTGTGCAAGAAAAATTATTTACTTAAATTTTCACTATTTGGTTTCATTGTTTGGGGACTGATTTGGTATATTTTATAAGTAAAAGACAGGATTTATTTGGATGTATTACTTTGTAACACTTGTGATTAAGTCAAAATTAATAATTACCATAAGTACAGTATATTTTTAAAATGGAGAACAGGTTGCATAAAGAAAATCAGTAAAATCCTTATATATAATCGCCAGGCCATGAACACAGTCACCTCTGGTTGTTGACTTAAATGATAGTGAGCACTTTAATTCATAATTATAACATACCTTAAAACTATATTTTATCATATATATATGTATATATATATATATATATATATATTCTCAGATGGAGTTTATCTGTAGAAGAGACAAATGAATAAAAAGTGACAAGGGGAAAATCTTGCCTCGATAAAATACTTCAGAAGATGAAACACATCAGATAAATATAGTTTTCCCTTGTCTTTTTATTCATATATATATATATATATATATATATATAAGAATATTCTATACTAAAAACCATCAAATGATAGTTGTTTGACAATGTTTTTGTTCATAGAATACATGCAGTATATGGAAGAAACTGATAAGTATTAGCTTATTAGAGCAGTCTAGAAATTGGGATGTTATTAAAATTATATCCTGTATAAGGAAAGTAATACCAGCATAAAGAAGTTTTGAAAACTGCTTTGACTCTTGAAAATAGTTTTATAACCTGGACAATGGCAGTATCGATGTTCATTGCAATTGACTAAAGACATCTTACATCATGTGAACATAATTTGACAGTAATAGACAAAAAGAAAAAAAATTCTAGTATATCTGCAAGTGATGTGACAAGATGAGATTCTTTTATAAAGGATGCAAAATAAAAAAATAAATAAACGGACAGGTAAGAGTTATATATAAAACATAAAATTGCTGCAAGTCAGGCCATTTTCAATAATAAGATAATTATGAAGGAATTTTTTTTGTGAAGTTTCTTAGGGCTGGAGTCACAACAGAATATAGTTGGCTTCATCCTTTTTTTCCCCAGTCAGTTGGAAACCTTGAAAAGCCAATATTGAGAGATTCCTTCTATACAAATTGTCATTTTAATAACACATTAAACTAATTTTCCTTGTGCTTCTTTTAATAACTCTTCTTTCTTTTCTCTTCTTTTTCTTTCAATCTCTACTATTTTTTTACCTTCTCTTATTCTTTGTATTTATATATTTTTTATTTTCCCTTTTTTCACTCATTTTTTTCTCTCCATCACCCCATCTTTTTTATCTACTCTCCTTCATTATTTTTATTCTTCTTATACTTTTTACTATTTCTTTCACCATATTTTTTCTCTTCCTCCAAATTATCCTCTTTTCCTTTCTCTAGTCTCTGTCATGCTTTTTTTGTCTAAGTGATTACCATTCTTCAGAGGGCACCTGCTCAAAAGAAATAGTTAACAAGCTGGTTTCAGTTATGTTGACCATGTTTGCTTTTCATTAGGTCCTCTACTATGATGTCCTTGTGTCAGAATAAATTAAAACTGACAATATCTACAACCATTCTTCTACTGTTTCTTCCTCTTTGTTTTTTCTCTCTTCTTTCTCTTCTCCACCTTCTTCCCATTCTTCTTGTTCTTTTGGCCTCTTTCCTCTTCTTCCTTTACTTTACTTGCCTCTTTCCCCACTTTGCCTACCCTCTTCTTTTCTATCTGTTCATCTTTTTCTTTCTCCTTCCCCAGGATATACTAATTAACAGCACATTGAGAAAAGGCAGGAAACAGACATATATACATAAGCAGTCAAAGATACATACACAAAACAATCAACATTTTTGATTTTTCATTCTTCTAATGTCCATTACTCTTTCATTGGAACAGCCATCATCCTGACTACCCAACTCTTACACCTTTTTGTCTCCATTCAGAATTGCCTCATTACCTTTCCAATTCTACACCCCCCTATTACTTATAAGGATTGTCATGCTTCATTTCACCTTCTTTTGTGTCTGATCCTTTCTTGGAGAAAGTTCCTGGGAGATCTCTTTTCAGTCTGTTGAAACAGAGCCAACTGTGAGGAGGGCCATTAAGTTAGTTTTGTTGATTTTGGTGCTTCTATTATAAATGTGCCTTGCTGTTAAACAGAACACATAATTCTTAAATACTGGAGACAAGTATATTGACAAAGGTGAAATATACAAACCAAGAAAAAAATTGCATTTTATTGCTCAAAATTAGTTTTAATTTGGATCAAAGAATTTTGTACAGAGGAGGTTCAAAAGAAACAATTCTCTTTATTATTTGTGCTTGAATATACATATAATATGAATAAAGTGGAAAATTAATTTATGAATATAGTATGAGATAAAAGCAATGTTTTGATCCAGATTGCTTAACTTTGCTATTTTCATACAGTGATTAGGAGATGAAGTAATATTACAAAAATTCAACAATTATTTTTTTTAAACAAATTAATATTCTGTAAACTATGATAACCATAATTCCTGTTAGTCATTAGGGTGATTGGGTCACCATATGTACTTTAGTAATATAAGCAGTTATGTGTCTTAGGCATAATAGCTCGATGGCACCCAACTCTCCAGGTTGATTTGAATTCAGAGTTTTTCTTTGAGTCAGGTTGCCAACCAAAGATATAGGCCCCAGTTTGTGTTGCTATTTATCTAAGAGGGAAAAGTGATAGTTTCATGCCTTTTCCAAGTGTATTCGTGCATGAGTGAATGGAACAAATTTGACTGAAATTTCAACTCATCTCACCAATTTTTCCCATTCAAAAACTGCTATCATAACACTACCACACATCCACTCCGTCAACTATACTGAGCCATGAAATAATTTAGGTGTCACAAGAAACATGAATAAATGGTTTCACTGGAATTTTATCGTCTTTTCTTCAGGTATTTATTCATATAAATGTGTCAAAGGTAAATAGACAATTCTATTTTCCAACAAAGATCTTTATTCTCATGGTTTAAAGAATTCAAGAATATTATACAATTTGAAATTTAATAGACTTTCCATTCATATAGTTTAAGTTTTTACCCTAATTTATCAGATTTTCTTCTCTTTTGGGAATATCTAACGAGGCTGTATTAAAAAGACTTTCTTTTAATAGAAATTGTCTTGGACGCTCTTTATTTTATAATAAAAATTGCAGGAGACAGATTTCTACAGGTGATTTACTGCATATATTTTTGGAGTATCCATTCTTGAGGATTTGTTTTTTTATTCTAATGCATGGAACTCTGTATCATCAGAAAAACATCTTTAATGATGTCTGATCATTGATGAAACTAGTCTAGGTAAAAAATTTACCAAATTGTCATATATTTCCCATTTATATAGTGCTTGAAATTTGTTATATTGAGAGGGGAAAAGTGATTTGAATTAGTGTCTTTCTAAATATAAGCAGTAAGAATATAGGAATCGATACCAAGTTTTAAAACTAAATCTTCAAACCAAGTGCCATTACTCCTTTTTAGTTTCTACTACACTATCTACAACCACATCATTACCAAAAAGATTAAATAATGTCCCATGACCTAAATCTAATCAACTTTATTCCAAATGTCAAACCTAGAACCAAAGAAAATACCCAAAAGAAAAAATATCGAAAACAAATAAAAGAAATATAAACAAATAAAGAAGCAATCTTGGTATCATGAATTTAAATAATCCTATTCATATAACCACTTTCTCTAATCACCCAACCAGCATAAATAAACAATCTAGAAGAAATGGCCACAGATAAGCACAAGCATTGCCCATAACAAAAGAACTGGGAAGGGCCAGTTTCTTCCTGACCTCATTTTCCTTGATCCCTCAGTACCATGTGTGTGTGTATGTATATATATATATATATATATATATATATATATATATATATATATATATATAAAGGGAAGAGGTTATAGTAGTTCCAATGAAAGAAAAGTGTGTATATTAAAAAGAAGAGAGAAACCACAAACGTTTTTGGTTGTAATGTAGATTTAAAAAAAAAATATTATGCTTTATTTTGCTACACGCGTTTCCATTTTCGCGACCGTCATCAGGCAAAGCATGGAGATTTCCACATATTATTAAAAATAATTAATTTTTTTCTTATGTTTTTTGATGTTAAATATTCTTGATATGAGACATTCTCTTTTTAGTGTGTTAGTGACCGAAATGTCTTCCTGAATTGGCAGTGAAAAGTTCTGGGTGAAGGGTTATAAAACAATTAAGATTGGTCTGAAAAATGGTAAAGGAGTTATTGGCATTCTTATCTTTTAATGACCCCTGTGTGTTCTTAGATCTATTTCCATTTTCTTGTGTTTTTGTCAGCATGTGTATGTATATGTATATGTATATTCCCTCTTGAAACATACAAACTGTCTTATTACGAGGAGTTTGTAAACACATTTGTAGACATACAGACATATACACACACACTTCCTATGCTGTGTAGTGTTCGCGTGTATGCCCATTGTTTATGCCAATATGCGTGTATATATATATATATATATATATATATATATATATATATATATATATATATATATGTATATGTGCACTTCCTCTTTACATACACATACTGTCATATTATGAGGAATCAGTTTATGCACACACACACTCACATATATATACATATACGTATACTTCCTAAGTTACAAGGAATCAGTACACATACATATATACATACATATATACATATATTTCCTAAGTTGCGTGGTGTTTGCACATGTGCCCATGAGTAGTCCATTGCTTTTGTCAATATGTGTATATATGTTCGTGTTCCACAGACATCCACATGTGAGCATGCGTGTGAGTGGTTTGATCACTGTATTTGACCATTTTGTGTACATGTTGTGTGTTTTTTTGGGGGGGGGTTGTGATCTATTTAGTTCTGATTTAAATTTGTTTATGAAGTTTTTTTCTTGTACTTGTAGGTAAGAATAATTGTCTGTTTGATATATTGGCATAATTTTAAATTTTCCCAGGTTACATTTAAATATGTGTTGCGATACAAAAAGTTTTCTGTTGTCTAGTAATTTTATGTTGCTTTTGTTTAGGGAAACCCTGTTTTTCAGTTGTTGGCTGATACCTATATATGACTTCTTGCATTTTATTTATTATGAATGTCGTTTTGGGGTTTTCAAAAATATAGGAGTTTCCTTCTATAATGATGTCACGAATCCCACATCTTTTTTTATTGCATTTTGTGACTCCCTGTATTGTGTGTTGGTTAAATTTGGATGAAGTTAATGTGTTTTAGGTTTTTAGATTGGCATTTGCTTTTAATTATTTTGATTGTTTTTAGTATATTTTTCAGTTTATTATTCTTACTAAGTAGGTCTAGATTTTTTGTAATTTCTGTGAATAGTTCTGGATTGTTTTTGTTGTATGTTGAGACATATGCTAGAGTTTGTTTGACATTGTTTCTTTTTATTTTGAAGTTGGTCTAAAGGAATTTTTTTATGTGAGTTCAAAACCTTTGTTTTTTAGTGTTATGGGGTAGCCTTTCAGAGGTGTTTATCACTCACTATAGTACAAACCCTACATGCTAGAGAATGAGGGTGGATTTCAGGCAGCTTTTTGGGTGATGGCTCTTGAAATGAAGTTGTTGTTGGGTGTCTGTAGGTTTGTGGTAGATATCTGTAATTAACTGGTTGTTTTTATTTTTAATGAGTATATCTAAAAATGGTAATTTGTTGAAATTATATTCTTTTGTGAATTTGACTTTTGGATGTAAGTTTTGAAGTAGAGTGTGGAATTGGTTAATATCACCACATGAGGATTTCCAGAAAATGAAGCAATCATCTCAGTATCGTTTCCAAGATTTACTGAATTGGGTTTGTATATTTTCCCCATATATTTGTTCTATCCTTTCATAGAGGTCTTTTTCTAGGTAAGCTAATGTTAGGTTGGCATATGTTGGTGCCATTTTTGTTCCCATTGCAGTACCTTGGGTTTGAAGAGAATGTCTCATATCGAGAATATTTACTATCAAAAAACATAAGAAAAAAATTAATTATTTTTAATAATATGTGGAAATCTCCATGCTTTGCCTGATGAAGGTCATGAGACCAGAAAAATATGCAGCAAAATTGTAGAAAATAAAGCATAATATTTTATAAAAAAAAATTCACATTGCAAATGAAAACATTTGCAGTTTCTCTCTTCTTTTTAATATATATATATCCTAATTAATAGCACTTAGTCTGAAGATTGCATCAAGATATAAAACTGTCAGTCACCCTTCAGTGTTGATTCTTAGGCTCACACTGTGTGTGTGTGTGTATATGTATATATATATATATATATATATATATATATATATACACACACACGCATACATGTGTGTGTGTGTGTATATATATATATATATATATATATATAGAGAGAGAGAGAGAGAGAAAGAGACAAATGAATGGGAGGCAAGATGTGGAAAATGTTCACCGAACATTTAAAAAAAAAAACATGAATAAAAATAATGTCTGTTGGGAGAAGAGAGATAATTTACTCACATCATAATAAGCAAAGAATTTAATAGTTTTAGGGTTTAAGCCACATAGCTAATGTCCTGTACTTTAAATGTAAGTATATTTGTATGAGGGATGCTGAAAAGTTTCAGTTGAAAACCTTGTTCAAAGCTGGGAATTATTTTGTCACTATTGCTGGAAAGTATATTCTTTTATGATGTTCATATGATAATTACTTGTCATATCCAACTGAGGAGGATTGCTATGTCAACAACCACTGTGTTTGTTTTGAAACCTAAGAAATAGCACATTATCAACTCCTGAAATATTTCATCATATTCATGACTTAATTTTTTTTTCTGTTCAAAAGAATTGCTGCAATACTAGAGATATGTAGGTAACAAAGTTGGATTTATAATTCCTGAGGATTTGGGCATAAAGTCAGTCATGTAGGTGCCAAAATGATACTGAGTAGACACCTTTAAGTTGATTTTGCAACATTTTTAGTGATTTAGTGATATTTTGTTACAATGACCTGTTGCTGTTCATGAAAAATGTTTGCTGCACAATGACTGAAAGACCAAACCACAACACAGACTGATAATCTTCAAAAGGACTAAATATTTAATGCAGAATATGACGTATTATGTACTAATTAAAGGAGATATTGAAAGAAAAACAGGGAAGCTTCAAAAAGAGTTATATTCTTATTGCAAGACAATGGCTGGGCAAGATGATGGATGTTTTGAAGAATTTGGAATTTCATTTAATCAACCTTCTTCCCTAATAACCATCTTCCCAGTTCCTATTTCCAAACCTTAAAGGAAGTTTGAAAGTGGGGAAATTTCCAGAGGAAATTCATGAGTGGATGATACAAACATTGGATGACAATTGCCTATCATTCTCAATACTGATGAAGTGATGTGTCAACTTCCAGCGTAGAGATTTTGAAATCTAGATTAGCAGCAGAGTATGTGATACCTTCAGTAGTATCATCTTTTAAAATTGTTTATCATGTTCATAGCCTAGTTTTGGTTGATTGATAAATATTGGTCAAAGGAATTGATGAGACATAGAGAAATAATGGAAATGGTTTATAATTCATGAATAGTTGGGTATGCACTTACCTGGTAGAATGCTAAAATGTTTAAATACCAAAAGGCTTTCTACTCGGTTATACCTTCTTTCTGCTTTATATCAATGATCTGCCCAAGAACATACTCAGATAATATATTAGGTTGGTGCAAAAATAATAATGATGTAATAATGTCGTTTTTTGACGTTAAATAATACGTCAAAAAACGACATTATTACGTCATTATTTTTGCACCAACCTAATATATGCACAGTGTATGGATTCACCTCCAAATATCTTGACCAGTGCCTCTCAACTGTTCTCACAGCTCAAGAGGGTGGACAAAGACTGGCTAATATTATTCAAAACATCAAAAACTAAACTTGTAACATTTCATCACAAAGATGTGTTAGGAGTAGTATCAGTAAGTGGACGTGGCAGTGAGTGTAAAATAGGAGTCACCATGACACATATTTCTATATATGACTAATGCATTTGAAAAGTTGTTATCTATCAGATCCTTTTTCTCTTCGTAGATATGTCTTTTTATTAAATTTCAGCAAGTTTCCCTAATATATTATACAGAACAGTTGTAATGGTTTATTATATATATATATATATAGATATATATACTTCAGAATTATTGTTATGAGCAGACCATAAACCGGATACAATCTTGATGACTGATCTTACCCTCAAAAAGGCTTCTTGCCTTGAATGCTTATTGGAGTGAAAGCTGACTCCTGATCTCAAACATAATGCGTATATTTATGCCACTGCAAAATATACTGAAAGAATGGTCAGTTCCTTGTATTGCACCAGAAAATACCTTTTACTTCTACTGCCATGCTCTATCTTTATAAGAGTCAGATCAGACCAAGAATAAAATATTGCTACCATCCCTGAACTGGTGCTACCCAGTCATTACTATTCAGCCTTGACAGCATTCAAAAGCACTTGTGGGTGATGAATTATTCTCACCAACCTTTCATTATTTTATAGCTATTACTATGATAGATATATGGATGAGTTATATTCCTTAGTAACACCAGTTTGGACTTTCACAGCTCAGGCCTGCCATGCCATGTTCATAGTGGTAAGCCACCCCCATTGTTTTGATAAAAAGCAAGTTCCACTCAGATAGTTTCATTTCCAGAATTGTTACTTTGTTGCACAAACTCCTTTGAGAATACTTCCTTGACAAGTTCAATCTACATCTATTTCACTTTATAATACTCACTTATTTGGTCCTTCCTTACAAACTCACTTAGTAACTATTGTTTTCTAATGTCTTTCGAGATAACAGAAGGAAATAAATAAGGAAGACAAACTCATAGGTAAGTAATGAAATAGATTTACTGCATAAAGGTACACTTAGCAATTGAACTAATGCTAACTCTCCTTATTTACATAAATGGATGATTCCATTCATTCATATCCTTTATGACAGTAACCCTCTATCTTGAGTTGCTCTTGGACCATGTATTAGGTGAACTATCAGTAAATAAAAAATTTAAAAAATAAAGAATATCAAGTGGACACCTCCAAGTTAATTTTGTAGCATTTCCTTTGATCTAGTGATAATTTGTTAGAATCACTTGTCACTGCTGATGAAACATGGTAATGCCATTATGATCTGGAGATCCAGCAACCATTTATACAATGGCAGCAATCTGGCTCTCCATGGCTGAAGAAATGCATAGCCCAGAAGTCAGCAGGAAAGCACCAAACTTTGATTGGGATAAGGAAGGTATTTTGATTGTTGACTATCTTCAGATGCATGAAACAGCTAATGTAGAATACTTCTGTAACATTTTGTGCCTATTAAAAGAAACATTGAACATTCTTCTCTTTTTGCAAAAAAAAAAATACATTCATTTAGAAAGCTGACAAGATGATACAAAGAATATGAAGTCTGTGATCATGGATACTATCCACTCTTCTCATCAGATTTTACTTGATCTATTTTTTTTGATTAAAAGAGACAACATTTTCAGATGGTTTAGAGACTATCAGCAGAGCAATATTTTAATGACCAAATAGCAGAATTTTATTAGGAATGGTTAAAGAAAGTTGAGAAATGATATGCTAAATATGGTGAGCTTTTGGATAGCTGTGTGGAATAGAATGTTTCATGGCTCTTGCTCATTCTTTTTTTGATTGGCCTGAGAACTTTTCAGCATCCTCTCATATTTAAAAATCTATGTGTTAATGGCAAGGATCTTTACATTATCCAATTATTGTAATTTCATTGTCTGCAATACAAGTATAATTTTTTGTCATTAGTGGCCAGTTATAACACTTAGCAAGTGTTTACTAGATATTCTCTTGATAAGTCAACTATATGATTGTGTTACAGAAATAAATTAATGACTATGTCCTAGGGGAAGTGATATTTACCTATGAAGCCATTTGCAGATGTTAATTTTGCATGAGGTTTTAAAAATTCATGCTGGTATTCAGTTATTTAAATGTAAGGAATACAACTCTATTGTTAAACCGAAGTCTTTGGTAAATTTTGCACTGTGACACCATACAAATGTTACATTGATACTATAAGTAATTTTGAGGCTTTAAAAAATGCAGTCATGATTTTAATCACTATCATCTTGATCAGGCTGAAGATAGCTAAGGGGCAGGTTTGCAGGCACTACAATCATGATCAGAGCAATCTGTTCTAAAAATAAAACTCCTAACAGTATAATAATCATTTTAAAGACAGTCTTCCTCTCTTTTATTTGAATTTGTCTTTCTAAGGTTGCAGTATTCAAATAACAAAGGAATCAATTTAATATGAACATAATCATTTGGGAATGCTTATAGAGTACTTTCCAAATGTTTAGACCATATATATATATATATATATATATATATATATATATATATACAAAAGGAAAAGTTTTCTTGGCTTTTATTTGTCCTCCTCTGATGGATTTTATCAAGGCAAATGTAAGCATTTTATTTTGTAACAAGTATTTATAAACAAAAGTAGAAATATCATTATTTTTTAGCATTTTTAAATTTAAGACCATTCATAAATATTCATCTGGTTAACTGAAAAGTCTAGGTAAACTATGGAGGATGCTAAGTGATGTAATTTAATGTCTATTAAACAAGTGAGTAAATGTTATTGTTGTTGTTGCTGAATATTTTTTATAATGTAATTAATATTTGTATTATTTTAGTTTGAGAAATAAATGTGTTATATATTTGAAATAATAGAAGCTTTTTAATTTAAAATGTTTTCTTTTAATTTTAAAAATTTTCTACACTCATGTATCTTGGCTTGGAAAAAGGAGCATTTCTTTTAGGAAAGAAGTTATCTGAAAAAATCTGGGTGCAGATTTATATAATTTGATAGCGGCACTCAAGAATTTTGCATCTAAGTAAGTTTAATAAGTATGGCATTGTTTAGATCAAAGTTATGGTTGAGCATATTGTTGTGAACTAAATAGAAAGCATTTAGCATTATTCAACATAGAATGTTGCTAGATTGTTAATCAAAATCTTCTTTGATAAAGAATATAGCTTTTATAGGATGTGTTAGGAGTAGTATCAGTAAGTGGACGTGGCAGTGAGTGTAAAATAGGAGTCACCATGACACAAATTTCTATATATGACTAATGCATTTGAAAAGTTGTCTATCAGATCCTTTTTCTCTTTATAGATATGTCTTTTTAAAATTTCTGCAAGTTTCCCCGATATATTGTACAGAACAGTTGTGACAGTTTGTTATATATATATATATATATATATATATATGCTTCAGAATTATTATTGTTATGGACATTTTTGGTTCTAATCATTTTAGATGTGGTTGCAATTATTTTGATATTGTTAAGATTGGATAAATTGTTTTGGATTGTAGATGTAAAAGAATTAGTAGGTAATATTATATGTCTGTTATTATCTAGTTTATTGTCTGTAGGAAAAGGTATGAATCCATCTGTTCTTCTCCCAGCAATGTTTCGAATAGTAAGGAAGACTGAGTTCATAGCAGGCTAGGAGTAAGACGACTCAAAACATGAGGAGAATTATTTGGAGACTTCACTGCACATGATATACACCAGTTGTGTGTATTCACTTCTTCCAAAATGTCTGGATGCTTCTACACAAACTTCCACCTTTTAATCAAATCTGATGTGCAGTTAGTCAGGTTTTCAGTTTATATATCAAAGATGATGGATGAGTCCATCATAGATATATGTGTAGGATGGTACCAAGAAATGTTTCTACTATTTGGTTGCATTTGGGAAGCTATAAAATCAAAATGAAATCAGAAGAGCGTTTTTTTTTTTTTTGTTTTTTTTTCTGTAGTCCTCCATGGTGGAATATCCAAGTAATTGTCTTTGCTCACGTCTGTCCTAGTTGACTTCAGGTTTTTCTGAACTTCTCCTTGAGTAGTATATGTATTTCAAGATAGTTTTTGACAAATGGATATAGCTGCATATTTACTTCATTTACATGGATCTTCTGTTTGAAGAGGCTTTGTTATCAGGATATGTTGCTTCTATTTTCAAATGATAGCGCTTCTTTTTGTTGTAGCTTATAGCCATTGCAAGTTGAAACACCAGTTCTCATCCAATTACCGATAAACCTGGCCAGTACTTAGATGAGTGGCTGCTGGAGAATGCCAGGTGCTATAAGCTATATGACATAGCCTTAGCAAACCAGCAATTGATAAACAGTTGATAGGCCTTGATATATGCAGGTGCTTCTGGACTGACAGGTCATAAGACTTACCTGAAGTTGGGTGAGTGGTGAGTGTAGTTCTTATTGTGCTGATGGGGATATTATGTTCACTGGAGATCTTTCAATATCCCATTCCATGAAAATCCAAAAATTAAACCTGAAAACTCAAGGTATGTTCTTAAATAGCTTTGTTAGATCAAGACTTTCATATGGATATCAGAAATAACTAAACTGTTAGCTGTATGCAGCCACTTTCTTAGATCAATGGTTAAAAATGGTTTTGAATGAATGAAGCTTATGGGTTTTGGTGAAGACAATCCTTCTTTGAACCTTGTTGACTGGCACTACAGAAACACAAAGAAATGTATCAGATAACAGCAGCAACAACTAAAATGGAGATCACATGTAATTTGAAGAGAAAATAATGACATAATCAAGATTTTTACATTCCACGCTACTTCAATATAAAATGTTAGGAAGGAAACCCCCCATCAATACTGGAAAGAGCAATAACAACTACTACGCTTGAGAAACCTATTTTCCGGAAAAAAAATGTTTAAAAAAAAGATTTTATAAATTTCAACTGAAAGTAGTACTGACTGCTTGGTCATTGAATGCTGAATGTTTCCTTATAAGTAAACAGCTAATATTAACCTTTACCAAATACTATTAGGTTGGTGCAAAAATAATGACGCAATAATGTTGTTTTTTGACATTAAAAAATATGTCAAAAAATGACATTATTACATCATTATTTTTGCACCAACCTAATAGTAAAAAAGCTTGCTTACGATTTAAAAATTAAGATTAACTGTAAGCTTTCAGGTGAA
This sequence comes from Acanthosepion lycidas, assembly GCA_963932145.1. NCBI lineage: Eukaryota > Metazoa > Mollusca > Cephalopoda > Sepiida > Sepiidae > Acanthosepion > Acanthosepion lycidas. The sequence goes on from OZ010586.1 coordinate 115,316,231, forward strand.
ACAGTACATGAAATAGAGTTACAGTGACATGTAATTGAAGTTTGTCTCAATAAGATTGCATAAAAAATGAGTAAATCAACAAATAAGTAATCTAAAAGTTGACTTAGATTATCCAGAAATACACAAATTTAACAAAGGTGTATCTACAATAGTCTGGAAGAGTTTATGGCAGTTTGTAAAAAAAATTTGTTGCTTCTCGTCAAAAGGGCTTTCAGGAAAAGTGAAAATAAAGATAACAAAAGATGTAATAAAAGATAATTAGGTTAATGAAAGCAATATATTGGTTTCATGTAATTATGAAATTATCAAATTCAGAGAATGCAAGAAACAGAATCTATTTGAATTTTGGATTGACCTTCTTGGATATGTTGACAATATTAGTTAGTGTTGCCAGCTTGTTAGGGCTTTCAGTTCTCATCTATATATCTGAGGTAATTTAAATCAAATTTTTAGTTAACATCTGAAAAAAAAAGTCAATATAAGGCACAAGGTTGCTCCAGATTCTTCTCCTTCTATGTGCTGTGTCCCTTCAGGACACTGGCGATCATGGCTCTCCACAATTTCCTATCCGTTGTAGCTATTAATAAATTTTGTCTTTTTGTTATTTCTTATAAACCTTGATCTGACATCCATTTACACATACTTGTTAGATAGGTTACGCATTGTTTTCCTCTGTCCCTCTTGCCTTCAATATGTCATGTGAGTATCAAATTTTCCAAGCCCCCTTTCCTCATTATGTGCCCTAGAAAGTTTAACTATCTCTTCTTGATGTTAAGTAGAATTGTCACTTTGTTTGCATGTTCTCAAAAATGTTGTTGTTCATATGTTTGGTCTATGGCATTCCCAGCATCCTTCTGTAGAACAACATTTCTGTTGCTTCATATCTCTCCTTCATCTGTGCAGAAATTGTCCAGCATTCATTGCCATATAGGAGGACTGATATTGCATAAAGTTCACTACTGTTTTCTTTGTTTCTTCTGGCTGCCCTAATAAAAGCATGTTTGCTTTTTTATTTTGATTGGAGAAGGGAGAAAGTTTTTATTATAAAGCTCTTTGTTTCATGAAACAATTCAGCTTTTAACAAAATGTAATATTTTATTTTCCACATCTCACTGACTAAAGACATTTTCCTGTTATTTAATGCCTTGCTTAGTTTTTGAAAGGTACTTTTTTTATTCATATGCACATTAACAAAAACCACCTGATTTATGCCTGCAGTTACTTCTGAGGCCACATCGAAGTCATCCTGAAGGCTCAAAAGCTAGTTTTATTGAATAAACTTTTACTCATGCAAATTACAAAGTGGAGATAGCAAAATCAAAAAATGTATGGCAATTTAAATATTTGGGAAGTGTTTTTACAGAGGATGGACAGGGCAAAACTGAAATCTGAAGGTTTATCAGGATAGAAAAAGGTACCTTCCAAAATCTAAGCAAAGCATTAAGAAATAGGAAAATATCATTAGAAACAAAGAAAAAAATACTGAACTATTACATAATAACAGCCCTCCTTTATAGCAGTAAATGCTGGACAGTTTTCTGAAATTTGATATTGACTTTGTTTTTCTTTATAATATAATTTTTCTCAAGTACCTATTACACCCTACCTATTTGTGCATAATGTTTCCTGTTTTTACATTTGATTCAACTATGATAATTTAACTTCAGTTTTGAAAATTTACTAATGCTTCAGATGGTCTTAAAAGAAATTCTTATCATTCACTAGCAATAAAAACTATCCAAAGAGAAACTTTTAGATGACTATTATTAAAAGGACTGAAACTTTTTTCTTTTTTTACATGATCTCCAAGTTCAGTGCGTAAATTCAGAGGCCAAGTAAAGAGGGTTTCTTTTTTAAAATTCTTCACCTAAAAATATTATAATTCACAACATGGGTTAGTTTTTGAATTCAGCAATTTCAATCCATAGTTCAAGTAAGTCTTGGCTGATTTATTTTAAAGGATCAGCACATTGCTATACTCACTAAAGTTTCATTGACCGAGTCATATAATGTTCAAATTGTCTCTTTTAATTTCATTTTGTATAGTTAGGCCATGATTAATAATGAACTTGTTCAGTGGCGTAGCTGGGGGTCGGGGGGTGGACCGCCATTGGTGCCAGCACAGGAGGGGTGACACAATGTCACCCCCAACAAAATTTTTCAACCAGGCTAAGGTGCCAAAAACAGTGGTGGAGACACGGGGTTTCACAGGCGGGCATATGACCCACCCCACGAAATAATTTATGACCCCCCAGTTTTGTGCCCCAGTCAGAAATTTTCTAATAAATTGTCGGGAAATTTGTGAGTAGGAAAAATAGCAATGTTTTCAGCTGTCATGTGTTTCAGTTGCTACAATCTTGGTTAATAAAAAGAGACAATGTTGTAACATTTTATCAGATGATATGGTGTTTTAACTCTGCATCATTAATAACAACAAAGTAAAATACGAAGCCAAAAGTGCAACAATTTCAATCTTGCCTGTGTATCAATTCACTGAGATACAATTTTCCATTGAGTGAGCGATATACTTTTGAATATATCTACTAGAGTTGGGACGATTAATCGGAATTGGAATCGAGTTGGAAAAATCAGAACTTTTTGGGGTATCGGAAACGGTATTGGAATCGGAAAAATTTGTGCTTATTTTCCGATTCCAAAAAACGATTCTTTTAACATCAAAATACAATATAAATTTATTTTACTTGTATAAAGAAAAACAAAAAATAAACTTTGCATAAATTCTCTAGGTAACCTTTAAAAGAATGCAGTTGATTTACAATGTTCCGAAAAATGCTTAAAAATTAAATAGAATATTTTTGTCAAGAAAAATACTTTCAAACATCATTGATAATTAAATGGTACCCAGAAAATAATGCAACAGAAAATTGGACACCGGAAAATTAGCAACAGAAAATTACGTCAACCATGAGCCAGTCGGATCTGGCTGTCTTGTCCATTGAAAACGAGCTTACAAGACAAACAGATTTTGACGATGTCATTGACCAGTTTGCCACAATGAAAACAAGAAAACATTCATTCTAAGACCATAGTATTGAATGTCATTCTTTTGTGTATTGCCGTGTTTTGTATTTAGTTGTTCTGAAAGTGAACAGTTGCATTTTAAAAATCTTTTGATTTGAACTGATTATTTTGTGGTATTGGATTTTGTCTTGGATCATACATGTAAACAGTAACGTACAGGTCAGTAGAGTAAAGTAGAGGTAGAGCATGTATGAAAATTTAGCTACAGCTAACCATTCAGCATAGGGTGAATCGGGGTCATTGGGGTGACATTTGAGCGGACTGCCCCGGGTGACGTTTACTCTAGCTAAGCCACTGAACTTGTTACATTTTTTAAATGTTTTAGTTTTATTATGTACAAAATATATTTAATTGAAAATTTATATAAAAAAACAACCTTTTCATGGATGAATCATTTGACAATTTTTTTTTCATTTGAGTAAATCAGTTTGTATCTAACTTCTCTGTGTGTTGCAACAGATTCGGTGATATTATGATCTTATTTCTTGAGTTTTTCCTTGAAATTATCCTTTTAACTAATGTTGACTATTACCCATAAGGTGAACTCTGTTAAAAATATTTACTCAGTTTCATCTCAGACAAATTTCTGAAATGGAAATTTTTCTTGTCAGGTTATAGATGCTTTCTTTTTAGGCAACATCTAAATTTGGTGCATTAAAAATGGAGACATCTTCTCATTTTTGGTTTTAGTTTTGATCCCCACAAATAAGCTTTTTTTCTGCAAGCGGATGACACAAATATTTGTTTATTATGGTAATAAGAAATATGTTTGATTTGAATGAATAAGAAATAGGTACTAGTGTATCAACCAGAACTGATGTAAATCATTCACTTTTTAACAAATTTACAGATATTTTTTTTTTATAAAAAATTAAGTTCTTGTTAAGTATTGTTCAAAATTATATGAGAGAAATAGAAAATATATATTAAGAATAAAAAGACCAAATTTAGTTCCATACTTGTAAAACTTCTGCTATCATCTTTAGTCGAAATGTATTAGGTTGGTGCAAAAATAATGTCGTTTTCTCAGATATGTTACTATGTGAGAAAACGACATTATTTTTGCACCAACCTAATATATTATTTATCAGTTTTTGATGTTCTTATGATTTAGCATATTTGCTTGTATGTTAAATAAACAAAATATAAAAGATGCAGTCTTTGAAAGTTATACAGTGTAACCCGGATATAAGAGAAACCCGGATATAAGAGAGATTTTATCTGGTCCCAAATTAGAGTCATACTTACCTAAACAAAATAAACCAAACCCGGATATAAGAGAAACCCGGATATAAGATACTTCTTCTCTGGTCCTGACAACTCTCTTATATCCAGTTTACACTGTATAGCCTGCTGAGATCAACCATGATCTGATTTTTATTATTTTGATGTTATTTATAAGTAATTATATTTACCTATGATCTTCAGTTAGTCAACTCTAGAAGTTTTAATTAACTTTATATCTAAGTTCATTCAAACATTATTTGAAAACAGTTTCACGATAAGTGATTGAAAGAATATTTTGAAATGTGTCACATTTTATTATTTCTTTCTGTAATACAAATATTAGTGATTGTAAGAGCAAAATAAAGATGAATGTGTGGGAAATAGACTTAGCTTAATTTTTTCAGGTTCTTCTATGAATAACAAAAGTTGTTAAAATAAATTGTAGGCCCCAAATGGAAATATTCTTTTTTTTCCATATTTTGAATTGTTAAACATCAATTTCACTGAAATTGCAAAGTGGAATTTGGTTTATAAAATATAGAGAATATCTAGAATATTGGTTTATTTCTTAAACTTTAGTCACTCAAAATGATTGATCATTAATCAAAATATGTCTATTTTAGCAGCGTATCATTCTGTTAATTGCTTTCCTTTGCTTGAATGGAGAAATCTTATTGTTAGTGTCAAAGAAAATAATCATTCTTCAAAGAAACATTAGTAAATTGGAGGCTTGTTCTACTTGAGGGCTAAACTAGATAAACAATTAAGAAAAAGGGTTAAATTTAATCTTCAATTTCAAAGCTATTCCTTTGCTCTAGTTCCTATTCCAAAAAAGAAAATTAATAATTGCAAAAGAAAATAATTTTGAGATTATTAAAGATTATCCAGAAAAAATGTAGACACTGTGAAAAACAAATTGATTCTCATGACATCTGAAAATGCATGTTTATTCAGTATATTTAATTAAATATTTCAACATGTAAATACTTCAAATCATTTCATGTGTTATCATAATGCAATTAATATAATTGGGGATTTCTTTCTTTGCATGCATTCCAAAAAAATGAAAAACACCAATATTATCAACAGTAAAATCACATGCTTAGCAGTACAGTCATATTCAGTAGCATCTTGTCATTAATATATCTATATGTATCACTTTTTTCCATCAGATGAACCGATTTTTAAGCCAAAGTATCCGTCTACCAGTTTGACCACAGAACCAAACTGATAGGACAAAATTTGAATTACAGAGTGCGATGGATAAATTGTCATCTAAATTATGCAAAAATGAAAATAACTGACATCTCATTTTAACAGATATATTTATGAAAATTATACAAAAATATTTTAAAATAATAAAGAATAAATTTATTCAATAAAACCACTATTCGCTTCAACAATGGCCTCCAGACAACTTTGGAATCTCTTGCATCCTCTTCTGGATGGTCTCCTTGTTTAAGTTGGTAAATGCCGCCATAATACTTGCCTTCAGTTCATCTTTGGTGTTACAAGGAGTTTTGTTGGTCTATCACTCAATGGTTCCCTACAAATAATAATCAAGGGGAATGTAGTCTGGGAAGTTAGGTGGCCAGATATAAGGGGTGATGTGGTCACAGAAATTATCTGACAGTCATGACTGGGTTCTTCTGCTTGTGTGGCATGGTGGAGATCCTGTTACCAGACATGCGGTCTTCCAGCAACCACCCTCTTGGCTCAGGACAGCACTACCACCTCAAGGTACTTGATGTAGGCCTCTGTGTTGATTCTGAGGCACTCACCAGAAAATTTGGGAGTTCTTTCATGCCATTTGCAAATTTCTGGCAAAGTGAATTGTGTCATGGTGCTCTTTTTCTCACAGATGGTGCCCAACTGACTCTCCTGTATTGTACAGTCAACAAAAACAAACAACATGCATGCACAAATTAAAAATAGAAAATAGCGACAATTTATCCATTGCTCCATGTTTGTGTGTATATATATTTATATGTACACACACACACTATTGCACAGATGAAAATTTTAAAGCTCTTTTAAGAAAAACATAATTTCTCATGTAACTACAAACTTAAAAAAATGAGTTGAATATAGTAAATATTAAAGATATTCTATACCGAGGCAGAAGGACCTTTTTTTTTTGTGTCCAAATCTATTGGGAAATATATGGAAAGATATAAAGCAAAAGAACACACATCAATAAACTGCATTCAACTTTGCCCCTTATTTGCTATGACAGCGATCTCATGTTTTAAATAATTTTAAATAAGTTTCAATTTTATTTTACTCATGTTGTCAAAATTACCATAAGAATGATCAAGTTATGTGCATTCCTCTGATGAATTTTAATTTTAAACACCTTCCATAGATTTTCTATAGGATTTAGGCCAAGGAACCACCTCAGCCATTCTAAAACCTTTATTTTCTTTGCCTTTAACCACTCTCTCATTTTCATGGTAGTATGTTCGAATAATTATGAAGTCTTCCCTGGTGGAGTATGTCAATCCTTCAGTATTTTTGGGATGTTTTGCAGATTGAACCAAATTCTTCTCCAGTATTTCTCAATACATAACACTTTCCATTGTCCCTTCAATAATATGGAGTGCACCTGTATCCCTAACAAAAAACAAGAAAAAAAAACAATCCCAAATCATGTCTCCACCACTATATTTAACTGTTGGGATTGTATTTTGAGAGTTTTTTTATAAAGTCTAATTATTTTCTCAAGGAATGTCTTGAATATTTTCCATGTAAGAGTTTAATTATTATCTTGTCAGATTATAATATTTTGCTCCAGAACAAAGAAGGCTTCTTGAGATGATTATGAGTAAAAAATAGATGAGACATTACATGGTTGGCCTTCAAAATAAAATTTTTTTTTAGTTTTTTGTTTAAGGAGTCAGAGACCATGGTGGAATATCCAAGTAATTGTCTTTGCTCACGTCTGTCCTAGTTGACTTCAGGTTTTTCTGAACTTCTCCTTGAGTAGTATATGTATTTCAAGATAGTTTTTGACAAATGGATATAGCTGCATATTTACTTCATTTACATGGATCTTCTGTTTGAAGAGGCTTTGTTATCAGGATATGTTGCTTCTATTTTCAAATGATAGTGCTTCTTTTTGTTGTAGCTTATAGCCATTGCAAGTTGAAACACCAGTTCTCATCCAATTACCGATAAACCTGGCCAGTACTTAGATGAGTGGCTGCTGGAGAATGCCAGGTGCTATAAGCTATATGACATAGCCTTAGCAAACCAGCAATTGATAAACAGTTGATAGGCCTTGATATATGCAGGTGCTTCTGGACTGACAGGTCATAAGACTTACCTGAAGTTGGGTGAGTGGTGAGTGTAGTTCTTATTGTGCTGATGGGGATATTATGTTCACTGGAGATCTTTCAATATCCCATTCCATGATTATGATGGTCAATTATAAGTCTTTGACCTTCTCAAGAGAGATCCTTTGTCTTTACCATTGTGAAAAACCAACTAGATATTCAATGTAACTTCACTGAAATTGTTGCTCATTGTGTATACTGAGGAAACTTGCAAATAAATAATTTAAATGTAATTCCAAACAGCATTTTAATGTTTTTATTCCTAATTTCATAAGTTGTTACATGTCACTTGTATGTTTAATTTGGACATAAATTTGTGAAGAGAAAAAAATGATTATAAATGTATTTATTATATCCAACTTAGTTTTTAGGTTTGTAGCCACATTAAAAGTTGCTTTTCAAAAAAAAATTCAAACATTTTATGTGTCCAATATATTTTTGTGACTGTGTGTATATATATATATATATATATATATATATAATCTCAAAGGAAGACCTTATCTTCACATTTACATGTATTATTATGTAGGCACGATGAGAAATACATATTTTTTAAGTTTATAACCTTTATCCTCTTCCTTGACACCCCACTATAAAATATCAACTCAATCATTTTGTTACTGACAATATCCTGAATTGTGCTTTGATATCATTATCAGACTGACTATGGGCAATCTAATGAAATAAAGCTTCCAACCTGAGCCAATGATTAAAGAAAAAATATCCCAAATTGATATTACATTTAACCATTTATTACTTTCTTGAATGGATTCTTAATATACTAAAAATTTATAATTACATAAAGCATGAGGAAATTTATCAATTTACTTTACAAGCTGTGCTAAAATATAAACCAACTTGATTTCTTTCTGAATCTTTTGGACTATCCTCATCTTTGTCATGATAATTCCAAGGTTTCAGCTTTTGGGCCCTCTACCCTTCTTTAGGTAACTGTCAATCTGTAACCTTCAGAGGACTTTGAACTGAACCCTTTATTTACTCTACAGGGGTAAATTGTTCTCATTTATCTGTCCATATCTAAAAGAACATCTTTTCAATACAACTCAGTTATTGCCAGCTTTGTTCCACTGAACCCAAGTCTTTACTATCCAGCCCAAGGATCTAATCACATTGATTTAGAAAAGGTTCAGTTTGAAATTCCATAAAAGTACCTGGATTGATAGACATCTGAAGAAACATGATAACAGCAAAAATAAAGGATATTATTCTGATTATAAATAATGTCAATAAATCAAGTTTGTCATTTTCAGATGTAAGTGTTGCAAAATGTCAAAAAGAGAAATAAACTTTATTCTAATATTATCCCAAATGAGGAAAGAACCAGAGTAAATGTCAAAAATAAAAATTTGAAAGAAGACAGACCCAATATAATAGATAATATAGGACGAATATAAGTTGTAAAATTTCAAATAATAAATTCAAGTTATTTTTAGAAATTAGAATTGTCTTTCACTTACATTGCTTGTAATCAATATATTTACAGGTTTAAGCCATCAGAGTTGGCAAAGAATTTCAAAGTATTTGCATCTGAGCAGAATACTAAAAAAAGCAAAAAGAACATTTTTTTATTTATATTTTGGAAAAATATGAAATCAGAATTCTTGGTAAAAACAACTGAGCTATCATAATAATTTAGAAGCAGATATTGAAGGAAGGAAGTGGGTAAAAGACCAATATTGATAAAGAGTAATTGAACCATTGAATGAGAATGGAAGAGAAAAAAAAAGGGAATGAAAGAAAAAGAGAGAAATTAAAAAAGAGAGGAGAAAAGTGAAGGAGAAAGAAAAGAAGAATGAATGAGAAAGTGAGAAAATGTAATAGAGAAGGAAAAAGAAAGAAAAAATGATGAAACGATTTTTGTTTAGTTTTTAGCATTCCTACATTATTTACGGAAAAAAAATGCCTAAGGAACTTTATTTAAATACCTCTAAAAAATGATCTGCTTTCTGTAGATCAGTAGACATACTGTAGAACTACCAACATTTTTTGCATACATGAATAATGCAAAAATAATAAAAAAAATGAATCGATACATAATTCTCAAAGTTTGAGTGAGTGAGAAGAAAGAATAAATGTTAATTCTTGAATTAATTCTCAGTTGAAAATCAAAGTCAGTCTCTGTCATGAATTCATGAAGGCCAAAGGCAAAGGCCAATATAACAACAAGGAAATGATGTCCATTTGAACATTGGAAATCATTTTTTTAAGAATATTTTGGCATTTTTGGATGTGTGAATTTATTATTTAAATGTAAAAAAAAAAGCCCAAACTGACAAGGGATTCAATGTAAAATTTTGGTGTCTTTTTTTCATCATAATTTTTGTTGAATTTTGCCTTAAATTTTGATGGCATTATACATTATTTGTCATCTTTCATTATTCTTTATTCTTCCCTACCCATTCACTTAATTTACGATTGCTCCTTTCACAATTAGTTTTCTTCTTATATGGGGCAGGTTCTTTCAGAATGTGAATGATCATGGCTCTCTAGAATTCCAAGTCTTTTGTTGCTTTAAGTAACTTTTGACCCTTTACATTTCCTTTTCATTCTTGTTCTGTTATCCATTCACAAAAAACTTAAATAATAAATTAAATAAATTACCTACTCTTTTCCTTGTCTTTAATATAGCCTTGTAGCAGACATAGAGAACCAGAACCACAGTCAAATAGCGGATATGGTGAACAGGACTTACCTTAATCTCAATGAAAGAAAGTTTGTCTTTCTCTGGCGTGCAGTACTTTGATTCGAGAGAAAGCGAGTGCATGCTGGAACTTGGGTATTTAGTTGTACAGATCACATGCATCAAGCATGCTTTGCGATCTATAAAAGTAGAAGTCAGGGAGTGGTCATCTGACAGTTGAACTGCTACTAGCATTATGGTATCAGCCAAGAGAATACAATGCGTGAGAGAGTTCTAGCAGTATGTATGTCACCCTGTCAAAAGATACCTTTCTTTGTTATATCACAAGCCTATGAGTGTTAAACTCTTCAGCTACTCTTTCTTCATTATGTGTTCCAGAAATGTTAGCTAACTTTGATTGTAAGTTTATGTTTCCTTGTATGTATTTTCTTTAAAACTTACTCATTATTCACATGCTCTATCCATGGTATTCTTAGCATTTATTGGTGCAACTATATCTCTACAAGCTTTTTCTTCATCTGTGAGAAAACATTTATTACTATATAGGTGATTAGATATTATATAGAATTTCAGCACTCTTTTCTTTGCTTTTAAGAACATTCTGATCTTTTTATACTTTTAGTTTTTGAAAGGTGTATTTCACTAATCCTATGTGCCTTCAAATTTTAGTGTCACATTATTTTCTGTTATTACATGACCTAGATTAGTTAAATTTCTTTACCTGCCTGATTTTGATATTCCTTATAGCTTTGGATGTTTTTTTTTATTTTTTTGTTTTGCTGATAATCATGCCCCTCCCTTTCTACTTGCTTTCCTTTACTACCTTATTTAAGAATTCTTTCAGCTTTTTTTTTTTTTAATCTGCATTCAACACAAACTAATCTGAATATCTTCTAGTGTTAAGATTCTATCCACCAGTTCTCTTAGGATCATCCTTACTGTAGAGGTTAAATAAATCCAGTGGGAATATACATAGATATCTTTACTGCTTTTTCTGTTTTTATGCATTCACTAAACGCATTCTTCATCCGCATGCAAACTGTTTGTTCTCAGTAGAAGTGAGGGATTATTCAGATATTTTTCTCATGTAAATAAAGCTTTTCTAGTATTTTTGTTTCATGTATAAAACTGATTTTTATGCATTTGTATTGCTCACTCTGATCCTATTCTACCATATCAGCATCCCTCTACAAAGTATTTCAAGAAACAGGACTCAAGATGAAACTTTTCAAAACAAACTATGATCTGGAATTGGAATGAAAACAGTGATGCCACCTAAACCTGAATCAGTTATAAAAATGCAGGATGTGAAACTAATAAATAGTGAACACTTCAAATATCTCAGCATATAGAAAAAAAAAAAAGGACTATTAAGAAGAAATAACAATAAAGAAGAGGAATTAATAAAGCAGAAGATAATGATTGACAATTCCTTTAAATTTTTAGAAGCTCAAAGTTAACTGGAAAGCAAGAAACCAGAAAAGAGTTCCATAAGTGAGAAGTGTGAGAGAAGAAGCTGATAGTATAGAACTTATGTTTATATCTAGTTATTTCAACCATAAAATGATGAAACCTTGTCCCAAATCTATTATTGTGCTTAAATTTGTAAAGTCTAGGTACTATAAAGGAAAGTTCATCAGAACAATTATGATGAAAGTATTTATAGAAAAAGTACAGGTAAGCTATGTTACGGCAATGGAAAAGGTGATTAAAGCCGATATACCAGGTCAGGACCAATAACATTGCAGATTCATCTTTGGATTTTTTTCAAGAATCTCAATACATAGAACCACTAGACCAGGTTTGACAGCAATATTCAATACATGGATGAATGGTAGACCTATAAAAATGTAAGATAGATTCTAATGAGAAAAATTGTCTAGCAGGACACAGTGAATCAACTTTCTTAGCAGCAGACCTAGCAGTTGATTCAATATATTTTTTCCAAAAAAGGATCTCTAAGATGATTAAAAGAGAGCAGTTTTATTTTTTGATATTAGAATTATAAACCATTTCTTGCCTCATTTAATAACAGATTGTAGGTCTTTTTTGAAATAAGCAGCTAATTTGACCTTATCAAACTGATCAGGCTTACTATTAAAACAGAAGAAAATCACTGTGTCATCAGCATACATACCAAGTTGAGAAATGATGACTTCAGGAAGCTTGTTGATGAAAATTGGAAACAATGTAGGTCCAAGGATAGAACCCTGTAGGACACCTGCATTAATGTAAAATATCTAGAAGTGTGGCTGTTCAAGAAAACTTTCATTTTTCAATTTGATAAGAAAGATTGAATCAATTCAAGAATTGATACAGAAATATCATGAGCTTTCAACTTGTGAAGAAGACTCACATGCAAAAATCTGTTAAATGCCTTCAAGATATCCAAAGCAACATTCTTATCTATAGGTTGATAGACTCTTTTAACAATCATTAATGCACCAGATATTGATATAAAGAAGTGAAAGCCATATTGATTATGTGAAAGAAGACTCTCTAAGGTGTGATGCTGAACCAGTTCAGAATTGATTAGAGTTTGTCAAAAAGGTGTTAGAAAGCTAATAGACTGATAGAAGAATCAGACGATTTGCCTTTCATAAAAACTGAAACAATGGAAGAGGATTTACAACATGCAAGAATATAAGAAAAAGCAAGGAATTTATTGCATAAATTAAATAGAACAGGAACCAGTTAAAAAGCACATTTAAATATTCTGTTTTATCAGAAAAAGATGTTAACACCTCAAATTGAATGAAGAGAAGAGGGATAGAAGACTTACTATTTAACATAATGTTAGTGTGCTGCCAGTAGTCATGTGAACTAAACCTGTTAGAAGCTATACGGTGCCTCATTCTATCAGCAAACAAAGACTTAGTCTCTTTGAGAACATGTTTACATTTATTATAAGCAAACACAAAGAGGTGTCAGTTATGACAGAATTATCATGCTGGTACAGCTAGAAAAAGTGATCCTGCAGGCTATACTGTTTGAACAGTCTGGTGTGAATCAAGAACATTGTGGTTACATCTGATATTTCTGAGGTGGTACAAAATCAGCAGTGTTGGCTTTTATTCAAGAAGGCTTCAGTTTCACAATTCTCAATAGGAAGGTTAAAAATAAGAATGTAGTATAGGAGATAAGGAAATTAAATATAAAATAAGCTGGACTCAGATAGAATCACAAATAAAGGACTGTACCACATAACAGAAATCACATCACTTGAGGACTTTCGACAACAACATCAATAAAAATAGATACTACATGTAACTCAAACAGAGAATAATGACAATAGTGACATAGTGATAGTTTATCTCATTTCAATTGTCTTTATTAAACCTGTTAGAATTTATCTCAAATTTGAGAATACCTGTTCCAAAAATCCGAATATTTGTCAAAAGGACCCACTAAAGCAGGTTTGCCTTAGGTAGGTTGCTTTTGTCACCACTACTTTCAAATTTCAGGTTTTCATCAAACTGTACAATATTCCAGTTGTTATCTACCTCAAATAAATGCTTTTTAGTAAACTTCAGACAGCTTCATGTGTTATTTCTTCAAAAAAAGTATATATTATGCTCTATGTAATCACAAAGCCATGTTAGCAGTGTTGCTGCTGACAGTTTGTGATGTAACTGTTGTCCTTGATGCTTGAAAGTCTGTTAAGGATTTGTGAGTAATCATTAGCTATATTTTGACAATCCAGCTTTTGCAGCATGGCTGGAAAACTTTCAAGGGATGCTAGATTGAGAAAAGTTAATTGTTAAAACACTTACATTCCATTTGTCGATTATTAAACAAGTTCATGGATAAAGTTATATCTCTATTTACCGATAACTTTCTAACCTTTATCATTACGATAAACAATGACTATAGTATCTTGTATTGTTGTGGGATGAAAGAGAAAGTCACTTACTGAGAAAAAGGGTACTTCTAGAATAAAAAAAAAGGGGTACTTCTAGAATAAATCATCTGAAAATTTACTTTCTGTAATGGTTTTAGTTTACTCTATTTATGAATGTATACTGAGTAACTTTTTTTCTTCAGTCTTTTTAAAATATATCCTTTATAACTTTATATGAATGGATATGTTGAAATTTTTGTTCACATTTACTATTACAAAGATGAAACCTACAATTGGAGTCATTTTTGGGTAAATATTTATGTGTAGGCAAAAAAGTAACAAACTTGTTTGCAGTATATATTAAATAATTATTCTCCTTAGTCTTTATATATATATATATATATATATATATATGAAGAAATATACTCTTAATGTATGCTATATTTATGGGATAAAGTGCTCAATATCAGAGATAGTATCTGTAACTATAAAAGTGAACATTGAAGTCAAAACTTAGAGGTGACAGGCTGTTTCATGCTAGACACAATCATCAGGCCTGACAGGCTGTTTCATGCTAGAGGCAATCATCAAGCCTGACAATTGCATCTAGCATGAAACAGTCTGTCACTTCTAAGTGTTGACTTCAATGTTCACTTATATATATATATATATATATATACATACACACACACACATATATATATATATATATATATATATATATATATATATATATATAGTTTATTTTTTAGTTGTGGATTTTATTTTATAGTCATATATTTTGTAGAGAGGTGTCTATTTGTCATAAGTAAAGAACTTATTGGACTATTTATGTTACCAATTCTTATCATGTGGTTTGTTTTCTCTCTAATGATTTCATAGTATTTCCGATGTGAGAATCCTTAGAAAGTCAACTTGTTAATCAGTTCATTAATATGATTTATCAATTATAAGACAAATGAATCTTTATTTTCAGCATTTCAATAAAAAAAGATCATTTTTTAAACTTAATTCTTATTGAAGTCAAATGTTTTTTAATTAATTATAAGGACATGTATAATTTTTTAAAATTACATTAAAAAGCATCCAGTGTATTTGTTTATTCAAAGTCAAATATTTAAGGGAAAAATGTTAAGATTGTTTTGATGTTCTTTATAGCTGGTTAAAGATTTTGAAAATCAGTGAATGGGAACTGGATGCCAATTTTGGATGTAAATTACAAGTACCAAAATACACTCATTATATGAAATTCTTCATATTTGTTATAGAGAACATTTCTTTTGAAAGTAGGTCATATTAAAAAAATAAATAATAAAAAATACATGAGAATTTGCAACATATTTACCATTGATTTTAAGTCTTCAAAAGTGAAATCCCAGCATGTGACCTCCCACCCTCATTCTTTTTTGTATTTATTTTGCCATGTTTGTCAATCAATCAGTAGTAAAACAGTAAAGTTGCTTAGAATAAGATATTTAATTAATAAATTGGTTTGTAAGCTTAATAACAAGCAGTTTCAGGAGTCAACCATATTTATGAAGTACCTGCATTTATATTTAGCATTATATTGTTAAGGATTTAGGCTACTTATGTCTTATCTACAATGTCTTTGTTAGCATTGGTCTATGAGATATTTCAACTTTGATTAGAACATCTAGGGGATACTTTTGAGCTATTTTTTGTAAAACTATGATTACTAAAAGATATCACATCAAATATGATAAACAAAATGAATGCTTCTAATTTTTGACCGAAAAATTCTTCAGAAGACACACAAATATTTACATATTTTCTGTATGAGAAACAGTATTGGACTTTGTAATTGAAAGACATATAAAAAATATGCTGTTATCAAATTTATAGAAAATAATTTAGTTGGCCTTTTAAAATTTAACTTTAATATTTGCTGTTAATTCTATAACCAGCAATGTTTTATTCCTAAAAATAAAATCTTAAAACTGATCACTTGTTTAAATGTTAATGTTAAAATGTTAATCAGGATTAACTTTTTTGGTTTGAAGATCTGATAACATTCTCTGATAAAATTTGTAAAATATTATTTCTAATTTAAAGGCTTTGGAGATTTGTCAGCTGCCTATGCTACCCCTACATATTTTCTAAGGTGCAAAATAAACATCTCCCTCTGACATTTGTAAATTTTGGATATTTTTCTTATCTATGATTAGCTGATTAGGACAACCCACCTATTAATTTTTGACGATTCACAATTACCCTCTCAATAAAATGCTTGAAAATTTTATTTTGAAATGTAATTGTGGTGAGGAAACCATTGCACTGAGGAAACCATTGCACTGTGAACTTTCTTTTAATAAAATATATTATAAGCATTCAATTCATATAAATGATAAACTCTACAAATGTAACAACATTCAAAAGAAATGAATGACAATTTGTCCAAGCAGAAAGTGTAAAATATATTTAGGAAAACATTTTACTTAAAGTCATTGACAGCTATTTATTATTTTCAGTTTTCTTGTGTCAAGCTATTGTTATAGTGTGAAAGACTTTTTTTTTTTAATAATTTCCTAACCACACCATTTATTGACCCCCCCCCTCGTTTATTACATTTTCTCATTTTTTTATACCTACCAGTTTATTACCTGCCTTCCTCGCTTATTAGTTTATTTTCCAACCACCTCATTTATTATGACCCCACCTTTTATTTGTGGCTTACAGCAATATAACAGTGAAACACTGGCTCCTATATGATCATTGAACTTAAGCAATGTTGAGCCTGGTCAGAACCTAGATCGGTGACAGGTGCTATAAGCTTGGATGTGCAGGTGGTGTAATGGGGAGTGGCTCAGAATTGTTAATCAGCCAAATTCAAATCCCCATTGAGTTTGTTATATTCACTTGTGTGCAAATACCCTTGGGAAAAGTATGAACCCACCTATTCTCCCCCAATTATGGATTAATTAGTAAAACTTGTATCGCTAAACCATTACTATCTCCCACCCACCAAATAATTCTTACAATCAAAAATATTTTCTGGTTTTAAATAGCCTGCAAAAGTGTTGATAAGGTATTGAAAATGAATGAATCAATCACTCTTTTATTTGACATGCAAGAGTATCTTCACACTCCCAAAACCCAGCAGACACACATACACAAAATTTGAAGTATAATCTCACACATCTCTAATTCTCTATGTGATGTGATTGCTCAAGACATTGGCAGTCAAGGCTCTCTACCATTTCCTTTCAATACTTTCTCCCTCTATATCTTCTCTAGTTGTAACATTTGTTCATTCATCCATTTGTTAGAGTAAAAATAATGTTTACTCTTTGCATTACTATGATTTTTTAACTTTTTGTGTCCTTTGAGTATTAAATTCTCCAAATCTTCTTTCCATAATTGCCCCAAATATTTTAGCTGTTACATTCTGAGTATTATCAGTAATTTATTTGTACTTTTGATATTTCTTAGAATTTGCTGTTTTCTCACATGATATGCATGTTGTAAGATTAGCTTTGTCAGTTACAATAGGGTGCATTGACTTGTAAGATTTACTGGGGTGCACACAAGCACATGCCGACTCTCATTGGGGATGCTTGGAAAGTAATGCCTCTTATTTCCACAGAAACTAAAACTGGCCCAAAGAGCAAAATGGTAGACATCTGTTCATCTTGCAAGATAAAAGTAGCACCCTGTTTGGTCAAAGTTCAGTCCTTTGGTGCTGAAACTGGTGTAACCTCTTCAGGGCACAGACTTGAGAATGGTATATAGAGGCAGCACGCTGCCCAGACTATATGGCCTCTCTCCTGGTTGTACCAGCAAGATCCAATGGAATACAGACCATTACATTTGGCAGCTGCATGGCTGCAGGAGTTGCCAGAAAGTAGTCAGTGGTGACCATTATGGTTATATTTACTTCCCTAGGCTTTTCTTTGTTTGGATATGACTACAAAGCAGCGAAGATTTAAAATTAAACTTTTCCTTCCCTTAATAGGCTGCCTTCCTGAGCTGTCGAGTTAGAGCTATCCAAAGAAGCTGGTTATGAGGTGCCAGTTGTTCGCCTTCACCCATCCTCTGGCTTGCAGCTGAATTTAGTTGTCAGAGGCTAATAGAGATGCATGACACAGAAGCATTTTATAGACAGAGCTTGTACCCACTACCACCCCCCAGTTATGACAAACTTTTGGGCATATATTATGTACATAGATAAATATAAAATTAAGAAGCTTCCAAAAAATGAATATTTTTTTTTAAATATCTAAAACGTTTGGTAAACAAAAAGAGTAGAAAGTAAGACAAATTACGAAATAGTTGTACATAAAAATATAAACATGGTGTTCTGAAATCAACAAGAGTTATTCAAAGCTAAAAAAAAATAACAGAATTTAAGTTTAACTGAAATAAATGTAAATATTGCTTAAAAGTAAATATAAAAATTTAATTTCCAGTTATTATTTCTTTTATTATATATACATTATAATTATTATATTTATTTGAAGTTATATATACATTGTTTATTATTATTTCTTTCGACTTCTTTCATATTTACTGGGGTTTCTTAATTTCTTTTTGTATAATAATCCTGAAGATCATTTGTCTTATTTTTACTTTTTGTTTTTGCTTACCTAAAGTTAAATTTATCAATTTTGCATTTTGTGCTCTTGTTAATTTTTTATCAATTGATAGTTTGGGTATTATTATTGTCAAAAAGGCAGTATAAATAATTTTATAGTGTAATGACTTTATAATCTCTGAGTATTTTAGGCTAAAATCTCAATTTATATTTTCATTTTTCCTTTCTGTCATCTTTTCCAAAATTAGCAAACATTTTGAGAGGACACAATGATACTGTTGGATAAAGCAAGTTTTCAGCAACAAATATCTGATTTTACTTACTTGGTTACTACCTGTCACTATGCATTTTCACTAGTGATGAACATTTTGTAATTTGATAGCTGTGCAGATATGCCTCGAACATGGCTTATTGCACATAGTAGTTTTGCTACAATTGAAACTTATTATCAATTATCTAAATGTACTTGCATCCACTTTTTTTGACCCAAGAATACAAGTAGTAAGCGTCAATGTCAGTGGGTGCAGCATCAAAGAATTCAATGACATACTTCTATTTGAACATACTTTAAGGTCTGGCAGCAATTGCCTAGACTGTTATCTATAACAGGGCAAAAATATTATAGATTATTGTCAAGGATTGTTCAACCTCTAAAATTATAATCTCCCTCCCCCTGGCTCAACATCGGCCTCTGACAACATGGACAATCTTAATAAAATGGGAGACTTTACTTTTGTGGTGTGCCTGTAATATATATATATATATATATATGTGTGTGTGTGTGTCATAGTGGAACACAACTATTCTATAGTTAATAGACTCTCCCACCTATAATAAGTAGGAGTAGTAAGAGTAACTAGGGAGGGAGTCGCTTAGTGGGCGGGGGGTCAGTTTCTAACGTTTTGTATGTCAAACCTATTTTAGGACCAACTTAGTACAAATACAAGCCTCCACTGTGAAACCACCCCATGACAGTGTGTAAAAGTGTATTCAGTTTGAACACAATGTTTTTAATATTTTGTAAATTGGTGGTGTTTGAATGTGTGATTTCATTTCACACATGAGTGAAATTCATGACCTATATCATATTCAGAAAGGTAACATTTCAATGTATATTTATATAAAATTTGTGTGTGAACTGTTAATTTTAAATGTTTCTATGTAGAATTGAAAATAGCGGAAAGTGAGAGGCATTTTTATCATTTGAGGTGCTTTCATTTCGAGAAATGGCAAATTGGTTAATAAACAGCAAAAAAGATATCTGTTGTTTGTAGAGATGGTGTTGTAGCTGAAAGTGCTGTGCAGAAGTTATTTGCTAGGTTCAGTTGTTGAAATTTTAATCTGGACCACCAAGAACTTTCTGACAGGACCACCATCATTGCTGATGACTAAATTGAAATGTTGATTAAAAATAACCCAGGTCTACTAATACAGGACATTGTAGAAACACTCTACATATTGCATATGAGAGGGGAAAACACTTGGATGCATGAATTGTTATGATGCTGTATGATTTAACAAAAAAAAGATTGTCCCTTCATCCACTTAAACATAACAAAATCACCTCATTTTTAAAAAGAAAGATCACAGATGATGAAAAATGGATTGTTTACAACAATATAGAGCTAAACTGGTCCTAGGGAAAAATGAAAAGCTGGCCTACATCCAAAAGGTGATACTGTCCATCTGGTAAGAATGAAAGGGCAATGTATATTACAAGCTCCTCCTACAAAGTCAGACATTGAATTCAGACAAATACTATTTCCAGTTAGCCTGATTAAACGTAGAAATCAATGAAAAGTGTGCAGAATTGGCCAATCAGAAGAGGGTCATCACCTAATCTCCTATCAGAACAATGCTAGATCTCTTTTCTCTTTGTAGATCTGACAGAAATTTGATAGAAGCTTGGCTTAGACATCCAACTATGCCTGTCATGCTCACCTCTGACCTTGCACTTTTAGATTACCACTTACTTTGATTCCTAGAAAAATTTCTCAATGTGATGAACTTCAGTTATTTAAAGTATGCAAAAACCACTTAGAGCCATTCATCACCCAGAAACATACCAATTTCTAGGAGGATGGAATCATGAAGCTGCCTCAAAGATGGTGAAAATTAGTGGAACAAAACAGCATATAAGTGGTTGAATAAATTTAAATACAAGTATCTAAATGCTATCTTTGAAATTCACTTAAAAATACTATTTGTTGTGATCCTATATATATATATATATATATATATATATATATATATAGCCAAGTCAGTATAAAATTTATATATACACAGGGGTATGTATACAAGCATATATATTCATTAATATATATCACACAGAATTTCATATATATATATATATATAAAGTATAGTCACACACAGACACTTCTATACCGTTATTCAGGCACACTATTGCAGACACACACTTGCACCGCATTGTCTGTATGAAGATGGGTTTGAATTTAAAGTAATATTGATCGAGCAGGCTTTTAAGTCTTGTCAAGACCAAAGGCTTCCAAGAATGGATGATAAAACTATTTGGTAAACAGAACTGAACATTTTTCAAAATAAACCCAAGTCAACAAAAGTCAAGGTAGCATTAGGAAAAATAAACAACTGTGGAAAATAATCCCATACAGTCGTCCAAGTTGCACTTTCAAATCAGTTCAATAAAATAAAGACGATAATGTAAAAATGCTGTAAACATTACTTTATTGGCAGAATCTTTCAAATCTGTCAAAGTTGAAAAGTGAAAAAGTGAAAATTTAAAAAAAATGAAATTAGTCTCCACCCCATTTCCCTACGTTCCCTTTTCAATGTTATTATTTATCCAAAGACAATGTTTATCAGAAAGGAATTTTTATAACATCTTAGTTGTCTTCAAGTGTTTTTTTGTTTTGTTTTAGAAGTCAAACTGTCTCTAAGTGCTATGGGGTGCAAACAAGTGTCTAATGTTAATTTAGGGTTAAGGTGTGTTAAATTCATGTTGTCAGGAGTGTAAATTCAAGTGTTAACAAATTTTGTTGGACTTCTCCAGGAGGAGGAGGTTTAAAATATTGATTGAATCATTCTTAATCTTTTAGAGTTCAAGAAAAAGAAAAGGGAGTTAACTCCCTTTCCTTTTTCTTGAACTCTACTCTGATTTGTTATGGAATTGTTGCAGTTAATTTTTGATCTATGGAAGCTAAATACTTTGAAGGAAATAAATTGCTATTTTTAGAACATGGTCACTTGGTACTTTTTGTTTTTAAAATTGTTTCATCCCAGGCCAATCCTTGGTAGGACCACAAGAGTCAGCAGAGTTAAAAAACTACTATTAAGGAGAGATGGCAATAAAAGGACAAGAATTAAGAAGACAGAAGATAACGATTGACATTGCATTTAAGTTTTTGAAGATCAAAGTTGAATGGAAAGCAAGTTGCCAGAAGAGTTCCACAAGTGAGAAGTGTGATAGTAGAAAATGTTAGCACAGAACCTATGGTTATATCTAGCCATTTTAACTATAAAGTGATGAGACCTTGCCACAAATCTGGTACTGCACTTAAATTAATAAAGTTTAGGAACCATAGCAGAAAGTTCATCAGAACAATTACAACAAAAGTATATATAGAAAAGGTGCAGGGAAGCTACATTACAGCAGTGTGAAAGACACTAAAGACAAGATGCCAGGTCAGAACCAATAACAATGCAGATTCTTCTTGATATTTTATCAAGAATGTCTAAATATATAGTAGGAGCACCAGACCAGATGTTGCAGCAATATTCAAAACCTGGATGAATGGTAGACTTATAAATATGTAAGATAGTTCTTGAGTAAACATTTGCACATTTATAACAGAATACATTATGTTAAATATTATTTATGGATTCGTTTTTAGTTAAATATCATTTGCATTTTTTCATTAGTACTTTATTATACTAGGACAAGTTGTAAGACTGGACATAAACAATATGGAAGTTTGTGTATTTGAATTATTGAAAAGAAATTGATGTTGGTCAGTTAAATCACAAAAGGATTATATTAATTAGTTCTTGGGATTTTTATAGAGAAGGTCAATTGGCCATCATGAGATCTGTAGACAAAAGGCAAGAAAAAGATCATGATGTTTCACTGTTTTTTCAATAACTATTTTCTTATTAGGATTTGTTAGGTTCATTGTATATCACATATTTATAACTAAAATCAGTTAAAAATAAATAGATTATAAAGGTGATAAGATAACAAAAATTATGAATGGTAAATGTCTATTGGTTAATATTTGTCTCTATTTATATTGTATTATTTATCTTGCCTAATTTGAATTTAAGACATTTATAGGAACCGTTCCATTGGTTTGGCTAACTTTTTATCATAATGAAAACAAACCACAATGAAATTGTTCATTATTGACTCACAGTTGGCAAGCCGGGTGGGGGGGACCTGCTTTGTTTTGCTGACAATTCTAAATTTAAGATGAAAACAAAAAGAAATTTGATGCTTTCTATTGAAATGTCTTTCTTTATCTGGCTAATTTTCTTATTTAATTGTAACTATCTTATTCTTGTAGACAACTTAGAAAAAGAAAAAATGTTTCTATTAAACATATAATGAAAGTTAACAGTAGCAGTAACATTAATAGGAGCAACATATACTAATTGTCAAACTTCTGACAAGCTTACACGTTGTGGCCAGGTAGGATTCTAATGAATCTATGTCAGTGAATTAGAGTAGAAATAGGTCAAGAAAGGTGTGGCTTTGTCTAAGAACAAGAAATGCTATCTTTATGATCAGAGTGAGCAATAAAAACACAGAAAGGCATATACCTATGTTTCATACATTATACAAAGGGATTTGATAAAGTATGACATGAAGAGCTACTTGAAATAATAGAAAAACTTTGTTTACACTGGAAAGATATCCAAATAATCCCCAACCTTTATTTGGAAAAAACAGCTTGCATTCACATAGAGAACAAATTCAGTGAAGACAAAAATAGAAACGCTAGTAAAACAAGGAAATTTTTCCTCATCAGATTTATTCAACTTCTACAGCAGCACAATCCTAAGTGAATAAGGAGACTTACCTACATGTATTATCAAGGGAAATAAACAACAACATAAGATGCACAGCCTATACCATGTTTATGGCAAACTCAGAAGAAAAAAAACTGAAAGCAAGAAGAAAGGACTATTAAGTGTATGAAGACAAATTGCATGATTGTCAGCAAGAGAGACAGTCAAATGTATATTGCTATTTATTGCGGATGTCAAAATCAAACAAGTATAGTATTTAACTATTTGGGTTGTATAATAATAGATGACAAAGTGTATCACAAAAATTCAAAGGCAAAGGGAATAACAAAAGATGCCTTTCAGAAAATAAGCAAAGTATTAAGAAATAGGAAAATGACTAACAAATAAATGAATGCTGAGCTGATCTGTAATATCTAATCTCCTATATGGAAGTAAATGATGGAAGATTTCCTTACAGATGAGGAAAGGACTGGACATATAAGAGATGAGGTTTTATCAAGAAATGCTGAGAATACCATAGACTAAATATGCGGAAGTTTAAAGGAAAATAGGAACTAGAATGAAATGAATTCTTACGATCAGAAAGAGACAAAATTTCTAGGATATATTATAAGGAATTTTATATCAGATATGAATTAATGGATGTCAGAACAAAGACAAATAGAGATAGTAATGGGTCAAAGGTTATTTAGAGCAATGAAAGACAGGAATTTACATTATTTGCAGTTGAATTAATGTCCTAATGTTTGTTGTTACAATCAAAACATTTTGACTGTTTTGCTCTCTGGCAGTGGTCTGTCAATCCAGGCAATCTTCAGGAAATTTTGAAATGAACACTTTATTCGATCTTCAAGATTGATGTGATTTCACTGTCCATGTTTGGGGGATATCTCATCTTGGTTAATCATTAAGTTATTGCTCATCATGTTCCCACTGAATATATGTATCCCATAAAACCTGTCTCAGGGATTGATTGCTCAAATATTATGTCACTAATTTCATCATCGGGACCATTGTTCTGTAGGACAATCCTGCAGCTAAAATTTGGAGCCTTAAATGTACTTCTTGACTGCTACCTCCCACTGTAGCCCTGCCATCAACTTTGATTTCCTCTACTGCCAATTCTCTTTTTTTTTGTATCACCCTTTCCCCCTCTGTGCAACTGCCAAACTCCAGTATTACTAGTTGTTGATATTTCTGGCACATGATATATTCTATTTTTTGGAACATTTTTTTTTTTTTTAATTAATGACTCCCATAAGACACTTATATCTATGATAGGCCTAGTTAGAAAGCTGTTATAGTCTAGGATATATACTAATTCCTTCAGACCTATGATCTTGTACTAATTTCTGTAGACATCTAATTCTTCAGTGTTCTTCTTATTTTTCAGTATGGTCTCTTTGTGATCTACTTGTTTCTTCTTGCATGTGGCAGGGCAAAGAATACTATTTCATGCCTTCAATTAAGGGATATTGGTAAGATAGTTTTGGTTGATGCTTGGATTATTACAATGTTCTGATATTTGAGAAGAAATATGTACATAAACCAGCAACTAAAAAGCTTAAATGTATAGCTATCTACCTGAATATCTACATACCTTTCTATTACCCACCATTTCTCAGCAGGCCTTTTAGTCCTCAAATATGAGCAAGTTTGTCTTGGTACCTGAGTCTTCAGACTGGAACAATGTTTCTGACTAAAGGAGAAGTTCTTGTGTCTTTATTTCTGGGTTGATAAGACATATACATTCAGGATATCATGCCTGTATCTTCTTTTCTGTATTATTTGTCTCTCAATTAAGAAGGGTAGGGGTAAACATCATCTGAGTTTTGGCATCATCTGCCTGAGAGTCAGGAATATGAATCTTTGAGTAACTTTGAAGGAGGTTATACTATTAGCAGGAGTATAATATCAGGGCTATTATACTGCAATTTTGTGAATGGGTTCTGAACTGTGAAGTAGTTTCTGGT
Source organism: Acanthosepion lycidas (assembly GCA_963932145.1). Lineage (NCBI taxonomy): Eukaryota > Metazoa > Mollusca > Cephalopoda > Sepiida > Sepiidae > Acanthosepion > Acanthosepion lycidas. The sequence goes on from OZ010586.1 coordinate 115,341,868, forward strand.
GAGGCCTCTTGATGCCATGAGGAAGGATACTATTTTGTCTGTACCTCTGGACAAGTCAATCCAGGTTGTTGATGCATGCATCTCCTGTGGGTATTTCACTACCTAGTCTTCACCCAAAACCACCGATTTCTAAACATGAACGCAACTAAACTGAACAAAAAAATAAAACCCAACATCACAAAAACAAAACTAGATTCAGGTTCACTATCTCCTCCACCAATGTGAAGTGGGGGTCTACATTTCAAATTTCAGAGATGGAACTCCATTTTCTCAGTGCCAAACCTGATCTCCTATTTCTGCCTGAAACTGGTATTGATACCTCTATCCCAGTGCAAGAACTTGCAATCCCAGGCTACTGGTCCAGATAGCTAAACATGACCATCAAAATTGTTGTGACCTTGACAGCTAAGACCCACCATGCCACACTCATTGTAGCAAACCTCCTCCATTCCCTTCATATTCCACTTGAGCATCTGCTTCCTACAAGTTGCTACTTTGTGAAACTGACTCCTCAGATGAAGCTTCCCCAATCACTGCAATCTTAATTTACTGCCAACCCAATCTGCCACACATATCCCCATGAACTATGGCCTTTTTTCTCTGTGATACTCTATATATCTTGCATCCAGTGAACACCACTGTAAAACAAACAAAAAAAAAGTTCAGTTTGCATAGTTTTCTCTTCACACACACAAACATAGATTTTCATCTTGTAAAATATATTAGATTTATAATATTTTCTATATGCTTGTATTAAAAACATTCTATAATCAATATTTCTTTTACAAACAAGATTCTTTATTTACATCATCTTTATGATAATCAGGCTTTCTGGTTTGTTGATAAACTTTTGATGACCTAATAGAAATTTTTTCTGTACTTTGCTTTAAAATTGTCTGATCAACAAATTTGGCATATATAGTTAACTTTTGTATTTACAATTCAATTACGAATTTTGAATTATGTTGATTCTCCGGGGAGAGATTGAATGCTGTTTTCTTTGCATAAGATCTCTTTAATAATTTCTCTTAAACAGTAATGGTTTCTTGCCTTTGTTGCTGGAGAGATTCCAGCCAATTGAAGCAAAACTTTCAAGACAGCATTGTTCATCAAATGAGGGTTCACCTTTTGTAAGGTCCGTTTGCAATAAAATGCTACTTTACTTAATGAACTACTTAATATTTTCTAGTGGTCAGGGCATGCAAAATTTTCAATATCTTCATGGTATAATGATCAACCTTCATGTGTATATTTATTATATATACAAGTGTGGATCAGTAAATCTGTAGCCTGACATGGTTTTTATCTGAATTTTCATCTAAAATTCTAGTTGTGTCATGTTCAATCTCTGAGATGTATAGGAAGTGCTGGGTTAAATGCATTGACAAAGAGATTGTGCTTAAAAATAAATATTTGTTGACCAAAAAAAAATGATTATTAGACTGCAAATTTACTGATGTACACACACACACACACACACACACATATATATATATATATATATATATGGGATAATGATATATAATTTTTTATGTATCAAGTATAATTTTAGGGGGAAAAAGTAAAATGAAGTGAAAAATTTTTGTGTGACACATTTCATCCAATGTTTTCCTTATTTTCCATGAAAAGATCAACAACAATCAACAAAACCTGCAAACTTTGCTATGAGGAGAAAAAAAAGCTATTATTAACTTCCCAGACCAAAATAAATTACTAAATAAACAATCTGAGCTCATCTCAAAATGCAGATTTGAAAACAAATTTTTACTACATTACTTAAAAATCGAAAACTGAAATGAATAAACAAAATAATATAAAAAACAAGTAAAATAATTTAACCCAAACAGCTATAACTGCTATATAATGATAAAAAAAAACATTACTAAACTACTCAAAATTGAAAACCAAATAGAGCAAATAAAATATACAAAATAAAAAAATAAGTAAATAAATAAAAACAAATATAAATTAATCCAAATAAATAAATAATTGAACAAATTAACAAATTGACCCCACTAAAATAACCGTTAGAACTAATAAAAATAAACAGAAATAAACAAGTAAAAATAATCAATCCAAATAAATAAATTAATTAAAAAGTGTCCCCCCCACTGCCAAAATAACAGAATAGACTATGGCAAGCAATCTAAATATTGGATGAATAAATAACTATTTTCCCAGACCAAATAAAACTATTAAATAAGTGACCTAAGCAAATCCACTAATTTTTTTTTACTACGTTAATAAAACATCAAAAACCGAAAAGAATAAATAATACAAAATGAAAATGAAAAACAAGTAAAATAAATTAACCCAAACAAATAAATAAACAAGCCACTCCTGCAAAAATAACCGCCAGATTAGATTACCCACAATGCACCAATGACCAAAAATATATAAATAGTCAAGGAAAAATCCAACATTCGCAGCCTGATGATTGTGTCTAGCATGAAACAGCCTGTCACCTTTGATTTTTGACTTCAGTGTTCACTTTTATATACAAACACACACACACACACATTTAAAACTTGCTCAGAAGTACAGTTACAGATGTGCATTTTTAATCATAAAAAGTAACATATATGCAACTATGTGCATGCCCATAGACATATATTATTAATTTATTTTCATAGGATTACATCCCCTATTCAGGAGGCGGTTGTAAAAATTCTATAATGAAGTCTCCTGAAGTGTCAATGTAATTCCTCAAAATTCAGAATAGAGGCAAAGTAAATGAATATTTAATTTCATTTATTATTATTAATACTTTCTCTCTTGATATTAATCACTATAATTACAAAAACTGCTTGCTTTAAAAATAGTATCTACCTGATGAAACCAGGGTCAACTGATTTTTGGCAAAATACAATCTTTATTATTACAGTGTAACCCGGATATAAGGGAGTTGTCGGGACCGGATAAGTCTCTTATATCCGGGTTTGGTCTATTTTGTTTAGGTAAGTATGGCTCTAATTTGGGACCAGAGAAAATCTCTCTTATATCCGGGACTCTTATATCCGGGTCTCTTATATCCAGGTTACACTGTGTTATTAGATAGAGAGATAATACAAATCAGTATATGTAGGTAAATCTGCCCTTTTATGTATAAACCTAAAAGAAACAATTCACAGCTGAGGAGGGCAAATGTAAATTTATTTGTATGTCACTCAGCAAGAGTTGGAGTATGTTCTACACTCTCCCTCCTGTCCATTTGAATTACCCTGCCCCATCCTGTGTTTCAATGTCAAAGGTTCTTTTGTTTATAAAAGTGTCATTTTAGAAAACTATTAGGGTTAAAAGGAAGAAAAGAAAAATGAAATAGTCAAATCCCACCACTGATCCTACTTTGACTATTCTACAAAATATATGCAAATAATAAGAATAATAAACAGGATATTTTCTTTTTTCAAATGATAGTTTGCATTAGAGTTGAAATATAAATTTAAACAAGAAAATCCTTTGAAACAAAACACACATCCAAAGAGAAAAGAAAGGTTTGAATAAAAAAAAAAAAAAAAAAACGAAAATGTAACTATGACAAATAGCCATCATAAAAAAAAATAGTTTTGTTCTTTTTGGGCTTCTGGAAATGATTGAGCATCAAGTTGTAAACATGGCAGGAAAATGACAATCATTGTTTTTTTTTATTCTCTGAGATGTTAATGTCATCCTAAAGGTCTAAGCCTTTCATTTCATCCAAACAAAATGATGTAGTCCTGTTGATCTGATTATAAACTAAAGCGTTCTTGATTTATCTCCCATATCACCAACCATTTATAGACTTTTGCACCATAAGCTATCAGGGAGTTTAAAAGAGTTCCTTGCAAGACAAATTCTTATAACAGTCTCACTTTATTCATGTCTTTTCCCATTGATCATACTCATCAGATAATTTTAGAAGAAAATGCTGATCCTTGAGGTGTTTATGTAATCATTCTCAAATAAGATTACAGAAATAATTTTGCTTATATTTTGATATTTGTTCACTATATCTGCAAAATAGTGTCAACTGTTAGATATAAAAAAATCTGCAAATGTTTTTCTATTTATATCAAATTGTGATATGCATCTTTATAGTTTCTCAGTATTGAATGAGTTGATAAATAAGTTTGTTTAATGTTGAACAATTTATGTTCAGACAGGAACTTTATGTGAAAAGTGGTAATATTCTTTCTGGCTTGGACTAAATATAATTTTCATTTTCAGAGAAACCAGTCAAAATAAAAAAAAAAAATAGAGAGCATTATTATTTTGTTTCTAAATTATTGGTCATTGATTTATTCTCTGCTGGAAAGGTGATTATTCAGGTAGAATTTTGTTATTTTGTTTTTATGGATTTTTTATTTTCAGATGGTTCAGTACTTTAATGATTGTCTCAAGAAAGTTTTCTTTATATTTATAATCAAAGCTTTCTTCCTTCCAAGTGAATGCACTTCTATATATTATCACTGAATCTTTATTTAAAGTAGACCTTCAGAAAGCATGTAATGTCATGAATTTAATGAAACCTTTCAATATTTTAATCTATGACTTCGTGTTCTCCTGCTGTTGCAGAATGAGAATTGGGTCAATCTGACAAGAGTTGGTTGTGTGTGATGCAGTAAACACAAGGGTTATGTCCCCTTCCTCAATTGGCAGTTGAGAGAGGACATTCTCCTTAGAGTAGGTGGCGCTGACAAAATTTGCATTCAAACGATACTGGGTAGGTATTAGCCAATAGCCAGGATAAGACTGAGAGAGCACCAGATTTTTCTCTATTGGTAGGAAGCACTCTTGATATGCAGACTGTTGGAGTTTTAGATTAAAGTTTACATTTACTTACTTAGAAAACCAGACAAGACAAACACATGCAGCTTAGTCATTAAAATGCTAATTTTAGAAAGTGAATCTTTCCAATAATTTTTCAGCACCCTCTTCTGTAAGTAGATGTACATGAAAAAATCTGATTAAACGAAAGGAAAGACGATATAAATATCTGTGGTGATGAAGGAGAACTCCAAATATTACCTCAAAAAATAATTTATGTTTACTATTTATCAAAAAAGAAAATCAAGATTAGTTCTACTCTAGTAAGACCTCAAAATATAGTAATTGTTTGTGCTTGCCTATCAGTCTCAACCAATCTGAGACTTTCCAACCCCAATAAAAGAACATTACTTTGGCTGATGTTTGAAGGAGGCAGTTGTATGTTGCAAGTTATGGATTTTTTTTTTACCCCTTTTGATTTACACCCCCACTAGTTTTTAATTTGGACTTGTGAGACTGATTTATAAACATTGGAATTACAACTGAGGATTTCTGGTTTGGGATCTGAATCCTCTTTTTTCTATTTTTCCACAAATATCTAAATTGATTGACAGTTAATTAATAGTTATAAAATATATCTTATTCTCAAATAAAAATTCTTCTTCTCTACAACTGTTAAAAATATATATAGAATTTGAATATTTTGATATTATGGTCAGTTTCAAGACTGGTATTATGACACTTAATATTTTTGCTTTTTAACAGTGATTATCCATGGTCAATATGTTCCAAGATCTCTTGCAGACTGAAATCCATGGATTATAGTTAAACATATATATTAAGTATGTCTAAAAGTTTTTTCCTACCAGGAAATAGACACTCTATTTTTAAAATGTAATTACAATTTTTAAAATATTTGAAAGTATTTTTCTTGTTTTTGGTCAAAGAAAGTGTACATTTTTTGTAAAAATAAATAAATAAAACAAAAGTAAATTTTTATTAATTCTAAAGCCCATCTGGACTGATATAAAGTCAGTGTTTATTATAATTAGCAATAAATCAATAATTAATCCATATTTGATGACAGTTAATTAATAATTTAAAAAAATATGTATGTCAGGGGATGCTTGTTATTTCAACACTAAAACTGCAATACTGAATTTGTTATTTTGGACTGAACTCTGTTTTATTATACACTGTATGCTGATTTGGTGAGTAAAACTTTGATGTCTTTTGAGAACTTTTAAATTGACAATTTTAATGTATTTTTAAACTACTGTTTTTTTTTATTATTAAAGACCTATATCTATTTCATTTTCTTGTTTATACTTAACTCCTTTGAAATATAGTTTGTGTTTAATAAAAATTTTACTGATTGGACCAAATATAGAGAAATGAATATTCCATTGGTTTACAATTCTGATGCTGATTCCAGGGATGGTAACAACCTACCATGTGTGTGTGTACATACATACATACATACATATAAAATATATACCTAATTATATATGGGGAAATTGGAAAAAGTTTACTTGTGACACATTTTGTCCTTCAGAACTTCATTGGACTAAATTTGTTATATTGGTACAACTACACATGTGCATGACAGAAGGGTGCTGGGGATTTTAGAATTTTTTTTTTTATCTAGCCAAATTCATTGAGAGTTTTTTTCTTTTCATCACTTTAGTAAGTAGGTATTCCACACTGTGATATTAGAAGTTCTACCAGGAATGGTGAAATGTTGTAGGAGTCTTCCACTTTGGCATACAATTTCCCCAATACTATTCTTGATATATAAAAGCATATATTGTTATCTTATACAATGTGTGAGAGATACAGTATTGCTGCTTATTCCACACTGTCTATATCTACAACTCTTCTATTTCCAATATTGAGCATTCTTTCCTTATAAATATCTTCTTTGTTCCATTTAGTACATGGGCGATCATGGCTCTCCACAACTTCCTATACTTTTTTGCTCCTCGTAAGTTTTGCCTTTTTGCTACCCCTCTCAATACCTGTAATGCCATCCATTTATACCATCTTATTAGGTAAGTTATTCATTGCTTTTCTCTTCCCCTCTTGTGTTCACTAGACCATGTGAGAGTTATATTCACCAGCCTGTCTTTCCTCATTATATGTCCTAGAAATTTCAGCTGTTTGTTTCTGATTTTGAATATAAATGTCTTTTATGTTTCCATTTTCCTTGAAACTTCCTTTTTACTCACATATTCCATCCATTGTATTATCAGCATCCTTCCGTAGAACTTATAATTTAAAAAAAAATTGTCATGTATATATTTAGGTAGCAGTTGTTCATTAATGTAGGTTTTGTTAAAATCTGAAGACAAGATTTGTTTTGAGAATTTGGAGGGATTTTATTGTTCTTGCATAAGGTAACAAATGTCTGCTTCTTGTTTATGTAAAACTTATCTGATATGCAAGTGGTTTTGACCACAATTGGTCTTTTTCAAGGATGGAATAAACTATGGCTTTTGACAATTAAGAAACTTTTCATGCATTGTTTCTTCCATTTTAGTGTTTTGAACATTATTTTAAATCATGTTTTGAAGTAGTGATGTGTATGTGTGTGTGTGTGTTGAGTTTGTTATTTTCTCTTTTTGCAAAAAAAAAAAAAAATGGCAAAGACTTTAAATAAAATAGATTGTAAAATAGTTACTAGTTAGAATACCAACAAAGGATTAATTGCAGATAACAACCTTGGAGGAATGACATTTAACCCAAGTTTTGATAGGGCAAAAATCATTCCCTTTAATATTTTCTTGAGCCAAAGAAAACATAGGCCTATTGAACCTTGTACATTCATCACTTCTGAAATAATGGTTACACCCTTCACCCTGATGAAAAAGGAGGGAAAAAAATCTATCAGTGAAACAAGTTTAGCACTGTTATCATCAGTCCCCTACTTTAGTTATCAAAAACTTTGTCTTTTATGGATCAGTGTCACATTTGGGTAAAACAGAACACCTGTCAGCATTCCTTTGATATATCATAGGCTTTGGATAAAGATAGAAAATACTACAAAGAATCTAGAGTGTCAGTGTACTTGAAAAATATCTTCATATTAATATCCACTAAATTACACACACACACGCACACACACACATATATAGTCTTTCTCTACTATTTTCTTTCTCTCTCTCTGTTCACTAAGATAACTGTACATTTCTCCTCAACACTATTAATTGATATCTGGATGCAAGCAAAAATACTAAGTTTAAAGGAAGGCAAACAGATCATTTTTATTTGGAATATTGGGACAACAGGATCTTTTTGTAACATGTTAACAATATATATTTATATATATATATATTTTTTTTAATCAAGTTCACCCCAAGCAAGGCAGTAAGCCAAAGAGCTGCAAGGAGTTATTGGGTGTTGAAAAGTTAGGAACAGAAACATTGCTAAGGAGTGAAGAGTAATCAAGAGGACAGCATATAGCGATTGATATTGCATTTAATTTTTTTCAGATTAAAGTTGGCTGGAAAGCATGGAGCCAGAAAGGAGTTCCACAAGTGAGAAGTGTGAGAAAAGAAACTGTTAGCATAGAATTTATAGTTACATCTAGCTAGCTCAACTCTAAATTGGTGAGACCTCAACACTAGTCTAGTACTGCACTTAAATTCAAAGAGTTTAGGCATCACAGCAAAGAGCAATATTTATTCTGTTATCTACAGAAATGTGGCACAAGGCCGAAAAGGGGATTGGGGAAAGGACGGTCTTCTTCTGTCTTAACTATAACTTAGCTAGCCGCAAGCACTGACCCAATCGTACAAAACAATATTCCTCACACCAAAACAACACATTCATACGTACCTTTCTTACTACAACCACCATAATGCCTCTTTGTCTCTATGAAAATACTGACTAGTCCCCATATTTACAATTCGTTGTCTGTGGGGCGGGGAATAAAATAACAATTCTAAAAGTTAACCCCAATGAGTATTTACAATATGAATACAAAAAACTATTTACAAGAAACTAAAGAAAATAAGATTAGTAATAAAACCCCCACAATCACTAAATGTGGCAGAAACATCACTTCACTGGCCAAAATCAATGCGGGACTATAATAGTATAAAACATTCATTCATCCCAAGCACTCACACTGACATGCACTCATTCAGACACGACAACAAATACGAAACAAAAAACCACTCATGCGAAACGAAAGGCGCCCCGCATCCACCAGCGAACTGACATCACTGACCACCTAACGAGGGAGGGATGGGGAAATAAAAACTTAAAGAAAATTAGGGACAGAAATAAAAGGGGCCAATGAGCATACATACCCTAGCTAAGTTAACTGAAAAAGGAAACTAAAACATCAAAAAAAGAAAACCTAAGCTAGCCTAATTTCGGGATGGGTTGCACAAGTTCAACCCAGGAAGAGCAATATCCTGATGCCTAACCGGCATCAATGTGCCACTCAAGGTCAGCCCCTTTCACACGACACAAGCACGCAAGATTCACCCACCTTTTGCTGAATTCTGATGAAGTGAGCCGCCGCCTTTCCGTCCTAATCTTGACTTTAAGCTGATGCTTAAAGTACAAGATCAGTTGGGAAGAGGTGAACTTCTCGCCTCCATAGAATCCCTTCTGACGTGTCGTCCAAATCACAACTCTCATAATGCCTAGCAAGCAGTGGAACACATACTGTTCAGCCTTTGTCAGCGGCGGTGCCACATTGCTACAAACGGAAATGGCCTGAAGGACAAAGGACTTTCCCTGCAGCATGCGAACCATGAGGCCTTCAGCAAACTTGCACAATGGCACTACCTGGCTGCAATGAAAGAAGGCGTGACCCAAGTTCTCGACCTCCCCACTACAACGTCGGCAGTTTGGAGAATTCTCCAAGCCAGCTGAGCAGAGTCTCTTGGCAACCCAGAGGGCCCTACGAATCACCAGCCAGGTGAGTGATGCCTCATCGTTATTGAGGCATTTCAACCCGGGCGTCCAAGGCCATATTGAGCGAGCCTTCTGCTTCGTCAGACCGAGATCATCAATCAGATCATCATGCACGGCCCCCGTGACTAAAACTTGATATAATGCCCTACGAGGCCATCCGACGCCCGTAAGAGGCGCTTCAGAGCAATACGACATTCACGATAGAAGGAGCATTCGGCTCGGGGTAAACGGCGGGCCTCCTCCTCGCATGAATGCACACTTCTCAGGGATGGGAAGTTCTTTCGGGTGTCTTCCTTCCAGAAGGCGCCCTCCTCATCCGAATCGCGACACATTTGATCTAGAAAGCTAATGCGAAGCATATATTGACGAATCTCAATGCTCGGCATGCCCAGACCGCCTTCAGATGGATGCATCACAGCAAAGAGCTCATCCAAACAATTAGCATAAAAGTATTTATAGAAAAGTGAGGCAAATTTATGACTGGAAAAGGGACTTAAGCCAAGATGCCAGATTGGGGTAAATAATATTGCTGATTGTTCTTGGATATTATCAAGGTGCACTAGATAGAAAAATTTGCAATACTACTGTTATAAACTGCATATGGTTGCAAGAGTAACAAACGGAAAACAACAATGTAGTGCCAATGAGGTAGAAATAAAAGGAAAAAAGATATGTTAAAATAAAATTATCTGTATTAACAATGTCAACATTGAGATAGAATGTCTCATGTAAGTGAGTGAGGCAAAGCATGTGGGCAAATGAGTTTGAACTTGAAGGGGGGAAAGTTGGTTATATTTTGGCTTTGCATTCAAGCTTGACTAAGATTTGGTTGTGAAATGCCTTGAAGGTTGCCAAGCACATACTTTTAAGCAGTCAGGGTGGATACAGGATTTAGCATTTTTACCATGTTTTTTCTTTAGCAACAACATTCATAATTAGCTCCAATGTTTAAATATTATTTTATTTTTTAGGGATTTGTTTTGTCAGCTAGATGTGATGCTCAGAGTCCCTGTTCAAGGAGTAATTTTTTTATTTTCAATTTTGCTTTCATAGTGTTCACATCTGGTCATGAATCAGAGAGAATAAAAAAAGTGGTCCAATTTTGAGTGAGTGAGAAAGTGGCCTAATTTGGAGGGAGTCAGAAGGTGGTCTAATTTGGAGGGAGTCAGAAGGTGGTCCAATTTGGAGGGAGTCAGAAGGTGGTACCATTTGAAATAAAGTATAAAACACTGCCATATTATACTAGTTTGTCTATTTGTTGATTGGTTTGATTTCTGCTATAGAAGTGATGTGCATTGCAAGGAATATATATGAGAACAGTTTTTATGTTTTATTTAAACCAATCTTGAAACGCATTACTCCTAGCAGAAGAATTGGATCCATGTTTTCAAATATCTTTTCCATAAGAAAATGGAATGTTTTGTATCTAAAACCAAATTTAATATTGCCTTGTTAATTGTAATTTTACCTGAAATTTTTGTCATAGGTTGCTTGATTTTTATCTAAATTGTAGAAAAGTTTGTCCAGGAGGTATTGAACCAAACTTACAAAATCTTCTGAGAGATATTTATCTACAAATATATATTTTTATTTTATATAAATAATGTTTTCATAATTTTCAGTCAGATAAATATTTTTATATTAGATATTATTCATGATATTGATTTGCTTACTTTTAATTTTCTCTTCTTTCTTTTCTTGATCTTTGTTGCTTTTAAGAAAACAAATCATAAAAGGAAAACATGTCTCTTCACCATTTTGGTATTTATGTCTTTACTAATGAATTATATTTTAATTTCTGGAAGATTTTATTTTATGACTTATATTTTAGCTTTTATACAGTTTTTATAATAAATTAATCTCTATTTATGTCAGAAAAGTAAAAATAGAAAATAAATACAGACATAATGTAATCAGATTATTAAATATTTTCCAACTAAAAGTTTCAATGTTTCAGTATTTATCTTATAAATATCTTTTATTTCAATTCAATCTGTAAAGGTAAAAAATATAAAATTTTTAGATTAATTTCCAGTATTTTAATAATCTTGTGCACAATTGTTAATTCAATATTGAGAAATATTTGGATATAATTCTCTTCTTTCAATCTATTAAATATTTATTAAAATTTGGCCCTTAACAGAGAACAGAGCACCTGACATTAGTGAGGGCTTTGCTAGAGATATTTGTTAACTGTTAACAATAAGCCAATATTAAGAAGATTTATTTTTGTATTGTCTAAATCATTTCTAAGCTTAGCATTACTGGCTGAAAGTCATAAAAGTTTGTCAAAGAAAGAGGATAAAAATTCATGTCATTAATGAGTGGTCTGCTAAACAATTTTGTTAATAGTAATTCATTTCCATTTGTATTATAATAACTATTTCCTACATTTACTTTTACTTGTACATACTTTTACAGACTAGTTGGGTAGAGAAAGAGGATAGAACTCATGATATTAATATTGCTAGAGAAGTTTGTTAATAGTAACCCAAAGGTGACTTTATTTTCTTTTCTATTCTTTTAAATCTTTCTAAACTTAGCTTTAAGGGTACCAGATGTTAACAGTTTGACATAGAAAGAGGACAGAACCCATGATATCAAAGAATTGTCTACTACACACATTTTGTTAACTGTAACCCAATTGTAAGCACATTTCTTTCTCTATTCTCTTAAATACCTACTATCTTAAGTCATAACAGTTGGTCATCAAAACAATATGAAATGTCAACTTTTACAGCTGCTATAGTCAATGATATTAAATTTTAAAGTATCTTCTCTTTCTGCAATGATATTTTTATTTAACATATTGTTTCTTTTCTGTAATCATAACTTCATGTTGTTTTTGGTCTTACTTTCAATTAGTTCTGTATAGTATTTAATATTATCTACTAATATATTTTGCATGTCATTATTCATATTATGGTTGTATATTCATATTATGTGTTGTATATGAATTGCATGAAATTATAACTGCCAAGTTAACCGAGGAGAGAGTGTTGTGATTTTGCACTCAATGTAAGAATTTAATCCTGCTTTTAATTATGAATTTTGGTTATGCAATCTATCAAAGGGTACAAGAATTCATAAACAATATAAGAAAATAATTATTTAAAAAAATCTAAATCTACTTGTCTTAGCTGTAGTTTGAAAAATTCTAATATTGATGTCAAATGTATTTCATATTTGTATATTTAAATGAAAATTATAGCATTCCTAAAAATGCCAGGATCAAAAATTTTCTCTATGTCACTAACATTCTTACTGATGATGAGAATTGAGCAAAAGTAATCAAAGACATAATAAAGTTCAGATAGTTTCTCTATATATCTTTTCTGGATATGTAACAATGTATATAAAAACTGCAAAAATGTAATGTTGATGATAATATTAGTTGTTTCCTTTATATAAAAACATTCAGTATTCATTGACCAAGCAGCCAGTTTATGAAATATTTCTTTAAAAACACTTTTTCAGGAAAATGGCTTTCAGCAAGTGAAGACCACAACTCTTCAAACATTGTAAACTGGTGCCACAGAATCATAAAGAAAGAAATGTATCAAATAACAGAATCCAAATCATTTGAGGACTATCAATAGCAGCAACAACTAAAATGGATAGCACATCTAAAACTCAAATAGAAAATAATAATATAATGAAGATTTTGACATTCCACACTATTTTAAATAAAAGGTCAGGAAGGACCCCTCCCCCAATCAATATTGGAAAGAGTGATACCAGATATTGCACTTGAGAAACCTATACTCCTGAAAAACTTTTAACTGACAGTAGTACTGCTTGGTTAGTTAATGGTAAATGTTTCCTTGTAAGGAAACAACTAATATTATCATTACTATTCTTCCTGACATTTTGTTTGAAGTAATTTGGAACATCAACATCTTGATTATGTCATTATTTTCTTGTCAAAATTACATGTGCTATCTATTTTGGTTGATGCTGTTGTTGAAAGTCGTCAAGTGATGTGGTTTCTGTTATTTGGTGCAGTTTTTTGTTTTTGATTCTCTACTGCCAGTCCATGAGGTTAAAAAAAAAAAGAAGGATGGTCCTCTTTAAGACGTGCAGGCTTCATTTGCTTGAAGCCATTTTGATCATTGATCTGAGAAAGTGGTTTTTGTTGCAGTTGACAGTTTAGACATTTCTGGATGGCTTTGGATGCCATGCATGATATCCATATGAAAGTCATGATGTGACAAAAGCTATTTAAGAACTTTTTAGGTTAATGTTTTGGTTTTGTATCATCTTGTGGTATTGGATAAAACAACTACCCTTAGAAGATGAAATTTTTGTTGATGTGGTCATATACTGCTTTGAGGTCAACATAGCTGATATATACAATTTTCTATTGGAGAGTTATATAATTTCCTGGAGTTGTTTGATGATATATATGCTATCATTGCACCCCTTACCAGAACAAAAGCCAAATTAAGCTGTTAGAAGTTGACTTTCATTCTTTAAAAAAAAACACCTTTAAATAAGATATTTTTGTATTTTTTTTTCAAAGTAAAAAGATAAAATTTCAATAGCTACAGTATATTTGCTTTTATTTTTTAGTCTTTCTCCAGGCTCCGCTTATTACCAAAAAGTTCAAATTTGGATTCATCTGCCCGCAATACATTTTTCTAAATTATGAATATTTTGAATGAAAAATATTATATTTTGTTTTCACCATTAAGTCCTTAGTACATCCTTTGAGACTACCAAAATTTTAAACTAGGTTAGATGTTAATACAATTTCCCAATGTTAACTCAGCTTTGACTAATGTTGTAACCAAAACATAGGTAGCTGTCTCTTTTTTTGAAGAAAAAAAAGATTGTGCCATTATGACAGTATTTTCATCGTTATTATATTTATTTTTTAATTTTAAAATAATTTGCTGACAATGACAAAATCAAAGCAGCTAATCATTGATGTGAGGGCAGAAATTGAAATTTGATTTAAACAATGCTACTCTCAAAAACAAATTGCCAAGAAGTAGAACATTTCTAGACATGTGTGCAATATTCTTTACAAAGGCAGTTAGAAACTGGTACAAATTTTGTGAAATATTTTTTAAGATTACCAAAATTTTCAACTGTTAATAGTGGTTCTAAATATTAACTCAGCTTTGACTAAATTTCTAAAAAAAACATATGTAGCTGTCTCTAATTTTGGAGTAAAAAAGATTATACCATTATGACAGTATTTTCATGGTTTTTAAATTTATTTTTTAATTTTGAAGTAATTTGCAAGAAAATGGCAAAATCAGAGTAGCTAAGCATTGAGCTGAGAGTACACATTGAAATTTTATTCAAAGAATATTACTCTCAATAACAAATAGGCAAGAAGTTGAAGATTTTAAGACACGGGGTGCAATATTCATTAGAAAGGCAGTTAACTTTTTCTAGATGAACTTCCTTCATTCTCCTGCATATATTTACTCATATTAAAGTGAAGCTTTTCTTTTCACTCCATTGTTATTTTAATTTTGCAATTTTTCTTTGAATTCTTCTCAACATATCTAAATTTAGTTGTATATCTTATTCATGTTTGACTCTATACATTCTCTCTTTTTATGTTGTCAACCACTTTTTCTCTTATATCTTTCATATTCCCTCTTATTATTGTTATTATTTTCTCTAAGACAAAATCAAGTGCAATATAATGAAAATGATATTAGACATTCTATTTATAATTATCATTTATATCTTCATGTTACAGATATCAATGTTCATTGCTGATATTAAGTGATAGCAAGCATCCTAAAATCACTAGATTTTTAGTATTTTTGCTAACCTCTCAAGTGCTGTCATCTGAATTATTTCAGAACCTCCGCATATCTCTGACTGTCCCAATGTTTTAGCAAGAGAACCTGTCCTTGGACAGTTTGTTCATCTGCTGTGTTTTTTTTCTTTTTGTTATATGTCAAAATCTAAACTTTTTTTTTATCACTCATGCTGGGGGATTTGGGGTGTGAGTGAAATGATATTTTTGGCTTGTGTAGATGAAACAGTTGTTTTGACTGGGGTCAGGTCATTTGATGTGCATGTGAAGTTCCTCCACAAAAATCAGTTAATTTGATTGGGAACTGAAAATGGCCATATTCTTAAAATCAAGTTAGAAGCAATAAAAATGAAAAAAATATTACTTTTGAAATATTATATTCTTTAATATTTATTTATTTTTATTTGAATTTTTTAAGTTATTACTGAAGCTAGCTCAATGTCACCAATTCTCCTTTGAGCATTGACACTTTTCCCATTACTTCCATCCACTCTCTTCTCTTTGTCATGTTTCTGTTCTGTTTTTTTAACAAAGCTTTGAGGATCCTTGGAAAATAATTCCTTGGGCCACAAAAATTATGTATATGGTGCTTACTCTTGCATTTTCTAAATTTCATAGCAACCAAGCAAGGGCATAATTATGTAGTTATTATTACTGTGTAAATGAAGACCAAAAGACAATCTCAATCCTGTATCATGAGTAATATTGTTGACCTAAAACATGACAGTTATTATTATTATTAACATAAGGATATAATAGTGGGAGTGATAATAAAAGATTTGTCAATTATCATTTTAATAATATTATTTCTACCAGAAACATCTGATGGTTATTGTTAGTGATTAAGTGACAGAAAGTCTCTGAAGAACAAAAAACATTCTTCTCAGTATTTTGGTCATTTTCAAAAAGGAAACAGTTTCAATTCTTTCTTGGCATTTCAGTTCTTCCAAATTTTTCCCAAATGTTCTTGGAAGCACTCTTTCTATCTTTTGTTAATGCACAACTATTTAATTTATTTACACTATTTACATTGTTCAGACTGTTGTCCTCATCTTTGTTGCCATGTTCATGATGTTTCAGTTATTGTACATTGCAGACTTCTTCAAGTGATTGGAATTTCAAACTGAACTCTTTATTTCTTCTACTGGGTCCTTCAGACAGGAATATGATGCAGTCAGGTCCTGCCAAGTACAAAAATTGAACAGATTGAAAGATCAGAAGGTGACACACAAGGTCCATCATCCCGCAGTGAAGGCAGTAATCAACATCAGTAGACCTCAACTGAGTGCCTCTGAGGAGTCAGTACTGAACAAGGGTCTCAACTTTGCAACAACCATCAAGTAGATACCATAGATATCATTGCCTGAATTGAGGAAATAGCCTTGAAAATTCCTTAAGCTTGGGCAGATGAGCTAAGATGGAAAGTGAGACAGATGCTGGAGAAAGCCAAGTCACCCAAATCAAACATCACAAAACTGGAGAAGCTGGCAATCAAAACCCTACAAAGGAATAACAACATCATCATACTATATACCAGCTGATAAATGCAATGCGACTGTAGTGATGGACAAAACAGAATATTACAAGAAAACTGGAAGACCTCATTAAAAACAGTAGACATAGTAACATAAAGAAAGATCCAACATTGAAAACAGAATAAAACTGTCACAGATCCTAATCAAGATTAAGGACCTCTTCCCACCTAAGACATTGTTGCAAATTTACAGGAAGCTACTTCAGATATATGGCCTCCCCAAAATTCACAAAGATGGTATTCCACTCAGGCCAAAATGTTAGTGATCAAGGCTCTGTGTGCCACCTGAGTCACTTCCTTGTGGCTATAATTGACCCATTAATAGTAGAGTCACCAATATATATCTGGAAACTCTGCTCACTTCATGGAAATAATCAAATATGCTCCCATCTAATCCAAACAGATGGTGAGACAGAAGTTGGTGAGTTAGTTCACCAAGGTACCCACAGAAGAGGCACTATTGATAACCAGGTACAGACTGGCCTTGGACTTATCCCTAGGAGTTCAGACCAGTATACCAATAGATAACCTGATGGAGATACTGACTTTCTGTACACAAACAACATATTTCACAATGGATCAGACATGTATCTGCAGGATGAAGGCTTAGCAATGTGTTTGCCATTATCATCAGCAATGGCTAACATATACGTGGAATATTTTGAAGAAATGGCATTTGAATCCACATCACTAAAGCCATCTTTATGGCTGAGATACATAGATGACACCTTCATACTCTAGCCACACCAGGAAGAGGTCTATCTAGTACTGGACCAAGGGAACTCGATAAGATCAATACAGTTCACAATGGAGAAGGAAAACAATAACAAATTAGAATTCCTGGATGTACTAATATCTTGAACAGAGCATGAGTTCAAGACATCTGTATACCACAAGTCAACATTCACTAGAGAATACCTCAACTGCAACTCCCACCACCCATACAGAGTAAACAAAGGAATCATCCACTGGTTACAACATTAAGTAAAAGTCCTAAGTGGCAACCCAGAGACATATGAACAAGAAATGGTCTGTATAAGCAGTATTGTACAATGTAACAACTACCCTAGGTACATGACAAAAGCGCCAACAAACTGGGATAGAAGGATAAATGGGGATAATAACACTTTGAAAACAACCTCTGTCTACCATATGTGAAGAGATTATTGGAAAAAATACTAAAGATCTGTGGCCCATATAACACCAAGACGACCTTCAAAAGTGGTCCAACACTTTGCAGACACCTCTTCTGAATATGACCTTAAGGACTGTGTGTATATCCTCTCATGCATCTGTGGTAAGAAATATAAAGGAGAAACAGGCTGTCCCCTTAAGGTAAGACTGCAGGAACACTGTAAAGCTGTAACATGGGGGGAAATAGAAAAATCAATCATAGCTGACCATGTACGAAGGGAAAAGGGAGATCACCACCCCCTGTGGGATGAGGCTGAAATAATAGACAGAGAACATCACTGGAAAATACATAAACTTAAGGAATCTGAATATATGCTAGGCCACAAAAATCTTCTAAGCTGGCTAAGCATAGAAATGAATACAATATGGGGATCAGTAATACAGAATGTTAGAGAAAATCAATAACAACAACAACAAAATTGCAATATGAGCTCTGTTAAAATATGGTTACTGAGACATAAGGTTTATAAACTCCAAAAATACATTGATAAAATCATTGATTGAATCCAGTAACTTGACCCAAAGAGTTGTGAGTTCAATACCTGGCTACAGGTGAACAAAAAACTTGGAGAGTTGAGTTAAAAGGAGATAACTGATACTGAGACTTCTTGAAGAGGCATGGCACATGAAACTGGAACAATCTACATCAGTGAATGAAATAAAGGGTTCAGTTTGAAATTCCAGTTACATGAAGAAGTCAGAAGTTGGCCGAAATGTGTATATGGCAACAAAGTCAAGGACAACAGTCTGAACAATGTAAATATTGTAAATAATTACAGTACCTCATCTCAGAAATAGAGACAGATATTCAAGTTAAACTCTTGTATAAAATTGTTGATTTCAAATTGAAAAATTATTTTACTTTCTTCATTATATATTATCATTATTTTGAATGATATTTCTCTACACAATTATATTTTGAATTGCTAATAACATAACAAGTCTCTAATATTCAAAACCTTTTCTGGGTTTCCTTCACATATTGAGAAAGCATCTAGATTATTTTTACTTTCTCTGTCCAAATTAAGCTGTTTCTGCCAATATCTATGGAGATGTCAGTTACTCATGTCATAAACTTTGTTTCTTTTAGATTTCTCAAAGCATGTTAAAATAAATTATAACAAATTCTTATTATTTTCAATCTGATATTTTTAACCATTAGACTCTTTTTTTTCATTATATTCAGCATTTTCTTTTGTTGTTGCTTTTTAAAGTATGGACACATTTATTTCTTTTCTATTAGTTTTATGATGAATGTCTTTGCTCAAAGACTTTTCTTGCAGGCTGCACTTTTTTTTTAGTCTTTTGCCAGCATAAAACCTCATATTTCTATATTTATAAGAAGCAAGCAGAAAATAGATTGATTGAAATAACAGAGAGCAACTTGACTTCAAAAGTCCAAACGAAGGTACTTTCTGTTAATGTGGCTTTGACATATCAACAAACACAACAAAGCAGAGAATGCTGAAATCAGAGATTTCTTTTAAACCAATATTCCAATTTCTCTTCTTTTTTCCATTTGTTTTTGTTCTCTCTCTCTCTCTCTCTGCGACTGTGCACATCATGTTTGTGTGTTTACTTTCTAAGTTATTGTGACTTGTGTGTCTCTAATGCCGCCCTCTCTGATCAAACACCAACACTACCACCACCACCGCTGGAGACCTCTTCCAGACTCATAGACTGCCTGATCCATCACTTCTGTAGCAAAAGAAACAAACAACCTCAACAAACACAACATGACATGTCACTCTTTGATCCAACAGCAAATGTCTTCAGCAAAACCAGACAGATAAAACAAAAGATACTTTCTTGAACAATTTGAAAAATTATATTATTAATAGAGTTATTGTTATCATTACCATAATAGGTAAAATAGCAATGATAATAATAGTAATATTGTTTCTGTTATTACTGTTATCAATATCAATAGAGTCACATGGGTAATTTCATTGGGCATTTTAGCAATTTATCAAGTTAATACAAACAATTCATATCCACATGTGTAAAATGCAATGTGCGTTGATATGTATATAAATATAGTTTGTGCGTAACACCTTTTACAGATACGACACTACCTGGAAACAACACTGATTATAGGCAGAGTATACTACACTCTGATTATAGGCAGAGTATACTACACTCTGATTATAGGCAGAGTATACTACACTCTGATTATAGGCAGAGGATACTACACTCTGATGAAAGGCAGAGGACAAGAGAGTGACACTTTAGTCTTTGGCACAGTACATGGATACTTTTCACCAAAGTACTTATCCATATGTAAATAATGAATTTTTTATGGGTACTATGCTAATATTTTCATAATTTAGAAACAATTTTAAGTAACTGCTTCTGCACTGGTAAATGTATATACTGTATATTGTGATGAACAAACACAATTACAAATAATTTCTAGTAACTTTATGAAAGACAGTATATTTCTTTTGCCATAGATGACCCACTATATAACATTATGACTAACTCTTCAACTTGCAATGCTCTTATGATCAGGGCCAGTACAAGAGTCTCATGCTCCCTCAGATCTATAATACTATGTCCTCCACTCTATTACATCTCAGCTTTCATAAGGTAATATTCATATGCATTACAAATTTTATTGTAACCTAATTATGTACAATAATAGATCATATGCAATATAGTTGAATAAATTGAAAATAAATACAATGTATCTAAATAAAATTTTCAAGTCATGACAGATCATTCTTTCTTAAATAAATCAAAATTATTCTGTGGCAATTTTTAACATCAACTTGAAATTTTTCTATTTAAAAAAAATGAATAATTTTAATACAGTCAACATTATAGATAAATATACTGAATTTTATAGTGATTTTTGTGACTTCTTTCTTTCTATGTGCTGTGTCCTTTCAGAATGTAGGCGATCATAGCTCTCCACTTTCTTCTATCCTTTGCAGCTGTCAACAAGTTCCTTTCCTCTGCCACCTCTCCCAGTGTGTGTAAAACAAATTCGTGGATTTGGATGAAAAAAGACCACAAAATGATGTCAAAATCCATGAAAAATTTTTCATCCTTTATTAGTCAGTTGTGCTTAGTTTAATTTGTAACGTATATAAATGTAGGTAGAAAAAAACAAACATTGATAAGATAGTCCAGGTCACAAAGCATACCTGGGGGCCACAATCAAATGTCCATACCCCCAATTGGTAGATTTTGGGGGTAGTACACCCCAGCCCTTTTTACAATAAAATAATGGTTTGTTTGTAGCTTAATATTGCTTGTGCCAATTATATTCTAACTTTCATTTAAGTGTGATCATACATTTTATTAACTATCATTGAATAATGTAAAATCCTTTTATATTTCAATATTATCATTAACATATCCAAGGTTAATAAGATATCTCAGTGGATTTGAAGGATATTCATAAGACACTTTATACTTTAATATTTTCTGTGGAGAAATTTTTCTTGTAGGAATTATAAAAATACAGAGTAGACTATTAATGTATCAATAATGGGTCTGTAGGAAGTAAGGGAAAAATTTGATAATAACAATAACTACAGAGTTATTCTAACAAGATAATGAGTTCATTATTTCTTGAGTCTTATATCAATGTTGGTACAGTCAAAGACATATGTCTCTCTGTATTTATAATTAAGATGATCTGTATTAATTGATTCTTCTTCCTGATACATTGTTTTCCCAAGTACATCAAAAATAAAATATTATATCTTAAGACTTGTATTTTGCAAAAAGAGTCAAACAAATGACAAAGAGAAAAGTAAAAAAAAAAAAAAACTCTTTTTACTGCGTTCTGATAGCCTGGGCAAATTTACCTATTTGCTTTTCAAATATTTGTATTCTTTAATTGTCTTCTCTACACCTTTGTCCATCATTATCCACTATCTCAGTCTTTTATTTCATCCTCACTGTCTGTTAAATGTATCACACATGCACACACGTACACCACACCTGCTGCTGCTGCTGCTTCTTCTATTATCCACAACCTTGAAATATTCTCCCTGATACAAAAGAATCTGTCTAGCCAGACCAGACCAGACCAGCTGCTAATTAGCATTTACTGCCAACCGTATAGCTGCATCTTTCAACATTTCTACTTGAGAAATACACAGGTGAAGCAGCAGGTGGACAGCTGAGTAAGAGGCATGCCATAAATTTTAATACTGTTCTCTGCAATAGATTAACTCTACTGCGTCCTGATCACTGAAGGCAAAACTAAGGCAATATTAATTTTGTTGATGGCATTTACTTTGTTTGCCATTTACTTACACATCAGTTAAATATACTCGGTTTATAAATACTCTTTAAGAATATTCTTCAGTTGATAATAGATTTCATCAACCCATTTATGCTATTTAGTCTTGTATAGTTGTAGAGAAGTGCTGGAGAAAAAAAACACTTTGATCCTCTTTGTAAATAGAAATTGACATCACTCAGGAAAAAAATAGTTCTGCTGGTAACTGTTGAACACATTAAGATTAATTAAATAGCAACATTAATTAGAAATGTTTTTCAAGTATCAAATAAAAAAAATAGAACAAATTTTAAGAATACTTGTTATATAACAGTTATCATCTACTAACAAAAATGCTTTAAGAATCTTTGAATTAAAATGAAAAAAACAAAATGGATTCCCTTTCATTTGTGGCTGTATGACATTGTACTTCTTTGGTGAAAAAGGTATTTCAAATACTAGTGTCAAAATATTGTAATTTTTTATTTACTTGTTGCACACTGAATAAAGACAATTAATTTTTGAATATGTTTTGCCCTTTAAAGAATAAACTCTTGTGAATATGAAAAGTAAGTTTAATTCTTCATATGATTTGTGAATGTTCAAATTGTTTAAATATACACAGAAAAGCAACCATTAGAATAAATTGAACTATTACACATGATAAAATATTCCCATATACTTTTTTTTTAAATTAATAAAAATATGAGAAAATTGTATTTTTAATATAGTAAATTACTGTATCTCAAATTTCTTTCAAATAATAACAAGCCATTATCTACAACTTTACATAATATTGTTTGCACAGTTGAACCTCTTCTTTGTCATTTTTCCTCACATCAGTGTTATAATTTGAAATCACTTGGGTACATGGTATATCTGACTTAATATGGATTGACCTTGATGGTATTTTAATAACCAATTTCTATCACTAATTATTTGTTTTTGAAGAAACAGGTTTCCTTTTTTCTACTGAATATGCCTGATGAAGACAGAAGAATGAATCAGCCAAAAACTTGTGTTACCAACAAGTATACAAAAAGGTGTTCATTATCAAAACAATGTTGGCTATAATAAAAAAAAATATCTACTTTAAACTTTTGGAGAATAAGAAAATTATTTTCTTTTTTTAATATTTTCTCATATTAAATAATTTTTTACCATCATGACAAGAAATTAATAATGTTACTCAGCAAACATTTACAATTAAGACAGCTTTTAAATCAACTGGAAAGATGTAAAATATTAATTATTTAACAAAACTTTCATAAGACTATTTTGTGAGGTTATCCATCTTTCATTATTTGACTGTTTTCACATAAAACATTAACAGAATACTGAAATTCTGCAATGTCAACCAAATCAACCTGTAAGGTGTATCAGACAATAATATACTTTTAAATAATACCTATATTTTTTGTATTTCTGGACTAAATTAATATTGAATAAGCAATTGGCTACATTAAAGAGTAGAAAAAGTAATGATCTTTTAAGTTTAAAATAATCACTTGAGTATTATAATGTGTCATAATGGTTAACAAACCTGCTTAATAAAGCATTGCAGTGGGGAATTTGATGTTCATTGAGTGTGTATGTATGTATGTATGTGTGTGTGTGTGTATATATATATATATATATATATATATATATATATATATATAATTTTTATTAGATTCTGTACAAAAACTTGTTGTATAGTCTAAAAGGAGGATTGGAAAAAAGGCAACTAATATTTAATATAGAGATGTTTATTTATAATATATGAATTTTTACAGAAAAGAATTAAAACTTACAATTGGATTTTCAGTATTTTTACCTCAGAAAAATAATTTGTTGTTTTCTTTTTCTTTTTTAAACTTTTTTACTTTAACCGGTTTTGGTTATATATATATATATAGATAGAGAGAGAGAGAGAGAGAGAGAGGCTATTGTGTCAGATTAAGTTATACAACTTGAATAGTTAAATCCTTAGACCTTCTTAAATGATTAAAAAGAAGACCAAATTTAATACAAATTTTTCCCCAAGAGTAGAGCATAGAAGAGTATTGAAAAGTCCTCATCACCAAAAAAAAAAAAAAAAAAAAAAATATTAAGTCTTGTTTGGAATTGGTTCTTCATTAGGTTGAGAACTGTTTAATAAGGCAGTAATATGTGTTCAGGCTATTTCCACTTGATTTAGTCATTATATCTTTGTATTCAAGTTAGTTTTATGCAATAGATCTAAAATTCTGTGATTTTTCAAGTGATAGCATTTTTAAAAGATGAAGAAGCAGTTATAGCTAAATGGGTTAAAACAAGTTAATTTGAAAAAATACTGTAACTGATTTGAAAGATATTTTTTCAAAATGTTGTTTTTAGTAATATTAAGCCTGCTTAGTATTTGAAATTTTTTTAATCAACTTCATTCTTTTCATAAAATGCTTTTTAATTAACTTTCACTTTAGTTAAATATTTTTTTCAGTACAATCAAAAGCTTACTTAACTTTCTTACCACTGATAAGTCAAATTTTACTTAGTGGTATACTAATGTATTTGAGTTCAATGGAAATACATATTTTGATATTTCAGGGAAAAATTGATGGATTGTACATTCATGTTCTCTGCCCAATTCAAAATAAATTTCCCTTCATGCATTTATTTCTAAAGATTCTAATATTTGGTAAAAAATTAGGCCATCGAATTTGGTAAATCAAATCTGTTGCTTACAAATAAATCTTTTTTTTTTTTTATTAAAGTTCACCTAATCCAAGGCTCAAGAGCCACTTAAGGTAGAGGGTTACTGAATGAGGTGTATGATATGAACATACAAGGAAGAAGTAGGAAGTGATGATTAAAAGGATGGCAGATAAATAATGATTAACCCTTGACTTGAATTTAAGATTATAGTATTGAAGGAAGCATCCACACAGGAGTCTTTTCTATAAAGTAGCAATTCTTGGCGGGACATCCTCCTTACAATTGGAATATGTATGTAGTATGAATTGATGGAACTAAAGACTGGAGCTCAACTGCACATTTGCCATGGAAATAGTGATAGATAGCAATAGGCGTGCAATATTGCATCTTTGAGAGAGAAGAATGGAAAAAAGTTTTTTCCTCCTACAAGACCACATAAATGATTTTGAACTCTACTGAGGGAGAGTAAGGAGATAGATAGAAACTCCAGTCCAGATATGGCGTAAATTGGCCTTTTTTGGTCTAATCTTATTCTTGTAAAGGAGCATGACATGAGGAGTCAGGTACTTTCTGAACTGGCCATTTTTCTAACAGTTTTACCAATGGATCATATATATGAATTCCTCTTAAGACTTGGAATGAACTTGAGCCCTAGTAGACATACAAAGTAAAATCTATTGACTGTTATAATAATAATAATTTACTCTGAGAATACTTGTCATCATGAATCCTGTTACTTTTTTTAATGTTATGCTGCACTGATTTCTCAATCAACTCTTGCTATGAAATTCTGCATTCAAAGTTTGAACTTTTATCTAGATTTGAACACTGAATGATGGTTGAAGTAGAATGTTTCTGTTAAATAGTTCCCTAAAAATGTATAAAAAAACCTTTGGTTATGGAATAAAACTGACACGGGGAAAAAATTTTAAAGCAAAAATCAAATTAAGATTTTTTTTTCTTTTTAAATTAAGTTTTTTAGGTATTATCTCAGAAAAATTAAACTTTGAAGATTTAGAGATACATGCTGGAAAAGAGCCAAAGAGTATTATCACTGAAACCATTTTTGTAATTAAATTGCCTGTTAAAAGAAGGGAAAATGTGTATGTAGATATGGACAAAGTTAAGCAGCTCAATATGAACAGAGTGAGATAGACAATTTATTACTTGAAGAATCATTATACTCTTCACTGAGAAATATAAATATTTAATTTTAATTAAGTTTTAATTCTTCTCTGTAAAAATTCATATATTATAAATAAACATTACTATATTAAATATTGGGTGCCTTTTTTTCCAATTATTATATAAATATAAAAGTGGACATTGTGGTCAATACCCTGTAGTAACAGTCAGTTTCATGCTTAAACGCAGTCTTTGGACCATCAAAACAACCTGTTTAGTCATGAAACAGACTTTCACCATTCAATATCCATTTTTATATTTACATATGCTCTATCCTTGATAATTGAGAACTTTAACCTATAAATATAGCATACTTTAAAACTATATTTTTATCATGTTATATAAATATAGGTGAACAATTTTCAATAAAAATTTGAACAAAATATATTTACAAAATGTTTCAATATTTCTAAAGCAGGCTGAAACATACCTTTTCTTTAATATTAGCACATTTTCCTCTTACTAGAATTTTCTGATAATTTTTAAGAAAGTTTAACACACTCTTAGAAAATTCTTATTTTCTCTTTAAGTCAAAATCTTTCAACTGTTCTAAATAAAATTTTACAACTGATTCTGACTTTAAAATAATATCCTGATGCCATCTTAAATTGAAATCACACAACTTAGGATTTTCCTGTTTCGATTTAAAAAGCATCCAGTATAGAGCTCAACTTCCTTTCTTTAAAAAACAATTTTATACAATATTTCTTTATTTGAAATTCCTGTCACATACCATACAACTGGCTGGCTTTAAACTGCTCTATTATAAGCATGCACATATTTTCTTTATATTCAAAGAATTTTGAATGATTTATTTTATTGCTTCTGCTAACATGATTATCTGGTTGTCATAGCTACTGGATTCTTTTTGTTGAATTTGATCCTGCTCATAACCAGTGTCTATTCCTGCTTGCACAATGACCCTACACGCTTTGCGCTCAGCACTCAATGGCGGTAGATCCTGCTTCTTTCTATTCTCAAAAGACACCAACCTGCACTCCTCCACCCCCTGTACCTGATCAGTTTTCTTCTTATACTCATGAACCACTGCATCTTTTTCTTCCTTTTTTTTTTTTTTTTTCTTCCCAGCCTCCTAGCGACTACCATGTACAGGGCATACAATCCCTCCCCACCTGCCCATGTATATGTTCCCCTTCCCCCACTGATTTGTCTATTTCTAATAACAACAGTGCACCTCTTCCCAGCCTTACCTTCCTCCAAATGCACCCTCCACCTCTTCCACCACCCATTAACAAGACATTGTTTGGGAAGATCAGAAAATACAATTGGTTGGAATTTATGGGTCAGAAGCCTCCAGTTTCCCCAATCTTTGTGATCCGAAAGAAATCTTGTCTGAATATACAATCCTTACATTAGATAGATGGATGGATGGATAGATAAAGGGTGGGAAGAAGGAGAGATGGGTGAGGGAGATGGTATACAAGGATGGGTAAACGGTTGGATGAAGGAAGAGAAAAGTAGATAAAGAGGAAGAGGGTGGAATACTGAATGGATGGGTGGTTGGATGGATGGACAAGATAGGGTTAAAGGGAGGGAGAGTTGTATTTAGGATAAATAGATAGTTTTGTACAAGGGGAAAGAAAGAATGAAAGGAAGGAAGATAGATTAAGAGAGAGAATTTAAGACAGAAAAGGTGGATGGTATAGATAGATAAAATGAGATGGCAAGTGAAAAAAATAGGATATAAAATAGACAAAGTTGCAATGAAAGTAGATGAGAGAAAGCAATAGAGAAAGAGAGGGAAAGAAAAAGAGTAGGAGAAGGATGTTAGGAGAGGATTATAGAAAGAGTAAGAAAGAAATAAAAACGAGAAAAAACATTCAAGAGGTGAGAATCAATAATACAATGATGGAATGAAGAAGAAAAAGGAAAGAAAGAAAGATGGAAAAAGAAAGAAAAAGAGGAAGAGTGTAGATAGATAAAAGTACAGTAGAATAGGTAGATTAATCAAGAGAATGAGAAGGAAATAATAAAGGAAAGACAGATAGACAGAGGTTAATGTGAATGGGGTACAAAAGAGAAAAACAGAAATAATAAAAAGATTTATTAATGTGCAGAAGAAAAAGAAAGAAAGGTAAAGATTAAACAAGAAAGGCTTTGAAAGATTTGCAGAAAGGAAGGAAGGAAGGAAGGACGGATGTATAGATAGATCTAAACTATGAGGAGTTGGAAGGGGGGAATATATGTCAATTCATAAGTATTCATTAAGCTAGAATGACAAAAAGTAGAAACAACAATTCCGCTACCCATTCCCAGCCTCCACCCAACCCAGCTTTTACCAATTTAATTTTTGTTTTTGTTTTGTTTTCTTTTTTTCCTCTTGCTATCTTTTGGTCCATCAAGAGGAAAAACAAAACTTTCCCCATTGTGATTGCACAAATTGTCCTTCTTTCTTGAAAAAGGACCAAATTATTCTTCAGCCATTTACTTGTAAGGCTGGCAAGACAGATTCACTGAAGCAATCGTTCCTCCTTTGACATCGAAGCACCTCCTGAAAAATAAAAATTAAAAGACAAAATAAATAAATGAAGAACAACTACATGACAACGACTGCAAAATTGTTTGCATGTGTCAAGACCTAAACTTTTTGTGGCACGATCATAACCTGCTCAGGCAACTTACAAAATTACAGCTTTGAAAAAAATTATTAAATTTTTTCTTCTTCCAAACAAATAAAAGAAAACTCTTGTCTATGAACAAATGATAGAATGCAATTTGTGAAGCTATTGAGAAAAGCAATAGATATGAATTATTATGTTGAAGAAGTCATTAACTGATAGCTCAGTGGATAAAGTAGGAAACTCAATACTATAAGGTATCTGGTATGAGCCTTTACACTAGCAGTTGCTTGCTTTAAAGCTCAAATAGTTACATATTTCCTACATAGGGCAGGGGTTAGTGTTCTAGCCCTGGTAGAAAACAGGATTTCAAACACTGATTTTCTAGGCTGCTCAGGAAGCATTCCCTCTTAATCTTTCTACCTCAATTTTACAATTATTTAGACTTGTAATGAACAAAACGAAACTTGTTAAACATTCAGTCTTCATAGCAGTATAAATTTGTTAATTATAATTTGACATCTTTATTTCAGATTGTTTTCTTTATAGATTAAAAAACGATTTCTGGAGAATTACCTGACATGGTTATTGATTAACAGATGTGTAAATGATAAAATCAAATGACTTCATTGCATTTTAATTTTTGAAGCCTTGGGAATGTATGAAATAAATAAACTAAAATATAATTATCATGGATGGATTAAAAATCACAATCAAAAATATATATTGATTGTTTCTTGAATTAATTGTTGTAGTATATTTCTGCATCTTGTAACAGATTCTCTTGAGAGATATTATTGAAAAAAAGTGTTGATTTTGGTTGAATACTTGTGAAACTTTCAACAAAGTTCTACCTTTAGAAATATCTTGTACAACATTCACCATCTGTTAATTGAACTTCTTTTTAGTTATAAAATTTTGATTCCTTGTCTAGATTATTTGTAAATAGCGAGAAACATCTTATATAATCAATAAATATTTTATTTATCTACTTTATAAATCAAATTAAATCTGATTAGAAATAAAATTTGAAAACCAAATAGTTTTGACAGCATAGAATCTTTACAGAATAAAAGTTCTTCATATCAAGATGATAATCTTTAAATAGCATTTGTCTCTAAAAGATATACCATTAGAAATATATTCAAATATCTAGAAACATTTCTATAAATTTCTGCTATGAGGTGTTATCATTATTTACACTATTTGCATTCAGGCTATTGTCCTCATCTTTGTTGTTGTTATTACATAAGAACTAAACTATACCTCTAGACATGGGCAGTGAAATGAGAACAGTCTACCTCCATAGATTAAATAAAGGTTTCGGTTTTGAATTCCCTCTAGGTTACTTAGATCATTATATGCCTGATAAAGGCTGGATGGCACAACAGAGATGAGAATAACAGCCTGAATGTAAATAGTACAAATAATTTCCATAAATATCTTTGCAAAAATCATCAAATGTCTGGAAGCAGTATGATACCACTTTAAACACATCTTGGTTACTTTTAGTGATCGAGTTTTCATTAAATTTTAATGACGTTGTATTCTAATTCAAGTCAAAGTATTACTTGAATATTTCTTTAATGTACATCTATATACACTCATAATTTTCAAGTAAGTATAAATATTAAAGCAAATTAGGCTTTTTTAACAGATAGACCAATCATACTGAACTTAAAATTTTTTTCTTTTTTACATTACCACCAGGTATTCTATTGACTAGTTGTGGCCAGATTTTTTGTCTCTTGCTATTCATGCAATACACAATTCAATTTAGACTAAATGGTGCTTTTTGTATATTTATATTGATAGGGCATGGCTACATGAAGAATTGCCAAATATCTTCTGGAAGAAATATATGAACTAAGAATGAAAATGGTGTAAACTATGGTTGTGAATTTTTTTGCAAATTTTCACTATGAGAAATATATATATATATATATATATATATATATATATATATAAAACAACTTACATTTTATTATTTAAAGAACTGATATTTTTTATTTAAAAACATGAATAGTTACTGGGACAAGAAAGCATAGGGAGAGAAATGTGAGTCAGTTTTATATGCCACCATATGTTGATTCTAATCTATTCAAGGTGACCAATTTTATCCAAATATCTTTATCTCTCAACCGTAATTTTGAATCAGTTCTTTCTTGATGAATTCTCATCAACAATGCATGTGGCTTGACAAAATAAAAAGACACTTTCACACTTCACATGCACACATATAACCTGACATCATAAACATTTTCAATTCCTTATATTGTAATTGGTATTCTAAAAATATTCAAGAATTTTCTTTTCAGTTTTGTTAATTATCAACATTTACTTTGAATATCAATATTAGCAAAATCATCAACAAATTCTAAACTATTTATAAGAACTTGAATTATTTAACTAGGCAGCACACACACACACACACATACATTTAAATAGAGAACTTTTTTGAATTTTGTTTGTCATATAGCAGCTGAAAATTCTTAATTAAACAGATTTAATTTTCTGATCTACAGTCCATCTGAAGTTATGCAAATCATAAAATGTCAATAAGTCAAATTTACATGATTTTTATGTGATTAATTTAGACATCATAACAAAGCATGAGTTAAATCTTTGAGGTTAATTTTTAACATGTTTTATTAATGTTATCTATTTATAATAAAAACTGCAGTCTGAAGTTATTATACAAAACCAGAAAATCACTTTGTACTTCAATAACAAAGTAATAATATCATCAACAATTGATCAACACTTAGAATAGAACAAATAAAAAACCAATATAAGATTTATGAGATTTCTTGACAAAGTAATTTTGTTCTTTTTGAATCCCTCAATTCCTGCCTCTGTTCAAAGATATGAACACTCTGGTCAAAAATAATTGTTTTGTTCTAACTCTCTTTAGTTTATGTTCACTTTAAGGAGATACATTCTAAAAAGTCTTTTTCTTCACTTCTTAATTGTATTTTTAACAGCCTTCTTTATCATTTGATGAACTTCATGAAGCCCATTTGATATTGCCATTCACTCACTCAATAATTTTGTTATTTTCTCTTTTTTCGCATTTCTTAAATCCTTTCCATTTACCAGATTTCAAAATATATTATGAAAAAAAGAAGAAAATGGTTTTTTATAAGATTTCTGAGCCCCTAAACTAATATTATTTTAATCTGCAGTTTTTATAATAAATCCAATAACTTTAATAAAAACACATTGAAACTACCTAAAAATTCAGTTCAAGTTTTGTTTTCATGCCTAAATTAATAAATTAAAATGTGACAAAAATCGTTCAATGCGAATTTGAGTTATTGAGGTTTCTGTGATTTGCATAATAATTTCAGATGGACTGAATGAATTAAGATCTTGTTTGTGTGACTTTTTAGACTCTCTTTCAAATCACACCTGATTTTATTGTCACCGATTACCATATTATCTATGGATCTCATAATTATTATATTGGTAGGTGTGGAATTTATAGAAACAAATGTAAAAAGTCAACTCTCATTTAGCTAGCATAAATACACACACATTAGAATATAATTGTGAAAATACCAGTATTTAGCCATGCACAACTTTACATTGTCTTATTTGAAATCAAGACAATGTAGGCAAAAAAAAATATCAAAGTAAAAGAGATAAGCAAAGAAGAACAGGAATGAAAAAGGAAATGTTTCCCATGGATACTTTTTTGGAAAGTTGTTGAAAATCAAAAACAATATATTTAATTAAATTTATTGAAATTCATAAATGGAAAAATCGATCAAAATTTAAATAATAGAATTGGCTTTCATTTCTTTTGCTTTTGTCAAAATATATAAGATATTTAATGTTTCCTACTTAAGTTAAAATAAGCAAAAGTTCTTCTAATATCACTATGAGCTTTTCTTTTAAATAGAACTATAAAATGATATTTTAAATGACCTATTTGGGAAAATTAGGGTTGATTGTAGTGATGATGAAGCCATAGGAACAAAATTAACTAAGTGTAATCCTTGAAATTAAAGCAAAGTACTTATTGCTAAAAACATTTTTATATTTTCTGATGCTGTCTTGGGAAAACTTGAAGAAAAAAACTTGTTCACTCCAACAATTTCCCTTGCTGTTTTCATGCATTTTTTGATAAGAATCAACTTCAAACTTTTTATAATTAATAATGATAAAAAAAATATGTATGTAAATAATATAATAAGCAACATAAAAACAGTCAAGATACTACATTAAGTTATTATGCAATTAATGATTTATTTTCATGAGTTTGACATTGGAATTTTATTCATTATTGATAAAGAATAAATCCATCAAAATAGAAATATTTCTGTAATGTTTTTACTGTCAAATGTTGACAAGAACTTTGACTAATGTATAACCAACTAAGCTGAAAGAGTTTCTCAAATTTCTAACCTTATAATGCTTCATGAACAAGATTAGAAAAATATTTGAGAAGGTATGGCACAAGGATCTATTTGAACCGTTAGGAAAACTCAG